>JAQPZY010001607.1:0-715000 GCA_029931535.1 Margaritifera margaritifera
GTACAGTCTGTGTAATATCCGCCAGATAGTATTGTAATTGTTATATGCAAAACAGGAAAGTGTCACTTTAGACTGCGGGTTTTGCTGACCTATTTCACACTGGATGGTGGATCTCTTTCCACTCCCCGCTGAGTTGTTTATTGTATGAACGGAATCTTTCACTTTAATACATTAAAAGCTGAGAAAGCTTTCACGAAATCGTGTGTAACGAAATATCGGATATTACGAAGCTCACCCGTGTTTATATAATATTTTTCCTCAATTATAAGAAATTCGGATATAAAGATATGACCTGTTGGGTTCCATTCAATGACTATATCTACACTGTACTGTATATAATTCTTAAGAGAAAGAGAGAGAAAGAGAGGGGGGGGGTACAGTCTGTGTAATTTCCGCCAGATTGTATTGTAGTTGTTATATTCAGAACAGGAAAGTGTCACTTTAGACCGTGGGTTATGCTGACCTATCTAATTACTGGATGGTGGATCTCTTTTCACTCTACACTGAGTTGTTTGCTGCATGAACGTAATCGTTCACTTTCATACATTAAAGGCTGGGACAGCTTTCACTATGATACATTTCTACCTTGGATTTCCATTCCTGCATTAAACCCGAGTACGAAATAAATTTACTTAAAAGTGCAATTGCTTCTACTTGTTCTTTCTTGTGAAGATAGAAAAGCTTGAAAATACATTACTGTGCATTGGTAGAGAGTAAACACATACACGCACACACACACACACACACACACACACACAGACATACTCTATCTCCCTGTCTCTAGTAATTCGAATGCACTTTTCTCAGCACATTTATTGGATAAACACATTTACATATTTTTCAAAAGCAAAGTTTCTGTTAGCAAGACATAAGTTTAGGAATTACTACACTAAATAAGTTCGTTATATGTTTCCTACATTTTTCTTTTTTCTTTCTTCTTTTAATGAAATCCGGTGCATCAGTTAAAAATTAACCTACACCACGACAATCTTACATAATGGTAAGCACTAATTTGGACACAGTATTCAAAGAGCATAATTCTGTTGCATTTTCTGGAAATAGTTTGATTTGAATGAAATGACTGTTATTTTAGTGTAATACACCCTTCACTGGCCGAAATCACACCTGTTTACTTTGTTATCCTCTGCAGAAGCCAAACGGATGAATTCATTAAGTATTTTATTTTCTGTCTAGATTCGAGTGCTATATTCTATTGAATATAGCAGTCAATATACCCCAATGTTCAGTAGATTTCTATCATAAATAGGAGAATAAATAGTAATGATTCTCTCATGGACTAAAATAGCATGCAATAGCAACTGCTTGGTTCATTTAGTGCAGTGATACACTAGCAAATTCAGAATGTGACGATTCGTCTATTAGTGTAGTGATATATTGTAACAAATTCAGAATGTCACGATTCGATTAGTGCAGTGATATATTGTAACAAATTCAGAATGTCACGATTCGATTAGTGCAGTGATATATTGTAACAAATTCAGAATGTCACGATTCGATTAGTGCAGACATACACTGTAACAAATTCAGAATGTCACGATTCGATTAGTGTAGTGATATATTGTAACAAATTCAGAATGTCACGATTCGATTAGTGCAGTGATACACTCTAACAAATTCAGAATGTCACGATTCGATTAGTGTAGTGATATATTGTAACAAATTCAGAATGTCACGATTCGATTAGTGTAGTGATACACTGTAACAAATTCAGAATGTCACGATTCGATTAGTGTAGTGATACACTGTAACAAATTCAGAATGTCACGATTCGTCTGTTAGTGCAGTGATACACTGTAACAAATTCAGAATGTCACGATTCGATTAGTACAGTGATACACTGTAACAAATTCAGAATGTCACGATTCGATTAGTGCAGTGATACACTGTAACAAATTCAGAATGTCACGATTCGATTAGTGTAGTGATACACTGTAACAAATTCAGAATGTCACGATTCGTCTATTAGTGCAGTGATACACTGTAACAAATTCAGAATGTCACGATTCGATTAGTGCAGGGATACACTGTAACAAATTCAGAATGTCAGGATTCGATTAGTGCAGTGATACACTGTAACAAATTCAGAATGTCACGATTCAATTAGTGCAGTGACACACTGTAACAAATTCAGAATGTCACGATTCGATTAGTGCAGTGACACAGTGTAACAAATTTAGAATGTCACGATTCGATTAGTGCAGTGATACACTGTAACAAATTCAGAATGTCACGATTCGATTAGTGCAGTGATACACTGTAACAAATTCAGAATGTCACGATTCGATTAGTGTAGTGATACTGTAACAAATTCAGAATGTCACGATTCGATTAGTGCAGTGATACACTGTAACAAATTCAGAATGTCACGATTCAATTAGTGCAGTGACACACTGTAACAAATTCAGAATGTCACGATTCGATTAGTGCAGTGACACAGTGTAACAAATTTAGAATGTCACGATTCGATTAGTGCAGTGATACACTGTAACAAATTCAGAATGTCACGATTCGATTAGTGCAGTGATACACTGTAACAAATTTAGAATGTCACGATTCGATTAGTGCAGTGATACACTGTAACAAATTCAGAATGTCACGATTCGATTAGTGCAGTGATACACTGTAACAAATTCAGAATGTCACGATTCGATTAGTATAGTGATACACTGTAACAAATTCAGAATGTCACGATTCGATTAGTATAGTGATACACTGTAACAAATTCAGAATGTCACGATTCGATTAGTATTTGTAATTAAACTTGGAGGATGTTGTAATGCCTGTTCAACATTTCTATCAATACCAAAAGAAACATCCTATCCAATATTAGTTATCAATATCAACACAGTATCCTCTCCAATATTGCTATTAATACCAACACCTATATCCTATCAAATATGACTGTCAGTCTAAACATCGAGGTTTAGTATCTATTGTAAATCATATACAAGTGAATCTCTTACTCTTATATGTTGTTTTCGCGGTAACATGAATGGAATCGTTCACTTTCATCCATTAAAGGTTGAGACAGCTTTCACTTTGAGGACCTTTCCCCATATTTCTGCATTAAAATAAATTTCCTGATCAGTGCACTTGTTTCTACATCTTTTTGGCAAGAGACAGAAGCTTGAAAGTACATTAGTGTGTATTGACAGAGCGTAAACACCCATGGAGTGACGCACGCACACACGTACTCTCTCTCTCTCTCTCTCTCTCTCTCTCTCTCTCTCTCTCTCTCTCTCTCTCTCTCTCTCTCTCTCTCTTAATTCGATCACTCTTTTCTCAGTACATTTATTAGATATACACATTTACAAATAGTTCAAAACGAAAGTTAATGTTAGCAAGATATCATTTTAAGCATGACTATATTTCCTATGTGGTTCTACAGTATTAATGAAATCCATTGCTTCAGATATAAGCTTACGTACAGCATATATACGTTACTTAATGGTACGTGCTATGGATAGATACGTTACTTAATGGTAAATGCTATGAATAGATACGTTACTTAATGGTAAGTGCTATGAATAGATACGTTACTTAATGGTAAGTGCTATGAATAGATACGTTACTTAATGGTAAATGCTATGAATAGATACGTTACTAAATGGTAAGTGCTATGAATAGATACGTTACTTAATGGTAGGTGCTATGAATAAATACGTTACTTAATGGTAAATGCTATGAATAGATTCATTACTTAATGGTAAGTGCTATGAATAGATACGTTACTTAATGGTAAATGCTATGAATAGATACGTTCCTTAATGGTAAGCATTCCTTGTCAAATAAATATACAGGTAGGGCGAAGGAACACGCCTCAGACAAAGAGCTCAAAGCCTCTTCACCGCTACATACATGGTGCTGTTTATACTTTATTGACGTAAGGCTTTGGCAAATAAACTCCTATATGGAAATATGGTGTTACCATAGAATTCAGCCAATATTTCATTTCTACTTTATGAAAAAAATTGCAGCAAATTCAGTCGTAACAGCAAGCACTAACTTGGACACAACATCTACAAATAACATCATATGTTCTGCTGCGTTTTCTGTAAATAGTTGCATTTTCATTTTTAGAGCAGGTGACCCTTCCGAAACAAGCAGAAATCACACATGTTTGCATTGTTATCCTACACAAAAGGAAAGGAAATGGATTCAATAATCATTTTTGTTTTTATTTATACTTTAATATTGCTTTATATCGAATACCAATCAAAAGTCTTTACTGTGCAACAGATCTCTACGATAAATAAGAGCATATAAAAAAAAAAAAAATTTTCTCAGGGACATCAGGTGCATGCAATAGCAACTGATTATCTAAGTTAATGTAATGATACCTTGTTGCAAATTTAAAAATGTGATGATTTCGTGTATCAGTGTTTGCATGATAAAACAAAGCAGACGTTCTAATATCAGTGTTTTGTTGAATATTTATGTGAAGATGAAGAGAAACATCTTGTCAAATATTTGCTATTAATACCAATACCAGTATCCTATCAAATATGGCTGCCAATGCAAGAAAGATAGAACATCAAGGCTTGGAAGCTTTTTGGTGTATATCTTGAAAGAATGATAATTCTTCACTGTGTATATTTTGTATATGGGTTTTAAATGAATTGTTTGACGATGATTTGTAGCATTTGCTTATCAGGAAGACAATCCACCTATTCCTCCCGGACTAGTCCTTCTCTTTCGTTATTTTGTTGTGAATACGAGAGGAACAAATTACCTGGCCTTGGGAATCAGCTATAAACTTCATGTAGCTTTTGCCACATAATGTCTACTCTTGTCTCATTATAATTTACCGTGCAAGATACTGATCACTGGCGCAAAGTCACTTCTCCCTGACAAAATAACGAGAGTATTTGAACCCCGACGCTTTCATTTTTTTTTAAAGACAAATTTGATTTTAGGGCGGAGTTATGCTATTCTGGCTTTGACATAAGATTTCACTGTGCTTTAGTTTTCATGTGTGTTTTTGCAGGCGGACCGTATATACGGATTGTTCCGTATTGTATGGATTTTGGGTCATAGATGCAAATATACGGGAGTATGATGCAAACATATTGGTTTACATCAGAGACGCACAGCAACATTTTGCTTTCGGTAGGCTGAGTCCTTTTTAAAATAAGTTGTTAGAGGCTATGATTAGTTTTTGTTGGTCAAAGAGAGCAAAGCATGTTGCCTACGGAAACGACGCAACAGCCGACCGATCATGGCCTGGAAAAAGAACCCAGTACTCCTGTTTCCACGCTTCCAACACGGTAGTTGACCCGTCTTTGCTTGTAAACCGAACCCAGTACTTCTGAACCAAACCCTGTATTGTATGTTTTCTTATATTTCTGATATTGTCCAATTGTCTTTATTCTTACATGATCTATTGCAAGGTGAATAAACTGTATACAAAACACCCAAAAAAGGAGATTTTAAGTTCACACACACACACACACACACACATGCAGATATAACTGTACTCAAGCAGGACGTGAAATTCCAACGGATGAATACAGCTGATGTCGCAAACATGCATGTCGTGAAAGGAGCCCTAAAATGGTCAATCGTGTAAGTATACAGATAAATAAAAATGAAAATGATTAGGCTTATTAGGAAATAGCTTTATTTCCGATTTCCCAACCAATCCTTTTTGTTTTTCCCTAACGGCCTAAGACATTTCTTTTATAATTTTCTGAATGACTAGTCCGGATTTCATTGCATTCGTAGGTAACATGTTGTATCTTATGGTGTGACTGCAAATATTCTTAACTGGTTTTTTTCATAAGTGTGTGATATATATCAAAGAGTTGCTGTAAATGGTCATGGTTCCGACTGGTGTGAGGTCATTTCTGTTCCTCAGAGGTCTATTTCTGGGTACAAATTATTTTTATTGTATCTAAATGACCTCTTTTAAGATTTATTGCTGATGACGGAAAGTTTGATAATCCTACAAAATAGATTAGCGAATGCGAGCTCTTTAGAGATATGTAAACAGAGCATATGAGTAGTGTGCGAAATGGGAGTTGAAAGTGAATGTCAAAGAAGTGTTGTTATTTCACTTTTACAAACAAGAAAAGAACATATCTGCTTTATCTATTCAATGCGAGATGTGAAGCTGAAAGGTAAGAGTTGTGTGAAAGATTTGGGTGTATGACTGATAAGTACCCTCAGTTTGAACATCCATTTAAGGCCACGATATCCAAAACAATGCAAACCATAGATTTTGTTAAAGCGCACTTGCAAACGCTTGTAAATAAATCAGACACAGGCACTTTGTACCCATCGTTTGTAAGGTGTAGACTTAAAGACTTGAATACTGTTGTGAAATTTGATCCCGTCACCAATCTGTTTTGACCCAACAAATTGAAATGGCTCAACTTTTTTTTTTTTTTTTTTTATATAAATTCGTTTGTTTTAAGTTAGGTTTGGATTTACGAATAACTCCGATGCAAACATTAATTTCCCTTATTTTTCCATATGATTCGCTATCGCCTCTGCAACGACTCGCTCTAGAAGGAAGTAATGTTCACTTTTAATCTCGCTTTTTGTTCCTTTTTATTTATTTATTTATGTTTGTTCCTCCCCTTTCTTTCCTCCATATTTTCTCAACTTTCTACAAAATATTTGACACATTTTAATTAAAAATTTCTCCTTTAAACTGTTTTATTTTTTTATTATCCTTGTCTTTCACCTACTCCCTCGTTGTTCATCCTCTTGATTCATGTGCATTGGCTAAATGTTAACGTTTAACCAAGAAATTTTTCACTTTGATTGATCAATAATTTAAATTTTTTGTCACTAAAACTTAATATCGTCAACTATATATTTATATATTTTTTACAATATTTGTATCGTAAAAGGAGAAGAACATTATAAGCCATTGGCTTTCGTTCTAATCCTTTACCTTCTATACTGTACTTCTTGTAATCACCAATTAAACAAACTATATTTAAACTAAACGCACGTGTTGCTTTTATTAGCACGAGCTGGAAATGCAATTATTATTTTTGGGCCTAGATACATGTCTTGCTTCTACCGATTTCCTTGCTGAGTTCCCTTAAGTTTATTTCATACTTGCGGATAAATATACGGAGTTTTTGCAAAATCTGTGTGGTCATCCTGTTCTTATTCCTAATGTCAGCAATGAAATCCAGTCACTGGTACCGAATAGACTGAGCTAGCTTCCATGTGCACATTTTCCTAGCAGGCTGCATAATCAGTGTCCGATATCGTACGAAGTACGCAACATGCAGTTGTAACATAGGTGTCTGATATCGTACGAAGTACGCAACATGCAGTTGTAACATAGGTGTCTGATATCGTACGAAGTACGCAACATGCAGTTGTAACATAGGTGTCTGATATCATACGAAGTACGCAACATGCAGTTGTAACATAGGTGGACACGCAGAAATCACATAGTCTTTTCAAAAGTTCCGATTTAGCATAGATCAAGATCTTATGTTGCACTGGGAAGTAGTGGATTCGCTAAGGTCCTTTAGGACTGAAATCTATGCTTAATAGAAGCGGCATATTGTGTTGCACTGGGAAGCAGTGGAATCTCTAATGACTTTAAGGACCAAAATGTATGCTTACTGAAAGCGGCATATTGTGTTGCACTGGAAATCAGTGGAATGATTTGTTTGTTTTTGTGGGTCAAAAGCTATTTTTCAGCACTTGACAGGCTATCCATGGCAGCCAGTATATTTGGTGGAGGAAGAACCCGGGAAAACCCCGGGAAGAACCACCGACCAAATGGAAGCTACTGGTAAGCTTTCTCACATACCCGCGTTGGCTGAGCCTGAGACTCGAACCCACGCGGACAGAGGTGAGATGTGTGACTGATATATAAAGGCGAGCCTTAAACCACTCGGCCACCCTGGGACCCTTTAAACCAATAGTATCGCTAACGACCTTCAGGACTGAACTGAAAGTGGCATATTGTGTTGCACTGGGAAGCACTGGAATTAATTAGGAGCTTCAGGACTGAACTGTATGCTTAATGAAAATTATTTCAGTTCTTGATTAATTATTACAAAATGCAATTTTGAATCTTTGATCCCGTATTATATGTGTATTTATGTAGTTGATTGAATGGCGGAAGATCTTTTCTAAATATGCCCTGAGGGTTTCTTTGTAACTGTCCACGATGTGTAGGTGCATGACAAAAACTCATATGTATGACATATAACGGCGATAAAGGCAGTTAAATTATAGAGATGTTTAATTGCATCAAAAATTATATTTTGTTTTTAAAATATGCACCATGAACTTGTCAGTCACATCACATCTCATTTATGACGCTACTTAAAGAAGGATTCAGGCTAATTCTAAACTGATTGAAAAATAGTAGTAGAAGTGGGGAGGAAACATAAAAGCGAATTTATGGAAGGTGTGATGGATGTATAGCATGGTCAGTACGGTATATCATTACAGTTAGACGTTCACGGAGCGACAGCTAATTGACACGGCCTGCACTTAATAGTGGCACTGACATCGGAAGTCCCAACGTGGGATTGTGTTTGTTAATTTTGTTCATGATGGAATTAATAGGAATGTATAGAGTTTCCATTAAGGCACAATCGTACAAGATTTCTGGATAACCTTGGTTCTCTCCGTATGGTATCTTGATCAGGTAAGCTTTTGATTTCTTTTTAAGCTTTTATTGTAAAAAGTCTTCTTTATCCTGACTTTTCCATTTGAAAAGTGTATATGATTAAAAAACAGTTCCCCCAAGCTCTGATTTAGAGTAATGATGCAAACTGAATAAAGTAAACATATTTCATTTCAAATAGCGTATAAGATAACATTCTTGAATGAGGGGACTTTAGGACGTCAAATTCGACATAGTGGTTTTACTGCCGCAAACGACTTTAAATACCCGGCAATTCTTCAGCAGAGCCGATAAAACGGACATTTGCGTTGGTAAAACGGAGATTTGCGTTGGTAAAACTGATATTAACGTCGTCAAGTCATCAAAGATTGTATGACACTTATGATACATTTTGAAACTTTTTACGGAAAACTGTTGTAATTATAATTATATATGGCACTATGCCCACAATGAGCGTCATGACGTCACAGTAGCGTCAAATTTCCGACTGTTTATAGTGGAATTTTGTTTCTTAAACCGAACTTTACATGATGTTTTACTAATCAAAAGGAGAGAGAGAGAGAGAGAGAGAGAGAGAGAGAGAGAGAGAGAGAGAGAGAGAGATGTTCTGAATTTACTAATTATCTGTAGAAAGTTCATGCAGAAGTATATAATGAAGTTAACATTTCAAGGAGATTTATGCGGTAGATCATAAGGTTAATGCGTCGAGAGGATATCAATAACTAGAACAACTGTTAGTTCATATAACTGTCAGTTTTCTAGTTCAGTGAGGCTTTTAATGCAAAGTATGTATTTGATTTACTGAGATACATCATATCACTCAGACAAGTAAATTGGAGGCATGATCTCTCTCACCAACATAGACCAGGAGTTGTCGAGAAATATGTATGCCTGTGATACTTCATCATTTTCACATGAGGTATGCCCGCGGCAGTGAACATTTGAAAACGATGCATTTAAGACGTGTCTTACTGTAGTCGGTATGTAAACCATGGTGTACATCCTAATTACAATGTCTCACGATATAAATAGTGTGATCCATTAATCTGGATATTTGTTCATAGCCCCAATCTACCTTATCCTAGTCACGACCGAAGGAAATGAGTAACTGTTTTGATCATAGACCCAGTCTACCAGATCCTAGTCACTACCAAATCAAATGCGTAACTGGTTTGATCATAGACCTAGTCTACCAGATTCTTGTCACATCAGAATCAAATGTGTAACTGTAGCTTGTGATTATTATGTATTCCATTTTTCAACTCGCTTCACTGAGGATTGTAAGATTACCTCCGCACATAGATTTTGCGTCGGACAGACTTGACATCGTTGTATGCTCCCCTCCTTTATTACTGGTTGTTGTTCTTGCTGAAGGGAGGGGTTGCATCATAACTTAATATAAAGAGCAGCCGAAGGACAGCATAGCTCCGCTATTCGAAATTACTTGATAGAAAAAGTAGCCGAAGGACAGCATCGCTCAGCTATTCGAAATGACTTAACAGAAAGAGCAGCCAAAAGACAGCATAGCTCCGCTATTCGAAATGACTTAATATAAAGTGCAGCCAAAGGACAGCATAGCTCCGCTATTCGAAATGACTTAATATAAAACACTGCAAAAAGTGATAAGATGACAAATAATATTAAAATACAATTTCTAATTAATAACATTATTTGCGGAATATAGGCTATTCATTAAGCATCTACACATGCCTTATTCATATATAAGCTATTATTTAAGCATCAATGAATGGCTTATTCCTAAAATAGGTATATCAGCTATTATTTAAGCATCAATACATGGCTTATTCCTAAAATAGGTATATAAGCTATTCTTTAAGCAACTACACATGCCTTATTCATATATAAGCTATTATTTAAGCATCTACACATGGCTTATTCATATATAAGCTATTCTCTAAGCATCAATACATGGCTTATTCCTAAAATAGGTATATCAGCTATTATTTAAGCATCAATAAATGGCTTATTCCTAAAATAGGTATATAAGCTATTCTTTAAGCATCTGCACATGCCTTATTCATATAAAAGCTCTTCTTTAAGCATCTACACATGGCTTATTCATATATAAGCTATTCTCTAAGCATCAATACATGGCTTATTCCTAAAATAGGTATATCAGCTATTATTTAAGCATCAATAAATGGCTTATTTCTAAAATAGGTATATAAGCTATTCTGTAAGCATCTACACATAGCTTATTCCTAAAATAGGTATATCAGCTATTATTTAAGCATCAATAAATGGCTTATTTCTAAAATAGGTATGTAAGCTATTCTGTAAGCATCTACACATAGCTTATTCCTAAAATAGGTATATCAGCTATTCTTTAAGCATCTACACATGGCTTATTTCTAAAATAGGTAGATAAGCTATTCTGTAAGCATCTACACATAGTTTATTTCTAAAATAGGTATATAAGCTATTCTGTAAGCATCTACACATGGCTTATTCCTAAAATGGGTAGATAAGCTATTCTTTAAGCATCTACACATGGCTTATTCCTAAAATAGGTATATAAGCTATTCTTTAAGCATCTACACATGGCTTCTTCCTAAAATGGGTATATAAGCTATTCTTTAAGCATCTACACGTGGCTTATTCCTAAAATGGGTAGATAAGCTATTCTTTAAGCATCTACACATGGCTTATTTCTAAAATAGGTATATAAGCTATTCTTTAAGCATCTACACATGGCTTATTCCTAAAATGGGTATATAAGCTATTCTTTAAGCATCTACGCATGGCTTATTCCTAAAATAGGTAAAGGAAAATAATGAATATAGTAGTGTTATACTTCTCTAATTAATTCCACTTATAAAGTTTGATGATTCCCCCTCCCCCCGAAACACACACACACACACACACACACACACACACACACACACACATACACACAAAGCTTTGCGCCAAGTTGCAAAATATCCTTTGTAATCATTGTTAATAAGTAAGATCCATAAAAATAATACGCATCATAACAAGGTTATTTGATGAATGTAAAGATCATATAGATATAAATAAGAACTTGCCCTAACACGTAAACCTGAAACTAAATCCTAATGTATAGCTTTTAAGGCCCTAAAACTCAACCTAGAGTCAAAATGTGATATATTCTAGAGTAAAATATTACCGTAAAAAAGCAGGATTTTGACAAAAATCGGGATTTTGTGTATTTGATATTATAGCTATCTGAAATACTACAGCCAGTATAAATATTTACAGTCCTCGATAGAAAGCTTTTAAGGTTCTGGGGAAAGGAAGGAAGGAAGGGTATATATATATATATATATATATATATATATATATATATATATATATATATATATATATATATATATATATATATATACAACAAATCGGCAATATTTCTACCCAAAATTATCCACCCACCCAGAATCCAGAATGATAAAAGGAAGGAGATATAGACATAAACAACAATTTGCTCCAAAACCTTAAAAGGTTTCTATTATTGAGGGCTGGATAATTACCCTACCCGTCACACACCCCGTAAATTGAATAGAGTAGCCTACAATTATAGGATAGCTCATCTCCCATGGTGTGATACAAATGGATTCTCTTCAGCTTTCTTCCATGAACGCTAACTGCTGAGCATGCGCAGCACTGCATCTAGCGAGCTGAGGTTGTTTCGTTCATAGTGAAAGTAAAACTATACCCGCCAACGGAAGCCATGTAGGTAGACACAATTTGTTAGTATTTATTAGTAGAATATATATATATATATATATATATATATATATATATATATATATAAATATATATATATATATATATATATATATATATATATATATATATATATAAAGAAAAAGACAATCAGTTTTATTTCCATTTAAATATGTATAATTGATTAAATATTATGAATTTATCAATGAAGATTATAAATAATTTAATATTGGAACTTTTTAGATATGTCTGACAGTAGCCAACCGGTGTATCCATAGACGTTCTATTCAAGAATTAATATTGAATTATGCCCCTTTGTACAAATATCGTACAAAGTTTTTAAGATTATAAAATTGTATAATATCAGATTTTAAAATGAAGAAATTTGATTTTTTTTAATTATTATTTTAATCAACAAATATTTTACAAGACGCATCATAGAGGTGATGATACATTTTTAAGTTGCACAATACTTTTGTATTGATATTTACGTCACTTTTTCTACAGATAATAAATAAAATTATTAAATATCAGTTCCATTGTTATTGGTTAGGCAATTTTCATTATATATATATATATATATATATATATATATATATATATATAGATATAGATATATATACACACACACACACACAGAGAGCAGCAGCAGGAGGAAAAAAAAAGAAAAGACCAGGCTGCTGTATGTATAAATAAAGTTGCCGCTGAGAAATAGAAATTAACAAAATCATTGTAAGCAAAATAGTTTAAAGCGGGCTCATCCCAATTAAACAAGATTTTGAGCATGTGTTTCTGACATACCAAAAAATTACGGTGGTATTGTTATATATATATATATATATATATATATATATATATATATATATATATATATATATATATATATATATATTGTGGATACAATACACTTTTGTTCTATCATGTAAAAAGAAACATAAAAAACCCAGCTCTGTTGTATAGGATACTGTTGCGAAGAAGGAACACCCCCAAGACATTGCGGGTTAAGCCTAACCAAAATAGTTATTGAGAATGTGTTTCTCACCGACACCAATAACAATAGAAGTGACCAAATACAATAAATTTATCAATCAAGTTCACATATAATCTTAGAAGTTAAACCTAATAGATAGATAGTATCCAGACGGTGAATGGATAGATAGTATCCAGACGGTAAATGGATAGATAGTATCCAGACGGTGAATCCAGTATGTTTCTTTTAACAGATGTTCTATTTCCGAATTAACAATATCAATTACCCTAAATGAAAATTCTTGTACATTATGCACGCCGTCAATAAAGTGTGTAGAGACATGAGATTAAAAAGATGGAGCAATAAAGTTTTTTATGTCAAATCTATGTTTGTTTATGCTTTTATATACTTGCTGACGGGTTTGTCCAACATATTTCTTTTTACAAGTTATCAAATAAATAAGATTAGATGTTTGCCCAGTTAGTATTATAACGCATCTTAAATGTTGATTCGGTATTACTGTTACTGAAAAAAAGTATTTTGATTAATGAAGGAACAGTGTGAACATCTGGGTATATTATATTTAGTTGATGAACCATGACTTTTAAACATTTAACGACCTTGAAATATGCCAAAATTATGAAATCTAATGTCAGAACCAACATGCCCTACTCTCCAGTTACATTTTTCATACTTAATACACATACTTATATTTCATCTTCGCTTCCTGTTATTAGTCATGTTTATGTACATATGTTAAGTTCTTCCATTCGGCTTTATTTCATCACTGTGTAACATCAATTACAACTTTGTTACATGCCATTACTCTTGCGTCCTCTATTGGTACTTTTCTAAAGTACCACCAACTTTATTCTTGTAACTCTTGCTTTCTACGATTCCGCCAATAAACCTGCCCTCTCCACTATGCATGCAGAGGAAGCGGACAGGGGACACGATATCATCGATAAAAATAGATTCCTGTCGTGTACACTGCTTGTTTCTTTCTTTTCGTTTTTTTTTTTTTTTTTTTTTTTTTTTTCCTCACTTACTTCATAAGAGCCGGGTACACAATTATTCTTTTATAACATATAACATGTGTTTGTCTTGCATAATATGGGAAAAATCCAATATTGTCGGGCACACCATTATATTTACATATTTACAGCGTACGTGCCTGGTACACCATTCTGCTATTATGGTAAATCTTTTCTTTATGATGTTGTGAAAAAGGAAGTACTCTTTTGCTTCAATAAATGAAAACAGCCCAAGAAAACCCGCATGTGAAAAAGAATCTAATAAAGAGAACGCTCTAGCGTGCTCTCAAAACATTCCATATGGACTCTGCGTTTGTATCAAGCCCATCTGTTCCAGTAACAAAGTTATTAAAACAGGCCAGGCGAATTCATGGAGAACCTCAAGAGAGGAGCCTACACGAGGAGAAATATTGACAGAGCTATTGCTAAAAGCAGGACCCACGATGGAAGCATTTTCTTTTTAGAATCAGATACTCCAGTCACGCAATCGAACCACGGCTTCACGCACATATAAATGCCGAGACAAACGATGTCTATTCTACAAATATATGACTTACTCAAAAACGTTCCAGAGTTCAACCACAGGAATAAGCTTTAACATTAAATGTGGGGCGTTACTGCGCAAATGTAATTTATCTGCTGACTTGCAAAGACAGTGCTGTCCAATATACTGGCGAAACAGTGGACTTCAGAAAATAAATGAATAACCAACAAGAACCACTTTCGCAATAATGTCGACACTAATCTCGCCAACCATTACAATTCAGTCCGACATTATGTCGAGTCCCATGAAATGCTGCCAATCGAATCCAACCCAGAATAAACCGTCTCCGTGTGCACACGAATAGAAAAATACTTTATTCTGCAGCTAGAAACAAACGGGGAATTTGACCTTAACGACAAAATCTAGCCTGACTCATGCAGTCCATCTATTTTCACAAAGAGACAAAATATTCCACTCTTTTTATAATAATTTTGATCTTCAATCCCACATCCAACAATTTCGTGACTTACTTCTACTGGATTATTATTAGTCCACCGCGTCAGTCTTTTGTTTTCCTGCATGAAACCAACTCATCAGTATTTTCCTTGTTACATTGCATATATAATGAATTGTTTTATCTTTTGATCATTTCAGTTTCATGCAAATACATTTTGTTCTTTGTTAACCTATCTCGCAAAGCTATGTATTTACCGTTCTCACTGATTTTCTTTTTACTTCTTTCCTCTTTTTCATTCGTTTTCTAGGATATTTTTCTTTGTACCATAATAGTAATTACACATTACACTACTTTCTCGGTCTAATCGCTTTTACCATAATAGTAATTACATTACTTTCTCGCTCTCATAACTTTTACCATAATAGTAATTACGTTACTTTCTCGGTCTCATATTTGTACCATAATAATAATTACACATTACACTACTTTCTTGGCCTCATAACTTGTACCATAATAGTAATTACACTCTTTTTTCGGTCTCATAACTTGTACCATAATAGTAATTACACTCTTTTTTCGGTCTCATAACTTGTACCATAATAGTAATTACACTCTTTTTTCGGTCTCATAACTTGTACCATCATAGTAATTACACTACTTTCTCGGTCACGTAACTTTTGCGTTAAGTGTTTGTTTTGTCTTTGAAAGTGTCCTTTGTCCTCCTTACGCAGAGTTTGCCTAGCTCAAAACTTTGGGTCACAATAAGTTACCAATTTTGGTGTCAATATATATATATATATATATCCAACTTAGCTTTCATCAAAATTAATTTTTTCAATTCATCTTCTGCATATTCTAAATAGATGTTAAGTCTCATGTTTGACAAGAAGGCAATTCTCTTATTTGTATCCTTTCCATAGTTATATCCCTTCAATTTTTGGAGAGTTTTGTTTCACCCTGTCGAAAGTCAAATTTTTTTTCGTTGTTTGTCTACGCGTGTGACTCTGTGTGTGTGTGTTTATTATACCCTGAGGAAGACTTTGTTTAGGTCTAAACATACTTAAACTTTACATTGTCCGCGACGTTTTGCAGAAAGGGGAGACATGGCGGCCACAGTATACGTCCGTCCACTTTAGGGAATCATCATCAGACTTTCCACACAAAAGTGGGGAAGGACCATATCTAGAGACTGATGGCCAAAGAGCACGAAGGTCAAGGACACGGGGAACAACTGATTACATTTTTAGGTGGTGGTCAATAGTCAAAACTTTTGGATCTGGCAGTATTATCTATTATTGTCATGGATTAACTCACATCAAAGCAAAGATGTTTATCATGGGATATAAACGTCGCTACTGGTGTGGAGGTCAAAACGTCAAAGGTAATGGTCACAGTGATCAGTGTCTTATATTTGTTGAGGAAAATAGTTTGTATCGTGTGTCTATCAATATGCGTTAGACTTGTAACCAGATTCACCAGTGTACATACCGCATCCTTAGGGTTTATGGCTCCAGGCCTCAAAGGTCAAGGTCTCATGGTAATTGTCATATAGTTTTTCAGGGTGAAAGGTTAACAGAGGTACCAAACGACTGAATCGTATGCTCTAAACATGTATTGTTATCAGATTAATCACAGAGTAAAAGAGTACTTACAAAGTCAGAGTAAAAGAGTACTTACAAAGTCAGAGTAAAAGAGTACTTACAAAGTCAGAGGACAAAGCACCAATTTCTAATTTCAAAGGTAGAGACGAAACTGGAGTGGCCAGTTTTTTTGGTAAAATCTTGATTACTAACTGAACAAAAGACTAAGAAAATCTCTCTCTTTCTCTTTCTCTCTCTCTCTCTCTCTCTCTCTCTCTCGATTGCCTAGGTTTGGTATATTTTGCTGTTGAAACTGATATATTTTCTATATTTTTCAACTGCAGTGTCTCCATGGAGGGATATATATATATATATATATATATATATATATATATATATATATATATATATATATATATATATATATATATATACTATTGATACGTTTAAAAGAAAATTGCTTTCTTATTTGTGCCTCCACATTCACTTACTGGTATATATGTGTTTACACATGTGATTTAACAAATACATAAGATGTCCGATGAACGAAGGAAGCAAAAGAATTCATGGTGATATAATGAGTTTTACTCTTTAAAAGATCCATTACAGCATGTACATGGTTAAGTAAACACAGTAAAGAGCTAATACATTATATACATCATTCTTAACAAAAATAATGCACTCCGACAACATAAATTCACTATTACTATCCCCATACGTTTCATAATGTATGTTCATATACAACATGTATGTTTCATTATGTTTCATAATGTATGTTCATATACAGCATGTATGTTTCATTATGTTTCATAATGTATGTTCATATACAGCATGTATGTTTCATTATGTTTCATAACACATAGGGTCATTTGCATATATACATCTTTGTTATCCTTCCTAATTTTTGGTTTTATATGTTTTGATTCTTTCTGTAAATGAGGTAATAAAGATTTAATTAAAAAAAATTAAACATTATATGGATATATACATGGTTATATACATAAATACATAGGTACATTGTCAATTTAAAAAAATCGTTTGGACAAATGTTCTCTAATTTTTCCACGTGTCAGATGCAATAATGTTTCAGTTATATGTCATATATTCATTGATATGGAAGAGAAAAACAAGATTTTGACAATACCACAAACTGTACCATATTAAAAGCTTTTTCTAAAAATGGAATACTGTAAATATGTTACTTTACGATAAAGTCATTGTTACGTTCAGAGTACGAATACTGTAAATATGTTGCTTTACGATAAAGTCATTGTTACGTTCAGAGCACAAATACTGTAAATATGTTACTTTATGATAAAGTCATTGTTACGTTCAGAGCACAAATACTGTAAATATGTTACTTTACAATAAAGTTATTGTTACGTTCAGAGCACAAATACTGTAAATATGTTACTTTACAATAAAGTTATTGTTACGTTCAGAGCATGAATACTGTAAATATGTTACTTTACAATAAAGTCATTGTTACATTCAGAGCATGAATACTGTAAATATGTTACTTTACAATAAAGTTATTGTTACGTTCAGAGCATGAATACTGTAAATATGTTACTTTACAATGAAGTTATTGTTACGTTCAGAGCACAAATACTGTAAATATGTTACTTTACAATGAAGTTATTGTTACGTTCAGAGCACGAATACTGTATATATGTTACTTTACAATAAAGTTATTGTTACGTTCAGAGCATGAATACTGTAAATATGTTACTTTACAATAAAGTCATTGTTATGTTCAGAGCATGTGCATACTGCTTTTTTAGCATAGTAATTCCACACAATCAAGCTACATGAAAACGTTTATGGTCCATCAAGGCGGTCGTCAAAAGATTTAAACTGTTCCTACGGCCGATTTGTTGGTCCAGAAAGTAACCTACAATAACTGAATTGGATACCATTGTTTTTAGTCCTGCACAGAGAGAGAGAGAGAGAGAGAGAGAGAGAGAGAGAGAGAGAGAGAGAGAGAGATGTCGGTTACCGAGCTGCAAATTGAACCCTTTAGTTGAACCCTTTAGCGTCATCAAGGCTTTGAAAGCTGGCCAATGATCTTTGAAATAGTTACAATTACATGGAATTAACCAATAAGATGTTGAACTGTCTTCATTGTAAGAAGAATGAACTTAATTTACAAACAAGATGCCAAAGTGGGCCCGAGATCTCGCAATTGACGGATCTGTCTAGTAGCCAAATGCAAGAGCCATATTTGATCGCTCATCAACATCATTTGCCTAATTTTGAAAGGCCTCTATGCGGGGATGCTTTGTGGCAAAGCTTTTCAAATCATGTTCAGCATTTTATTTTAGATGAAGTTCTGTAAATGTTTGTCAACTTCTAGTAATGACAGCCGAATGTGATGGTAGAACAGTATCTTTTGTATAAATCTGAAGGAGTGCAAGCTAGGACACTTTCTGTAAAATTTGGTAAAATTCTGTTAAGCAGTAGTTTAGAAGAAGCTATTGAAATTTTGCTTTGGTTAGTGTTTCTGGTTCTTTTTTCTTTAGCATCAAAAGCCATATTTTGATGGCGGATTGCTATCATTTATATAAAAACAATTATTTAAAAAAAATTAAAAAACACACTTGAAATATATTCATACAAGGACGTATTTTGTTAAGTTTGGTCCAGTTCTTATAAGCGATTTTGGTGGAGAAGTGATCAAAGTTATTTTTCTTTTTGAAATGGAGGCCATATTTGATGGTGGATTATAATTATTTGTATAAATTTGAAAGGTTTTCATGCCTGGATGCTTTTTGTCAAATTTTATCAAATTCTGTTATAGCGGTTTTGAAGAAGAAGTCATTTAAAGGTTTTTCTATTTATAATACCTGCATCCACATTTGGTTGGCGGATCGGATTAATTTGCATAAATTTTAAGGGCTTTGTGTCCGAATGCTCTGTGCAAAGTTTGGTTTAAACTGATTCGACGGTTCTTGAGACGAAGTTGAAACAAGCAATTCTTCACAGATGCCAGACGACGCACGACGGACGAAGGACCCACACAAAAAAGCTAACTTGACCTTTATCAACAGCGTTCTCTCTCCTCTGAACCTTTACTTGCAGAACAGATAAATGTTAGTGTATGTCTCTTTCAAGAAAATCAAAATGTAAAATAAGGTATGAAATAAAATTGTTGGCGCAATTTTATCTTAGCGTATATATGGCAGTGCGCCGATTGCGATAAGGTTATTTGTGCGCTAATAAAATTGAGTCGTTTTACAGGATGCCATTTATAGGATACGACAAGCTTTCCTTGGCTTCGGTATCAGATTCAATAAATAAAAGCATCTCTATGGGACTTTTCTTCCTCCAGCGTTAACCAAACGGTGAGAAAATGTAACAACATCCAAAGTGCATGACGAGTACTTCATTCAGATAATTAATGTAGTAATTAATTTTTGCCCATGGAAAAGAGAAGTTTCACAAAACAATAAAGGACCTTTAGATACTTCTGGATGAGACTTCCACTTCCACTCACTGCTGTTAAAGGTCATTTTATGCGTACACATATTAAATGCACTTTACTTCCATGCAGAACGAAACATTCAGCATCTGCGTGCGAGCTATATCAGCTAAGTTGAAGGCCACAAAAGTGGGAGACAGCAAGTTAAAATAAATGTGATCTACGTGAAGGTACCACAACTCTGACTCATCGGTGAGTTTTGAATGAAAAATATCATGATTATATATCAAGGAATCATACCAAGGTCATACAGATCCGCATTCGATCTCAGATGGTTGCTTTAAGTAAATGAACGATAACTCTACCCGCAGTCAGGGTCGGATCTGGGATTTTATATTTACTTGGATTCAATTTTGAGAAATGTCACAGGAAAATGCAATGTTCTAAATTAGCTAGAAAATGGGGTTGATATCATCTGGATCCACCATTGAACACAGAAAGTTTGTTTGAAAAGTCACGCTTGCACACAACAAGCACGAGCAGTATGGGAGATGGCTACATCATCCTCACGAGAAGATATCATGTTACGACTAGGGGTTATGCAACAAAAGAAAAGACTCAAACAAGCTTTCAAGATTTAAAATACAAATCTTTAATTTCCTAAAATATTAAAATATTTCAACAAACAATTAAAGTGAAAGAATTAAAAATAACTTACAGTATAGAATATCCTTAAAAGTCCAAAATTGTTTTAAAGTTCACTGTTCCGGAAGTTAATCCAAATATTTCGAATGTAGTATTCCGAATGAAATAGCCTTCCCTGTGCTAATATGTTGATAAGTTTAAGTATATCCAAATACTCCTTGTGAATCTGGAATCTCACAAGTTTTAGAAATCTTTCCGATAATTCCACGGAGCTGTATAATAATTCAGATTAAGGACAGTACTAAATCCTAAATGTACTGTATTAATAATAAATAAATCTCCAAAATAAGTATATCCCACACACAAACTGAACCAATTTCGTAATGACCTCTCTCTTCAAATGTAACTGTAAAGAATATTTAAACACAGGATTTATTTCATATATATAACGCCATTTTTCAGCACATGATAGGCCATACATGGCGGCCAGTATATTTGGTGGAGGAAGAACACGGGAAGACCCAGGGATTAACCATTGACCCACGGGAAGCTTCTGGCAAGCTTTATCACATATTCACGTTGGCCGAGCTGAGACTCGAACCCAAGCGGACAAAGGTGAGATGTGAGTGATTTGTAAAGGCAAGCGCCTTAGATCGCTCGGCCCCACTCTGACTTAAGACTAAGAAAGATGCAACGAGCGTTATATTGTGCATAAACATGGAGCCTTCTTACGTATACCACATGTAATTGCGGCTGCCATCTTGGTCTTCTTCGTTGTCAATACGGTCCCATGAATGAGAGTCATATTACACGCATATCTTTA
This sequence comes from Margaritifera margaritifera, assembly GCA_029931535.1. Lineage (NCBI taxonomy): Eukaryota > Metazoa > Mollusca > Bivalvia > Unionida > Margaritiferidae > Margaritifera > Margaritifera margaritifera. Next base: position 21,749 of record JAQPZY010001607.1, read on the forward strand.
ACACGATCGCTGTCAAAATTCCCATATCGAAAGTACAGTTGTGGTCGGTACTGTTAATGGCAAACAAAAGTCCGAAACATTTGTGAAATACATATTATAAACTGTGTTATTACTTTGTTTACGTTTCACTTGCTTTTCCTCTGCATTTCACAGCATGTAGTTCTGTGAATATGAATCCGCCAAACTTCATATCTTCCGGTATTATCTCTCGTTCCTTCTTAATACCTTTCTAATGATAATAAAAAGTACTTTTAAATGATCTAAATATCAGCCTATATTTTTTCAGAAATGGTTAAAAGATGTATTGATTTTGCTTTCATTACAAAAACTATTGTAACTGTTAAATGTCTTTCCGCTAGTGTGTGAGAAGGCAAGAATACGTACCCGATCACAAGTCTGGTTCAAGAAAAGAAAATCGTTAGTTTTATGAAAATTTAGAATTGATCGTGTAAGATATATAAGCAGTTGCATACTTTAAAAGAAGGTCTTTCCTTCAGTTCCGTTGGATGCTACGATTGTCACTAATCGCGAATTGTAAACTAAGTGTAGCGTAACATGGTCAGTAAAGATGAGGTTGAAATATATTGTTTACGTCCTCGTGTTTTCTTCATTGGAATCTACGGTGTGTCGATTAGGCCACGTGTAGGGTATTTTTTTAAACTTCTTGTTCGAATTAGTTCTATACGCATCAGTGGTGTTTTAATGACATTTCTTGTAGTTGTTTAAAAATTGATTGCTTTTTTGTGACGTTTGAAGACTTTGGGTAAGACAGTTTATTTTGTGCTGCGTGTATAGTCGTTTGCAAAGGCATTGGTTGTTTTGACAGACAAATGTAAGTAGGCGATTTAATGCCGCTCATGGTCAACAAAGACGAAAATATAAGCAAGCAAACTGGGGATTCTTTGTATCAAGGGATGAGAAGGTGGAACATTATCATTGTGAAACGATTAAGTCCCCACCATATCGATTGATAAAAAATAAAGGGAAATCTGGTGCAGAGGAATTGTTGTGTGCCACACTCCCATTCAGTGTAATAGAAAGCTGCATGTTTTTTCAACACGACAGTTAAAATGCTGCATTTCAAATCAAACAGTCTGTAGAAATGTTGAATGGTTACAGAATGATAAACCTAGAGTGTCTAGAAAAGCACCTCATTGAAATCTCATCTCAATCTGCTTTAATTGAGGGAGTTTGGAAGATAGTAGAGAATGGTGGCAATCCCGTAACTTGTATACCGAAAGTCATAAAACAATTACATTATGAATTATGTTACAATAGCTTTCACCTCAAAGTACGATATCAATTATACACAGCCAGGCTGGAATATAGAGATATAAATGTACCTAATTATTAAACAGACCGGAAATCATTTTCAGTTCAGGATTTGCTGCTGCTTTAGTATTGGTACTATCCTTCCACGATTCACTGGTTTTCCCTCAAACTAATTAGTTTATAAATATTATTATTTTTCCTTTCAAAACACTAGACTATAAAATTTCACCCAACAACAGCATTTTTATTCCACACTACTGTTTTCAAAAATTAATTATTAATTGACAACAAGCACAATAACTACCTCGATAATTGCTAACACCAGTAAAATCGGATGTTGAAGTTTAATTTGATCAGATCACCAAATAAGTTTTAGAGGATGATAATAAAAACGTTAGTTGTTGTTGCTAGTATCTTGTTTGTTAATTTGGGCCTTGGCTACACATATTTTGTTCTAAAGGTATGATGTGCTTACACATCACGACACAATCTATTCACGAAACGTGGTGCGTGGGACTGATGTATAATACAGGCGCTGGGGCAATATTCAATTACAGGGGTTTTGATAAGCTGAGAAGCAAATTTTTAAGTAAATTATGTTTCTCCGAGAATAATTACCCGATTACATTAACGTTAGGGATATAAGCCTGCTACCTAACGAATCTAGCCCTACTAAAAGACGAAAATTAGTCTTTTGCGTCTATATCGTATACACAAAGGGCAATAACTCTTGCACATTACCTCCCCTTGCCCCCACCAGGTGTCGCTAATTTTCAAACTGAGCGATATATCAACGAGGATGCTCAAATTGCGGGGTGACTGGGATGGTTTTTAAGTAATGTAATCGGGTAAGTATTCTCGGAGAAACATAATTTACTTAAAAATTTGCTTTCACCTTAAAATACCTTCCCCGATCGCATCAACGTCAGGAGAATAGGTAATAGGAGGAGGGAATGTTGAGCATCCTACCTATACCTTTTGTATCCTTCTAGGGAATAAAAGGTTGGATTCCCTAATGGAACGATAACACACTCCCGTAATTTGAAAGCAACTCAGCCTAGGGTCACGTGATCTGTGACCCTTATATCCGGTTAAGAAGATGATTATTAAATTCCTCTTACCTACAAAATTTCACTGGCGAATCCAGCGAAGCTAAGAGACTGTGTTGACTTTAACCCGGGTCTAGAGGTCATTTGGGCCGCCGCCACATAACCCACCAGATTCAGAGTTTGTCTCTGCGAAGCGAAATCTCTGAGATAAAAACTCTAGAAGCGAACAGCTTCTATTATGGCTCGGATCGAAACGTTACGTTCAAAAGCGAGGCTCGCAGAGATCGTACTAATTTCATGAGCTGAAATGCTCATATGGCGACATTGATCTTTTCAGAATTCAGAGTACACCAAGTGTATAACCAACTTTACCCGCGAAAATAGGGCTTGAGGGGTGATATCCTGCTTCCTGGCATTCACCGGGAGAAAGAGACGTGAGCGCTTCAAGTAGTTCTTGAGGGCTCGGATAGGGTCAAGCATGGCCGCTGCTCTCGACGTGTCTAACGAAGAGAGGGAGCGTATGACGACTCTCAGATTGCCCACTGACGGCAACCTACTTGTGGCCACAAAGCCTGGTTGCGTCATGAGGACCATAGAACCATTCGATCTGAACTGAGGATAGTTCGGGTCAGATGAAAGGGCATTAACTCGCTCACCCAGCATGCCGAAGGCTATCAAGAAACGTGTCCTGTATGTTAGTAGCATCAGGAATGTTCTGGCTAAAGGCTCGAATTTATCTGAATTGAGCCATGTTGAAAGCCAGAAGAGATTCCATTTTTGGAAACGGTGAGAGATTCTGGTCGATCCAAATAAAATTTGGCTAGTAGGTCTGATAGATCTTTATCATGACCGATATCTCGTCTGCCATGATGCCTGAGAAAAAATCGACCAGTTGAGGGATCGAGGCACTCAAAGGGAAGATGTTATTGACTCAGCACCAGTCCCTGAAAATACGCCACTTTCCCTCATAAGCCTTCAGAGTGGAGGGTCTTCTTGCTCTCAAGATTCTGTCCACAATCGGAGGTCTAAATTCTTTCTCTCGCAAGGCTGCCCTGACAAGAGACGAGCGAGAAAGAGAAGGCGATCTGAGCATGGGTGGAACACCTGCGACCGCGGTTGCTTGAGAAGATTCGGCTTGGCCTGAATCTTCCTGGGCAGATCTATCGCTAGATCGAGCAGATCGGTGATCCCCGACTTGTCCCATCTGAGAGGGTCTATCAGAGCCATCTTGCATTCTGACCCCTCAACTTCTGTATTATTGTTGGTACCAAGACCATGGGTGGGTAGGCAAGGCCCAGAACCCCTGCCAACTGATCGATAGTATGTCCACGGCCCAAACTGGATCTAGAACTGGAGAGACTTTTGATTCCACCTTGACGCAAAAAGATCGATCATCGGACTCCCTAAACGTGCGCAAAGCCTATGAAAGACTGATTGATGTAGGGACCATGCCGTATGAGTGACTTGACCCTTTCTGGATAGAGGGTCAGCAAGGACACTGAGTCTGCTGGAAATGCGCCGGGTTTGTCTGTTGATACGGAGTTGGTCGCACCAACGTAGAAACTACCAAAGCAGAACGTACAGGTCGGGTGATTTGGTGCCCGCCTTTTTGAGGCGGTAGGTCACCACTACCGAGTTGTCCGACATAATCATGACTGTTTTCCCTGAGAGTCGGTCCTTCCAAAACTGAAAGGCGTTGATGACAGCCGTCATTCCGAGAATGTTGATGTGGAGAGGCAGTTCCCCTGGCCCCCACGTGCCGCTGACCGTATCGAAGTCCGGCAACTGGTGGGCTCCCCAAGCGTACGTACTAGCATCGGTACATACTGTCTCTTCCGATTGGGGCTTCTCCAGAAGAATTCCTGTCCTGAGCCACTGACACAGGAATGATCGTACCTCGTTTATGATCCTGACCTTTTCATCGAGGTGACTGGAAATGGGCGCCATTGAGCCAGCAAGGTGATCTGTAAGGGGCGCATACAAAGAAGGCCAAACGGGATCAAGTCTGCTGCCGCATTGAATAATCCGAAGAGTTGCAAGAACTCTCTCGCTGAAATCCAAGTCCTGTTGCAAATGGACTCGACGAGTTCGACGATCAGTATTACGCGAACTTGAGGAAGTAGTACCAGATTGAGGTTCGTGATAACCTCCATACACAGAAGGACAAAACACTGGATGGATGGATGAAGTCGGACTTTCCCCAATTCACGAGAAAACCGAGATGAATCAAAAAGAGATCGTTCTTGCCCTTGAGAAGAATATAACTTACCATGTTTCTGGAGGATGTCGTACAAGTAAGCCGACGTCGCTGTAGATGAAGTCGACCGGATCAGGGAGTCGACGCAATCCATGATTTTGTTAAAGACCCAGGGGTTGATGTTTAGACCTAATGGAAGAAGTTGAAACTGGTAAACCTTGTCGCGGTAAGCAAAACGAAGATATTTCCGCGACGCAAGGGTGGATAGGGATCGAGACTGATGGCATACTCGTCCCTTCGGATGGAGAGTCGTATCGATCTCGCCGTCTCCATCTTGAACTTCGGCGGAAGAATGTATTGATTGAGATGACTCAGGTTGATGATCGGCTTCAACGTGCTGTTGGCCTTTTGTATAAGGAAAAGCCTTGAATAAAACCTGGAGATTTTGTTTTTCTCACAATCTCCACAGCCCTTTTGTCGCGGAGCGACCATATCTCCTGTTGTAGAATATCGTCTGTCTCCTGATCTGACGGTACGTCCATTAGAAGGGGAGAGGAAGACAGAGGAGGGGCTAATAAATGAAAGTCGAAGCCCCTCTGCAATGGTATGGATCACCCATTCGTTTTAAGGAAATATGTTGATCCAAAGAGATTGGAAGTGCAGGAGTCTGGCGCTCACCGGTACGCTCTCTGCGGACGGTGGAGTTGGTAGGTCAGCGTCAAGAGTTAGGAGACTTGGAGGAGGAGAAACTTGGTTTCTTGCCCATCCCCCAACCCCCGCAAAGTTGCCTCCTAAACTGGTTGAAAGTAAAAGATCCTTTTTTCTTTCGCTCGCCTATCGTCGATCCGCTATGGCAGGGGTGGATTGGTCTTAAAAGACTGTGCTGGGTGGGCGACGAGTTGGAGTGGCAGGTCCTGAGCTGCTTGCCTCCGACCTTCTTCAACTTTGCCCCCAAAGAGTAATGGCAAGCCAAACGGCGACATCCGTAATACCTGGGTGTGATGTGGCTGGAGCTACGTGGGACGCAAACATGCGTCACGTCGTATCAGGTCGAGATTCGCAGAGGCAGTCAACGCATTTGCCATGGAATGGTGAGCTACGCAATTAATGACCCGAGCAATTCGGGCCGTTGCCTCACAGGCATGGTCATTGCCCGATATTTCCGCAAGTCGGAAAATCGCCAATGAGGCTATGTCGAACATCGAACATCGAAGACGTGGCGACAACATTTCGAACCAGCTTTGATGTGGCATGAGACACATTCTTGTCCAGTTTATTAAAAGGTGGGTCATCCATGTGGACAGACGCTAAATTCTTATCCAGAGCGTTCAGTATAAACGCTGTTGTGGTATGTTTTGTACCATCACGATGAGAACGTCGCTGGAACTTTAATAAATGAAAGCCTTAGCCTTCCCCGGATTACAGACTCGCCCAGACAGACAGCCATTAATCTCCCTGATCTTTTCTGGCTTGGGAAGCACCCGGAAGGACAGAGTCTCTTCCTCATCGTCGATATCTACCGAAGCCTTGATTTTATAGTCGTGCGTGGCGGTAGGGGGTGGTGGGCATTCTGAAACCGACAACACCCGTTATATCTCTTCGACGGCAGCCTTAAAGCTGAACTCAGTCCGCTCCATGGTTGGATCTGAGTAAAGCTGTTGTTCAGGAGCATCTTCGCACTCACTATTTGTAGTGTCCTGTTCTGGTTCTGCCTCCGTATCCAGATAAACCATCTCAGGTAATCTCTATATAAGTCACAGTAACTTTCCTATGAGTAAGTCGTGAACGTACGGTTCGCTGGTAGTGTGGTCGGCACGGTTACCGGATGTACGGAAGGCGGTCCGGTTGGTGCCGGTACCGGCCGTGCCGTGGGTGTAGCTGAACGGACGGATTTATCACTAAAATCCCCGTCATAATATGTTTGTGTAGCCGTACGTCCGGCGAGACGGACGAATCTATCACTAAGATTCCCGTAATTGTAATTGTATGTAGCCGTAGTCATGGTAGGACGGACAGATCTATCATTACGATCTCCGTGATTGTAGATAGAAGAAGCCGTAGGCCTGGCGAGACGGACGGATCTATCACTAAGATCCCCGTAATTGTAATTGTATGTCGCCGTAGCATGGACGGACGGAGAGATCTATCATTTAGAACTCCGTAATTGCAGGGAGATGAAGCCGTAGGCCTGGTGCGACGGACGGATCATTCAGTAAGACCCCGGACTGAGAAGGCTCAACTGGCTGTCCGGCTGACTCGGTAGGCCAGACGATTATGGACGGCGATACGGTAGTATAGGATGTATCGGTTGGATCCGTTAAAACCCCATGCGCCCTGACCTACAGGCCCAAAGGCCATGCTCGGACATTCGGGTGGACTTACGTCTCCTGGTGTCCCTAAAAATGGGGGTACACTCCTCCATTGTATCATAATTACCTGTCCATACATTCTCGTACAATATGGCGCACACGCTGCATGGTACTGACAAAGTACATTTTGTACACGCAAGGCATCGACTCATCCGTGTCTTCCCTTGCCTTGAATTTGTTGTATTTATACACTTCGTCGACATGTTTCAGTGAAACAACAAAATAAAACAAAACACAGCAAAAATGTGTGAATTAACAATGCAGCCTATTAATAAATCGCTTAAACAACACCCGGTACTAACTGGGTGAGCGAACAATAGGCAGTGTGCGCGAAATCATGAATCACAACACGCATCAACGATAGCGTGTTGTACCATGCGGTCTAAATAGACAAAGTCTGAGAAACTTACAAATTCACGACAATATTGGAAAAATTGCAAAAATAATGTATACCACCTGTAGAGGAATGATTAATACACACTATGAATCCAAATTTCTGGATGAATGGTTAAAATTCACATCGATATTGGCATGGATTGACGGGAGGCTTTTTGCACGATGTTGACTGTACGAGAGCGAAGCTTAAAATCTAGCGACTGTTGGATGTGGCAAGGGGAGGTAATGTGCAATAGTTATTGCCCTTTTTCTATATGATATATACACAAAGACGAATTTTCGTCTTTTAGTAGGGTTGAATTCGGGAGGAAGCAGGTTTATACCCCTAACGTTAATGTTATCGGGGAACGTATTTGAAGGAGAAATAAGGGAAAACATAATGAACAAAAGCTTAGTCGGAAAAACAGCTATTGATTGTCCGACAAAGAAGCAACGTGTAAACATGACCTAGTCACCGCTGAGTTAAGTCGGTGACACCTTTATTGATTGGTCGATAAAGAAACAATCTGTAAACTAGACCTAATGACCTTTAATGTTAAGGTGTTTATTTTACGATTTAACGGATAAACAAATCAAAGATAATCTGATATCATAATATAACCTACGACCGATGTCCGGTTGGTCACAGTATGTGCCCATTCAAAACCTTTTAAGTGACGACCATAACCGGAAAATACAGAGATTTAGTACCTCTGAGATACACTAGCAGCATGTGCAGAAAAACACACGAACAGAGAATATGAAAATATTCCAAACTGTTCAGATTGGCACTGAAATTGGTCACATTATTATTATTACAGCAATATATGTACAATTGTGTCATTGTGTTTCTCATACAATGCTATTTATCGCCAGTAGAGGCTTGCATATCTTGTATTCAGGACACCTTTCCAGGCTTTCTGGACTTACTATACGGTCTTTTATTTGCAACACTGTGTGCAGAAAAAACAATTATGTTCAATTTCTCCAGGTTTTATACAAAATCCAGTGGTCCTTGCCGCTATATGGCTTATTGATAAGTGTCACTGCATCAAAGTCTATGGACAAAATGCTACGGATTTTTAAAAATTTAATTTATGCTTTCTTAAAGTCACTGCTAAATGTGACAAGGATACATTATTGAATAAAATAGGGCATCACTATTACCACAATTTTTAACAATTCAACAGCTTTTAATACAGATCTTCGGTTCTGCACAAAAATCTTGGAAGTCGTCTGACTGTGAAACTAACTCCCCGATACACAAAAAGTCGGACTGTGACACTAACTCCTGGATACATAAAAAATTCGGACTGTGACACAAACTCCCAGATACATAAAAAGAGGTTGCAAATCGTCGGACTGACACACTAACTCCCCGATACGTAAAAAGAGGTTACAAACCGTCAGACTGTGACACTAACTCCCGGATACATAAAATGTCGGACTGTGATACTAACTCCCCGATACATTAAAAATATATTCATATTCCTCGCTTTTGACCCTCTAAAGAACATTATAAATATGTTTAGATTTAGAGTTTATGCACAATGAAATGGATTTCAGGCCAGAGATAGTGTGATTTTCGAACCGAAGAAAAAAAGAAAAAGAAAGGAGCGACGTCTATCTGTAGCAATCAATTGAACCGACTTTAGTATACTCTTGTTCGGCATAAATCGTTCTGAGTCACGCTAGAGTTTGGTTGAACAAAAGTAATCTTTATCACCTATCGATGGCTTTCCTTTATATGAAACAATCTATAAACAAGAGTAATCTTTATTAGCCACGGAAGGCTTTCCCTTATATGAAACAATCCATAAACAAGAGTAATCTTTATCAGCCACGGATGGCTTTCCCTTACATGAAACAATCCATAAACAAGAGTAATCTTTATCAGCCATCGATGGCTTTCCCTTATATGAAACAATCCATAAATAAGAAAAGAAAATTGATAATGTGCCAAATGCAAACTTTCCACTTTAATTTGACCATTTATCTCAAATAGTTGCATTAAAGCAAGGTAAGGAATACATTACTTTGGGTTCATCATTCTTAGATGAAGTTTGTCATGATTTTTTAAATTTATTTTTTGACAGTTTCTCACATTACTTTGTCAAGCTAACATTTCTTGTTTTACCATGTATCATATGAAAATAAATTAATTTTATTTTTTGTTACGGAATCATACCTTTTTACCTTTTTATAATGATTTAATTTACTAATTTATGATCTCTGTTTTTATTCTGAATAGCAGTTAGCATATATGTATACATACGACTACTGCTCGATCAATAAGTGGTCACATGATCAATTGCGCGGGAAAATGAAGTCGACCTAGCTTTGTACTTTTGAAATCAACATTGAAAGGTCACATTCCATACTACAATAACATTATGTTTACTCTTTAAGATTTTTAGTACGCTAGACCTTTGGGTAGATGACGCGTAACCTAGTTCCTGATTGGTTCTTAGAGGGTTGTGTTATTTTGTAATACCATATTATTAAAGACGGAGAAAGGGTATTCCCTTTTTAAATCTGCGCATTTGTTATGTATATATAGCAACTCATCCAGTGATAAAGGATTCTTTACATTTGCTTGAACGAAGAGAGGTCGTATTGAGATTTATTTCAGTTCAGTGTGGAATATATTTATTTAATTAGTAATTCATCTGAATTACTATACAGCTCCGTGGAATTATCGGACATTATTCTAAAACTTGTGAGATTCCAGACTTGCAAGGATTATTTTGGATTACATCAGAACTAATCAATTTCAACACAGTGCAGGTTATTTTCATTCGGAATACTTCATCCGGATTACTTGGATTAATATCAGGAAGTGAACTTTAAAACATTTTAGGACTTTTTAGGATATTCTATACTGTAAGTTATTTTAATTCTTTCACTTTGATTATTTGTTGAACTATTTTAATTCTTTTAATATTTTAGGAAATTAAAGATTTGCATTTTAACCTTGAAAGCTTGTTTGTGTCTTTTATTCTGTTACATTACCCCTAGAGTCGTAACAGGATAAATTGGGGGCTCGTATTACGGGATTAGAAATTAGAATAATTTCGGGATCCGAATTTAAATATTTTGAAATTTAGATTTAATTAAATATTTTCGAAGTTTTAATATTTCAGAGATTTTGATACTTCGGAAAGTTTTCTTTTTGGGATTTGAATTTCATTGTTTGAAATTTTAGTGGTTTTTTTGATTTCCAGATTAAGAAATAAAGAGAAACTAACAGGCTTTCATAATGACATCCAGAGTAGAGAGTTTCTTAGCTGATCCTACCCAGGAGAAATTTGAGTCCTTAAAGAAGGACGAATTACTTGAAATTGCTCAACATTATAGTCTTACTGAAGCAAAGGCTTCCATGTTGAAGCAGGATATTAGAAGTATCTTGATTCAATATTTGGTACAATCAGGTATTTTTGAAGAGGGGGTTTCAAGTGTTAAGAAAAAATCTCCGTCTGGTTTGGGAAAGAAATTACAGATAGCTAAGGACATAGAGATTGAAAAGATAAAACTTCAATGGGAACAGATGCAGACGCAGGAAAGAAGGGAAGATAAAGAAAGGGAAATACAAAGGGAGGAAAAGGAAAAGATTAGGGAAAGGGAGGAAAGGGAAAGACAAGAAAGAAGGGAAGATAAATTAAGAGATAATGAAAGAGAAATTCAGAAGGAATTAAGAGAAAGGGAAAATAAATTAAGAGAGGGAGAAATTCAGAAAGAATTAAGAGATAGGGAGGATAAAGTAAGAGATAATGAGATACAACGGGGAATAGAGAAGGAAGTAAGAGAAAATGAGGAAAGAGAGAGAGACAAATTTAGAGAATTTCAGAATCAAAATTCTGATAGAGAGTTTAGACTAACGGAATTAGAATTGACCAGCAAAGGGCATTCTCATGACAATCAGGGTTCATACTTTGTTTTGGCCAAACATTTGAGACAGGTTCCCCCTTTTAGAGAAAAGGAGATAGACAAATATTTTCTCAGTTTTGAGAAAATTGCCGAGAATCTAGAATGGCCAAAAGAGAAGTGGACCTCATTATTGCAGAGTGTGTTAACTGGCAAAGCTAGTGATGTTTATACTGCACTCTCATCTGAACAATCTGCTGATTATGAAGTGGTCAAAGAATACATTTTAAGAGCTTATGAGTTGCTACCTGAAACTCATCTTCAAAACTTTAGAGAATGTAAAAGGAAACAAATCAAACTCATGTAGAATTTGCTTGGGAAAAGAAACGTTTGTTTACAAGATGGTGTACATCTAAGAAGGTTGAAGGCAATTATGATAATCTTGAACAACTGGTATTGATTGAAGATTTCAAGAATTGTGTCAGTGATAATATTAAGATGTATCTTAATGAGAAAGGAGTTGAGACTTTAGAAAAGGCAGCCATCACAGCTGATGAATATTCTTCAATACACAAGGTTCCATTGATAACTAAAACTTTTCCTCAACAATCTTATGTTAAGAAATTATTTCAAACTCGTTCGAGTAATTTCAGACCTCAGGGTGATGTGATTGTAAGGAATCAAAATTTTGATAGGGAATATCAGAAAACGTTATCTCTGCCCATGTGTTCATATTGTAAGATGAAGGGACACGTTATTTCTGATTGCTTAAAGTTGCAATTTAGGCCTCAGAATTATAATAGAGCAATTCCAAATGCTCTAGTTATTAAGAAGTCAAGATCAGGGTCATTTATCAATGATGATATTTGTTTGGAGGCTAGCTTACCTCAGTCTGATTTTATAATGAAGAATTACGAACCATTCATGTCGAAGGGTTCTGTGTTACTTGTTGGTGACTTGGATAAGGCTACTCCTATTAAGATATTAAGAGATACAGGAGCTTCTCAGAGTCTATTGTTAGATAGTACTTTGCCGTTTTCTGAGAAGTCTTCTACTAGTGAAAGTGTATTAATACAGGGGGTAGAATGTGGATATGTTAATGTCCCTCTTCATTGTGTTAATTTGTCATCAGACTTAGTTTCGGGACCTGTGACCATAGGAGCAGTGGCTTCTTTGCCTATTAAGGGCATCCATTTATTACTAGGTAATGACCTAGCTAAAGATAAAGTCGTGGTTAATCCACTTGTAACTAACAAGCTTAGTATGGATCAAAGAGTTGATCATATTGAAGTAGAAATCCCTGGTTTAAATCCAGCTTGTGAAGTTACTAGAGCTATGGCAAAGTATGCTCTTGAGAATATTGTTGTTGAACAGGATGTATTTCCTTTAGCGGACACCTTTGTGGGTCAGGCTTTTCATGAGGTCACTTCTGCTCCTCAATCTAGTATTGATAGTGATACTCTTTCAGCTACTATGTCTTATAAAAATAGTCAGGGTGTAATAAGACAAGCACTAGATGTCTTACAACAGGGAGGTTCGGATATCTCCTGTTTGTTTCAGGGGGCTATGACTGAAACTGAAGCCACGCAAGAAGGTACTTGTTACTTCTTGACGAGTGAAGTCCTTGAACGGAAACAGAGATTGCTTAGGGTAATTGCTGGTGATGAGTGGTCAGTTGGTAAAATAGTAGTTCCTCGATACTCTCGTCAGGAATTTCTTAGTGTAGTCCATGAAACGTCGTTGTCTGCTTGTTTAGGAATAAATGAGACGATGTTAGGCAACCAATACTTGTCGGCGAAGTGTGCGTCTACAAGTTTTATAAAAGCTATTCCTTTGTGGAATATTAAAACTGAGACCATAGTGAGAGTTTTGGTCGGGTTCTTCACACTGTTTGGTCTTCTGAAGCTGATACTATATCGGGCTTTAGAACGAATTATTGTAACATATTGTTATGAGATGGTATATAATTGGGTATTGTTGTGGAGCAGGAAGGGAGTAGGTTGAAGGTTTCCAATTATTGTTGTTTGCTGCGAGGGGTCAGCGTAGGAGTTTTTTTTTAGTCAGATAATAGAGTATTAGTTTTGCTACCTATACCCCAAAAATCCTCTTCAGGTTAAGTATTTTGGTCCTTATACTACTGACAAAAGGTTAGGGAATTTAAATTATTATTAATACTTCTGGGAGGAGAAAGCAGAAACAACGTTGTCATGTCAAAATGTTAGAACAATATGTAAATAGAGATAGCCATATAAATTATCGATTACTTTAGTAGTACTTGTCTCACACATTGAAGATTTGAATGAAGATGAGAAATCTGAAGAGATGATTTGAAGTCACTACACTTCGGACATACTGCCGCCTGAGATTTACGAACTGAAATAGTTTATGGATATTTATTTACAGACATTCTACACGAACTAATAAAATTTTCCAGATGTCACCTCTCAAACAAGACTCGGAATTTATTGGAAATGACTTGAACCAAATAAAAGTGATTGGAGTTTACCATGTTTCAGTGCAGAAACAAAATAACACTTTCCGTACATGTATAAAGTATAGAAAGTAAATAGAGTCACCGGGACATATTCATTTCCAGTTTCTAGACAGGATTGGAAATGACTAAGACGTCACAAGATATTGACCTATTGAAGGGATTCTACCAAATTTCACTTACGGAGAGAAGGAAAAATTTGCATTCACGACTCCAGAACTTTACCAATACAAAGTCGTACCACTTGGGATGAAGGTTCCCCATGTTTCCAACGTCTGATGAATATAATAACATCCAAATAGAAATTGCGATGCATACATCGATGATGTCATCATCTGCAACGACATGTGGCAAGATCTAATAGAACCATTCTTCAAGAGATTCAGCGAAGCGAACCTGATCAATCAATATTAAAGTGACTTTTATCGTGACTGTGTTACCTTTTCAAGGCATGATTGTGAGACATGGACAAATAAAATCAATAGAAGCTAAGGTTACGGCTATTTCTTAGTAAAATTTAATCGATGACGTATTTTCACGTGTATAATACCATCGTTACACTGTTTTGTATACATGACTGTATCATGTATTCATTTTTTTTTTTTTTTGATTTAATTACTTGTATGTTGGAAGTACATATTAAAAAATAAGTTTTTATTGCATAAATCCTTATTTTTTCCGTTGATGGGGGAGGGTTTTACGGAATCATACCTTTTTACCTTTTTATAATGACTTCATTTACTAATTTATGATCTCTGTTTTTATTCTGAATAGCAGTTAGCATATATGTATATATACGACTACTGCTCGATCAATAAGTGGTCACATGATCAATTGCGCGGGAAAATGAAGTCGACCTAGCTTTGTACTTTTGAAATCAACATTGAAAGGTCACATTCCATACTACCATAACATTATGTTTACTCTTTAAGATTTTTAGTACGCTAGACCTTTGGGTAAATGACGCGTAACCTAGTTCCTGATTGGTTCTTAGAGGGTTGTGTTATTTTGTAATACCATATTATTAAAGACGGAGAAACGGTATTCCCTTTTGAAATCTGCGCACTTGTTATGTATATATAGCAACTCATCCAGTGATAAAGGATTCTTTACAGTTGCTTGAACGAAGAGAGGTCGTATTGAGATTTATTTCAGTTCAGTGTGGAATATATTTATTTAATTAGTAATTCATCTGAATTACTATACAGCTCCGTGGACTTATCGGACATTATTCTAAAACTTGTGAGATTCCAGACTTGCAAGGATTATTTTGGATTACATCAGAACTAATCAATTTCAACACAGTGCAGGTTATTTTCATTCGGAATACTTCATCCGGATTACTCGGATTAACATCAGGAAGTGAACTTTAAAACATTTTAGGACTTTTTAGGATATTCTATACTGTAGTTATTTTAATTCTTTCACTTTGATTATTTGTTGAACTATTTTAATTCTTTTAATATTTTAGGAAATTAAAGATTTACATTTTAATCTTGAAAGCTTGTTTGTGTCTTTTTTCTGTTACATTACCCCTAGAGTCGTAACATTTTAAAAAAATTCATGACGAAAAGAAACTGAGAAACAGTCCATTTTCAGGTAGGAAATATAATGCTCATCTTTGGGTCATATTATGGTGAAATAGTGAATTTAGAATTGTGAAGTTATAGAGCTACACAATATGAGAGAATTTGATCCGATCTGAACCAGTTAGTATTTCATCGTCAATTCATGATTTTGTGTGCTATTACTGCAAGTCCATTACCATTAGCAAAACTGTGAGTTTGTTTTCATTTACTCACTTCAGAAGCAACAGCTTTTGTATCAGAAAAAATAAAGTCATTAAAAAAAGTCAGTGACCTGGTTTGTATCTTTGCAACTTTTTATATTTACACCACTTATGTATCGCTCAAACTCTAAGACTAGATTTTGTGCGCATGCCCTGAAGCTCTCCTGTGTCCTTAGGTTCGAGGAGTAGAAGCGCAACAAGGACAACCTATATCGCAATTCATCATAAATTCTCGCGCTTTTCAGATACTGCCCCGTTTTAAACAGCATCATTGTCTTTTTTCACCTCCCAGTCTCCTTCCTACATCATCTTGACCCTTGGTCGAAACCAGAAATTCGTTACAAAAACTTTTATGTTTTGCTTTCTTTCTGCTGAGATTGCATATGTATTTTTTTATATATTTTTTTTTAATGTAATCTCAATACATTTGACCTGTTGACCCCCTTTCAGTAACCCCAAAAGAGAAAATTAAAAATACATTTAAACTCTGGACCCCCTCTCAGAAACCCCAAGGGAGAGAATAAAAATATACATTTGAAATGTTTCACCCTGTCTCAGTAATCCCAAGGGAGAGATTCAACAATACATTTGACCTATTGACCCCATATTAGAAACCCCAAGGGAGAGAATAAAAAATATATTTGACCTGATGACCCTATCATAGTAACCCACAGGGAGAGAATATAAAATATCACTCTTGCGCATACTGACAAATAATCCACTGTACTTTGGTGGATTTACACACATAGGTTAGCGAGACAGACGGACGGACAGATGGTAGCACAACACCACCAACAAATTTGCAATTAATAAAGGCAAGATAAGAGTTCTCTCCAAAGCGTTTGATTGATACGGAATGCAGTAAAAAAATGTGTCATAACAGTGCCAGGCAGTGCACTAACAGAAAATGGAGAAAATTTAAAAGCACTGAATACGTGATCTCGATATTTGCTGTATCGTGTGCACCTTTGTACTGCTGGCTGTTTGTTATGGAAGTATGAAGCTGCCGTTGTCATGACGAGATATTTCTATAGCGTACGTGATTTGTTATGGAAGTATTATGCTGCCGTTGTCATGACATATTTCTATAGCGTACGTGATTTGTTATGGAAGTATTAAGCTGCCGTTGTCATGAGGAGATATTTCTATAGGGTACGCAATCCCCGCAATCGGCTACACGTTTTGCTCACATAATAGGCGTAGTCTTGATCATGTACCGCATAGAAATACTTTAACGCGCCAGCTTAATAATTCCAATTTCTTTACAGAATTATAGACGAAGCTATATTACAGTTCACGTTCTCCTGTCAGTCAGCAAATTCCTTCCTTGAGCTCTACCTAAACGTTATCCACGTCAGGGAGAGACAAAGTCCGACTGTAACTTGAATTGACATTAGTCGTGCTCTATTGGGTATTAATAGGCAACCTTATAGCTAGCTATAGGTGTATCAATCCACTACACCGGGAAGCGGAAAATATTCAGTGTTAAGCAAAGCATACACAGGTGTATATGAGAACTGAGGATATGAAGGTACGTTGGTATTTATCTAGCACTCCCAGCCCATTCCCTTGTATATAGTTAGTGCCTTTTACATAAGATCCATCCCTGGCACTCTGTCAAGTAGGACATCACCGAACATATATGGAACACATCTGTTCTGTGTGTAAAGAACTCCCATGTAAAACTATCACAATAGATAGGATTTTACCGGTGGTCAGGTAGAATCTTGCAACCGAAATTATGCTCTATATAAACAAACATGCCTACATCCAACATGACAGAAAACAGTTTGAACTGTTGTGCATACATTTGTATTAACAGTGGCCACGAAGTTCTGTGAGAACCAATGAATCTTTTTTTTGTTGTGAATATTGGGACTGTATTTTGCAATAAGGTTCCGATAAAACTTCCTCTCAATTTGGGCTCGAATGCACGGTTGCCCGATTCACAGCTAACCACTTTGGACCTACACTTTAGACCACTCCGTCAATTGTACTCACATTATTAAGGGTCGGTGGGGTGTATAATGTTATTTTGGCAGCAGGTACTTCACTCTATGTACATGCTACACTTGTTTCACACACACACACACACACACACATATATATATATATATATATATATATATATATATATATATATATATATATATATATATATATATAACCCTATTACATTTAATCCATTCTGCATAAGAATTATATAATCTCTTACATAACTCGTTTGATATCAGTCCTTAAAATCCAGCCATTTTCAACTGAATCTGACACCTACAGAAACCACGTTCTTAAATCTCGTGCTGGCATAGCGGATTAAACTCAATTAATTAATTAAATAATTTCTTTGTTTTAATTTATTTCATATATTATTTATTTATTAATTTGTTCGATAAAAACGTTGAAATATATATATATATATATATATATATATATATATATATATATATTGTTTCCATCGTGTTATTCCTATTACATAACAGAATGATTAACATACTTATTTTTAAGCATATAATAAAAAGGTTATTGACAGATTTAAAAAATAGTGGGCCCTCGTTCATGCGGCGTAGAATGTCCTCGCAAGCTCGGACATCCTGCGCCACATGACCCCGGTCCAATGCTTTTTAATGCTCAGTTAATAAACTATATTTACTATCAGCATGAAAAATAGTGTAGTATAGCCTTTGTATATCCGTGCACTTATTATTTCGTATTATGTGTTGTGATAAGATATTTCAAATTAATTAAAACATGTATCGCAGTAATGTGTTAGCACTGCTTACTGGAGATAGTTCAGTTTCCATAGAAACAAATCAGTGGCGAGAAACAAATTTCATAGTTAACCATTTCTCTTTTCATTTCTGAATTGTGATATAAATCAACATCAGCGAGGATTCTGAGGTTTTAGGATGCAGAGCATCTCTTTATCATAAAAAGGAGAGATTTACTGGATAATTTGCTTGTAAAGTACAGGAAGATGCGAAAGGTGAGCGTTGATTTTCCTGTGTTTGTCAGAGATAAGTGTGCGTGTGTGCCTCTGTGTGTACGTCCTGTGTGTGTACATTTTGTGTGTGTTTCGTTTTTTTTTCTTCTTCCTTTTTTTGTTTGTTTGTTTGGAGGGGGGACGGGTGGAGGGGCATCGGTTCTTTCATTACTTTTCCATACTCCTATTGTTAGCAGCACTGCATCAGCCCTGGTGAGTTTTATAAAAGAGTATATGTCACTATACACATCTGTCTGTCTTAGTGTAGGATACTGTAGGTTTGTATGTATGCAAGTAAAGAATTAGGTCGATGAATCTCGTTTGAAATCCACCTAGTTTGAGTATTGTGCACTAGATCTCCGTTTTTATGAGAAATGTCGTATGACGGATATTGCCATACAGTTTTTGTGATTTAAGAGAGATACTAGGGTGGGATGCGGTGGGGATTGCTAATTGTATGAGATACTCAATCAATGGTTACATGGCAGAGTTCCTCTTTTGAATTAATACCCTCTACAACAGGCCTACTTCTACTTTATAAAAAGTTCTGAAATTAATTGAAGATAAATAATCAAAGTTTAAGGTAGCAAACGAAACTTAGTGTGACCTAAATTATTTATCAAATGGAAAAGTCATTTTCATATAGTTAATTCTAGCTTATGCATTATTGGAGCATGAATAAGATGTTAATGAACAAACGAAAGCACGGTTACTTTGATATATTCTACAAAATATAAACCTAATAAAAGATACACATTTTATTATCAATTCAAGCATGGCTAGTTTTGGTGCGTGCACCATGTGTATAATCTTCAATGTAAAACATAATTTGTGGTTATACGTACAGTTGTAGCATAGTAAGTGAAATGTTGACTCAAGTCCCCGTTCCCAACCATATAAGAGAAAGGGAAAATAATTGGCACAAGTGTTCGGAGAACACTTTAGACTTTGCCATATACATATTACTGACACTCACGAGTAAGCTAAATTAGCTTCCTCCTTTGTGACACTATACCGTATATTTCCCTGGATCAGAACATCAAACTTTGTACAGAATAGACTGGTATGGGAGTAGATCTACTTACCCCAGACTGGAGCTTGAAAACTTATTACAGAGTAGACTGGTACGGGAGTAGATCTACCTAACCCAGAATGGAGCTTGAAAACTTCTTACAGAGTAGACTGGTACGGGAGTAGATCTACTTACCCCAGACTGGAGCTTGAAAACTTCTTACAGATTAGACTGGTACGAGCGTAGATCTACTTACCCCAGACTGGAGCTTGAAAACTTCTTACAGATTAGACTGGTACGAGCGTAGATCTACTTACCCCAGACTGGAGCTTGAAAACTTCTTACAGAGTAGACTGGTACTGGTGTACTACTCCCTGGACTGGAATCCTTAAACTTCATACAGAGTAGACTCATACCAGAGTAGATCTACTTACTCCAGATTAGAACTCGAAAACTTCTCAGGAAGTGTACTGGTACTGAAGTACGTATCCTTGGACTGAAACCCTCTAACTTTTAGACTGGGACTGGCGACTCGAGCATACCGCTTGTGTCTTGTCAATATGAGGCATCTTTGCGTCATGAGTTATATAAACATGACCCTTATCATCAGGCAAAACAGTCCCTTTAGGTCACATCCTGGTATACCATTTTATTCCTATTTAATGGCACTTGATATTTGAATTTGAATGAGATCGCCTCCATTTTGACTAAAGAAATATGTCTGTTTTATTTCAAAGGATAGCTAGCCCGATCTGTACCGGTTCCAGTGTAAACGCTGCCGATGTACAATGAAAATTCAGTCTTAGTTAGAGTCCACACGTTTTTTATTACATCAGTTTTTTATTTTTGAAAACATATAAAATACTTATCGTTGGACTGAAGACCTCTAGCTTCTCATAGTGTTGACTGGGACTCGTAATGAAGATGAAATAAGCATTCCTAAACCAGCAGGCCTGCCCAACCCGCCAATACTAGAATTCATAGTCACTACGGACAAGGTTCACATATTACTGAAAAATATTAACCCGCAGAAGGCGTGCGGGACAGATATGATACCAGTACGACCACTCAAAGATTTATACATTTATACATTAGATGGCAGCTTCCACTGACGGGGAAAACATATTTCCTCAGGGGGATCAACCTGGTATCACACTAAGGTTGTTGAGAAAGTTGGACCACTCTGGTATCAGATGGTCTTTTTTACGAATGGATCAAGTCCTTCCTATCTGATCGCAAACAACAAGTAATTGTTGATGGTGTATCTTCCGACAAGGTCCTATTAGTCAGTGGAGTTTCATAAGGAACGATCCTCGGGCCCCTCTTCTTTATAATAGTTATCAATGATCTGCTAGACTATGATTAACTTAATACTCAACTGTTTGCTGACGACTGAACCATTTACAAAGAGATTCGTACCACCCAAAACTGCAGAGTCGTTCAGAATGAGTGGGAGACAACATTAGGGAATGTCTCGTTATCTCCAGAAGTGAATGTTCTCAGACTGACCACGACACGGAGACCAGTACTATTTACGTAGAGCCTTAAAGGATAAAACCTGGAGGTTACTAACTCTACTAAATATCTTTTTGGTTGATATTTCATCAAATCTCTCCTGGCAAACCATATTCACAGAACATGGAAATGGCTGACAGCATGTTGGGGCTTTTCCAAATAAAGTTACGCATCAGCAACCCACAGACCAAGGCCTATGCATACTTCACACTCGTCTGTCCCAATCTGGAGCATTGTTTCCACTGTTTTAAATCCATACACTAACTAGGATAAATACAAAGTTGCAACGTCGTTTGAGCAAGATACACTACCAATATATACTACAACTGAAGCAGTGTTAGTGAGATGAACGAACAGCTTGACTGGGAGTTAGTGAAAACTAGGAGAACCAAACAACAGCGTACGATGTTATATAAAATCATCAACAACCTTCTAAACATCCCAGCACCAGTCTTTCTCAACCCTGCATCTTCCAGAACAAGACTAAACCATTCTCTAAAGATTAATCAGTGTACATACAGTTTTTCCCAAGGTCAATTCCTCTCTGAAACTCTTTACCAGCTGTAGTAGCTGAGGTTGGTGACTTGGTATCATTAAAGTGGTGGGAGTTCTCCACTCTGAGGTTGGTGACTTGGTATCATTAAAGTGGTGGGAGTTCTCCACTCTGAGGTTGGTGACTTGGTATCATTAAAGTGGTGGGAGTTCTCCACTCTGAGGTTGGTGACTTGGTATCATTAAAGTGGTGGGAGTTCTCCACTCTGAGGTTGGTGACTTGGTATCATTAAAGTGGTGGGAGTTCTCCACTCTGAGGTTGGTGACTTGGTATCATTAAAGTGGTGGGAGTTCTCAACTCTGAGGTTGGTGACTTGGTATCATTAAAGTGGTGGGAGTTCTCCACTCTGAGGTTGGTGACTTGGTATCATTAAAGTGGTGGGAGTTCTCCACTCTGAGGTTGGTGACTTGGTATCATTAAAGTGGTGGGAGTTCTCCACTCTGAGGTTGGTGACTTGGTATCATTAAAGTGTTGGGAGTTCTCCACTATGAGGTTGGTGACTTGGTATCATTGAAGTGGTGGGAGTTCTCCACTCTGAGGTTGGCGACTTGGTATCATTAAAGTGGTGGGAGTTCTCCACCCTGAGGTTGGTGACTTGGTATCATTAAAGTGTTGGGAGTTCTCCACTCTGAGGTTGGTGACTTGGTATCATTAAAGTGGTGGGAGTTCTCCACTCTGAGGTTGGTGACTTGGTATCATTAAAGTGGTGGGAGTTCTCCACTCTGGAGCTATCAGACCAACTTTGGGACAAATTACAGGTCAAATGAAGACTAGAGCTTCTTGACTCAGAGGCCTCTAGACTGAGAAACTGAAATGCAATTAAAATCTTGCTTTTTCTTATATATTTTCTTTTCCATTGTTTCGTTGGAAAGGTTTACATACTTACTCTTCTGCTCTGTCAACGCTGTACAAACGAAACATAATAGTCAAGTGTAACTGCAGTTTCGCAAGAAGTAGATGTAGACGTAAATAGAAAGACAATGGCATCTATTTATGACGACCAGCAATTCCTTGGGTAACAAAATAAGTGCAATACGATGGTTTCAAATCAAACCGGGGCAACAACTTAAACAGCAATTAATTATGTCTGAAGTGCAGAATGACGCACTTGAATTTGTAAAAGCTGTATATATGTAATAATAGGTTATTCCAAGTTGATGACTTACATTATCATCCTGGGGACAGTAAATTGCTTCAATTGCGATAAGCTTTGTTTGATATATTTAGAGTCGCAACATTTACAAAGCATGAATGTGCTAAAACAAATAAGTCTCAACTACAATTGGACAATACATGTACATTATTGACAACATCACTGAGTGGCTTCTTTTGGGAAGGAGGTGGGGTGTTGTGCGCATCAGAAATGAGCAATTAATGGCAATAGCTTTAAAATTAATTGACTGTTTGCGAATTGATGATAAATAATAATTATGTGACATATACAAATATCGCAAGTTGAAATGCGCGAAGACTTTGTACTTTTATTATTTACCTTGGTACGTTTCAGTCACACGTGCACGTCCACATTCATCACCAATCCCCAAATAAATCCGTTAAGAATGCACTATTTCCTCTGAACCAGGGCTGGACACATCCACCACTTGTCCGATACCTGGGATAAGCTCATTCGACAATAACAAGCTCAAGTCTACAAGATGCTTGCCCGTGGGCAAGCACATCAAATTGAGAGAGAGAGAGAGAGAGTTGTGTTCAGTTTGTAAAGATTCTTTATTTGTGTGAACACCACCAGTTTCTAACTATGATAAACTAGCCGGCCTATGTGGTGACCCCCATTTTTTCTAAAGTAAAATGGTTTTTATATCTGTTTGTCCCCTCCCCCCCCCCACACACAAATGTGTTGAGGGTATTTAAAAAAAAAAAAAAAAAAAAAAAACATGTTTTGCGTGTTTTATACTCTGCGAACTTGCTACAGTACATATGTCAGCACCTTTATATGTACCGCATGCTTCTGTTACATAAATGCACCCAGTTTAATTCATCTGTCAGCCATTGTTTTCACGACACACAGTCTAAGGCTGTCACTTCCATCTTGCAGTCATTCTCAAGGTCAATCACGCATTTTCCCTCGCAAACATGATAATGTTGATGCTTTCTTTTGAAGCAAGCTTTGACAAATAGGGAATACACATTTATATTTTAACCTATCACTATACTTTAATGATAATACTTTCAAGTCCAGACCTTTCCACAGGCAGTGAGTGAGTAGGCTTTAATGATAATACTTTCAAGTCAAGACCTTGCCACAGGCAATGAGTGAGTAGGCTTTAATGATAATACTTTCAAGTCAAGACCTTGCCACAGGCAATGAGTGAGTAGGCTTTAATGATAATACTTTCAAGTCCAGACCTTGCCACAGGCAATGAGTGAGTAGGCTTCTCTTTAGTAATTATGATGGGCAATGAAACTGCCTGGCCGACTTCATGGTCTAATCAAATGTGCTGATCTTGTCGACTCTCAAAGGTCGGTTTATCAAAGATTCTATTGATGCATGTCACTGATTTTCAGGTGACTAGATGACATAGCTCGAAAAATTTCTGTTACAGGTACGTTTGGAAATAATTACATGGATAAAAGTAAGTGTTATTTAACCATTCAGGTGTGTAAATTAAATAATTACAAAACTACTCTCATTTCCCAGTAAAGCTATCATTGTTGTTGATGTAGTCGAAGAGACGATTCTGTTGGCTATTTATCTGTCTTTGCTCGTCTAACTATCACTGTATTCTATTCTCCATTGATAAGTTCAAACCCTTCCTTTTTTTTCTCACCTACATATCTATCTACATCTACTATTAGATATATCTTTTTAGATAATTTTAATTATTGTCAACAAGTATTTAATGTGCGAACAAAAAAGATAAAAAGAACAAAAAAAAATGACCCGTTGATTTGTATAATAAATATAAGACATTTTCAAGAAAATAACCCATATTTTGGGGGACCCCGGGTGGCCGTGTGGTCTAAGGCGGTAGCCTTTACCAGTGATTACCATCTCACCTCTGTCCGCGTGGGTTTGAGTCTTGGGCTCGGCCAATGTTGTTATGTGAGAAAGCTTGCCAGTAGTTTCCCGTGAGTCGGTGGTTCTTACCGGGATTTTCCCGGGTTCTTCCTCCACCATATAGATTGGCCGCCATGTATAGCCTATCATATGCTGAAAAATGGCGTTAAACCCATACAAACCAAACCAAACCAAACCAATCCATATTTTGTTTTACCTGATTTAAAAAAAAAACAACATATTATTATGCTGTAATATTTTGGACAAGCTCATTTCCTCCAAGGGCAAGTTCAATTTTCAGTCAGTTTGCTGTAGGACTAACTGACACACACACACACACACACACACACACACACACATATATATATATATATATATATATATATATATATATATATATATATATATATATATATATATATATATATGGCCCAGTTTAGAATCGGGACTGTCGCACTAAAAGTGTCGCTCCGAAACCGTTTCATGCTGCATTTAAAAAAGGTTACTGGATAAACCAGGAGGAGTCTACAGTCAAACCTGTCTTAAAGGTCGCTGTATTAAGCAGTAACCTGTCTATAGTAGCCATAATTTCAAGATCCCTTGCACCGAATTACTGTAGAAATAAACTGTATTAAGCAGTCACCCGTCTTGAAGGGACAATTTTATAACTTCACAGAAGTGACTGCTTAAGTAAGGTTTAACTGTGCAACAGGGGGAGTAACAACTCCAGATTGCTGCCAGGTATACCTCGTTCCATTTCATTATGTAAATGAGATCCCAGTGGTCGGTTGAGCGGTAAGTTCAAAGGCACATGAGGAGTGAATTTGACCTAACTATGACACCTAGGTAACAGGTTAAAGTCAGCTCCAAAAAAGTTCTGCTGGAAAGCAGCTAACAATCTTCCCGATTTCCGATCCAGATTTAATATAGTACTAGTATAAGCACCAAAAGAAATATAATTTTTTCCCTGCACACACACACACACACACATAAGGGCTCGTATCGTTGCTTACAACTTATCTATCAGTCATACATGTACTATATAATACTACAAGGGAGGACACTTCTCTTCTTTCTTGCGCGACCTATTTAAGAATCGACGCTGATATTGCAAGCTAGACTTCGCATAACGAGCTGAATGGAATACTGCCTCCTTATTGGTCGACTGACAATCATGTTATCAGTAGGCGCAGTACGTCATTTTCTGTCGACCAATGAGAGGACAGTATTCAATTCAGCTCGTTGCACTTGCATATTAAGCAGGCGCGATCATGGCCATGTCGACCGGTAGCGTGGGAAAATGGTCTGGCATTTCTTAAAGTTGTGGTAGTAAGTCAAACTTTGTGTAGGCATAGCAAGTCCAATGCCTGAGCTAAATATCGGTACCAAATTTATTACACTATGCGAAGTGTAGCTTGAAATATCAGCGTTGATTCTTAAATAGGTACCAGTTCTTATGGTAATGATGAAATATACTTGCAGTATGGTTTACAAAATGTGTGCCATAAACGAGCTACTCTGGCCCCTTATACAAGTCCAATTCATGATCTTACAGTGCACTATTAACTTCAATTTCATAACAATAGAGAACGGGTGATATTTAGTGAGCTCGGTATTTAGTGGGCTTAGTATTTAGTAGGCATGGTATTTAGTGGGCTTGGTAAGAAGTTTCCAATCCCTGTGTATGTTAGTCTCAGAATAAACATTTGATGCATGAATAAAGAAATAAAACAAACAAATTTGTTCTTCCATCAGAAGATTCCAAGACAGTCGAGTCTTGCTCGGTCCAGGCGAGGGGGTGCAGCTAACGTTGATGAGCTCGTGCCGCTGTCAGCCGAGAGCCCGGATTTGGATGATATGACAGAAGTTATGGTAGATAGTCACGTAAAAGTTCCAGATGGTCACATGAGCACTTTTACTGAAAATGGGGATATGCTCAAAGTCGTGTCGAAGGAAATTCATGGAACGGAGTGCGGATACGGGAGTTGTAAGCCACAATGGTTACAGAGACTGAATAATCCTAAATATTTACTGGTCTTTCTGAGTGCGTTTGCAATGCTTCAAGGTAAGGTCTGCATGCCTAGATCCTAATTATGAACAAAAGTTCTTTAATTTAATAATAATAATAATAATAATAATAATAATTAATCATTATTAAAAATATTATTTTAAAATAAAAAACCAAAACAATAAATCATCATCAGATTAACTCTTTTATCTCCAATATAATTGCAACTTTCTTTCAATTTAGGTATATATCTTTTAAAAGCAAACCAACTAAATTATTGACTGATCTGGTTCACATGTACCATTTTCAAGCCCGTTAAGTAGTCCGGGTCTGATTCTAAACTTACTCTGTGTTAATTCCATTTTAGCTTTTATTTTTACACTGAGTAATAAATGTTAACGCACATGTTATGTTGTCGTGAAATTCTAACTAATATTCTGAGCAAACAGAGAAAACGTGTTCCATTTCTTGCCCAGGCTCTGTTTTTCTTTTTTCCTTTTCTTTCAGAAAGTAGCCACTATCGTAGCACCTAACATTCCTGAAAATGAATACACTATAAACAAATATAAAAATACTTCTGTGACTTTTAAAATGAATACACTATAAACAAATATAAAAATACTTCTGTGACTTTTAAAATGAATACACTATAAACAAATATAAAAAATACTTCTGTGACTTTTAAAATGAATACACTATAAACTAATATAAAAATACTTCTGTGACTTTTAAAAAAAATATTTGTTTATTGTGTTGTTAAAAGTTCAGCGTTTCGTTAAATATATATATATATGTGTGTGTGTGTGTATATATATATATATATATATATATATATATATATATATATATATATATATATATATATATATACATGTGTATACATATATTCACTATTACGGTCGTTCTTTGTCACGTAGACACTTAAAGTACTATTATACTGTTTGAATATGTGTTTGTTGATTGCACGGTTTAGCAGGGAAATCAAGCAACAGTCAATCATGCAAGCCATTTCAATAAGTAGTCTTATTAATTTCCTCGCCCTGATGACGTCAAAAGAAGAAAAGACGTAAAACCTACATATGCCCAGAAATGATTGCAACATGTTGTTTCTGTAGATAAGTGGGATGGAAAAGTTTTTATTTTCCATTTTCATTATTGTTATATAAACAATGGTCTGGTCATTATAACTTAAAGTTGACAATAACACTCATCAGACATAATCCGCCGGGCGCTGACAAACAAGGAATCGACTAAAAGGGTCCAAAACTTCACTCTAATTGGCAGTTGTGAGATGATCATCCTTGCCATATGCCGCTTTTAACAAGGCAATCCATAAGCTTCAAGCCGTGCAAAGTTAAGAATCGAGATAGATTACAACCGATCTATCTTGTCACTAAGAGGTTTGATTATAATCAACGCACTTTATCTATCAAAGCATAACTGCGTTTTATGAAAGAATAACTTGGTATTTTTTCAATGAAACTCTCTGTTTGTAAATTTTTGTGAGAAGACCTTTTTTTATTTATATAACATTTTATAGATCGAGATTGAAAATTGATGTCAGAAATCCAGATTGAAGTTAAAAATTAGCCTTCTAATGAAAAATGAATTCATTAAAAAACTGCATGTACTTTATTAATGAAAGGAATTTATCTATGTAAATCGTTTTCTTTATTATATCAAGATCGAAAATCTATGTTATAGATCAAAGTTGACTAACTATTTGTCTTGCATTAAAAGTGAATAAATAAAAGCATCAATCCTAACATGAAACTAATTAAAGACTGTAATAAAATGTACAGGAAATATACATGTAACTATGTTGACTTTGATTCCCTTAATTATATCAAGATCGAAAATCGATGTCATAACAACCAGGTTGATCCAATATTTCATGGCAGAAAAAAAAAATGGATAAATTAAAAGGTAAAAGAAACTACTGTAAATCTGTAGACTTTTATAACTAAATACTTAATCTACGCTGTTTAAAATTATGTCAGCCTTATGTTGACTCATTATCTGTATATCAAGAGACCATTTCTTTTTTTTTATCTTTCCCATTTACAATCAAGATTTAAACAATCGATTGAAAAAATCCAAGTAAACAAAACAAATTTATCGGAAACTTTACAAAGGATGAATTAATGGACTATACGTTCTTTGGTAAAATAGAGAAACGTTACGTTATACCTTCTTTATAATTTTTCAGATCAAACTAAAATAAAATATCGAGGTTATACACGTGGCTTAAAAATTATACATAATATTTTAAAAGGATAAATGAAATAAAATACATGCATCTTAATGTTACCATGCGGATTTTTCGCCTGCTTTTAAAGTATAATAATATATATATATATATATATATATATATATATATATATATATATATATATATATATATATGGATTCATTAAGGAAAATGGAAAATACGTATACTTTAATAGAAATAAAGATATATTTGATATATCAAAGAAAAACCTTTTCTAAAATAAGCAATGCATATGTGAATTTTCCGCATTAGTTTATTCATTGATGTTTAGCTGATTGCTCGTTTGACGTCACATCTGGTAAGGAACTCACTCCTACACAGCATAATATGACCTATTGAAAACGTCCATAGAGGAACAAAATATACTGCCACAGTCAAGCTGCGATATTTTCTATACCGTGCAACTGATCAAAGTCGAATTTTGAAAATGTTGCCATTTTATTAGGATGATCCGATAAATTAAATATCGTGCAGTAATAAAATCATTGTAAGACTTCTTTCAATTTTCCAATGTGTCGCTACTAAGTTCCAAATTTATCTCATATTCTTCAATTTAAAGAATTATTGCCTTAAACTAAAATATAAATGTATGACTCGAGTCCGAGAGGGTAGTAACATCATATAATTTTGGATAGGGGTATTCCCCCTGGGGTCTACGAAATGTATCTAATCATGTACTACGGTAATTTTGAATGCATGTACCTATTCGTGTACTACGGTAATTTTGAATGCATGTACCTATTCGTGTACTACGGTAATTTTGAACGCAAGTACCTATTCGTGGAGTACGGTAATTTTGAATGCAAGTACCTATTCGTGTACTACGGTAATTTTGAACGCAAGTACCTATTCGTGTACTAAGGTAATTTTGAATGCATGTACCTATTCGTGTACTACGGTAATTTTGAATGCATGTACCTATTCGTGTACTACGGTAATTTTGAACGCAAGTACCTATTCGTGTACTACGGTAATTTTGAATGCATATATCTATTCGTGTACTACGGTAATTTTGAACGCATGTACCTATTCGTGTACTACGGTAATTTTGAATGCATGTACCTATTCGTGTACTAGTCATTGGCTGACTTTAAGCAACAGTACTCGACAAATCTGGTTGACCGAAAAGTGTTTATTTTTATGTATGAAATTCCATATAAACACGGTGCAATTTTCTAATTTTGCGCAAGGTGTTAAATTAAATCTCCAATTGGAGGTGACGAAATCCGCGGTGATCCATAACTGACTTAATCAACGGAGAGAATTATCCAAAAGTAAACCTGGTATTGAAAAAAGTGACACCTGTTAATACTCCGCTAGGCTGAGATAACATACCCATACCCAAACATGCGTCGCATCCTCAAAAACCATCATCATCATATAGCCCCCCCCCCCCCCTTCTTCCCGACTTGATTTGAGTGCTTGTTGTTACTTTGTTGATGTAAAGTTGTCTTCTATACCCCAGGATTTGTTGTAAACGGGATTAACAACGTAAACACGTCCACAATTGAACGGCGGTTCCACCTGCCGAGCTCCCAAGTGGGGATCATCTCCAGTTCGTACGACCTGTCCGCCGCCATATTGGGGATTCTGATCAGCTACCACGGGTCTGGGAGGAACAAGGCACGATGGCTCTGGATATTTGCCGTTGTCATGGGGATGGGGTCCTTCATAATGTCACTACCACACTTCACCACAGGCATCTATGAGTGGGGACAGAACGTCACCATAGCATGCCAAAAAGACGGTATCGTGCTTACTTATTATATTCTAAATATTTTAATTGTTCTTTATACAATTTTTTTTTCCTAACATTATGTGGGTCAGCATATAAATTTATGTTAACTCTAGTGTAAGACATAGTTGTGTATAATTTGATTGATGGGAACAAACCGTATCTTCAAACAGTGATATGAGCAGTACTTCATTAATTTAGTTCTATGCAAGAATATTAGAGCAGTGATTTCTACACGCAATGCCATTTCCACCATGTTAAAAATATTTGTAATAAATAAATGAATAAAAAAATAAACTAATTCACCATACCATTGCAGGCCAGCAGGAGTCGTGTTACCGTGACAGCACCCTTCAGGCGTACCTTTACGTGCTGATATTGGGTCAGTTTCTGCATGGACTAGGGGGAACAACTCTATACACAGTCGGCGTTAGTTACATTGATGATAGCGTCCCCGCTGAGAGCTCAGCGTTATATATAGGTAACCATGCAGTGCAAAGTATCTATTTAGGTAACCATGCAGAGCAAAGTATTTTTTTTTTTTTTATTAATTTCTTTTCTTACGACAAAGACATGCAAAATTTTAACTAGTAAGATTCTAACGTCAAATATAAAAGATGTCATTTTGTTTGAAAAGTAAAACTCCAGTTAGCGAAGATTATAATTAAATACGTATTATCCATCTAGCATGAATGAGACTTTTAATACTCAAAACGGAAACATTGGTTCTTATTTGGTTCTTATTTTCAGAAAATAGGAAAAGAATATATTGCATGATATTGTAATACATTTTATTTTGAAGTGTTAGCTGTCAAACACAAGTTTATTTATTTATTTTGTTTCATATCAATCTTATTTTTTTAATTTCTTTTTTTTCCCCTATCATTTCGACTTGTAACATTTATGTGATTAAAAATGAAAATAGTTTTGAGTAAATCTGTACCGTTAGTTTCAGGATGTTATGACTAAGAATGAGATAATGCTATGAGATTAACCTCTCACTTTCTGTAGCTGATTATTATTCCCACGCTTTTTTGAAAAGCGTCCAATATATATTGTGATATTCTGTTCGTCCATCCATCTGCCCATCCGTACGTCACCTCATCTCCTCCTAAATCGCTGGGTGAAATTTCACTAAACATTGTAGTTATGTTGCCCCTGTGGGAGTCATCTGCGCATCTCCGAGAAAGATCATCCTTTGCTCCCGCCCTTGGGGTCCATGAGAGAGGAGGTCAGATATACAAAACTTTTAATAGTATTTTCAAATATTTTCTAACCAAGCTCTATATATGCAATTATAGCGAGAGGACACATCATATATTTGACGGATTTTGCATTATGACCCGTGGGTCAGTGTCAGAGGGGTCGAGTGGGGGTAAAGAAGGCGGGGGTGGGGTGGGGATGGGGTGTTACAGTTTTTTGGAATATGCAGTAAAAACGTTGGTATTTAAGGTGGAGAGCCATTGTATTTACTCTGGTTCCTTACTTTTTCAGTCTACACACATAATTTTTGTTGCACGACTTTAACCACCACTTTCCAGTTAAATGAAGTCAATAAACATGCATATTATTTAGAAGCATGCAGAATAAAATTTAAGCGAAAAATATGTTTATATTTTACGTCAGGTGTTATGTACGCTTTCGCCACGCTGGGACCGGCCCTGGGTTACATCATCGGCGGCCAGATGCTTAACGTCTATGTGGACTTTGACAAGGTGGACCCCAGCAGGTAAAACAAAGGTGGGGTGGGGCTGGGGGTTGGGTGCTTATGTAACAGGAGGCTGTAGAGAAAACTTTGCTATTTTGACTAGTCAGTTAAACTTGGATATTTAAGCTGGATCATCTTGACTTCATCACCTATATGTTTTGTTTTGACAGTCATTTTTATAAACGAAATATTTAATTCTAGGTTGAATAGGATTTATAGTATATAAGAAGTAAATAAGACTGAACCTCTGAATAAACTCAGTGTAGACACTGTCAGCTACTCACTCATGTTTGTGAAATGTTCAAAAATAAAATAAAAACGCTCACAAGGAAAGAACATTAATACAAACAAACAAACATTTGCAAAAGAGCCCTTACGCAAGCAGAGGCAAATCCAGAAATATCATAGGGGGAGGAGGGGGCGTACACATATAGGCAAGGGGGTCTGTGGGATGGAACACCTACTGGGTCCCCTGGAAGCTTCTGCATTTTAAGCGTGTTCGTGCCATTTAACCATCTAACTGTAGAGAAAATTTACCCTTTAAAACATTCCGGTGATTGGGGGGGGGGGGGGGGGCGTGATAGAGCGTGCCGCCTTCGCCTGCCCCCTCAGCTTCCTGGATCCGCCCCTGGCGACATTTTATATAGACTTAGGAATAACAAGAACTTATCTCTCATTGCAGCGTGTCGATAACTCCCGAGGACCCCAGGTGGGTGGGAGCATGGTGGGTCGGTTTTCTGGTGGCGTCTAGCGCCTTTCTCATGATAGCAGTCCCTATTTCCATGTATGGGGTGGAGCTGCCAAGTAAGTTCAACACAAGCATTTATCTATAATCAAAACTCTAAACTTTCCTACTGATAGCAGTCCCTATTTCCATATGCGGAGCAGAGCTGCTGAGTAAGTTCAACTCGGTGCGAGGGAACATGGTGTGTCAGTTTTATGATGTTGTCCACTTCCTTTCTAACGAAAGCAGTCCCTATTTCCATGTATGGGGTGCAGCTGCTGAGTAAGTTCAACACAAGCATTTGTCTATAGTCAAACCCCAAGCTCTCCTACTGACAGTGGCTCCTATTTCAATTTATGAAGTGGAGATACCAAGTAAGTTCAACTATCTAACACAAGCACTCATCTCAACTATAACCAAAGCATTAATCCTTTCTGTTGACAGCTGACCCATCCTCAGTGTACGAAAATCACAGTTTATAAGTTGTTTAGTTCATAAATAAGGTTATGGTATAGACATCCTGATAATTTATGTTAACTCGAAAAGAGTATAAATATCCTACAACTGTTGTCTGTGACCCAGTTTTCATTGTACAACAGGGAACCAGTCTTAAGTGTCTCTAGAAGAAAACCAATCTTTCTCTGATGAATTATATTGATTCCAGTCTCTGTGTCTTTGACGCATCAGACATATACATTGTTCAAAGCCAGTCTCTCTCTCTCTCTCTCTCTCTCTCTCTCTCTCTCTCTCTCTCTCTCTCTATATATATATATATATATATATATATATATATATATATATATATATATGTGTGTGTGTGTGTGTGTATATAAACGCTTTCTCACATATATAAAATTTATTACTTTGCATACAACAAAAACGCGCATGTGCCACAGTGCGATATAACTTCATGGTACCACGTGCGAGATGTCGGTTAGTACATACGTGACATCACGCAATGTCGGTCAGCTGCGCGCTATTTGGTATTATTAAATTACTCAGGCTTTAAGACTGTAAAATAAAGTTTTCTTTTTTTCTGCTGTCATTGATCAGAATGTGTATAAAGACAAATTGTAAATACATAAATGAAGTAGTGGACTCTCGAAACAATGTAAAGCATTCAGTTCCCTGTGTAACAGAGATTTGCCGTCAAGGTTATCGTTGGTGAAATAAAACAGTAGCTCAGGTTGAAGGGAAGAAGTTTATATTTCGGAATCGTTAACAATAAGTCTTTGGTCCTCATCATTTAACGGTGTGTGATTACTGCCAGTCAAAAAATTTCGTCTGCTGGATAGACTGAAAAAAGCGGCCTCGATACTGGATGATACTGGTTAATCAAAACTATTCCATGATCGTTTCTGGTCTTGTTCCAGTATTTCCTATAATTTTTTTAAAAACTGGACAATACTGGACAATACCGGACAATACTAGTTAGCTAGTATGGTTTACATTTCCAGTATTTATTTAATATTATTTGACTATGGTACTGGTGGTTAACATGTATCATCACTTTACAATACTTATAACATACTTGATTCCAGTATTTTTATTTCAAACTCTATTTGTTTTTCCATTTTAGAGAGGATACATTTAAAATAAAATAATGACTCAATGTTTCTCAAAGAATATGTGAGACCAGTATATTTTGCTAACTAACGATACTAGCAAATCCAGTATTGTTTCCTTTCATCCCATTCTTTCTTTTCTTCTTCTCTTTTTCAATCATTCATTTATTAATTTATTTTGATAGGTAATAAGAGATTTGTCTATGCCCAAAAGATGCAGTCACTCAACGAACAATTAGGAAATAAATAAAATGTATCATAGTGATAAGAGACATAATGTAAACACACAAACACACACATACACACACACAAAAAGCGGTTCTGAATTAGTCGGTCTTGATTCTGTCAATGGATGCAGATGAACAATACTTGACTTTTTCTTGTAATTAATAGGATACTGGTCAAAACGTATTGTCCAGTATTAACCAGCATTATCAGTTTTTGATGATGCTAGTATGATACTGAGTGAAACACTGGTACTATTTTCAAACCAGTATCGTCAACAATACTGGTACATCAAGTATCGTCAACAATACTGGTACATCAAATATCGTCACTGTCTCGTGGTATTGATTTTAGGCATACACCCAACTTCACCCCACCCACACTTCACCCCACCCACACTCCCCACCCACATCCAACACATAACTCACACCCAATTCTCGTCTTCAAAAGTATCATTTATGACACTTGAGGCTGCAATGTTTACCAAAATTCCTAAACTTGTACAATGCGTACAATTATCACAACGATGCAGTTTGATCAAACTGATTCAAAACTGAACATTTCACTGATCTGCATGTTAGATTTACAGCTGACATATATTTACCTGTGAGACATTGACAACCTGCGGTCCGTACTTTGCTCAACTTGCGATTGTATCTGTTGGCTCTTATTATGACATAATTCAGTTTTTAAGACATGTCTTTGTTGAATATATATGACATTTTAGGTAAAACCTCTTTGACATTGTTTTGATTTTTTATGTCGATAATGCAACCGGACGTAATGCGTAAAGATCTCAATTTAGGCCCCGTCCTTATTTTAGTGCCCATAGACCCCAGATATTAAAGATTACAGATGGTTACGGTTGATTTTAGACAGACTCAATCAAGCACATCGCAAGCTGGCTAGTAAGCAATTTAATCATTGCAAAACAAGCATCAGGCGATAAATTTCATTGGCTGACAGAAATGTCTTAATAATTTTGATTAGCTTGGGCACCAATTAGGAATACAAGGTGGATAATCATGCCTTGAAAATGTAAAGAGGATAAGATGAAATCTTCAGCAAAAACAGTGCTGCATTTATTTCCAAAGTAACGTACAGGAAAGACAGATTATAGACTCGAATGTTAAAAATAAATTTGAGAAGAAATCATTACTCAAGCATGATGAATTAAAATCCTGATACGAAAGACTCCCAACAGAGGAGGCTGCTAATATATATTTTAATTTTCTTGAATAAAGAAGAACCATGAGCCCGTCTTTTTTATTTTTTTTATTTTTTTTTTTTTTTAAATGATCACGCTTGTTGATCTGGGTAGGAGCCTTGGGCCCCACATTTTCTATACCTGGAACGAACACTGCATGCGCATTGGATGCTTTTGCATGATCTATAATGACTAAGAAACTGTACAGTGGCTTACAAACCTAAAAGGGTTTTTCTTTAAAAGAAATTGTTACTCACCAAAGGTTCTGTAAACAAACATATTTTTGAAAGGTGAATAATGTAGTTTAAAGATATTTTTTTCCCTCAGTATTAGCAGTAAATAAACCTGATCTATTGGTCAGTACTGGTTTTTCCCCAATATTTGTTTTCTTCCCCAAACTGGAATAGTCTTGAACAACCAATATCGTCAACAATACTGGTACATCCAATATCGAGGCCGCGTTCTTCAGGTGATACCATCTGCCTGGTATTTTGTTATAGTTATTTGATTTGGAAAACTAGGCCAACTAAGTTTGTATGAGAATTAGTTCCCTGTTAAATATTCGGATGTAAAGCCGGGGTTGAATATTCCCAAGTCAGTTAATGTTGTCTCTGATGAGTATTAAAACTGAAATAAAAAAAAAAAGACTATGCTTCCATGAATAAGGAATAAATAGGCCATCGAATGTCTTTCTATTTCAGTTGCCAGAGCTGTACGTGAGACGCGCGTGTCTGAGATGCACGGTGACGATGGGACGTACGTGTCGTCGCTGTCTGGCCCCTCTCGGTCTCTTCGGAATCTTCCCGTTTCCCTGTGGCAAATCCTGCGCATCCCGCCGTTTCTGCCGATCGCCCTGGCAGGAGCGTCAGAAGGCCTCATTACCTCAGGCTTCGCCACCTTCATGCCGAAATACATCCAGAACCAGTTTGGGGTTACTGCGGGCTGGGCCTCCATGCTTACAGGTAACACAGCTCTGCAAAATCACAGTTCAGAGTTTACATTATTTCACATACAATACACTACTGAATAATGCTTTCTCTGATTTTTTACTTGGAAGAGCTGGGCCTCCATGCGTACAGGTAACACACCACTGCAAAATCACAGTTCATAGTTTACATTGTTTCACATACAATACACTGCTGAATAATGCTTTCTCTGATTTTTTACTTGGAAGAGTTAAACTCTTTTTCCTGTCCGTCTGTCTGTGTACTATGTCATGTGTCATGTCTTGGTCTTTGTTGTCCAATATTGCCTGTCCGATTTCACTCCAGATAATTTTTGTCTCGTATATTAATGGCGCGACACAGATATACCTCTTCTAGCGGCGACGGCAGTGGAAACAATGTTAAGATCGTATCACAAAACTTCTTAAAGTCAGTATCATGTGGATCAGCTGGTATATTCAAATGAAACGTTGGTACAATATTCCTATACGGCTACAATTCGTACCCTGATGTGCAAGGATTACAGTTGTATTAACTACTTCATTACAATGCCGTTTAAAAGCGATACACCGTGTTCCATGGAACTCTTGTTATCTCAGTCTTAATTCCCTTAATTCCCCTTCCTCTTTATGACTCTTTGTTTCCTACGGGGCAGCAAATCAATCTTTTCTATATAATAGGAACATACTTGTATGTATGAAAAGTAACTATGTAATACATGTGCATGTTCACAGATTTATAGCGAGTTCTTATTTAAAAATGTGTATATAAAGACTTCTTGTTTGGATATCTCCTCTAGGGTTCATGGCAGTGCCTGGGGCGGCTGGGGGTCAGTTTACTGGTGGTTACATCGCCAAAAAGCTGCAGCTGAGGGTCCAGGGATGTCTCCGTGTGGCCATCATCGCCTGTGCCATCTGCCTTTTCATGGCGGCGGCGCTTTGGACCAGATGCAAGTTTGACCGTATCGCTGGAGTTACTATGCCTTACAGTAACTGGTAGGTTTGACTATATTGTACTAGTATATAATTAGACAGTTCTGGACCATAGTGAAAATTACTTCAACAGCGTATCCTTTTAATAAATAAATGAATACATCGAGGAATTATATTTCAAGAACTCATCAAATGTACACTGCTCTAAACTTTACTAGAGTCAATCAGACTTGAGTATTTCACAACTGAAAGCTTACTAGACCGCCAGACTATAAAGACAATTATCTCATCCAATACCAAATATCCGTGTACAGGTAACGCGTATGTAATTTATTTGTATAGCGTTAGTATCTGAGTAAAATTAGTCGAGATGTATCTCCCAGGATCACAGAGTGATAGGCTGTCGGTTCAGATCTTGCCAGAGATGAAATTCTTTTTCTGTATGAATTGAGCACACCTGCTCTCTCTCTCTCTCTCTCTCTCTCTCTCTCTCTCTCTCCAAGTATGACAGTGTAATTATGATGAATGGCTTGAGTCAAGTATAGATACGATTCTGTTTTTTTTTTTTGTAGTATCTGTTGCACCATTTAATGAAGTTGTCACTATATAAATGCAACACTTACCCAGGTAGTATTTGTAGTATCTGTTGCATTATTTGGCAATGTTGTCACTGTATAAATGCAAATGCCATGCTTACCCAGGTAGGATTTGTAGTATCTGTTGCGTCATTAACGATGTTGTCACTGTATAGATGCAACGCTTACCCATGTCGTATTTTTAGTATATATTGTGTCAATTAATCTAATATCTTAGCTCTGTTTTCGTTTAACTCTTCAGTATTTATCTGGTATAATTCTACGATTTTATTATGTATTATTCTCTGGTATACTTCTACGATTTTATTATGTATTATTCTCCCTTCATCAGTTTAACTCTTCAGTATTTCTCTGGTATACTTCTACGATTTTATTATGTATTTTTCTCCCTTCATCAGTTTAACTCTTCAGTATTTCTCTGGTATACTTCTACGATTTTATTATGTATTATTCTCCCTTCATCAGTTTAACTCTTCAGTATTTCTCTGGTATACTTCTAC
Source organism: Margaritifera margaritifera (assembly GCA_029931535.1). Taxonomy (NCBI): domain Eukaryota; kingdom Metazoa; phylum Mollusca; class Bivalvia; order Unionida; family Margaritiferidae; genus Margaritifera; species Margaritifera margaritifera. The sequence goes on from JAQPZY010001607.1 coordinate 60,650, forward strand.
GATATTATTATGTATTATTCTCCCTTCATCAGTTTAACTCTTCAGTATTTCTCTGGTATACTTCTACGATTTTATTATGTATTATTCTCCCTTCATCAGTTTAACTCTTCAGTATTTCTCTGGTATACTTCTATGATATTATTATGTATTATTCTCCCTTCATCAGTTTAACTCTTCAGTATTTCTCTGGTATACTTCTACGATTTTATTATGTATTATTCTCCCTTCAGTAGCTCCATTACAATCAAACAACTTGAATAGATAGTTGCTTTCTGTAAATGCCAGACCATTAGCTTTTACTTATCTAATAATGACTCTTGTTGCTGACATTATATTTATGTGTAACAAATTTCGATACTGCTGACATTTTATTTTACATCCTGACAGAATTGCCTCTTTATGTTTTCATCCAAATTATTAATATATTGTTATCTTCAAGATAAAATGTACGTATTTCTATAGCCCCTTTATGTTTCGATCTAATTTATTAAGATATTGTTATGTTCAAGATAAAATGTACATATTTCTTTTAAAACAGTTATGATTAGGTACAGATTCATCTTTAACGTAAATAAAGTAAGAAACACATTGGTTGCTTGCCTTTAATCCAATCAAAAGAGTAAGCAACACATTGGTTCTTTACCTCTAATCCAATCTAAAGTTAAAGCAACGCATTCGTTCTTTACCTCAAATCCAGTCTAAAGAAGAAGCAACACATTAGTTCTTTACCTCTAATCCAGTTTAAAGAAGAAGCAACACAATAGTTCTTTACATCTGATCCAATCTAGAAAGGAAGGAACACAATGGTTCTTTAGCTCTAATCCAATTTAAAGAATAAGCAAGACATTGTTTTTTTTCACCTCTAATCCAGTCTAATGAGTAATCAACACATTGGTTCTTTATCTCTATTCCAATCTAAAGAGTAAGCAACACAATGGTTCTTTACATCTAAACCAATCTGAAGAAGAAGCAACACATTGTTTCTTTACCTCTAATCCAATCTAAAGAGTAAGCACCAAATTGTTTCTTTACCTCTAATCCAATCTAAAGAGAAAGTAACACATTGGTTCTTTACCTCTAATTCAATCTAAAATGTAAGCAACACATTGGTTCTTTACCTCTAATCCGATTTAAAAAGTAAGCAACAAATACGTTCTTTACCTCTAATCCAAACTAAAGAGTAAGGAACATATTGTTTCTTTACCTTTAAACTAATCTAAAGATGAAGTAACACATTGGGTCTTTAGCTCTAATCCAATCTAAAGAGGAAGCAACACATTGGGTCTTTACCTCTAAGCTAATGTAAAGAGGGAGCAACACATTGGTTTTTTTATTATACCTCTAATCCAGTCTAATGAGTAAGCAACACATTGGTTCTTTATATCTTTTCCAATCTAAAGAGTAAGCAATACATTGGTTCTTTACATCTAATCGAATCTGAAGAGTAAGCAACACATTGTTTCTTTACCTCTAATCCAATCTAAAGAGTAAGCAACACATTGTTTCTTTACCTCTAATCCAATCTAAAGCGGAAGAAACACATTATATATTTACCTGTAATCAAATCAAAAGAGGAAGCAACATATTGTTTTTCTTACCTCTAATCCAGTCTAATGAGTAAGCAACACATTGATCTTTATCTCAATTCCAATCTAAAAAGTAAGCAACACATTGTTTCTTTACCTCCAATCAAATTAAAGAGGAATCAACACATTGGTTCTTTACCTCTTATCCAATCTAAAGAGGATGCAACACATTGTTTTGTTATACCTCTAATCCAGTCTAATGTGTAAGCAACACATTGGTTCTTTATCTCTATTCCAATCTAAAGAGTAAGCAACATATTGGTTCTTTACATCTAAACCAATCTAAAGAAGAAGCAACACATTGGTTCTTTACCTCTAATCCAATCTAAAAGGTAAGCAACACATTGTTTCTTTACCTCTACTCCAATCTAAAGAGTAAGCAACACATTGTTTCTTTACCTGTAATCCAATCTAAAGAAGAAGTAACACATTGGTTCTTTACCTCTAATCCAGTTTAATGAGTAAGCAACACATTGATTCTTTTTCTCTAATGCAATCTAAAAAGTAAGAAAAACATTGGTTCTTTACCTCCAATCAAATTAAAGAAGAATCAACACATTGGTTCTTTATATCTATTCCAATCTAAAGAGTAAGCAACACATTGGTTCTTTACCTCTAATCCAATCTAAAGAGTAAGCAACACATTGGTTCTTTACATCTAAACCAATCTAAAGAAGAAGCAACACATTGGTCCTTTACCTCTAATCCAATCTAAAAAGTAAGCAACACATTGTTTCTTTACCTCTAATCCAATCTAAAGGGGGAGCAACACATTGTTTCTTTACCTCCAATCGAATCTAAGGAGGAAGCAACATATTGCTTCTTTGCCTCTAATCGAACCTAAAGAGTAAGCAACACATTGTTTCTTTACCTCTAATCCAATCTAAAGAGGAAGAAACACATTAGTTCTTTACCTCTAATCGAATCAAAAGAGGAAGCAACATATTGTTTTTCTTACCTCTAATCCAGTCTAATGAGTAAGCAACACATTGATCTTTATCTCTAATCCAATCTAAAAAGTAAGCAACGCATTGGTTCTTTACCTCCAATCAAATTAAAGAGGAATCAACACATTGGTTCTTTACCTCTTATCCAATCTAAAGAGGATGCAACACATTGTTTTTTTATACATCTAATCTAATCTAATGTGTAAGCAACACATTGGTTCTTTATCTCTATTCCAATCTAAAGAGTAAGCAACATATTGGTTCCTTACATCTAAACCAATCTAAAGAAGAAGCAACACATTGGTTCTTTACCTCTAATCCAATCTAAAAAGTAAGCAACACATTGTTTCTTTACCTCTACTCCAATCTAAAGATTAAGCAACACATTATTTCTTTACCTGTAATCCAATCTAAAGAAGAAGCAACACATTGGTTCTTTACTTCTAATCCGATTTAAAGAGGACGCAATACATTGGTTCTTTACCTCTAATCCAATCTTAAGAGTAAGCAACACAATAGTTCTTTATCTCTATTCCAGTCTAAAAGATTGACAAAATATACTTACAGTTACAGGTTTAATATACAAGTTGAAAACATTGTGTGTAAACCTGTTATTTTTTAGAACTTTTTGGAAGACATATTTCTGTGAAGCAAATATTGTGTGGAAAATGTCAAAAGCAAAACTTAATGGAGCATATTTAAAAGATTAATTGTCAGCTATTCACCTAGATGTAAAGTTAGACTCCGCAATGACCAACAACTGTTTCTTATAACGGAATTGAATACCTGCTCCTAATACGGGTGTTGTTGTCTCTTTAGCAATTAAACGTTGATCTTTTAAACTCATACTTAAACTAATACCATCCTCGTAAATCAAAACGCATCCCGGCTTAAGTTTTGTTTTCTCTTCACACTCCTTTTTTGTGCTTACCCATTTCCTTTTTTAAGTCATCGATTCTAAGACCTAACGCAAGACTCTATTCGATTTCCATGTTTTCTTCTCAGTTTTAACTTTATTCTATCACTTAATGCGACAGCATTTCTATCTATTACAGTTTTGTTTGTATCTGTTTGTTCTGTAAACATTTGTTCCAAATCAATTAAATCTTTTTGCATGCGTTTCATGTGTTTTTTTAAATACTGTGTCACTTTGCCTTGTCAATTTAATCAAAACTACTACTACAGAAATATTTTTTGTTATTTCATTATCTGTATATTCTTTTGTATCAATTGTTGATTGTTGAGCATTTGCTTGTAACTTATTGTAAAACTCTTGAAAAGTAACATATTTTATCGTTTTGATCTTCTTACTCAAATATAATATATAAATCGTAAGTTGTTTTCATAGATCCTTTTAGTTTATTCTGTTAAATAGGTTATTATTATTTGTAATTCTGAATGTGTATCAGCGCTAACAATATCTTCTTGTTCAAATCAATAACTGTTTTTGCTAATATCAGTAATTAACTTTTTTATTTTCTTCATCTTTTTTATTTAACAATTCAGATCTTTCTTTAAGTATCCATAATATCTATTTCACTGTTCTTTCTCTTTTAAACTGGTTGTAAATATTGCTGTCTTGGTTATTTTATCTGCTGTCTCATTCTCCCTTAGAGCTTGAAATGTTTATGTAACATTAGATACGGTATTTAGTCGTTCTCTGAACAATTCAGGTGCTTATAAAATTGTGTTTTCTGTTGTCATCAATTAGTTTTTGTAGGTCTGAGATTTCGTTACTTCTTCATTTACCATTATTTGCGTTGCCTGCATTCCAATTCCGTACGGTAAATTGTACATACATTAGAGAATTGCACGGATTCCAATTCCTTAAGGTAAATTGTACATACATAGAGATTGCTGGCAGTGCCCATTCCTTACTGTAAAAAGTACATACTTTAAAGAATTGCCGGCATTCCAATTTATTACGGTATATTATATGTACATTAGAGTATAGCCGGCTGTATAATGCTCTACAGTAAGGTGTACTTTTAAACCGTATCGCAAGTGTTAAAAAAGTATCACAGTAATAAATACTTTTATCCGTATTGTAGGCGTTCCAGCGTCTTAAACTAACAGGTCCATTTCACTATCATAATAATAATAATAATAGTCTTTATGTAATGACTATAACACATCTGTTGATAAAACACCCATCTGCCATGTTGGTCCTCACGTACTCACACGGAATTAAAATCGACTAATATATGTGACTATAGTGGTCAACAGGTACATATATGAACAATATACTATACACAGATATACACATTGCAGCATGTCAGAAGTCGTATATACATAGATAGAATTAAACATGCACAGATCATCTCTGGATACAATGTTAAAATTCGGTATTGGGAGGCATAAACGAAGCAAGGGAATTAGGGAATTTTAAATACGTATCCTCAGGGTTAAGGTATTCCAAACTATATCGCTGACGTTACAATGCCTTATACCAATAGGTACGTTTAACCATCTTGCTGGCGTTATGATGCTTTTAATATAACGCGTAGTACTTTTAACTGTGTCGCTATTGTTACAAAGTATTATCATAATAAATACTTATGTCCATAGTGCCAGTGTTGCAGTGTCTTACACTAACAGGTATCGATTAACTATATCACATATCACTGATGTTGCAGTGTCTTACACTAACAGGTATAGATTAACTATATCACATATCACTGATGTTGCAGTGTCTTACACTAACAGGTATCGATTAACTATATCACATATCACTGATGTTGCAGTGTCTTACACTAACAGGTATCGATTAACTATATCACATATCACTGATGTTGCAGTGTCTTACACTAATAGGTATCAGTTAACTATATCACTGCTGTTACAATGCATTATACCAACATGTAATTTAACATTGTGTTATTTCGATTATCTGCCTTCACTAGAATGCAATTTCATTATTCGGGCTACTTGCTTTATCGGAAACAGACAAGTTCTTCTTTGACTATGGATGGATTGAAATATTTTCTGCGTTTTTGAGGTTCACCTTTGCACGCAAAACACATGAAAGATTTCTTGTTTGCATCATAGATAATTGTACCATAATTGTACAGAGAAAAGTATCTATGTAATTAACATATACTGTTTCTCTACACATAAAGTCTGTCATTTATATCCTGTGAAAATCCCATTGAACTTGTAACAGCGTGTAACAGTCAGTGCAATTGTAATACGGAGTTTTACAAGACTGTGTGTGACAAGAAAAGCTCCTGTATGATTTAGTTCCATCCAATGATAGTCTCCCTAACAGTGAAACAGAGTGTAACAGTCATTGTGGGTGTTACATGTAGTTTTACGAGCCGGTGCATGAAAGGACAAGCTTATTTTTGTTTCAGATTTAGCGACAGTCTCTCTATGTAACAAATTGTAACATTCATTCTGGGTGTAACACGAAGATTTTTTAAGCCAGTGTGTGACAGTGCAAACTTCTTTATGTTTTAAGTCCAGTGACGGTCTCCTTGAGCTTGTGACAGAAAGTAACAATCAGTCTGGGTGTAACACAGAGTTTTATGAGCCAGTATGTTAGAGTACAAGCTTGTTTATGTTTTAGGTCCAGCGATGGACTCTCTGAGCTTGTGACAGAATGTAATAATCATCGTGGGAATAACACTGAGTTTTACTAGCTAGTGTGTGACAGTACAAGCTTCTTTATATTCTAGGTCCAGTGACATTCTTCCTGAACTTGTGACAGAATGTAACAGTCATTGTGGGTGTAATACGGAGTTTTATGAGCCAGTGTGTGACAAGGCCAACAATATTCAGTACTTCTCACCATGTCATGCTGGGTGTACCATCAAGGCCGCCGACGGAAAGGTAAAATCTGCATAATTATTTGTACTTTCCCTTGCCGGATGTGGTGTCAATGCCGACGACTGATACGTAAAGGCTGCGTGGTTATTTGTACCTTCTCTTGTTGTTTGTAGTTTCAAGTTCTGCAACTGAAATGTAAAGGCTATATAATTATTTGTACCTTCCCTTTCCTTTTATGTATATTCATCTCAGAATCTCGAGGCTTTGCATGTCCATAGGGGATTGATGCTAAACAAAATTACAGAAATTCAGGCTGATGTCATTATATTTGTACAAGCTCACATAATAGATGTCAAGAATTTAAGCTGGCCCTTACCAGGGAAAATATTTTTGTAAGTAAAAGTTTTGTAGCTGTATCTCATGTAAATTATAAAAGTACTAGAAACATTTCAAAGATACTATAACCATTATGAAAGTGTTATTAAATTGGAGAGTACAGCCTTCTCATTGACACAAAACGCATTTGATGAAATTTCTTCTATTTATCTTACTTCTGTAAAATTAAAATGTTGTATACATTTTTTGTAAGATATAAATTAAATTAGATTTGTATTATTCACAATGAAATTGTTATGCTGAAATTTTGTTGTCAGTAAATCCTTGCAGTGTGAGTGATCAATTATTATTATTTTTAAATTGCTGTTCCTTGCAACAGTTTAAGGTTTCAGACCTTTGTGTATTGTTGTGGCAATAGCCATGCCGAATTCCATGGTTAGTCTCCGCTATTGACATGTTGGTCCAGTAGAAGATATTGTTTATCTTTGATGCAGTAGACTGTGTCAGCTTTCGTGTACAGAGAGCACAAATGTTGGAACACTCCATAGCAGGGGTCGGCAACCTATGACTCGCGATCCAAATGTGGCTCAGTATGGAACAGAATATGGCTCTTTTGTCATCCCTAAAATGCACGACATTTTTTAATTAAAATTAAAATAAATTTAAAGAAATAAAAAATGTTGAATTACTCACGTCAGTTCGGTCTTTTTGTCGCTTTCTTTTCTTCTCATATTATTCGTCAACATGTTTAATATCATTAATGTTAAATTGTATACTGTCAGTTACAAATGGGCTTTCTTATATTGGCTCTTTGTTGATGTCTTGCTCCGAATTGTGACATAATTTGGCTTTTTAAGTATAAACGGCTGCCGATCCCTGCTCCATAGTGTTAAAATACCAACGCAACTTAATAAATAGTGATTATCATTGAAATCATTACTAAAGAACATTATATTTTTCTACCAGTATTTTTACCATTATATTTTTCTACCTGTTCCCCTTGACTGTTCTAAATACCAACAAGAAAGAGAATGCAGACTCACATGCTTACTCTTTAGATTGGAATAGATATAAAGAACCAATGTGTTGATTCTTCTTTAATTTGATTGGAGGTAAAGAATCACATGTTATGTATGATGTTTATATAATATTATAAATATTTTAGGAAATTATAAATGTTTCTTCACTTTAATATTTGCTTAAATCTTAATGTTATCAGGAAAAACATGTTTAACTAGTGTCCTTGAATTAGGTTGTTTTGATCAATATGTTTTCTCAATTTGAAGGTCAAGGTTGATTTTTGTTTACAAGTAAAAATTCCATTAAGATGACTCATATTCTAGAACATTCTGTCATGTGACCAATCTTTATATATACCATGTTTGGTGGACATTTATTCAGTTTTGACATTACCATCAGTCTTGTAAAGAGCTATTACAGTTGTGAAAATTCATTCCAAATTCTAAGAGAGGAATTATTTTAAATATTCATTGGATTATAACAGTGCTCATAAACTTTTGGATTTTGGATTCTTAATTAATGATTTTGGAATTTAACTGAACTTATTCAGAGATTTTGGAATACTTCATTTTGACATCAGCACATCAAGATTACTAGTACATCGGGACTTTGGAGACCATTAGCACATCATAACATTCAAGGACACAGCCGTGAATTCGGAACATTCTATATTTAGGACTTGTGATTAGAACAATCATTCTTATTGGATTATTAGGATTTCAAAACACATTATTGTAAGTGACTTTTTGATTTTTCATTTTAATTATCTAGTAATAAATTGCTTGTTGATTTTTACTTGATTTCTTGGTTTCACTTTCTTTCTGTTACATTTTTCTTAGACCATAGAGTCGTAACAGAAATTGGGGGCTCGTCGTTCCGGGATTGAATTTCTTTAAAGCATATTAAAGATATTAAATTTATCTTTGAAATTCATATTGATTTTGTCTCTGAATTTTTTTTTTCTTTGGCAAAGATTTTTAAATAGAGAAAAAAATTTTGTGTGAAACCAACAAGCATTTACAATGGCATCTAATGTTCAGAATTTCATTTCAAAACCTACCCAGGAGGGGTTAGAGTGCATGAGAAAGGATGAGTTGCTCGAGCTTGCCAGAAAATACAGTCTATCTGAGGCAAAAGTATCATTGACAAAACAGGAGATAAAGATTATTTTGATTCAGTATTTAGTAGGAAAGGGAATTTTTGAAAATAGTGCTTTAAGTTTGAAGAGAAAGCCTGTATCTGGTTCTGACAGGAAATTAAGGGAATTAGAGTTAAAGAACCAGATGGATTTAGAATTGGCAAAGCTTCAGATTCAGAGAGAGAGAGAGAAAGAAGAGAGGCAGATACAGATGGAGAGAGAAAAAGAAGAGAGGCAGATGGAGAGAGAAAAAGAAGAGAGGCAGATGGAGAGAGAGAGAGAGAGAAAGAAGATAGACAAATACAAATGCAGATGCAGATGCAAAGAGAAGAAAGGGAAATGCAATTTAAGTTAAGAGAATTAGAACTGGCAAACAGAGCACACTCCACTCCTTTAAATACAAGTTCAGGTTTTGATGTTACTAGATATATTAGGTTAGTACCCCCTTTTCAGGAAAAAGAAGTAGATAAATACTTTCTTCATTTCGAGAAAATAGCTGAAAACTTGAAATGGCCCAGAGAGCATTGGACTTTGTTATTACAAAGTGTACTTATTGGCAAAGCTCGTGAAGTCTACACTTCACTGTCAGTACAACAAAGCACTGATTATGATGTGGTTAAGGAGTACATCTTGAAAGCTTATGAGTTGGTACCAGAGGCATATCGACAAAGGTTTAGGAATTGTAGAAAAGAAACTGGACAAACTCATGTCGAATTTGCAAGGGATAAAGAACAACTATTTGATAGGTGGTGCTCAGCCAAGAAAGTTGATCAAGCTTATGATAACCTCAGACAGCTCGTATTAATTGAAGAGTTCAAGAGGTGCATCCATAGTGATCTTAAAACCTATCTTGACGAGCAGAATGTGGAAACTTTGAAAAATGCTGCTCGTATGGCTGATGATTATTCATTGACTCACAAAATTTCATTTGGTAATAAATCGTCCTCTCAGCAGTTTTCTGGTAAAAAACCATTTCAATCTCATTCGAGTACTTCCAAATTTCACAACAGCACAACTGTTAGGAATCAAACATCTGATAAGACTGATCAGAAATCCTTATCTCTTCCTACGTGCACTTATTGTAAAAAGAAAGGGCACGTTATTTCTGATTGCTTCAAGTTGAAAAATAAGCAACAGAGAAAAGACAGAGCTTTTCCAAATGCTCTTATTTCTACGAGGTCAAGGTCACGGTCTTGTATTGAAAGCAATACATTTGTTGGGTCAAACAAACTCCAGTCTGATTCTATTTTGGATGCTTATGAACCATTCATGTCAGAAGGTTCTATATCACTTATTGGTGATTCTGCCAAACCTATCCCAATTAAAATATTAAGGGACACTGGAGCTTCTCAGAGTCTTTTATTATCAGGTACTTTACCTTTGTCTGAGGAGTCTTCTTCAAGTGAAAGTGTTCTTGTTCAGGGAGTAGAGTGCGGCTTTGTAAATGTTCCTCTCCATTGTGTAACTTTGGCATCAGACTTAGTTTCTGGACCTGTGACTGTTGGGGCAGTGACTTCTTTACCCATAGAGGGTGTTCATTTATTACTAGGCAATGACCTAGCTGGAGATAAGGTTGTGGTTAATCCACTTGTAACTGACAAGCCTTGTTTGGATCAGAAAGTTGATCCTGTCGAAACTGAAATCCCTGATTTGTACCCTGCTTGTGCAGTTACTAGAGCTATGGCAAAAAGAGCTCTTGAGAGTGATGTTGATCAGGATATTATTCCTTTAGCTGACACACGTATTGGTCAGTTTTTTTATGAGGTCACTTTTTCCTCAGGTATTGATCAATCAAATGGTATTGATCACAGTGATCCTCTTTTGGCAACTCATTCTCTTTGTCCTAATCAGGATGACAAATGACAATCCCTTGTCGTTGAACAGGAGCAAGATCCCGAGATATCTTGTTTGTTTCAGAGGGCTATTAGTGAAACTGAAGCCACACAAGTTCCAGTGTGTTACTTTGTGAAAAATGGGGTCCTTATGAGGAAATGGAGACCACCTGATGTACCCGCTGGTGACGAGTGGTCAATGAGCTATCAAATTGTTGTTCCTAAGTCATATCGACAGGAAATTCTTAATTTAGCCCATGAAACTCCTTTGGCTGGTCATTTAGGAGTCCGTAAGACTTATCACAAGATCTTGAATCATTTTTATTGGCCGAAACTCAAAAGTGATGTTTCTAAATACTGCAGATCTTGTCACACTTGTCAAATGGTAGGAAAACCCAATCAGAAAATACCTAAGGCTCATTTACAACCTATTCCTGCATTTGATGAACCATTTAGTAGAATAATGGTAGACTGTGTTGGTCCTTTACCTAAAACCAAGTCAGGCAACCAATACTTGTTGACCATCATGTGTGCATCTACAAGATTTCCAGAAGCAATTCCTCTGAGAAATATAAAAACTAAAACTATTGTGAAAGCTTTGGTGAAGTTTTTTACACTTGTTGGCCTTCTCAAATCTGTCCAGTCAGATCAAGGGTCCAATTTTATGTCTGGAATTTTCCAACAAGTTATGCATGAATTAGGCATTAAACAGTTTAAATCTTCTGCCTATCACCCTGAAAGTCAAGGTGCTTTGGAAAGATTTCATCAAACTTTGAAGAATATGATTCGATCATATTGCTTTGATACAGAAAAGGATTGGGATGAGGGTGTTCATTTGTTGTTGTTTGCTGTTAGGGAATCAGTTCAAGAGTCGTTGGGTTTTAGTCCCTTTGAACTAGTTTTTGGTCATACTGTCTGTGGACCATTGAAATTATTGAAAGAGAAACTTCTTTCAAATGAAGATTCAAAGATTAATCTTCTTGATTATGTTTCTGATTTCAAATACAAGTTGTCAAAGGCCTGTGAAGTAGCAAGAACTAATCTTCACAATACCCAGTCAAAAATGAAATTAAGGTATGACAGAAATTCACAGGAAAGGAGTTTTAAACCTGGTGACAAAGTTCTGGCTCTCTTGCCCATAACTCAAAATCCTCTTCAGGCTAAATTTTATGGTCCTTATACCGTTGAAAAGAAAGTAAATGACTTAAATTATATCATTAACACTCCTGGGAGACGGAAACAGAAACAACTTTGTCATATAAATATGTTAAAGGAATATTTTGACAGAGATAGCCCAGCTAATTATTCTGTTAATTTAGTTGTACCTGTCCCACACAGTGAAGATATCAACGATGGAGTACGATCAGACTATAGTGACTCTGGTATAACCAATCTTCGGAATTCAGAAATATTGAACAACCTAGACCAGAAACTTTCACATCGACAACAACAGGAAAGAAATGAACTAAAACAGCTATTACATGACTATGAGCACTTGTTTCCTGATGTTCCAACACGAACAAGTAAAATTTATCATGACGTTGACATTGTAGATTCTGCGCCTGTGAAACAGCATCCTTATAGGATGAATCCTCTCAAACAGAACTATCTGAAGAAAGAAATTGAGTATTTACTGGAGAATGATTTCATAGAACCAAGTAAAAGTAACTGGAGTTCACCATGTATTCTTGTTCCCAAGCCAGATAATACATTCCGTATGTGTACTGACTATAGAAAAGTCAACAGTGTCACCAAAACTGATTCATTTCCAATCCCAAGAATGGACGATTGCATTGATAAAATTGGAAATGCGGAATATGTCACCAAGTTTGACCTTTTAAAAGGATTCTGGCAAATTCCACTGACGGAAAGGGCAAAAGAAATTTCAGCATTTGTAACTCCAGATGGACTTTATCAATATAAAGTTATGCCGTTTGGAATGAAAAATTCGACTGCAACGTTTCAACGTCTGATGAACATGATAACATTTGGTCTTGATAATTGTGACGCTTATATCGATGACGTCATTATCTACAACAACACCTGGGAAGATCATTTGGAAACCATTCGAAAATTCTTCGATCGACTCAGTGATGCGAATCTGACAATTAATTTGAGCAAAAGTGAGTTTTGCCATGTTGTGTCACATTTTTAGGACATATTGTGGGACAAGGTCAAGTTAAACCTATAGAAGCTAAGGTCAAAGCTATCTCTGAATTTCAAGTTCCAATTTGTAAAAAGCAACTGATGCGATTTCTAGGTATGGCTGGATATTATCGGAAATTTTGTTCAAATTTTTCCAAAATTGCTGAACCTTTGACAAGTTTATTGAGTAAGAAAACCAAATTTCATTGGTCTGACAAGTGTCAGGAATCTTTTGACAAGTTAAAGGCCATGCTTAAGAATGCACCAGTTCTTTCTGCACCAAATTTCAGCCAATCATTTAAATTATCTGTTGATGCAAGTGATGTAGGGGTTGGTGGAGTATTGATTCAGGAAGACAAAAGTGGTGTGGATCACCCTGTGTGTTGTTTTTCTAATAAACTAAACAAGCACCAGAAAAATTATTCCACAATTGAGAAGGAATGTTTGGCTTTGATATTGGCTTTACAGCATTTTGAAGTGTATGTTACCTCAGCTCTTTCTCCAATTATTGTGTACAGTGATCACTATCCCCTTACTTTCATCAACAAAATGAAAGATAAAAATCGGAGATTGTTGAGATGGAGTTTGATATTGCAGGAATATAAAATGACATCAAACACATCAGGGGAAAAGACAATGTGATTGCAGATGCACTCTCACGTGCCTAGAAATGTAATATTGCTTGATGTAATTAAGTCCAGTATCATAAAACATGTTCTTATGTAATTTTGGTTATTATAGTATTAGATGTATATTCAAAAGAAAGCTTTATTACATAAATCTTTCTTTTTCTTTATGAGGGGAGGTGTTATGTATGATGTTTATATAATATTATAAATATTTTAGGAAATTATAAATGTTTCTTCACTTTAATATTTGCTTAAATCTTAATGTTATCAGGAAAAACATGTTTAACTAGTGTCCTTGAATTAGGTTGTTTTGATCAATATGTTTTCTCAATTTGAAGGTCAAGGTTGATTTTTGTTTACAAGTAAAAATTCCATTAAGATGACTCATATTCTAGAACATTCTGTCATGTGACCAATCTTTATATATACCATGTTTGGTGGACATTTATTCAGTTTTGACATTACCATCAGTCTTGTAAAGAGCTATTACAGTTGTGAAATTTCATTCCAAATTCTAAGAGAGGAATTATTTTAAATATTCATTGGATTATAACAGTGCTCATAAACTTTTGGATTTTGGATTCTTAATTAATGATTTTGGAATTTAACTGAACTTATTCAGAGATTTTGGAATACTTCATTTTGACATCAGCACATCAAGATTACTAGTACATCGGGACTTTGGAGACCATTAGCACATCATAACATTCAAGGACACAGCCGTGAATTCGGAACATTCTATATTTAGGACTTGTGATTAGAACAATCATTCTTATTGGATTATTAGGATTTCAAAACACATTATTGTAAGTGACTTTTTGATTTTTCATTTTAATTATCTAGTAATAAATTGCTTGTTGATTTTTACTTGATTTCTTGGTTTCACTTTCTTTCTGTTACATTTTTCTTAGACCATAGAGTCGTAACACACATTAGAACAAATATAGCTCTTTTTGTGGTAAAATACTTTGTTCTTCTTGGTTCTAATACTTTTCCTTTGTTAGCAGAATTTTTAAAATTTGTTATCCTTTTATAAATGTGGGCTATTCATAAAACAAATAGGGTAGCTTCGTTTACTGACTTAAAATTTGTTTCCATTATATTTCTACAAACATTACCTTGTTTGGAAGAAATTCTTTCCTTTTTTTTTTTAAATTGGCAATTATGTACTCACTGGTAATGTATATATCCTCTTTTTTGCAAGTTTCGTTTCTAATTTCAGTTCTACAGCCAGTGTACGTGTATTCCCGTCGATCCCAACACAAACTCGTCTACAGTAGCTTTAGGAAAATGTGAATCAGACTGCCATTTGCTGTACATGTTTCTTCCCTTCGTCTTCATCATAATATTTCTAACTTTTGTGCCATCACCTCCCGTGGTTTCAGCAACTCTAAGGTAAATATCCATATGCCTAATTCATCTTATTTTTTTGTTCTTCTTTTACATTGTCTTTCGTAATCTTTGTCCATTTTTATGTTTATGCAAAACTGGTTTTTGCAAAATAGATTTAGCATTATTCACTTTAAAGACATTTAAAATCGAATGATAACGTTCAGATTTACTATGTTGTTCATCTAGTCCTAGGTAGATTACAAGGTTTAATTTGGGCAAAACATGTTACTAAAGTTTTAGGATCTATTGGTTTATAATGAATTGATACTCATTTTTGTACATTATTTCCAAAATTTGTTCGTCAGTACTTTTCCAGCATTTAATATTATGTTTACGTGGAAATGATTTTCTCACAATCAGAATCTGATATTCAATTTGTACTCCACTTACCTCCCTTGGAGTATTTCTTCTACCTTTTAATAAATAGGTTGAATCATAAAGCATCTTAAATTAATTATTATGGCAATGTATTATGTGGTACGTCTTCCTGGAAACCCACAATCAATATTCAGATAAAATGAAATTGTCACACAACCACTTTAATCTCGACTATTTCTACTCCAGATGTATTCATGAAAGCCAGCGAACCACGGGGATAGGTCTAAAGTGGCTCATAGTTCGTCTATTGGGTAAGTCAGGCCTCAAGTGACTCATAGTTCATCTTTTGGTAAAGTTAGGTCTGAAATGGTTTATAGTTCATTTACTGGATAAGTTAGGTCTAAAGTGGTTCATCGTTGATCTTCTGGGTAATTTAGATCAGAAGTGGTTTATAGCGCCTTTACTAGGTAAGTTAGGTCTGAAATGATTTAATATTCGTCTTCTGGGTAACTTAAGACTCTAGTGGCTCAAAGTTCGTGTTATGGGTAAGTTAGGTCTAAAACGTCTCATAGGTCGACTTATGCGTAAGTTAGGCCTTAAGTGACCCATAGTTTGTCTTCTGAGTAAGTTAGGCCTTAAGTGGCTCATAGCTCATCTTCGACAAAGTTAGCTTTTAAGTGGTTCAATGTTCATTTACTGGATAAGTTAGGTTTGATAGTATTCACAGTTTGTCATCTCGGTAATTTAGGCCTGATGTGGACGACAGTTTGTCCTCTGTGTAAATTAGGCCTGCCTGAAGTTGTTCGTATAACGTCTACTGGATTATGTTGAGCCTAAAGTGGCTAGTGATTTGTCAATTCTGTCAGTTAGGTCTGAAGTGGATGATAGATCATCTAATTGCTAAGTTAAGTCTTAAGTGGCTCATAGTTTGCCTATTGGGTAATTATGGCTTGAAGTGGCTCTCAGATCATCTACTGGGTAATTAGGGCCTGAAGTAGCTCTCAGATCATCTACTGGGTAAGTTAGGCCTGAAGTAGCTCTTAGATCATCTACTGGGTAAGTTAGGCATGAAGTAGCTCAGAGATCATCTACTGGGTAAGTTAGGCCTGAAGTAGCTCTTAGATCATCTACTGGGTAAATTAGGCCTGAAGTAGCTCATATACTTGGTAAATTAAGTCTGAAGTGGCTTATAGTGCTTCTACTGGCTAAATTAAATCTGAAGTGACTCATAGTTCGTCTTCTGGATACGTTAGCTCTGAAGTGTCGCATGGTCTGTTCACTGGCAAATTAAAGCCTGAAATGGCTCATAGATCGTCTACTGGGCAAGTTAGGTTTAAAGTTAATAGTACTTTGTCCACTGGGTGCGTTAGACCATAAGTGGGTCATAGATCGTATACTGAGTAAGTTAAGCCTAAAGTGGCTTGTAGTTCTTCTCCTGGATAGTTAGGCCTGCAGTTGATTATAGTTTGCGTCAGTGAAGCGTTAATTGGCTCATGGTTCATTTACTGGGTAAGACAAGTATGAAGTGGCTCATAGTTCCTTGTTTGGGTAAGTTAGACCTGAAATAGCTCATATTTTGTCTACTGGCATAGGTAGACCTAAAGTAGCTCATAGTTCGTCTACTGGGTAAGTTTGACCCGAAGTGTCTTGGAGTTTGTCTACTGGGTAAGTGAGACCTAAAGTAGCTCATAGTTCGTCTACTGGGTAAGTTTGACCTGAAGTGTCTTGTAGTTCGTCTACTGGGTAAGTCAGACCTGAAGTAGCTCATAGTTCGTCTACTGGGTAAGTTTGACCCGAAGTGTCTCAAAGCTTGTCTACTGGGTAAGTCAGACCTGAAGTAGATCATAGTTCGTCTGTTACATTAGTTAGGACTGAAGTGGTTCATGGTTTGTCCACTGGGTAAGTATGCTTAGATTTTTTGTTGAATCAGTCAGTCACATTTAATGTGTTACAAGACGGAAAATCTGTCACTTTGATGCTAGATGAATTCGATACTTTTGAATTCTTTCTTGTGTCTATGTTTGGAATGCTTATTGCAATTCATCATCGGGCCACTCAATATTCATCTGATCTCATTTAATGAGAATTAGTGCAACTTTATTTTATGCTGAACCTTTAACAACATAACAAGTGTATATTCTTCATGTGGTATGTCTGTTATATCTATATAATTTTTGTTTTATTTATTTTGATGTGGATGATATAGACAATAATTACAATCATTTTGTCATTAAAATTTATCTCGATGCAAAACTTTGGACGCACACTACAATAGCAACTATGATGAATAAAAAAATAGTTTTTATTCCCATCATTGAAAGAGGGCGCATAAAGTGTAAGCTTTGTCCATTCATCTATTCGTTAGTTCATTTAAGCTTTCTGTTTAGGTCACTGTGGAGGAGCATTTGTATTCTATGAACATATGTTTAGTTGTTGTATTGCTTGCATCTTATATTCTCGATAATAGCTACATTTTTTGCAAGAAATATATGTGCAAAATACCTCTGAATATAGCTGCGAAGGCTGCAATTTAGTTGTTCAGAAATGTATTTATTTATATTTAAGGACAAGAAAAGAGTTAGATTTGAAAGCTAGATGATACACTTTACCTTTCAGGAACTGTACCTGGACCTATATTCTTCGGTGCAGTAATAGATAGTACATGTGTTATGTGGCGAGAAAACTGTGGTGAGAAAGCTTCCTGCTGGATTTACAATAACTCTAACATGAGTCGGAACTTTTTCATTTTGTTCATTGTTGTGAAGACATTTTCTATAGTTGCCTTCCTAACTGCCTATAGATTATACAAACTTCCGGTAGAAAAAAGGGTGCGATATTCGGTCGGAAGTGCAGAAGTGGCAGTAGTAGATAGTCCGACTGAGAATGACGACATTTCCGCTGATGATGTTCTGGGGGACAAGTCGTTAGTCCTCTAGTGCTGCTGATTTAATCAACATTCTCGATGTAATGAAACCCAGTTTTATTCCACGCCTGGGGAATTTCATTTGATGCTCAAATTACATACAAGTAACCGCCCTATATTATGTTTAAATTCCTTGAGGCTTTTAATTCTTTTTGTTTGAAGACAATTACCAATGACAAACGTTTTCGTAAATAATTTTACACGTGACTTAAAACCCACATGACTGCAGTTTCAAGTATGACTAACTTTAAGATGTGCTTATACCGGTTTGACAATGTAATGAGTGTTTTAATTTCTATAAGTCTATAACGGTTTGACAATGTAATGAATGTCTTAATTTCCATAAGTCTATAACGGTTTGACAATGTAATGAATGTTTTAATTTCTATAAGTCTATAACGGTTTGACAATGTAATGAATGTTTTAATTTCTATAAGTCTATAACGGTTTGACAATGTAATGAATGTTTTAATTTCTATAAGTCTATAACGGTTTGACAGTGTAATGAGTGTTTTAATTTCTATAAGTCGCATGTAATTGTCACCAAATATTGTTTAATCATGTCCGGTACAGTATCAAATTGTATTAGATTACTTGAATGTGAGTAAAGCATAAGTACATAAATTGTCCTAAATAAAAGCATAAATAAATATCTTAAATGTTAAAACGTAAAGAGCCAACACAGTTCTAACATACTTTGCCAAATTGTTTAATAATAATAATAATAATAATAATAATAATGGAGGGTGGCTGGTTACTTGTTTTTTTGTTTTTTTTTTGTTTTTTGTCATAGACCAGAAAAACTATTGGATGGTCTGTTCATTGTCCATCATTCCGTTAGTACAAGTTTGTTATCGCCAGTCTTCTTAAACAACTTTGAGGATTACTATGAAACTTTACATACACGTTCATCTTGTGGTATAGTTGGCCCCAAATGAAAATAGTGCTGCTCGGACATCCCATATGACCGCCACAGCGGACATCTTAAAAATCTTGTCATAGCTACTCTTCATGAACAAAACGTAATATCGACATGGGGTTTTCACCAGAGGACTTCTTATGATGTCTAGTTGGTCATACATGAAAATGGTGCCGCTTGCGCATCCAATATGGACACCACAGTGGCCATCTTGAAAATAGTGTTATCGCTACTCCTTCTGAATGGATAGTTGCATCAACATGGGGTTTTCACTTAAAGACTTCTTATGATGTCGAGTTGGTCATGTACGAAAATGGTGATAATCTGACTTCCAGTATGATCGCCACATTGGACATCTTGAAAATCTTGTTATAGCTACTTCTCCTAGTCTACTAATCATATCGATATTGTGCTTTCACCAAAAGACTTCTTATGATGTCTAGTTGGTCCTAAATGAAAATGGTGCCAATCTGATATCCAATATGGCTACCATGTCAGCCATCTTGAAAATCTTGTTGTCATTACTCTCCCAAAACGAAAAGTCATATTAACATGGGGTTTCCACCAGAGGACTTTTTATGATGTCTTGTTGATTCTAAATTAAAATAGCGCCAATCTGACATAATATGTGTCAATCGCAGCAGCTAATTTTAAAATCTTGCTATTGCCAAAGAATATCAGAGATGGTTTCAACACTCAGCAGTGAAAAGGAAGAGATGGTTTTATCTTGAATTCCTGGAAATTCTTTTGGGGCAGTAGAGCATCCGTCCCTTCGAGGGACTCTTGTATTGTTTACTGCATTTAAATAAGGCATTTTACAGATCTCATTCTGATTAGAGCATTTATATTAAGCCATCACATTTATACAGGAATTTAACCTGCTGTCTTCGAGTTTTAAATATATACTAAGCAATATTTTATATTTTTTGTGGCAGACCATTTGTTTGCAGCAGTCTACCCACCAAAAAGCCTTACAGATCATTTTAAAATACATTATTTTGCAGATAAATATTTGTACATGTTGAAATACTGCTTAATTTCCTTCGTGTTCAAATAGAAATGACGAACATTTTTTTGGATTGAATTTCTTTTTTTAAAACAAATTAACGTCAAAATGAATATTTTATTGTACATGAATATTATTCATGCCATACATCTTACAATCAAATTAAGACATCATTTGTGTGTGCGCGATACTGCAGGCAAGTGTTGCTTTCTCATCTTCATTGGTAGAAAAGAACTACTACATTGAATATATTACATATCGAGTTCTACACTTTGTTTCTTTATGTAAATGTGTGCATAGTCCTAAAACAGACGATGTGGCTCAGTGGTTAAAGATTTGGCTCAGTGGTTAACGTGCCAGGCTCGCAACCAGGAGGATGAGAGTCCGAATCCTACCATCAGCCTAGCCCAGGTTGGATACCATAGTGTGTCCCATGGCAAGCCACTTTACTTTAATTGCTTCGGCACTAAACAACCTTCGGTGTTGATGTGCCATAAAACACTAAAATAAAACCAATTTTAATCCTGAAAATATATGACTACTCTGATAATATTTCTCTCGGAACTGTTAAGGGTTTTAAAACAATTTCCAACATTCAGTGTACGTTGCTTGGGTCGTATGAATCTTCATTTAATTTAAGATCCATCTTTATTAATCTTTTGCCTTAAATGCAGTCTCTGATATTTCATTCTCTTTATTCTTGCGGAGAAAATATTGATTGAATTCGTTTTTTATCTTATAACTAAAGATGCACGTGATCTGTTCACGATGATTTCACTATCCCCAGAACAGGGACGAGTTTGATAAAAGGGAATGAAAAGAAAACAAAAAAGAAGAAAAACTCATTTCTCTTAGGATACACAGCACATCAATGTTTAATCACTATGTGATGTAGCTAATCATCCAGCAGCAAGATTTACAAAGTAAAATCCACTCGGAAAATGAAATGACAAAAAATGCATGATAAATTAGCGATTTGTGAGAACATATGGTGGTGTACTTTCACTGTAGGCAGTGGTCAAGTATACGTGTGGAATGACGGTAATACTATGAACAATACTTACATACAATCCATATTATCTCGTCATTTGTATTTGTATCTGACTTTTAATATATGGCTAAAATCTTCAAGAGTCAAGTTATCTTTAGAACACATGGGAGATTTGATCATGGCATCCATCTTTCATCACAATTGACCCCACTATACAGGGCCTGTTTGTAATTATTTTGCAAGCGGATATGTTGTTGTGAGTTTTGCCCCATCAAACCGTAACCAAACTTGCTGCATGTCAGTGCTCCCGAACAACATATTTGCTTGTTTTCATTCCCAAGTATACTATCACTATAAAAAAGTAGACATAGAAATTTAGAGATCAAAGACAGTCTATGTGACATATGTAAAATTGTATTATCTATAAATCCCACGAATGCGATGCAAGATAGGTGAGGCGTGCGAGTATACTATTATGAGATTCAGTAGTGAGTGTAGAGTTTTGTAAAGGCGTTGCCTGAGGATCTTAGTTGTTTAACAATGTAGAACGTGTGTGGTTTAAAGTACTTTACAAGATTCTCTCTCTCTGTGTGTGTGTGTGTGTGTGTGTGTGTGTGTGTGTGTGTGTGTGTGTGTAACGAAAGGCGAAACCTGTTATGTGAAACTAATAAGAAGTAAAATGTATACGTGTGAAAGAGGGGAGACTTTTGAAGTTTGGTAAGTTCAATGACCAGTATGTAATTATTTTGTAATATATCCATAATGATATATATTGCTAAACGTACAGAAGGATTTTCTATGTTTTATTTCATTATCTTACAGTATTAATATGGACAGATATATGAAGAGAGAAATAAATATTTTTTTAATTCATTCCATATGTAAATCGTAATAAATCTTGCTTAAATCCAAAATGTTGACATTCCTGTCTCTCTCTATGCCCCTTCATATAGTGGCTTGTATAAATTCTATATGTTGACATTCCTCATCTCTCTATGCCCCTTTGTGTAGTGGCTTGTATCAATTCTATATGCTGACATTCCTTCTCTCCTCTCTCTCTCTCTCTCTCTCTCTCTCTCTCTCTCTCTCTCTCTCTCTCTCTCTGCCCCCTCATGTAGTGGCTTGTATCAATTCTAATATGTTGACATTCCTCGTCTCGCTATGCCCCTTCATGCAGTGGCTTGTATCAATTCTACATGTTCAGTATATTTGTTTTTACAAAAATGTTTGAATCATTCGAGGCAAACTCTGGCGTCCAGGGTTTGAGGCGTAACACACACCAGATGACGACACAGATTCTTCAAAGGTCCTAATTTTCATTCGCGGTTAAGGAATACATGTATCAATGCCTGAGCTAAATATCGGTACCAAATTTATTACGTCACGCGAAGTGTAGCTTGAAATATCAGCGTTGATTCGTAAATAGGTCGCGCTAGAAAGGAGAGAAGTGTCCTCCGTCCTAGTATTTATATAGTACATGTATGACTGATCGATAAATTTTCAGCAGCAATACGAGCCCCTGTGCAAATTTAGACTCAGAAGGATAGTCAGTGAGTACAGTTTTACTAAAAAGCCTAAAATAACAACAAATACCCGTTTATTCTACTAGCCCTTATTTCGGTTTTGTTTTGTTTTGTGGGTTTAACGCCATTTTTCAGCACATGATAGGCTATATATGGGGGCCAGTATATTTATTGAAGGAAGACCCGGCAAGAAACACAGACCCACGGGAAGCTACTGGCAAGCTTTCTCACATACCCACATTGGCCGAGCCAACACTCGAACCCACGCAGACAGAGGTGAGATGTCGGTGATCTGTAAAGCCGAACGCCGTACACCACTCGCACCCCCACCCCTTCAGATGAAAGTGTCATTGATAGTGTTCTAGACTGATTAATGTGACTCCTTAATTACGATGAGGAACAGTACCTTTAACCACATCGCACTATCCAATGAATGAAAGACGATAATATAGAACCTTGGCTGAAACTGGTGTAAAGTAACAGTTTATTGGTTTGGTTTAATAAATTGGCCTTGTTTTTTTACGGCACAGCGACACTTGAAGGTTATATCGTGCCGAGGCATGACGAGTAAAGTGCTTTGCCCTGGGCTAGAACACGCCACGTAACCTATTAGAGTTGTTCCAATGTTGAGAATCGAACCCGCAGCCTTCTGATAACGAGTCCTAAGTCTTAACCACTGGGCCACCGCGGGTACCTGCGAACTTTTACAGATAAAAGGATTTCTACAATATTACATCATAACATTTACTTTTTTTAGCTATTGTTTTGCATTAAAATGAACAATTTCGCTTTCAAAATAGCAAAGTGTGTATTGCAAAAATAAAATGACCAAGTACACTTTAAAACCACATACTTTTTCATGGAGGCCAACTTTATGGGGAAAGATTTTAAGAATTGTGTTGTGCATTTGATAAATTATCTCCCCTTTTAGTGCTCTAGTGACCACAAATTGTAAATGTTCTCCTGTTCCATCTCTTCTGAAAAATTTCGTGAACAACACCCCCTCCATTACTGAAAGTGAATCCCACAGTAACCAAATAGTGACGCGAAACTGGACTGGTTGTTGCCATTACTGTGCTTGTTGGGCGTGTATTCTTCCATTTTGCTGCTAAGATGGGCCTCTGTCTTCATCAGCCTCTTGTAACTTTCTCAATTTTTGTATATCATAGTTTCCACCCCATGGTACACAATGATCACTTTTAGATCTCAACTCCCTACCAGGAGCTACAACCTCAGTCTTCTCTCTCTCTCTCTCTCTCTCTCTCTCTCTCTCTCTCTCTTGGATTGTTCCTTTTTCCCTCTTAGACTGAGCTCGTGTCTTCACACTTCGAAGAGTTTTCGCATTGTGCTCAAGAAATTCTGGACCCTCGGCTTGTCCAGAACCTATTGGGTAAAAATTGATATCGGAATTCGGGTCAAATTCTTCACAAATCTGCGATAGTAGCTTCCCATGCCTAAAATTGGACGCACCTCTGTGACATTCGTTGACATTGGCCACTCTAATATCTTGATAATGTTTCTTGGGCAAGGCCTCACCCCCTTTTCACTAACAAGATGACCCAGAAATTCCACTTCTGGTTGCAACAAGTGACATTTCTCAGGTTGCAGTTTCAAGCCAGCCATTTGCATCCTAACCAGGACTTTTAAACACAACATATGCTACTCAAAGCTACGACCAAATACAATGATGTCATCAATATATATTAAGCAAGTCTACCATCGCAAACCCCCCAGCACCAACTCGACAAGACGATGAAAAGTCCCAGGGGCTCCTGTTAATCCCATTGGTATTGTCTTGTATTCATAAAGTCCATATTTTGTGACGAAGGCAGTCTTTTGCTGATCTTCCGTTTTCACTGGAATCTGATGGTACTCCGAAGTTAAATCAAGGGTTGAGAAAGATAACGCTCCCACAACTGCATCAAGACATTCACGTATTCTAGGCAGAGGAAAAGCATCTTTCGTTGTCAAGGCATTCAGTTTTCTGTAATCCACACATGGTCTGACCTTGCCATTGTTTTTTCTGACCAACACAATAGGTGAAGCCCAGGGTGATGTTGATTTTTTTATCACACCTTTTTCTTTCAGCTCTTGCACAGCTTTCTTCTCTTCCTCAGCAAATGCTAGAGGCACTATTCGTGGCGGTTGTTTAACAGGTCTGGCATTACCAGTATCTATATTATGCTCTATCAGAGTTGTTAAACCCAAATCATTGTCATCCCTGGAAAATGTACCTTGAAACTTACTCAGTAGGCCTGCTATCGCTTTTGCTTCTCTAATGTTCATTGTTTTTACTGTATCAGTATACAACCCCTTCATGTGCTCTGGTACTTCATAGCTTTCATCCTCCAATGCCTGCTATTTCACGATTCCTTTTTTGTATTTTCTACTCTTTCCTTTTTCTCTTTGTGAAATTTCTTTCCAATGGATTGACGTTTAATTCGTCGCACAGCATTGAAATTGCAGGCTTCTTTTGCATCTTCCATATTACAAATAGTGGTGTGTACCCCATCATGCTTTTGTGCCTGGCCCAGTATTGCATCTTGCTTTATGGATGCTGTTGTGGAGAAAGGATTTAAAATTCGAACTTTTTGAGTTAGACATAACCTATGTCAACCAGACTGGGTGCCATGATTAATGAATATTTCTCTGTAAATGTCTCACAAGGCTCCACTATAAATTCTGTGTTGGTAGCTTGATCGTCATTATCTTCCCTTTCTATAAAAACGTCAATAAGTGTTTCACTGTATTCTGGTATGATGTAATAGTCTGCTGCCCGAACTTTCCTTACCTTTTCATCATGGAGGCCAACTTGTATGCATGGTATTGAGGCACTACTTAGTTTGATGATCCCCTTACTAAGTAAAATGTCTGCTGGACCATCTTTTTCATTTTGTAGCAAATCTATTCTAAGAAGCCATTCATCTTCTATTTCTGCAACGATCACTTCTCTGTCAAGCTTCAATGGTCCCAGCTCAATATTGAAAACAGCCTTCCCAAATTCGTTTAGTCGATTGCCACCTGCTCCTGCCAGACTTGTATACTTTTGCAACTGTGGACGTTTATCCACTTCTGATATTTTGTTGTAAACTCTGTCTGATATCATTGTTTTTGTTGCTCCTGTGTCCGCCGTTAAAATCAATTTTACTCCTTCAATAGTTCCTTTCATTAAAATTCCCTCATATTTTGGAAGTCTGCGCCGTATAATATGTTTCACCTTGTGAGATTTGATTTAAGTTATTCAGTGGGCCCATTGTAAACAGGCTGCACTTTGACCCTCAAGGCCAGCCTTTCCTAGTTTAAAGTATGGACATCGTTGTTTCTTGCACTGACAGCTTGTCTCTCCTGATATTTGGATTCTCTATTTTTATGTTGAGAGACACTTGTTTGCACTAGGATCATTTTCAATCTCAATGAGCAGTCTCGTAAAAAGTGGCCCTGTTCTCCGCATGTAAAACAAACACAACTTTGCTCATTCCCTGGACCCTTTCCTTGATGAGTAAACTTCTTCTTGTTATTATCCATTCTTTGTAAACCTGGTATAAATTCCATCTCTAACTTTTCTATCTTGTCCATTAGTTTATGAAAATCCTCTTTGTCTATTGAGGTTTCCTCATTTTGTTTCTCAGATTTCACTTCTTTCATTGGAATCCCTTTAGTTCCAATTGACTGAGCAAGATTTTGGTTCTTTATTTTGCTATTTTTGGTGGACAATCTGTAGACATGTTCATCCATTTCAGATCTTTCCGTGATGATTCATGTATCTCATTTTCATCTGACTCTGTTTCTTTTTGTGCTCCCCTTCTAGCCATTTTGTTGAACTTTCTGTCAGAGCGGTAGTCATTACCATTTTCACGTTTTCCTGTTTGCATGAAATTCACCACCTGGTATACAGCCTTATCTACATTAATTGGTTCATTTATATATTCAACTTGAAAACGGGCATGTTCATCATATAGTCCATCCAGAAATCTCCTAAGTAGATCTTCTCTTCTTGCCTTCCTATCTCTTTCTGGATGAGTTTTATCATATAAGCGTTTCAGCACTGCAGCATACTCTTCCACAGGTTCATTAGGTCTCTGATTACGTCTACTAAATTGTCCTGCATAGGTCTTGGCCGTCTCTATAACTCTGTACCTTGTGTTTAACTCTTGCACAAGCATATTGAAACTGTTCAAAGTTTTCTTCTGAAGTTGACTAAATACAAAATCTCCAGCTGCTCCATGTAAGCGTTGTAGTAATTCATCTAATTTCTGTCCATTTTCTTCTCTCTGCTACTGATGTGAGACGATTGATCCACACTTTCCAGGACTCTTTCCCAGTGAATGCAGGAAGTTTTACACCACTGGTCTTAATACCAGCAGTTCTGTTTGTTGAGGCCCTACTTCTTCTCAGATTTGATCCAGAAATGCCCGAGTCAAATCTCTCTACGTCTGATTCACTCCCATCTGATGAGCTCAAATTACCATCATCAGCATTGCCTATATTAACCTTGACATTCTAGCCTGTGCTGAAGTCACTACTCTATCCTCTCTTCGTGTCTCAGTCAATAAGTCTCTTGGCCCTCGAGTAGCAGTAACTCCTCTTGACCATGTCTGCTTCCCCTTCACTCACAGGTAACTCTTCTCCCCTTCTGGGTGGCCTGTCTTCCAAAGTACAGTCCTTACCAAATCCATTCTTGCTACTCTCTAACAGTTCCACCATTTGACATCTGGCACCAGCATTCATTGCTAACTCAGCCAACATCCATCATCTTGGACCTGGTCCTTGTCCGTTACAACATGGTCAACTCCTTGGCCTTGGGTCCTCTTCTTACCCATTATTCTGTCAGGTAGCTCAGAACTTGATTATGGTATGTCTAGATCTGATCTAAACTAACTCTCAAACAGCAAAATATCTTCACTGAAACGTCTTCTCATTGTACCTGTGCTTCTCCTGGGCTTGGGTTTGAACCTATGGGTCCACTCTTACAAATAAGTAGATCCCACTGCTTGGCACCAAACGTTGTTACCGGATAGCGCTGGCCGATAACTTGGTGACCATTCAATGACTCAGTGTGCTTTTTGTGGCCGATAAACTCTCCATAGAATAAAGGCCCAGTTAAACTTAGACTAAACTCCAAGAGGTCTCTGTGATTCCCTGATGAAGTGGGCGATCCTAGCTATAACAGTGGGACTAGGGATGAAACGCAGACTCCAATTTAAGTTTCATCTGGTTTATTAACAGTCAGAAAGTCGTATGGCAGTACAAATTCAAAACTCAAATATCAGGTGCATTACTTCTATATAAAGACTCATATCACAGTGGTAGTGTGCATTTGGACAAACATACTTAATTTAAATAACAGTTTATTATGATAGAATTTGATATACACATTTACAAATATCTAAAGTTTTAATGTTCAGATTTTATATTAATTTGTTATTTAGGGATAGACTTAGAAACATGGGCTAACATTTAATTATATTCTTATGGGTTAACTTCCAACAGAGCCTTAAGAAACACTCTATGGCTATGACAATAATAACTGACAAATTATGCACAAAGCCTTGAGAAACACTCAGTAGCTTTACAATATAACAAAAAACTTATGAAAAGAGCCTTGAGAAACACTCAGTAGCTTTACAATATAACAAATAACTTAGGAAAAGAGCCTTGAGAAACACTCAGTGGCTTCATAATCAAACTTGTACATTATTATTATTGTTATTATCATTATTATTATTATTATTATTATTATTATTATTATTATTATTATTATTATTCCATAAGTTTCTATTCCTATTGAACTGAAAAAATTATTATTATTTTAATAAAATCTGAAAGAAACACTTGACTTGACCTCACAAGATCATGAAAAATACTGTCTGCATATAATTTAACTGATTGGACAAATATTTAAGCTAAGGTTGCTGAGTTTAAAACATAAAAATGAAAGAATAAATATCCTTAAAATTTAGATTATACAGATGAGGATTTCAGATCTTACTTTTAGACCTGTCCAAAATTAACTATTAGAAACGTTATTTTTCCATGCAATCATTTATAAAGACATCGTGAAAAAACTGTAAATTGCTGATTCGCTGAAAATAATAAACAAAAGAGTTACCTTTTCTTTGCACACTGCCTTATATGGACTTCGTAGTAAAATAGTAAACGACTTTCTCACGCACTGTCTGAACACAGAGAACTCTTAACGCGAGCCTCGGAAACCCAACCAGGTCCTAGCACAAACGCTGACTAGCCCTTTTATACTTCCCGCGGAATTCTGCAGAATTCTGCGCCTTGCAGGGAAAATTCTGCCGTTCGCTGGGTAGCAACCGCAGGAAAATTCTGCAAGCGCGCTCGCTTGGGCAACCGTACATTGCTACTGATAAGAACAAAACCACACCTTAATTAATAAGTTTAATTAACATTATATATTAGTATGTGTATTAGCTAAGTTCGCATACAGCAAATATATGTCCAAATGGTCACAATTTGCAATATAAAAAAACATGTTTAGTTTTAAAATGGATGATACCGTAAGCGACCTCATTTTTATGAAGCGGGATAACTACGGAAGTGTTCCAAATGTGACAAACCTGGAAACGAGGTTGATACCGAGGATGGATTTACACATCGATCCATGGTGTAACATCATGAATTTAAACAGTTCAAAGGGTGATTTATAATCAATTTATATTCGGATATGCAATATAAACGGAAATCATACCAACCATCGTTTGGCATTGAATAACTGTAGGTATTAATGAAGAAATTTAATGTTGAGCGTAAATATTGACACCACCCACCCTGTTTTATGACCGAGAGCTTTACGATTAATAAACTTAATTTAAAAAAAAAAATAAAAAATTCGAGGCTAGATTTCCTGCCCATTACAATATGTTTAGATTTAGTGTTTGTGCACAATTAAATAGGCTTCAGGCCAGAGATAGTGTGATTTTCGAACTGAAGAAAAAAAAAAGAAAAAGAAAGGAGCGACGTCTATCTGTAGCAATCAATTGAACCGACCTTAGTATACTCTCGTTCGGCATAAATCACTCGGAGTCACGCTAGAGTTTGGTTGAAAAAGAGTATTCTTTATCAGCCATGGATGGCTTTCTTTTATATGAAACAATCCATAAACAAGCGTATTCTTTATCAGCAATGATGGCTTTCCCTTATATGAAACAATCCATAAACAAGACAAGAAAATTTATAATGTGTCCAGTGCAAATCTTTCCACTTTAATTTTACCATTTATCTCAAATAGTTGCATTATAACAAGGTACGGAATACATTACTTTGGGTTCATCATTCTTAGATGAAGTTTGTCATAACTTTTTTAATTTATTTTTTGAAAGTTTCTCACATTACTTGGTCGAGCTAAGATTTCTTGTTTTATCATGTATCATATGAAAATAAATGAAATTTATTTTTAAATAAATGCATGACTAAAAGAAACTGAGAAACAGTCTATTTTTAGGTAGGAAATATAATGCTCATCTTTGGGTCATATTATGGTGAAATAGTTAATTTAGAGTTGTGAAGTTATAGGGCTACACAATATGAGAGGATTTGATCCGATCTGAACCCGTTAGTTTTTCATCGTCAATTCATGATTTTGTGTGCTAACTATTACTGAAAGTCCATTACCATTAGCACAGCTGTGAGTTTAATTTCATTTACTCACTTCAGAAGCAACAGCTTTTGTATCAGAAGAAAGGTCGTCAAACAAAAACAAAAAAAAAAGATCAGTGACCTGATTTGTATCTTTGGAAACTTTATATTTGCACCACTTTTATATCGCTCAAACTCTAAGACTAGATTTTGTGCGCATGCCCTGAAGCTCTCCTGTGTCCTTAGGTTCGAGGAGTAGAAGCGCAACCAGAGCAACCTATATCGCAATTCATCATAAATTCTCGCGCTTTTCAGATACTGCCCCGTTTTAAACAGCATCATTGTCTTTTTTCACCTCCCAGTCTCCTTCCTACATCATCTTGACCCTTGGTCGAAACCAGAAATTCGTTACAAAAACTTTTATGTTTTGCTTTCTTTCTGCTGAGATTGCATATGTATTTTTTATATATTTTTTTTTTAATGTAATCTCAATACATTTGACCTATTGACCCCCTTTCAGTAACCCCAAAAGAGAAAATTAAAATTACATTTAAACTATGGACCCCCTCTCAGAAATCCCAAGGGTTTGACCTGTTTCACCCCATCTTAGTATCCCCAAGGGAGAGATTCAACAATACATTTGACCTATTGACCCCATATCAGAAACCCCAAGGGAGAGAATCAAAAATACATTTGACTGATGACCCTATCACAGTAACCCGAAGGGAGAGAATACAAAATATCACTCTTGCGCATACTGACAAATAATCCACTGTACTTTGGTGGATTTACAGACATAGGTTAGCGAGTCACAGACAGACGGACAGATGGAAGCACAACACCAGCAACAAATTTGCAATTAATAAAGGCAATATAAAAGAGTTCTTCCATAACGTTTGATTGATACGGAATGCAGTAAAAACTGTGTCATAACAGTGCCAGGCATTGCTCTAACCGAAAATCGAGAAAATTTTAAAATATTGAAAACTTGATCTCGATATTTGCTGTATCGTGTGCATCTTTGTACTGCAGGTTGTTTGTTACATAAGTATGAAACTGCCGTTGTAATGACGACACATTTCTATAGCGTACGTGATTTGTTATGGAAGTATTAAGCTGCTGTTGTAATGACGGGATATTTCTATAGGGTACGTGATGAAGACGACGTATTTTATGTCAAAAGACGAGTTACCGATTTCAATGTATTGACATCATAATGTAGACATGTTGACAAATTGTTATATCTGTCTTGTATTACTGACATGCTGCCACAATATAACAATCTAAGTATATAAATGTGTCGTCATGTGTACATCATGTCAACACTTTGCAATCGGCATCACGTTTTGTTCCCATAATAGGCGTCGTCTTGATCGCGTACAGTAGGGGTGTCAAACATACGGCCCGCCAGACTCATTATGTAATATTATTATTATTTATTATTATTTATATCAAAAGTAGTGTAGGGAGCCTGTATAGATATAAAGAAGGCACTTGGGGTACAAACGGGAAATTAACATGGAGGGGGGCACTTGGGGTACAAACGGGAAATTAACATGGAGGGAGACACTTGGGGTACATAAGTGTGTATGGGTACGGAAGTGTTTTATGGGTACAGACGTGTTTATGAGGAGAGGCACCCCAGACTATGCTATCCATCACGCTGAGTGTAGTGACTATACCCCATCATCTACTATCCAACACCCCACACTATACCATCAATACCCCGTCATCTACTATCCAACACCGCACACTATACCATCAACAAGCCTTGTGTAGTGACCATTACCGCGTCATCTACTGTCCAACACACTATCCCAAAAACCCCTTACTACTATCAGACAAAAAGGGTATGACGAAGGGAAGAAATCACTAAAAATACTATCGAACACTCACTTTTTGATTACTATCCAACACCCACTTTTTGATTACTATCCAACACGCTGTGGGAGTGATCAAGGTCCCCTACACTTACTAACCAACTGAAAGGGTAGGTATGCTTTACACACATTATACTTACATACACACAAGCCTACTATCGCATAACAGTGGTAGGATGTAAAAGAAGGGGATGAAATAGACACACCCTTTCATATACAAGCAAGGGTGGATGGCAGATTTGGGTAACGCATCGCTTTATATACTTAAAGCACAGACGAGAAGGAAAACATCCCTCACACATGCATTGAAAACCATAACCCACACTTTACTTATTTTTTTATATAAAACACATACACCAGACACACTCTATACAAACACAAACCACACTTACATTTTTTAGAAGGAAAGGGTTTTTTTTTTAGTTGGGGGAACAAAAAGACAGACACAAACATACAAACACACTAATTGTTTGTAGGCAATCCTACAGTAATCTTTTCTAGAGATCTGGGTGGCCTTGAAAAGGACCGTTGGGTTTTTGTTTTGGTGAGAAGTTTTTGTTTTAACTTCTGGCAGCAGGACGGCCACTTTTTACCACAGGTCTCACCGCTGCAGGACAAGGACGCTTTCTGGTGAAAGAGAAGGCAAACTCATCCCAATCAATCCTACAGCTGACTTCGTCTTGTGATTGCAGCTGCTGCAAGAGTTGTTGTTGTTGCTGCCTTTGCTGCTGCTTTCCATTCCGCTCTGTACCTGACAAATCTCTTCTCTCAAAACTTCTTCCACCAGATCTTGAGCCATTTGTAGGAAGATCATCGTCTTCTTCTCTGGGTTCTTCTCAAGCAGATTATGCATAACCCGCTGCATATTTACCATCGCTTCATTCAGCTTACTAATCTTAGCAGTCATCTTCTTGAGGTCTTGACGAGTCAACGAGAGTGACCCGACTGGCACACACACCGCTTTATATGCTGGAAGCGCGGACGCGATGGAAAATATGACTCAGATCGATAGAGAGAAATGTGAAAGAGTAGGTACCTCAGATCGATAGAAAGGATGAAAGAGCATATACATTTCATTTTTGTCAATTCATAAAACAACACAACACCATTTTTTCAAAAATCAACATTTTTAATACATAAGAAGAAGCTTCTCTAACACAAAATGTAAATACAAACAAACATTTTTTTTAAACATGAAAGTATTTACAAGGTTGACAACGTTGTGAAGGCAAACTAGACTTCCACTGTTCTAAATCATTCTGTGCTCGATGTACACTACGTTTCTGAGCTAAAGACAAGAGATAACCATAATGTTCACAAAACCATCTTTCTACTTTGGCATCGTTTCTAGCATACTACCTATCAAAACAAGTCACTAAATGTTTTAAGGAATATCCGAGACTGCGTTGATGAAGAAAATGTACACAGTAATGTACACACACTATAGAATCTGATTCTTGTAATCTGGCATTATTGAATCGAGTGGAGACCGCATTTATTCTCATAAAGTCAATGATGTCGTCTTCCAAAGGAGGTAATCCATAAGAATCCAAATATTCCACACAGTGATCGTTGGGAAAGTTCACTGCCACCCAATGGGTTTCCGGTCGATGACTGTCATCGGTATTGATGACATAGGCTTGAGTGTATTTAGGTTTGCGATGGGGAAGTTCATCTTTAGCACACACCACAGGATTCCAAGAAGAGGTGTACGAACTCCGAATCAACAGGTAATGAAGTTCCCAGCTATCCATTTCTTTGTTTACATGTAATAATAAGTCATCAATTTACACTTGACTTTATGCTTGAATCTTTCTGTCAAGTAAGTCCATGAATCACGGCGGGTAGTCTCTGTGCTATGTTGCAAGAGAGCTTCGATGTGTTTGGTCTCCAGAGAAGTGAGTGGAGGTGAGGAACGATCCTGCAAGTTTTTATACCACTTTCTCAACACCTTTTCTTCCGAGATCAGAGACCATGCTTCCTCCAAATATTCATCCAATTTTTCTTCTGCAGTCATCATCATGCATTTGTCTTGTTGGTTCTGACTCGGATGATCGATTTGACATCCATGACAATGTTCTCGGTTCAGGGTTGTAATTCTTTCAGCCAATTCCGTAGCAAAACAGGAGAATAAATGTTGTTCTTGTTCTGTCCATCTTCAGGCCATAAATCCAGTAAACTTGGGAACACTACTTTTCTCTTCTTCTTTTGGTTCTGGATCAAAAACATTGTCATCACTAGTGGATTGTGACTGCTGTGGTTCACAAAATCCCTCATCTTCTATCTCCATGGGTTCTTAGTGTTGCATCTTTTTTTTCTAACAGTCTAGAATCAATTCTCTCAAACTGTTGATTTCTAGAGTATTGTCAAATTCTGCATACAAGATGACGTTCACGGTGTTGGCTAGAGTTGTAGCAAACTGAAGTTCCACCCGAAGTTGGCCTCATTGTATAGGGTGCAAATGTCCTTCGTCGCTGCCTTGGTTGGGAGTGAAATCAAATCCCCACAAAGCATATCCTCCTACATAATCCTCGTACGAAATGCCGTGGCTGCTGTTGGTGCCTAACTGTCCTGTGGCTTCAAACAGAGTCAGTGAGATCAAAGTTAGGTTCAAAAGGTCTGGTACTCAACGTTTGGCCATCTCGAGTGACTTCTATCTTGGAGACGTTGAAGTGTTGAAACTCGAACGGATTTTGATCGATGGCTCCGTTGACGGCTGCATTACTGACGATGCCAATCAGCAAATGTTTGGGGAGCTGTCCTTGGAAGACGTGATCTTCGACTTTGGATCGGAGTCCAGAGGCAATGGTAAACGTTTTCACTTCCACTCGTCGCACAGGATACTTGGCAGTGGTTCTGCTCAACGTTTGACTGATGTCGTTGGCCACTTTAGGTAAGACTTCGAAACGGCGCATGCTGCTGACCAGATTGTTATTCAAGTACAAATCCACTTCGCTGAACAAGGAATGCATGAAATTATTGACGGGAGCGACTCTGTCATCGGCATCTGGATTGGTGTTGTCCGTTTTGATCACTTTGAGTTTCAAGTACAAGTGGCTGCTATTCAGATAGATGTAATTTTCGGTTTGTCCTTTGATTTCAAATTCGATAGGAGCTGAAGTCGTCAAAGACGATACAGGATGAAATTCTACCCGTTGGGATTCTTGCATCGTCATCATGGTCGGGGGCATGACAAACAGATTCAGTTCTGACTTGGTACATTCGCAAGAATCTCGGTGCATCATTTGCAATAGTTAGTAATCAAACACGTCTAATTCTCTGACCGTTCTCCTTTTCTTATTCTTTTTCTGAACACCGTGCTGTTGATGAGCTCTGAAGGGGTATCGACGTTTCTTTCTGCCTTGTCCTTGCTGTGGCGTTGAGGAAGAAGTAATGCCAGGGCCAGAAGTGTGAAGCAAATTTATAGGGGTCTCTCGTCGACCCAAAAGATCTTTTCCAGTTTGCTGCAACACATTTTTTCCTGTTCTCATAAAGGCTTTTTTAGGATTTTGTTTGTCGATGAGGACGTTTTGACGAAATTCTTTTCCTTGCGTCAAAATCGGCATCTTTTAAGGCATGCAATCCTCGAGTCACCATGGGTTTCAAGATGGGGGGTACCGTCCGAAAAGCAGATTTTAACATATCTCCTAAACCATGTCCTCGTTGTCGAGCCACTCCTCGGTGCACAGGATACATTTTGGCTGTTACAATTCGCTGGAGAATCAATTTCGAAAATGTAGTTTCACCGTGACTTTTCCTTTAGTGAATAGAATATTTTGTCCCAAATCTTCTTTTATACTAATGTTGACACTGTCAAAGTACGATTTGCTGACTGGAAGATAATGAGGATGTACAAATTCACGGTGAACGTGATACCTGTTTCCACCTTCTTCGTACGCGGCGACGGCAGAATCCACTTTGAAAGGAATGACTCTCAGTGACGGAGCGGCTGTGGTTCCCACCACGCTGTTCTCCACCACATCGGAGTACACAAACAATATGTTCAGTCCTTCGTTCAATTCGATGGTGTAGCGAAAATACATGTAAAATCTATCGTTGTTGTTGATGTCTTGGTAGAAGTGAGTTTTGTGTTTCCACCCAACATGGCAAACAACTCAGGAGAAAAAGTGATTGACAATATATTGGTGTTCGAACAATGCATGTTGAGACGATGAGAAATTGCATGATACTCGATCAGGACAGTTTTTTGGCCTTGTCTAGGGCTTTACCAAACTGGTCTTTGAAGATAGCCGCAATCGTGTCCACCAAATGTCGAGCACTAAAATAGTAGCCTGCAGGAATTCTCATGTCATAGATACTGAGTTGAGGATTGGCAGGTGCTGGTCTTTTGGATTCGTAATAACCAGGATCATTGGCGTCCAAATGTTGTTGCACTTGCTCGTTCAAGATTTCGACGACAAAAGTGGTGTGATCTCCAGACATATTCTTGGCTTGCGTAAGATGAATGATTTCTACCAAGCCAACTTCCCAATGAGCTTCGTGGTCCAATCGTATAGACTGAGGTAATTTGGCCGGGAAACAACATAAGGTGTTGTTGGGAAACACATCCATAGAACTGTCACTGGGTAAAGTTAAATAAAATTGGTTATTCATAGTACCATGGTTCTGGTGTCCGAGGAGTCACTCGCGGCCAAAGGAGAAAGATGTTCAAAATGTTCCAAAAGAGGGCTGCTATTGTTGTGACTGGAAGAAGGTTGACTGGCGTTGGTCGTACCGTTGTTGTTGTTGTGACTGTCCGTCGTATATTTCAAGGATGGATTGGGCAGAAGATAGCCGATGCATCTGCTGAGTAAAATGGTCCACAATTGTTTATCCCCTTGTTGCAAACTCAAATTGGCAATGGCTGCTCCGATGACACAATACACAGCAAAGATTTGGCAGAAAAAGACAATTTGATTTTTAGGCACACGTTCTCCGCACCACACCCACAAAGGCTGTTTTTGCAATTCTTGAAGAGAGGAACTCTGCGAAGTAGAGGTAGCTGCTGTGTTGAACGGCATGTTGGTTACTTCTTCTTTTTATAGTCGACGACTTCGAAAGCGGCAATCCAAAAATCAAAACTAGGTGGATATCCTTTCCAACACACTGACTTCTTCAACTCGACGTTAGCCTACTTTACGTGTTCTTCGTTCGAGAATGCTTTCGATATCGAACAAGTCGTCTTCTCTTTTGGTCACTCGTTGTAACTCAGACACGTAAAAAGTTCCTTTTAACACTTCACCGTGCATGTCTTCCAATTTCGGTAGTCCAGTTGGGTAAAAAACCTTTGTCAAAAGTGCGTTTGGTTTTTCCGATGCGAACCCAATCTCCCGTCTTGAGCACCAGGGTTTTCTTATGTCACATTTAACGTGTACCAAACAATTGATCAAACACCTTCACTTCCTTTTCAGGGATGACCTCTTCGGGGGCACATCCGATGCTTCGATGGTACGATTGATTGTACGCTTTGACCAAACGTGGTAACACGTCGATATACTTGAGAGTGTGTTGATGTCTAAAATATTTCCACATGAGTTCTTTCAAAGTTCTTTGAAAACGTTCCACGACACTGTCTTTGGTTTCAGTATTTTCGGTGGTAAAAAAATGAACGTGGCGTTGTTCAATTCTTTCTGAAAAGCTTGGTTTAGAAATTCGGTGCCTTTGTCGGTTTGCCATCGTAAAGGGTGACGACCACTTTGTTTCAACACCAGTTTTAAAGCGCGAACTAACTCGGTACTACTTTTAGAAGTCAAAGGAACGACCCAAGCAAATTTGGAAAACACGTCGATGACACAAAACAAATATTAGTGACCACGATTGTACGCTGCCAAATGAGAGACGTCCGCTAAATCTGCTTGCCATTGATGATCGATGCCATCCACTTTGATTTGACTTCTAGAAAATGTTTGTCGAATGGGTTTGTGTAACGTGTACGTCGATTGTTCTTGTAACCATCGTCGTACTTCTGGCAAACGTACACTTTTCAATTTGCTTTTAGAAGCCCGACACAATTTTTGAACTCCTCCGTAACCAGCAGCATGGGCATGATTGTAGTAAATCCTAGCTAAAAGTTTCTCCATGTTTTCGTTCCTCCTCAATAAGTCACACACTGTTCGATACTACTACTACTTTTGGTGTCGTGAGGTTTGGACAAAGCGGCTTGACGCGTCCGAGGAGCCACAGGAGTGGTTGTGAAGGGGTGATGGTAGGTTTCTTCTTAGTGTCTTTTTTCACTTCAGTCTTGCTTTCTTTCTTTTTTTCTTCTGCTGAAGAGGGAGTAGACGTCATCTTTTTAACCCAAGCTTTCATTTCTTCTCGATGAGGTGTAGGAGAGTGTCAACAAGGCAGCTGTAATCTTGATAGGGATGGGAGCAGACGGAGTTTAAAAAACTTCTCGGGGCTTGTCTTCTTCTGTCGTCCCCGTGGCGGTGTCTGCTGTTTTGGTGGAGGTTTTAGGTTCGCTTTTCATCATGGCCTTGAAATCTCTCAGAATGGGTTGAGGTGTTTCGTCTACAGCTTTCTGGTGAAAGAGTTGAAGACGTTGCAAGAGTTGACCGTACAGTTGCGACTTGTCTGTTTCTGACAAATCACTTCTATCCATGAGCAATTGCAATTCTTGTTGTAACTGAGACATCTCCTTGAGATTCGGATTGGGAGGTAAATGCGGTATCCGTTGGTTGTAACAACGATGGAGTTCCATCCATCGTTTGTAAGGAACTAAAGTCAGTTTTCGTCCTTTCATAAGATCCAAAGGTACAAGTGTGTCGTCTTTCCAGAGAAGGGTGTCCTTTTCATATTCTTTTTTCTTTCCGTCTTTTATCTCAAGAGTCCTAACAGCTTGAGAAATCCTCCTCCTTGCACCAGCATTGTTTTCTTTTGACTACGAGATAGTTTCTTCTTTTTGGCCATTGGTCGACGAACGTTCCAATGTTTTCTTAATTTTTGTGTTTTGGTTTTGCCTTTCTTGGAACGAGTAGAATGGTGTATACTTTTTATGGTCATCTTCTTGGGCGTCAGGAGCAAAAAAATAGAACTGAGGTCTCTCGGAGGTCACACTTCTTTTTATACTGGAACACTCTTTATCTCATGACTCCTTCTAAAAGTGGTCCAGCAATCGTTGCAACAAAGGAGCCGCTATTTTTAACAACCGTCCTATCAGCATGGATAGAAATCCTCCTCGTTACACAAACATTTTTTTCTTTTGACTTATAGGTATTTTCTTTTTGACCATTTGGCGATGAACGTTCCGATGTTTGCCTAATTTTTCTTTCTGCATCTTCGACAAAGGTACCGTTCCTTTCAATACATTCAAACAACATTCGCACACGGTATCGATGATTTTTTGGGGGGCTGTTTGAATGAGTTGTTTTCGCATGAAAGGATTGGATTTAGTCAGGACGGACAACACCTCCCAATGTGTGGCCAGGTGGAAGTCCTTTTTTGGTTTTGCCTTTCTTGGGACGAGTAAAATGGTATGTACTTTTGGTGGTCATCTTGGATGTCAGGAGCTAAAATAGAACTGAGGTCTCTCGGAGGTCACACTTCTATTTTATACTGGAACACGTCTCCACTGATGGTCAGCACGGCGTACCATCTTCATGACAGGCATCATTCGACGTTGAGGTGTTTTCAACGGACTAAATCGTGTCAGTTCTTGTCTGGATAAATCCAGTAAACTTTGCAACACGCCTGTTCTCTCTTGGATTTTGGTTTTAGGTGAGGCCACTTATTTAGCGGCAGCCGCAGTGGCCAGAGCAGCCGAAGTAGAATCCCCCGGAGTGGTGACTTTCGAATTGGATTCCCATTTTTGCACCAAATTAGGAAACACTTGTCTTAAATCAGGTTTGGCAGGCATCATCACGAAGGGTGTAGAAGAAGAAGTGGACGGAAGAGAAGAAGACACCGTCGTTGCCTCTCGTGGCTTCAGGGAGTACATGCGCGTCCTAGCAGTAGTACCTCTCTTCGGGCAGCAGATGTTGTTGTTGGTTTTTTCTTAGAAGGGCTTTTCTTCTTCTTTGGGACTTTCTTCTTCTAAGGGATTTTCTTCTTGAGGCTTGTTTTTCTCGTTTTGGTTTTGGGTTGAGCACTAGGATTCCATTTCAAAAGAGAACGAATCATGACACCTCCTAAAAAACCATTACCACCAGGGGTCAAAATGATTTGTTCTTTAGTGTGTGGATTGATTCTGGGATCAGCCAGTTGTGACAACGCCACTTTATGTTTTTCAAAAAAACGTTTGGTTTGATGAGGGATGTGAATGATGCCTTGAAGTAATTGACGTGCTGTCAAAGTAAACCATCGTAACACTTCTTTGAGACTAGCTTCTAACAAATGGGCACGGACTTGTGCATTTATTTCGCGACTGCTGCCATACAGGGCACGAATCAATTTATCAGGAGGATGAGATTGAAAGGAAGTCATATCGAAGACTGTGAGAAAGAAATGACGTGGTGGAAGTTTTTATAGCTTTTTTCTTTTCAGAGAGTAGCCGAAGGGGATGTGTAAATGACGGGACCTCCTTCTTGACACCAAAGGGGAAACAAACTGGAACGATATCTCAAATAATCGGGAGTGCTAGGTTTTATATCGATGAGTAAATACGCATGAGGTGTTTGAGTGGCATCGTCGTACGCATTATTTAGCCAAGGAGTGCCTAACTGTTTGGCTAACACTTGCAGTTGAGATTTGTCTCTGGTGCTTTTAAACAAGACCACGTAATGGGCGTTGAGACTGATGGTACAATGGGCTTTTCTTTGTTGAAATAAATTTTGAGTAATGTAAATGATGCTGGCATTACGATGATGTCCTTTTCGTGTAAACCAAAGTTTAATTTCTTCTTCGTCTTCTTCTAACATGTCGTCGAAGATGACCAGATGTGTTTGACTAAGTCAGACACGATCCCATCGACTTCGCGAGGAATGCCTTCCACAAACGATATTGCTTCTCCTTGACTTTCACTAAGTAACGTGTAAGACGATTGCCATTCTTTGTAACACCACACTATGCGTTGAGGAGGACGTTCAAACAAATGAGATTTGTGTTCGATCAAACGTTTGACAAATTCGGTTTTGCCTGAACCACTCAGTCCAGGAATCAACATGTTAAAATGATGGCGCAGATACAAAGCTTCCCAACTTTGACGATCTAACTTTTCGTCAATCACTTTGACCACAGAATAAGAGGCAGAAGAGGCAGAGGAAGATGCAGCCATGACTGAGGTAGGGACAATTTTGAGAAGAACACGAAAGACCCAAGACATTTTATTCGTTTCATATTCGTTTAATGTTTTAAAAAACAACAAAAACATATTTACAGGTCATGAAGCACGAAAACGCATACAGCAAAAATGGTGAGGTACAACAATAAGGCACGCACTAAAAGAACAAAAGTGGTGTATAAACACGTCAATGTACAACAACAATACTCTCGATGGAGGTGTGTCCTACGAAATGGACGTACACGCACTGGTATTCTTGTCTCTGTTGTGGAATAACGGAATGTCTCTGGCGGAAAGGTTCTTTGTTCCTCTGTTGTTTCTATTGGTACGACGGTGTTGTCTTCTGCTTCTTTTTGAGGTTCAAGTGCCATGGTTAACTTTGGTTCCAATTTCACTTTTTGTCTTGGAGAATTAGTGACACGCAAGATCCTTGGCATTGTGTGCCACTTCTTGTAGCCAAGCATCGAAACCAACACTTCTCCAGTCACGTACATCTTTCCATTCGTAAAGTTGTTGGTGAAACCCACTAGCGATGCACACTTCTTGGAAAGTATGAAGTGTAGATTAAGTTTGACAAATGTCTTCTTCATACGGAGGTACACCACTGGTGATCATCACGATTCTCAACACTTTGATCACAATTTGTCTTTAGTGCGCCGGTAAAGTGTGAATGGTCATGTTGTTTGTTGCATGTACCGTTCATCAAAATATTCCACAACAAACACTGGTCCTCCAAAATAGTCCACAATGAATGTCCTGGGAAACGAAATCCAAGAAAAGTAGTAACTAACACACACACACCGCATAGCGTCCAAAATTCAATGGAAACAGTTCGTTTATCAGGCGTCTGTAATCCTCTAAGGTCTGAACACTATCGTTGACTTCCTTCCACGGAATACGTTTCACAAGTGAAAACAACGGTCCTGGCATTGTCACCTTTTATATCCAGGTTCACAAGGTTTGAATCTTCGGTGATAGTCTACTCCAAGGCACCTGCGATAGTTTCTTCCAAGAATCAGTCTTCTTATACTGTGGAAATAACAATAGTTTAAAAATCGAGGAACGACTTTGAGTTTGCGTTTCACTTGTATCTTGACAAACTCTGTAAATGCGTTCTCGCAGCTCCGGAGGCAAACAACGAATGTCCTCTTCCGAAGTATCCAACATGTGTTACTTCTTGGGACCGACCAAAGGCAGGTACTGACAGAACGGCGACCATCTGGCATGCTCCAAGTAAGCTGAATCTTTTGTTACGACTAGAGGTTATGTAACAAAAGAAAAAACTCAAACAAGCTATCAAGATTTAAAAATACAAATCTTTAATTTCCTAAAGTATTAAAATATTTCAACAAGCAATTAAAGCGAAAGAATTAAAAATAACTCTACAGT
Organism: Margaritifera margaritifera; assembly: GCA_029931535.1. Lineage (NCBI taxonomy): Eukaryota > Metazoa > Mollusca > Bivalvia > Unionida > Margaritiferidae > Margaritifera > Margaritifera margaritifera. Next base: position 103,211 of record JAQPZY010001607.1, read on the forward strand.
ATAGAATATCCTTAAAAGTCCTAAATTGTTTTAAAGTTCACTGTTCCGGAAGTTAATCCAAATAATCCGAATGTAGTATTCCGAATGAAAAAGTCTTCACTGTGCTAATATGTTGTACAATTAAGTTATATCCAAATAATCCTTGTGAATCTGGAATCTCACAAGTTTTAGAAATGTTTCTGATAATTCCACGGAGCTGTCTGATAATTCAGATTAAAGACATTACTGAATCCTAAATGTACTGTATTAATAATAAATAAATCTCCAAATAAGAATATCCCAGAAACAAACTGAACCAATTTCGTAATGACCTCTCTATTCACAAGTAACTATGAATAATATTTAAACACAGGATTATTTCCTATATATTGCATTAATGCGCAGAATCGAAATTAAAACCCATACTACGTCTTCAATAAACAGGGTATATCAAAATAATGCAACCTTCTCCGAACCAATCAGGAATTAGGTTATGCGTGATTCTGCTAAAGTGCTCGAGTACCAGTGTTTTAAACAGTAAACATTGTATTGATTATTTCTTCGAATGTGACCTTACATTATAATTCCTAGTCAATATAATGTTTACTCCTAAAAGTACAAGAACTAGGTCGAAAGTTCAGCATTGAGCGCGGAAAATACGTCACATGACTAAAGTACATGACAGCTGTTTAGACTAAGAACAGAGATCATAAACTAATAAACTATGCCATTATTAAAAGTAAAATATATATATAATTCCGTAACACTTTATACTCCCATTCGTGAAGCGTTACACCGCAAATGAAACACTTGACTTCATCACCTTCTCCCAAGTAGACAAATCCGGATCTGGCTGAAGCTTTGGGAGTAGGTCCTTCCAGATAATTAGGCCACTTATCTTTGAACGTCTGGAATCGACTTTCAAAATCTTCATAGTCAGGCAAAGCCACAGGCAACGTGTATATTTTGTCAAAGTAGGGATGGCATCCGCAGGTTGGTACACGCTTATCATCTCCAGAGGGCATCATGATGCATTTTCGATAGTGGGGCGGTAAGGCACACGAACGGCATCGCTTTCGAGGATCCCAGAGGAGCGACAAGGTCGTGCTGCATCGCTGATGTCAAAGCTTACTTCATCCGTCTCGTCGCAAGGTACTGCATCGCACTCGAGGTCGTGATCGAACTTGGAGTCCACAGTAGATTCCTCGCTTGGTGGCTGTGTCGACTCCGTTAGCATCGGTGCCTGTGTACTGGTATCTGCATTGAACTTGAAGTTCACAGTGAGTTCTTCACTCGGTGGCTGTGTGGCATTAGTATTCATCTTCTTCTTCTTGCTCGGTCAACGTTTGTGGTCACAATGAATGGTTGGTCTTGGAAGTTGTCCCTTTTTTATACTGAAGTTCGGCGTGTGGTACGGCAAAGTGGTCTGGTCTGGAAGTCGCACTCGTTTCTGGTACACAATTTGATAGACTTTTTCTAAAGGGCGACTGACGATTTGGTGATTTGGTAACAGTACGATTTTGCGGGGTTCTAAAGTGTTCACTCGAAAGTCTTGAGCTTGTCCAGACAGTAAAGCATTTTTCAAGACATCAAAGTGCACCACTTGGCTGGTTCAATAGTTCAGTGTCAATCCTATGACTTTGCATTTGGTGTGAAGTTGGCCTTGTCGGTCTCGGTATCGGTAAGAGTAATTTTTAGGGCCACCGCTGGCAAACTGAGGATCATCTCTTGAGGGTGCTCGTCGGTCCATGCTCCTAACCGATCTCCTTCGATGGTGTGGTGTGGGCAACCAGGGCGATGGATGTACATACAATTGTCGGTGTCAAAGTACAGGACACGATCTCCCAACACTTCTAAAGCCTCGTCGTACAATTTGAGGCGAGTATGGGCTGTCACGTAGGCTGCAATGACCACATTGCTAAAGTCGTCGGGGTGTAAAAACTTGGGTTCTTCTTCGTAATTGATCAAGATCAAATTTTCACAGATGATTTTCACGTGTTTCATCAGTTTTCCTTTGTCGTCCACAAGTTGAAAGTAGCGACTGGGATCTGTCAAGTATTTCGTCTTGGGCAAGATCGTACGTTGTGCCATTATCCCCACAAACAATTCAACATGACTTTGGCAAACGATCTTCTTCCTTCGTTCTTTTCTACCTCTTCCAAAGTGATACCTTCTACTGCACGGTACTGTTCTTAGAATTGGACTTGGTCTTCTGGCGTCCGACACCATGAGGGATCGCAGCTGGCTTCTTGTTTCAGTTTGAGAAATTCGTTGACGTAGCTTGAGAAAATGCCTGGATTCGAGGCGTCGTCCTTTTGGTATTGTGCTGTGGTAGGAAAGTGCTAAAGTTCGTACACTTTCAACAAGCGGTATCCCCGATCCAGAGCCAGAAACAAATTCGGCGCTGACCCACGATGATGTCAAAGCGCGTTCGTCCTCCATTTGGTGACAAGGGTGATCTTTGTTGCATGTTGCGGCACACGTACGGCATAAAAGGAAACATCAGTTCTCCTTGGCAATGATAGGTAAGACAGGATGGTACAAATGGGTCGGGGGTAAGACTTTGCATTTGATCAATCCTTCGTATTGACGAATGTGTTCCACGTCGATGTGTTCTGTCAGGATTTCAGGGTGCCCGGTAGGGAATCGCTTGTATTTACACACCCAAGGATACAACGAACACACGTCGATGTATTTGATTTCTTTTCCTCGAGATTCGTCTACGTCGTACAGCAAGCGTGTAGCATTGGTCCGTCCTCTAAACAAACTGTGGCGTAACTTTCGGCAATCCGCCTAAATTCAGGATCGGTCGAACTCGTGTTCCCGCATTTCTGCCACATGGTATACTTGACTTTCTAGCTTCAGGCGTCGTTGGTAGGTGTGTTCGTACAACTCTTCCATGGTGGAGTCTGAAAAAAGACTTTTCAGGTCTCATTGAGGAAAACAGGTAGGGCATCCGTGAAACAAGCATCCGTGAAACAAGCATCCCTGAAATTGGTACACCGTCTGAGGGTTTTCTAAATCCCAGCCATCCACAGAAAGGCTTTCCACTTTCTTTTCTCCCCCTCCATTTATGGCATGTTGTATCCATTTGTCTTCCTTTTCGCACAAGTAATGCAACCAACCCAATGCTTTAGCAGAGTATTGACGGCTGGCCGTGAGAGAAGTGTTAGGGTCTATGATGTCTAGTTAATTCTCGGGCATGAACTTTTTTGGTTTGCACTAATGTACAGGCTTTAGATAGGGTGCACGCTTCCTTCAAAGGATCGACTTCTCCGTGATCCAGAAATTATTGTCGAAACTTTCCACAGCAACGGCGTAAAATGTCCACATCGGATCGACAATACTTCAACATTTCTTCTTGAAAGGCAAACGGCTCTGAAGCGTGAGCGTGGTACCAAGCGTGAAAGGCTTCTCGGTGTTCGGTGTGCATTCCGTCGGGGTCGTAATGATGAACGTCAGGCAAATGCGGCAGCACTACGTGTTGATTGGCTTTCGTATTGAAAAAGTGGGGAAAATATCCTTTGGCCATTTCTGTCATTCCAAATGTTTTAGGCATTCGACTCAAAGGCATGGCTAAATAACTCATGGCATCTTTGAATTATACTTGTCCCACTTACATTTGGATGAGTTTGGCTCCGTTCATAGTGACTTTGGGGCATTCGATACCTTGTTCTGAATAATATTTTAGAAGAAACTGTCCATCGTATCCCGAGAAATTATGAGCCATGACGGTAGCATAGCGATGACAGTCCCCGTAACGTTGAATGTCCTCTTCGCTCCAAGTGTCGTCGGTAGAGTCTAAAATACATTGGACAAACTCGGGCAGAGTGTTGGGGCCACGAAAGATTTTTTCACGTTCTCCTGGAATCCTACTACAATGAGGACAGTGAAAATGGATAGGTTCTTGCATGCACTTCTCACAAGCCCAATGAGCGACGCAGAAATTAGGGATGTGAATCCCCGTCTCTTGCATGCATTCAAAGTCAAAAAAGATAAAATCCACTTTGGTTTTGTTCTTCTTCGGATAACCCTTTAATTCTTTCTCCAGTGTATTGTCGTACTTTTGAATGTAACATTGATGTTCATAGTTTACGATTTGGTCGCAAATGCGACATCTTTTCTTTCCGGCACAAACGTGTCTCTTCGGGTCGTTGGTTCGAATCAGGTGTCCACACGTGGAGCACAAATTCAATAAGTCACAAGCACTTTTCTGCTTGTGAGCTTGTGTCCAGCGATGTTGTTCGTAACAATACAGGCTGACAAAGGTTCGTCGACGCGACGAGCAATGCATGTGTTCTGCATGGAATGAAAGCTAAACAGCCAGCCCACACATCTCTCTCCGCAATGAATGTGTTTTTCCAGACTACAAATTCCTTGGTCGCATTTCTCGCAGAGTAAGAGTATCCAAAACATCCTGTGATACTCGTGATGGCATCGAAATGTTTTTGATGATGATACACGTGAATGTATTTTCCCTCGGGAAAATCGGGTCCTCGAAACAGCAGAGCTCCGCAAACTTCTTGAGGGTGTACTTTCAAGGTGTACCGAGGAGACAAGACGTCTTGAAGTTGTTGCATTTGCGAAATGCCACACACGGTCTCTTTTGGAATGCCTGCATGTTGTAACAGGAGTTCTGCTTCTTTTCGTTGTTTGGGTCTGGCCGATCGTCGAATGCTATTCCATGCTCTTTTCCATTCTGCGGTCTCGTTCTTGTTGCCATACGTTCGCCCCACCACGATGGCACGGGCTAAGCACATCTTGTCCTGAGAATTGTCGATTTGGACGACACTCTGTTTGGTACTGCGAAGGTCGTCCACCAGTAACAGTTTCCTGCTTCGTCCGCTGCCTCTAGGAGGTGACACGTGGGTCATGTGAAGTGTGGTTTTTCCATCGGTGATGGTAAACTCTTCGTTGGATTGTTGAACGTGTTCGATTTTGTCCATGACTTTAGACGGTGTTAATTCTGCCGGGGTGCTGAACTCGATCCAGACAGGAGACTTCAAACTGTCGTGATGGATGGAAAGTCTAAAACCGATCGTCCTCTTTGGCTCCGCATTGTCGTTTCAAGGTCTCTAACAAAGAATCCCACAAATCGGTAATGAACCCTGCAGCTTTCTCGGGTGCACTTCAGACTTGAAGTCTTTAAAGTTGACGGTGTAAGTATAAGCCGGGGTTCTAAATTTTTTTCTGGAGGTCATTTTTTTGAGTCTCTCGAATGCGATAGTAATTGTCGGGGGCCACGGAACGACTTTCTTTGTTAGGGGTTCTAGATTCTCTTGGTTTTGTGGAAGGTGTGGTTTAGGCTCACTCATGTCCTCTTCGAAATCGCTGGCATGGACTTGAGCTAGCACTTCAGCTAGCGGTGTATGAGGCGGCACGGAAAGTCTCGGTCGTGGCCTCTTCGTTTTTTCTTCTTTTTTCTCATTGACATTGCGTGATTTTTTCATCTTGATGTCTAACTTGAATCTAATTGCGTTTTACACAGGCTCCCTCCCTATATATAGAGAAACCTTCCTACCCTCAGAGTTACTATTCGTTATTTAACTTTCAAACAGTGAAGATGGAAGACAAGTCAGAAAAGCTTACCCTTCTGGTCAGAGATTTAGCACAACAGACGTCTGTTGCTATCATAATTTTACAGAGAGTCCTTGGAAAGTATACCAGCAAGACTAATGATGACTCCTCCTCCTTCTCTCGAGATAAAAGTCAAGATACTTGCTATATCTGCCAAGAGAAAGGACATTGGACTCCAGAATGTCCACAACGTGAAAACCAAGGAAAAGAAAAGAGAGACAAAGAGAAAGATACCTGTTATCATTGTCAAGAAAAAGGACATTGGTCTTCAGAGTGTCCTAAGAAACAAGAGAACGTACAAGAGATTGAGGAAGCAGAGGGATCTTCAACAGAAGAAGAAGAAGAAGAAGAAGATCTCATCCCCGTCGTCAAGAAAGGCAAGAAGGCAAGACGACTGGAAGTCAGTTAAGAAGAATAAGAACCTTTGATACCTATGAAGAACTTCAAGAAAAAGAGACGGACAGTGAACTATGAACTTGAGTGATGTGTTATGAAATGTTTATTGTTATTTTTAAGAGAATATACCAAAATGGAAAAAAAACGTAAGTGTCTTTTGGTTTTGATTTTGGAGTATGGACGCACGCACACACGCACTCATACACAAACCAAGGATGGGATTTAAAGTTTTACTTGATTTGGCAATGAGATTATTTATTTTCTAAGAAATGTAGGTTGCTTTGAAAAGGACCGTTGGGTGTTTGTTTTTTTTAAAAACAAACTTATGGACTGGACATGATGTTTTATAACTATCTCAATCCATTTCCACGGCAAAGTCCTACTCTTCCTCCTGCTGCTGCTGCTTTGGTAGTGGTGGTAGTAGTAGTAGTAGTCAATGGTGGTGGTAGTGGTGGTAGCATATCAGTAGTAGTAGTGATGGGTTTAGAATGTTTCGCCCGTGAGGGTCTCTTTCTCTTGGGTTGTGTTAAAGAAATCTGATACATGTTTCTCAGATGCTTTAACTCGGCTAAAATATTTTGTAGCAGACTCACCGTTAGATTGTCATTACTCCCTTCCTTTTGTCCTTCACACTTTTCATCTTCTAGCTTTCTTATTTCCTCTTCTTGCTTTCTTCTTTCCTCTTCTTGCTGAAGAAATGCTTCTTCTGCTTCTCCCTGACGCTGTAAAAAAATTCCAATTCTTCTTGTTGTCTCTTTTTAAAATTATCGATCACGGGTAAAGATGGTGGTGGTTGTTTCGGGCAAAAATTCTTGCGACGACAGAAAATCCACAAAATCTAAATTAAAATCTTCTGGTTGAAAGTTAACCACTGCATTGGCCGTCGTACTTTCACTCCGAACATAAGAACTTTCCGTCGCAGGCTCACCCGAATACATTGTCTTCGTTGTATCAGCCATACTCAAAATGCCGCAAAAGGTAAAACCGTACGAATTCTGTGACGCCTATATAATGAAGGTGAGGTCACCCCCTACCCCCGCTCTCTTCTGATTGGAAGAGAGACCCACCCTGTTGTAACGCACGTTTGGATTGGTGGTTCATTTCGATTCGTTTCGATCCGCTCTTAGGTTGTATATACTAGCGCTCTTGTCACATGGCTTCACCTGTTCTCAAGACAAGAAGATGTATACCTCTGTAGAGTCATCATCGATCGTAGCGGGGATGCTGTTCAACCCGGACTACCACATGTATGTGAAAGCTTCATGGACGATTACCAAGATGACATATACAGCGGTTTGGAAGAGAAGGATCTATATAGAGAGACAAGGGTGTCTGAAGCGGGTATTGATTTACGGACCTGAAGTACGTCGAAGTTTAAGGAGAAGAAGACCCTCCACGAGGTGTGATATCTGTTAACTTGTTTCACACCACTCCAACGGCCCTTTTCAGCATCACCCACCTTTCTTAGAAAAGAACTCATTCCACATTGCCAATCCTGTTTCTATGTTTCTATGTTTGTTTGTTTGTTTGTGTTTTAGGTGTATGTGTATATTCTGTCCCTCTAAAATACTTCTGTTCCTATCAACCCCTTTTGGCCCTAAGTGTCCCATACTACCCCAAGGACCCCCCTCTATGTTCCTTTCCCGTTTGTACCCCAAGTGCCCACTCTATGTTAATTTCCCGTTTGTACCCCAAGTGCCTCCTTTGTACCTAGATAGGCTCCCTATACTACTATCAAATATGGCCCGCCATAGCAAATAAGTTAGACACCCCTAGCGTACCGCATAGAAATATATCAACACCACGCCAGCTTAATAATTGCTATTTCTTTACAATATTAAAAACGAAACTATATTACAGTTCACGTTCTTCTGTCAGTCAAAAAATTCCTTCCTCAAGCTCTACCTAAACGTTTTCCTCGTCAAGGAGATACAAAGTTCGACTGTAACTTGGATTGATAGTGGTCGTGCTCTAATGGTTGTTATTAGGTAAATTATAGCTAGCTATAGGTGTATCAGCCAACTACAAAAGGAAGGCGAAAAACATTCAGTGTTATTTAAGCACAGCATACACAGGTATACATGAGGACTGATGATATGAAGGTATGTTAATATTTATCTAGCACCGCTAACTCCCAGCTCATTCCCTGTATATACTTAGTGTCTTTTACATAAGGTCCATCCCTGGCACATTGTCAAGTAGGACATCACCGAACATATATGGAACGCATCTGTTCTGTGTGTAAAGTACTCCAATATAAAATTATCGTGATATATAGGGTTTTACCGGTGGTCAGGTAGAATCTTGCAACCCAAATTATGCTCTATATTAACAAACATGCTTACATCTAACCTGGCAGAAAACAGTTTCATCTGTTGTGCATACATTTGTGTTAACAGGGGCCACGAAATTCTGTGAGAAACAATGAGTCTTCTTTCTGTTGTAAATATTGGGACTGTATTTTGCAATAAGGCCCCGATAAAAAGTCCTCTCAGTGTGAGCTCGAATGCACGGTTGCCCGATTCACAGCTAACCACTTTGGACCTACACTTTAGACCACTCCTTCAATCATACTTACATTATGAAAAGGGGGGAGTTGTATAATGTTATTGTGGCCGCTGGTACTTCACTGTATGTACATGCTACACTTGTTTCACTCACACACACACACACACACAAACACACACATTCTTATATTTGGTGGATATCGAGGACTCGGGTATGGAACTCTGTACCGAGGACATTTGTTCTGGCTATCTTGGAGTGAAAAAAGATACAGTTTCTGGCAGTTAATTTATAGCAAACGGTCACGTATCGAGGATGGCACTGTATAATTCATTCTAAGGAATATAAAGTTCGCAATGCAAGCGACGACGCACACGTTTACACAAATAGTATGTACTATCCATTCAAACTAAGGACACACATAACTATTGACCAATCCATGGAAACTGGAAACAAAATGGGACGTCATGGACAACTGGTTCTCCCATTATCTTGCAAAATGAAAATGAAGAGAAACATTATTGATCCGTACATGAAAGTTCAGACTATAAGGATTAGTGCACTCAGACGTAATTGTGGTTCGTTTTTTCATCCCAGACCGACCTTTAACCGTTTCCAGAATCAAAGGACGACCACATTATGATTATCCCATCCCTAGATAATGCATCAGTCGTTAATTGTTAATTGTTACTTCATATAGCAATGTAGCAGCCTGGTGATTCCATACAGTTGATAAATGTGTGGAGATGCAAGCACATGACCGTGTTTGTAAATAAGCTCGCGAATCAAAACATGCATTGTGCTCTTGAAAGATGCATAAATTGATACGATCAAGAACAATTTACAGATGACGCCAACCTATTCCACAAAATCTGAAACCATCATATAATTTATGAAATCTGAAACTGACTTTGGGGGTATTATTATTGAGTTTGCTTTATTTGGATTATATTATTTGTTTCATAATAGTTTTATATAAAAAGTGTGTTTGTTAAATTAGACCTAAGAATGTAACGCAAGCTTTTACACTGATGGTCTATACTATACTTAAAAAGTAAGACAGTAATAATTTTCACAAATCACGTAGTCGTTGACAACGGTACATTAATGGATATAGAATGAACTGTCAATACATACAAAGGATGCACGTAACTATTGACAAAAAAACAGAGAACGTGGACATCATTGACAAGGAGGATATGTTTACACGAATAAAATAAATTATCAGTATAAAATAAAGACTCACACAATTATTGGGAAAAGCCAGGAGACTTTCGACATTGCTACATCTAGGACAATTAGGACATGTTTACACATATAGTCTGAACTAGTAATACAAACTAAGGACGTACACTATCGACAAAAGCACGGAGACTGAGAACATTGGTAGATCATTGACAATGAGGACATGTTTACACATCTGTTCTGAAGTATCAATACAAGCTAAGGACGCACACTATTGACCAAAACATGGAGACTGTGGACATTGGTAGATCATGGACAATGAGGACATGTTTACATATCTAGTCTGAACTATCAATACAAACTAAGGACGCACACTATTGACCAAATCATGGAGACTGTGGACATTGGTAGATCATGGGCAATGAGGACGTATTTACACATCTAGTCTGATCTATCACTTCAAACTAAGGACGTACACTATTGACAAAAACATGGAGACTGTGGACATTGGTAGATCATGGACAATGAGGACATGTTTACACGTCTAGTCTGAAATATCAATACAAACTAAGGACGCACACTACTGACTAAAACATTGAGACTGTGGACATTGGTAGATCATGGACAATGAGGACGTGTTTACACATCTAGTCTGAACTATCAATACAAACTAAGGACACACACTATTGACAAAAAACACGGAGGCCGTGGACAATGTTACATCATGGACAAGTGGAACAAGCATTAACTAGCAAAATGAAAATGAAAACAAGCATTATGAGGCCGTGCATGAACAGTTCAGACTCAGGTGGTCAGCGCCAACAGATGTGATAGATGTTCGTTGTTTAATCCTGGATTGATGCTTGACTCTTTCCAGAAACAAATGATGATCGCATTATGATTATCCATTCCCTAAGTAATACGTCAATTGTTAGTTGGTAATCATACAGCATGGTGGCAACCTGGTGGTTCCACACTTTTACATACATGGAGTGCATAAATAAGCTCATGTATCAAAACGTCTTTTGTAATATTTCAGGTGTGAATAAATTTACACTATCAACCTGTTCCAGAAAATATGAAAGCATCATGTCATTCATGGTATCTCAAGCGCATTCCTTTTTGTTAATTATTATTCCATTTGTTCTATATGGATTGTATTAATTCTATATAATATTTATTAAAAGTAAAGTTTGTTTGTTTAAAAGTTCACATGATTATTGAATGCACATGTTTACACTGATGGTCTGAGTGTCATGTAAAACGAAAGACGCACATAATAATTTACGGAAACATGGAGACTCTAAACAATGGTTAATTACGGGCAATTAGGTCATATTTACACAAATAGTCTCAACAATCAATTTAAACTTAGGACGCACCGTTCGACTAAAACATGAAGACTGGAGACAATGGCACAACACGGACAATCAGGACATATTTACACAAATAGTCTGAAATATCAATTGAAATAAAGGACGAGACATAATTATTGACACAAAACATGTTTTTTTTTTAATATTATGTTTTCTTTACAGTTGTTGTAGTAGTTGGCTGTAAAGGTGAGATGTTCTTTCTTTTCCCTTCGTTTTTATTTTGTCTTGTCACTTCGTTTTCTGTGGTGTCTAAGATAGTGTTGTAGTCTTGAATATAGTAGTCAACCTCAGGTTCTTTTTCTTTCGTTTGCTCTTCATTTTCTTATTTTTCCATTTCCGGAAGGCTCCCTAATCGGGAATTCTTTTCTATTGTGTGGTAGCTCCGGTGAAGGGTCCACCCCTTGTCTATTGGGCGTGGCTGGACTTTTTCAGCTTCTAGCTGTACTAGGTCTTTCTTTTGTTTTTCTACACTTTTTGCTTGTGGCTTCATTTTGTCTTGTGTCTTTGTTGTTGCTTGTGGTTTCTCCGTGTATTTCTGGATGATGTTACTTTTGGGAATATTGTTAATTCACTCTTGTGTGTTTGCTCTGGAGGTGGTTGAGTGTTTTCTATTGTTTCCATGCTTCTTTCTACCTGTGCATTGCACATCTTTGGGCTATGCCTTTCCTCACCACATTTGAAACACTTTCTATAGTAGATACCCCCTATGTATCACGCTTTCGCGTTGAAACCGTGTACGTAGAAAGAGGGTGTAATCTATTACTCCATCCCCTGTTCCAGGGTTAATATTTTGGATTCAGTTTGTATCGTAGAGTATTTACTATACGTCGCCATCTGTACTGATTTTACTTCGAAGTCGAATTTCTCTTGTATTCTCTTGGCGGTCTCATCGATGGGTATTTCAATGGGTATTCCAGAAACATATACTTCGACATATTTGATCTTTATTTCTCTTTCAATATCCGGTGCCTCCCTGACTGTCGCCATTTCTTGTCGAATTTTAATTTCCCCTCCGTACCATATTCTATATCCTTTCTGCTTCGGATGTAAGGTGTACACTCCCTGTCCATCGTATGTTAGGGCTTCTATCTCTTCGGTCTTTAAGTTTTTCTTAATCAAGGCTCTCCATATGTTGTTGTTTCTTTAGTTTGTATCTCTTGGGCAGCTGAGCGTCTGCTCGCCACGAGCTTCTTGCTCTGCCCAGTCCTCACAATTTTTGTCTCAAAATACTGTTGCAACGCTGTCATCATGTAGGTTGCAGAATTACTTATTGTATATTGTATTTCTTTGGGGGTGGGGGTGTGCTTCAGTTCAGTTTTTTTGTATATTGATTCTTTATCATTCCATAGGCGTCAATTGTGCGGCATGATCACAGGAAGTTTAAATAAACTCCGTTAACTGAATATAGGACTCTACTTCGCACTGAACAAGTATCAAATTCCCGGCTCGATTAAAGGGTTGAGAAAACAAAGTGAGTGCTGTCTTTGCAAGCAGAAGGGATTTGCACTGGCAGATAACTTAGGAAATACTACTCAGGAATTAGATCTGGCTTATGAAAAAAGGAAATATAAATGAAACCAAAACTTTTGTCAAGTATGGTGTGTGTTAAAGTGAAAGAGTAATTATATTTTTACTAATTAAAAAATATTTAAAGTTAAATGTGTTTTGTCGCATTTTTTTCGAAAATGGGCAATATTTAGTAAAAACGATGCTTCAAAAATGCAGCGAAAAAACTTTCGTATTTTAGGTCTCAATCTCCTTATTTTTGTATTCAATCTCTCTACTTGGCTTTTGAAAAGTTGACAGGTATGATGCAGTGAGAGACAACTAATGGAGGCAGGGGTTGCGGTGGCTCATTAATTGGCGTGCTGGACTTGTGACCGAAAGGATGCAAGTTCGAATCATACCAGTGGATCAGCTCAGGTCGGCTACCGTGATACGTCCTTGGGCAGGCACGCTACTTCAATTGCCTAGACACTGAATGACCTGCTTGTGTTGCTGTGCCTTAAAACGCAAACCAATGCAAAAATCATTGTTGCTTTGGAATATATTTCGTCAATGTTTTAAAACAAATGAGTCGGGGATGATATCAGTCTCTCTGTCTATAATGCTGTATCCTCCTAAGCAGCTTGGTGGAACTTTAATGGCTATTGGTAATGCACAATTCTGTACAGGTGGGTGGGGTATGACAATTATGGTAATAGTGATGTCCCATTTCTTTGAGTTAAAAAGTGTCTTCCAAGGTTTTTGATTTTTCCTATCTACTATATAGTATGTAAAATGTCCAAACGCATGCTTTACTTTGCTGAAAGGCCGATCGTCAACCACCCAGTCGTTTTCTACAAAATAGGTCAAACTAAGCGTGCCATCTTCGTATGCATAATTTCCGTAAATCTTCAGAAACCGAGCGTGTGTGACGTTAGAGACGGGAGACGGACAACAGCGCTCGGCCGCAGATGTGGGAAGTTGCTCCCGGATGCTCGCTAGTTTTATGAGGAAAAATGCCGACATACTCTGCTGCATACAACCTTTTAAAGTTGATGTGTAAACAAGTCACATGATATGACCTCTCATCGCCGATGAGTACTTATGTCATCCAAGACCTTTTGATGCTGTCATACAGTTCCGTAGAGAGGATGAAAAATCAGTGCTATTAAGATATATCCTTCGACAAAGCAGGTTTGATTTAATTTTAAGACGCACTGAAAACATATCATGATTTCTGTTTTGGAACTTTTAACTCTTAGGTTAATGATCAAAGGGAACCTATGTTCTAAACCAAGTAATTTTCTTTCCCTAATACTTGTCCAGAAATTACAATAATGTCAACAAAATCAGCGCAGCGAAGATATGTACTATTTTTGGGATATCAAATACCTTTTAAACATAATCGTGGAGTTACGTTTTCGAACATCATAACTTCTTTTTTTTAATATTGCGGGTAGTGTTTAATATGTGTTCAGAAATTTTCATAAATGTTTCAGAACTCGTATTGACCTATGGAAGGTCGACTGAAATAATTTAGGTGTAAACTATAGGGCGTGGTGTAACTTGTGAATACAAATGTTTACTAAGTATGGCGTTTAATGTAACGATCCAGTTCAGCTAAGTTAAGTAATATTTTATATTTATGTAAACATAATAGCTAGGGTTCATTTTAACATTTTGCTACATAGCTTTTATTCAAGTTTTACTTTTTCCCATGCATTATCAAGTTTTGATCAAAATATGCAATTACTAGCTGCACTGAAGTAAAGGTCTTATTTAAAACGGAATCTGAATATAGTCTAGCATACTATTCATCGCAAAGAAATACAACATTTAGCTTTTCATGATACAATAATTGATATAAGAAGTAACGGCAACAAATAAATAAATAAAACAGAGAATCTTTATAGTAACCATTATATAAAGACCATCTGCTTATAAGGGTAAAGGTCCATAGGTCCAATTTATATATAAATCAAAACATGTATATAAGGACGACATACTTATCAAGACCTCTTCCAGATTGTCCTCAGAGTAGTCTTGCAGACAGGTTTGACTATACCTTGTTAACGGATTTACATTTCGCTATGGATTTTCAATGATTATATCTGATTTATTTTTAAGTAAATCGATACAATTTGAATTACATAGAAAATCTCGATTGCTTGGTCCACCTAAAATCATTGAATTGCCAGTGAAATAACGTTAGCAAATCTATCACGGAGACGGCAAGATACTTGCCAAGAAATTACAATAATGTCTACAAAATCAGCACCTCGAAGATATGTACAATTTTTGGGGTATTAAATACCTTTTAAAAATAAGCGTGAAGTTACATTTTTGGACATCATTAATTCATATTTTAATATTGCAGATAATGTTTAATATGTGTTCAGAATGTTTAATAAATCTTTCAAAACACGTGTTGATCTATGCAAGGTTGACTGAAATAATTTAGGTGTAAATTATAGAGTGTGCTGTAACTTGAGATGACAAATTTTTACCAAGCATGGCGTTTAATGTGACGACCCTGTTCTGCTAAGTTAGGTAATATTTTCTATTTATGTAAACATAATAGCTTCAGTTCTTTTTAAAACTTCGCTTCATAGCTTTTAAATCAAATTTTACCTTTTTCTATGCATTATCAAGTTTTGATCAAAATATGCAATTACCAGCTGCACCGAAATAAAGGTCTTATTTAAAACTGAATCTAAACATAGTCTAGCATGCTATTCATCGG
Source organism: Margaritifera margaritifera (assembly GCA_029931535.1). Lineage (NCBI taxonomy): Eukaryota > Metazoa > Mollusca > Bivalvia > Unionida > Margaritiferidae > Margaritifera > Margaritifera margaritifera. The sequence continues at coordinate 118,457 of JAQPZY010001607.1, forward strand.
AAAGAAATACAACATTTAATTTTTCATGATACAATAATTTATATAAGAAGTAACGTGAACAAAATAAATAAATAAAACAGAATCTTTATAGTAACCAGTATATAAAGACCATCTGCGTATAAGGGTAAAGGTTCATAAAAAGTCCCATTTGTATATAAATCAAAACTTATATAAAGACGACCTGCTTATCAAGGCCACTTTCAGATTGTCCTCAGAGTAGTCTTTGCACACAGATTTGACTATACCTTGTTAGCGGATCTACATTTTGCTATGGATTTTCGGTCTGCCAGTGAATTGGAAGATAACGAATGTATCACTGAGACGACCAAGGTTAGATTCGGTAGATAGCTTGAGCGAGTCATCGTCGCGTATACAATCTGGGCCTTAGATGAAAAAGATTTCAGATTGTAAAAGCTATTGAAATTGCATGTATTTAATAACCGTCTAATGCATATTTATGAGCTCAACTTCACAGTCAACGATTTTCTTTAATGTATTTCCTTCTTTCATTCTATCCCGGTTGCAAAATTTCATAACCGTCTAATATATGTTTATGAGCTCAGTTTCACAGGCAACGATTTTCTTTAATACATTTTCTTCTTTGATTCTATCCTGGTTGAAAAATTTCATAACCGTCTGATGCATGTTTATGAGAACAGTTTCACAGTCAACGATTTTCCTTAAAACAGTTTCATCTTCGATTCTATCCCGGCTGAAAAATTATCTAACAAAATTATTAGTGGAAGAAGGATGATACTCCAAATCACTTATAATATGAAAATCTTCATATTTACACCCATCTCAGATTAATCATACTGAAGGTGAACATAGGCGTGTGCATGTGAGAGAGAGAGAGAGAGAGAGAGAGAGAGAGAGAGAGAAAAGAGAGAGAGAGAAAAAAGAGAGCATACCTTGGGGCTTGGGCGAGACAGAAACAAATGAATAAAAATTAAATATTCTAAGTTCCATGACTATACGGCTATTCGTCGTTTATATTTGCTACCACAGAATAGTATATACCTTTCTGCATATTGGTGTTCCATTACTGTACACCAGAGTCATAATATATATTAATGTTACTAGCAGAACAACAACGAAAACAAAAACAAACTAAACAAAAATTATCTTTGTTTTAATTCATCAACATCCATAATCTCTATATTGTTCGTGTATAATACCTATTTTCCATTACTGTAAGTCCGGGTCCATTACTGTATTTCCAGTCCATTACTGTACAGCAAAACTTAGAAGAAAAAAAAATAAAAACAATGAATAAAATGTCTCCGAACTGAAGACAGAAGTAAATAAATAAATATAACTATGCTTAGTTAAATGACTATACGTCGTGTTTAAATTTGTTACCATAGTATAGGATAGCTTATTGTATATTCAAGCGGTGTTCCCCTACTTTACACCAGAGCCATCAATTTTCATATTGATGTCAATAGATAAACAACAACAACAAAATGGACACATTTTGTTTTTAAATTATTCAACAAAATCAGTACTGTGTGTGCAAAATGTTTAATTTGTTGCTCCATTACTTTAATTTCTTTTACCTTACTTTATTTCATCTGCACATTGTGTTTAGATACACTGCCCCGTCTGATCCACGAGTTTCAGAGCTGTCAAAATCAAGGAGTTCGTTTGACAACGGCTCAAGCTGGATTTCTGAGGGATCAAAATGTCAATCCATACTCGAAACTGCTAGATTTATTTCCAAAATTACTAAATTCAGGCATAAAATGTTCACAACAAAGCTAACTAGCCAAATGCTTCTGACGTCACAAAGTCACATGACCGGGAATCTCATTAATGTTCGGAACAGTGTATAGATCTCGTATACTTTAGTCGTTTATCTGACACCTACACGGATACGGGCGGCTGTAAGCATAAGAGAAGTATTTGACTACATTTGTAATGCCGAATATCAACAAAAAAGCTAACTTTTACAAACCATAAAAGCAACCCTTTAAAATTTAAGGCGAAGTTTTTCGGTAAGAACTATTAGTAGGGGCAGTTTTGAATTATCGATACTTAAAAACTTATTGTGAACGATGAAGTAAAACTATCATTTTACATGTACATTTTTAAATGGGCTTTGGTATACTGTCACAAGTGATGTATGTTTTATTTTTTACACAACTGTTACTTTTTGTAAATAAATGAATGTACGGGTCGGGTTTAAGGAGCCGCAGTGGCTCAGTGGTTAGCTTTTTCTGGAGTCGCTGCCAAAAGGCTGTGGTTTCGAATCCTGCCTTCGGATCAGCCGGGGTAGGCTACACTGGTGTCTCCCTGGGCAAGGCACTTTACCCCTAGCTGCCTCGGCACTAAATAACGTACCTTTGTTGCTTTGCCATAAAACATCAAACAGAACTAAACTGGGTCGGATTTTCGTTCAGAATGATGAAATGTCCTTGAGTAAATGTCAGCTATATAGTGCGTTTACAATAGCAGTGTAACAGCAATAAATATAAACAGCTCGTCAACTCTGGAAATTAGGATTGTCGTAATAATGTATGTTCTGAATGGTCTTGCTGTCACTGTGTTCTACAGCTGGTCGATTTGCACTTTTCTTTGTTTTATTTTTAGCAAATTCCCGAAATAGGGTTCACCCATTGTGGTGTAATTGACAAGATCTGAAATCCAAACCAACACCAACATTCTGCATGTCAGGAATAATTTTTAAAATTATGAAAGTTTTAAAAAGTAAAGGAATAAAAGTTTACAAAATTTAATCATGAGAAAGTAATCCACTGCTATGTCAGAAAAAGATACAAAACGAGGTAGTTTTGCTAAACATGTCTTATAAAACTATTTGATTTGGAGAGGAACATCATGTACGCTAACTGTATCACTTTAAGACTTTGTCAAAGAAAATGAAGGAATTTAAATACCGTATTAGATACGGCTGCTTCATAATACATACTAGCATTAAGTAACTGTAACCTCCACAAGGGTTATTTCTAAAACTATTTTCAGTTCTGTATGGCAATTACATTGTTATTTGAATATTTGTTATTGTGATTGTCTCGTTGATTTATCGATTGATTGAACTATTGTCTTGCAATTAGGTTTTAGTGTGAAATAAAAAAAATTGCGGAATAGTCCATCGCTCTGGAGATCATACCAATTAGATGGATTTGAGCGTTTATGGCAGGAAACTGGCCTGATCGTCAATGACTGGTAGTGTTGGCAAAAAGAGGGAAATCTTTATTATATAATACGTGTATGAATCTTCTCTCTCTCTCTCTCTCTCTCTCTCTCTCTCTCTCTCTCTCTCTCGCATGTGCAAATGTACTGTTGAAAATAGGAGCGACTGTTTGTATTTACCATACCACGTATTTCTTGATGACTTCGTATTTTTTAAGCCTCTTTATTTGAATAAATCGATCATGCATACAACCTTGTTTCTATTGTATTTTGTAGTGTTTTATATCAATTTCAACACAGAGAATACTAACATGCTAAAAAATCTATTTTAACCGAATCGAAGTCCATAGCTATGACTATAGCACTGACAGCTCGTGTAATAACCTCGACGTGAAGTACAGGGGATCAAACTGTTCTATGATAGCACATGTATGTATTGACTTAATGGATGGGGAGAGTTTCCTAATACATACTTACAAACAATGTATCCTTTTGTATTGTTGTGGCGCTATTAATGAAAAAGATACAATTTAGTGTTATAATACTCTCGCAGTTCACTTTCCAAGTCACTTACATTATTACATTTATCAATTTAAAGTACCTTGTAAATGTGTTTTGCATCGCTGATTGCTATTGTATAGGGAACGCGAAGAAATTTTTAAACAGTTTTCTGATCCCCAGGTAGCCTGTTTTGTGAAACTTACTGGAAAAAAGACTGTATGAGTAGGAATATTAATGTCTAATACAGTTCTTAATAAATGTATTATTAAGTTACGGTATACAGGCTGGTCCTGTAAAACATCCAGTGCATTTAGGCTATCACTAAAAACCTGTTTAAATTTGGAAAAGCAAATAAAATGCAACAATACCTTATTGACACCACTGTACTCGTACATGGATTGGTGTTTCGGTGTTTATATTTTGTGTATTATTTTAATGAGACTTCATTCCCAACAGGAACATGGAATCAAGCATAATGCACGATATGTAAATCAAAGTCATCAAATGACTAGCTGAAGCAGGCATATACGTATAAAAGCACATTGCATGCATATATCAGTTTATGATTGCTTGCACATAAGTGTTAAGAGTGCGGTGATGAAAAACACATATTGCTGTAATCAAATGTTTCCTTTAGGACTTATCACCTTGATGATAAATGTTTGACTTCTACCATGTCACTGAAACAGGATCTGTCATGAGATGCAGAACCGTTCTCTCCTGTTTTGAACACTAAGTAGATGAATGATGTAATAGGGTCAGATACAGTTCACTGAATAATAGTAATGTTCCATATTAAAGGCGTCTTCTCAATAGCTTTATTTGTGTAAAACCTCGCCGCAAAAAGGGCGTTTTATTTTTACATTTGGGTCGGATAAGGAATGTATACGTATTGTCAATATCAATCCCATGTACTTCTTTCCTATGACGCGTCGTAGATTTATTTGCCTGTTTGGACATGTAAAGCATGAGTGTATCCCATCACTACTGACTTAAATGAAAGAAATATTAATAACAAAATACCAGTGACCGTTATATGCACCAGCTTTTATTCTTGTAGTTTAGCTAAACTATTGGTATCTGATGCTTGGATGTAAAGGGAGATACTAATTATTGGAAACTTGTAATTTGATAGCCGTGTAATCAAAGACATGGTTTCGGGCGTGTGTATAGGCGGCTATAGAGGAAAGATAAACTCCAAAATCGCGAACAAGCATCAAGCGTGTAACGGGGACCTTCCTAAAAATCATGTATTTATATTGTTATGGGCTAAAATTGTTGGTAGAAGTAAGATTTTACCCTTTATCCAACCGAAAACGTCCTCGTTTGGAGGTGTGTCATCGGTACGTTGGTGGGTAATCTCATGAATGTCCTCGATTTACACCAAATACAAACGCGCGCACACACACACACACACACACACATATATATATATATATATATATATATATATATATATATATATATATATATATGTGTGTGTGTGTGTGTCCCTATTACATTTAATCCATTCTGCATCAGAATTATGTAATCTCTTACATAAATCGCTTGATATCACTCCATAAAATGCAGCCATTTTAAACTGAATCTGAAACCTAAAGAAACCACGTTCTTAAATTTCGTGCTGGCATAGCTGATTAAACTCAATTAATTAATTAAATAATTTGTTTTTTATTTATTTAATATATGATTTATTTATTAATTTGTTCGATAAAACGTTGAAATATATATATATATTTGTTTTTATTTATATTTATTTATTTTATTGTTTTTTGTTTTTGTTTTTTGTTGATTTTTTTTTTGTTTCCATCGTGTTATTCAGATTACATAATAGAATGATTATATACTTATTTTTAAGCACATAATAAAAAGGTTAATGACTGAGATTTAAAAAATACCGGGCCCTCGTTCATGTGTCGTAGAATATTCTCGCAATCTCGGGAATCCTGCGCCGCATGACCCCGGTCCAATACTTTTTAATGCTCAGTTAATAAACTATACTTACTATCAGCATGGATAAACCGTATAGTGTAGCCTTGGTATATCCGTGCACTTATTATTTCGTATTATGTGTTGTGATGATAAGATATTTAAGATTAATTAAAACATGTCTCGCAGTAATGTGTTAGCACTGCGAACATGATTTAGTAGAGTTTCCATTGAAATACATCAATTGTGAGAAACAAGTTTCATAGTTAACCATTTCTCTTTTCATTTCTGAATTCTGATATAAATCAACATCTGCGAGGATTCTGATGTTTTAGGATGCAGAGCGTCTCTTTATCATAAAAAGGAAGGATTTACTGGATAATTTGCTTGTAAAGTACAGGAAGATACGAAAGGTGAGTGTTGATTTCCCTGCGTTTGTCAGAGATAAGTGTGCATGTGTGTCTGTGTGTGTATACGTCCTGAGTGTGTGTGTGTGTGTTTCGTTTTTTATTTTTGTTTGTTTGGGGTTGGGAGTGGGGGATTGGGGGGAGGGAATCGGTTCGTTCAGTACTTTTCCATACCCCTATTGTTAGCAGTTCTTCATCAGCCCTGATGAGTTTTATAAAAGAGTATGTGTCACTATACACATCTGTCTGTCCTAGTGCAGGATACTGTAGGTTTGTATGTATTCAAGTAAAGAATTAGGTTGATGAATCTCGTTTGAAATCCACAAAGTCTGAGTACTGTGCACTACATCTCTGTTTTTATGAGAAATGTCGTATGACGGATATTGCCATACAGTTTTTGTGATTTGAGAGAGATACTAGGGTGGAATGCGGTGGGGATTGCTAATTGTATGTGATACTCAATCAATGGTTACATGGCAGAGTTCCTCTTTTGAATTAATACCCTCTTCAATAGGTCTACTTCTACTTTATAAGACGTTCTGAAATTAAATTAAAGATAAATAATCAAAGTTTAAGGTAGCAAACGAAACTTATTGTGACCTAAATTATTTATCAAATGGAAAAGTCATTTTCATATAGTTAATTCTAGCTTATGCATTATAGCATGAATAAGATGTTAATGAACAAACGAAAGCACGGTTACTTTGATATATTCTACAAATATAATCCTAATAAAAGATACACATTTTATTATCAATTCAAGCATTGCTGCTAGTTTTGGTGCGTGCACCAGTGTATAATCTTTCATTTAAACACATACTTTGTGGTTCTACGTACAGTTGTATCATAATAAGTGAAATGTTGACTTCAAGTCTCAGTTACCAACCATGTAAGAGAAAGAGAAAATAATTGGCACAAGTGTTCGGAGAACACTTTAGGCTTTGCCATCTAAATATTACTTACATTCTTAAGTACGCTAAATCAGCTTCCTTCTTTGTGGCACTATACCGTATTTATCCCTGGACCAGAACCTCAAACTTCTTACAGAGTAGACTGGTATGGGAGCAGATCTACGTACCCCAGACTGGAGTTTGAAAACGTCTTACAGAGTAGACTGGAATGGGAGTAGATCTACTCACCCCAGACGGGAACTTGAAATCTTCTTACATAGTAGACTGGTATGTGAGTAGATCTACTTACCCCAGACTGGAGCTTTGAAGCTTCTTACAGAGTAGACTCGCAGTGGTGTACTACTCCTTTGACTTGAATCCTTAAATTCCGTGCAGAGTAGACTGAGACCAGAGGAGATCTACTTACTCAGATTAGAACTCGAAAACGTCTCAGGGAGTGTACTGGTACTGGAGTACGTATCCTTGGACTGAAACCCTCTAACTTTTAGACTGGGACTGGCGACTCGATCATACCGCTTGTGTCTTGTCAATACGAGGCATCTTTGCGTCATAAGTTCTATAAACAGGACTCTTAACATCAGGCAAAACAGTCCTTTTCGGTCACATCCTGGTATACCATTTTATTCCTATTTCATGGCACTTGATATTTGAATTTGAATGAGATCACCTCCATTTTTACTAAAATAAATATGTCTGTTTTATGTCAACGAAAATTCAGTCTTAGTTAGAGTCCACATTCTTTATTACATCAGTTTTTTTGTGTGTCTGAAAACATAGAAAATACTAATCCTTGCACTGGAGCCCTCTAACTTCTCATAGTGCAGACTGGGACTGGTAAAGAAGATGTGAAAAGCATTCCTAAACCTGCAGGCCTGCCCTACCCGCTAATACCAGAATTCATCGTCACAACGGACAAGGTTCACATAGTACTGAAAAATATTAACCCGCAGAAGGCGTGAGGGCCAGACATGATACCAGTACGACTACTCAAAGATTTGACAGATGAAATAACACCAACGCTAATCGCCATATCGCCATATACCAGAGAATATTTACCTGTGGAGCAGGACCCGAGATTGGAAGATACACCATCTTTAAAGAAAGAGACAGATTAATTGCCAGTAACTAATGCCCCGCGTCAATGATTAGTATCTGCTGTAAAATCAAAGGAATATATATATATATATATATATATATATATATATATATATATATATATATATATATATAATTTTTCTTTAAATAATGGTATAGTTTATTAGTTTATGATCTCTGTTCTTAGTCTAACAGCTGTCGTCTTGCCGTGAGTACACATACTGTGAAATTGGAGCAATATTTCACTGAGTCATGTCACGTGATCCAGCTCGTGAGGTTTGAACTTTGACCTAGTTCTTGTACATTTAAGAGTAAATATTCTATTGGCCAGGAATTATAGTTTAAGATCACATTCGAAGAATGAATCTTGTTTATTAGAAGGAAATTATTTCGAAATACCCAGTTGTTTATCAAAGACGTAGTATGGGTTTTAATTTCGATTATGCGTAGTAAGAGGCTATGAGATAGGATTTATAGCATCGTTCTGGCATTCTTCATAGCTACACTGGATTGAGAGGTCATAAACGAATTTGGTTCTTTTTGTGTGGATATTCTACTTCAGAGATATATTTATTTTAATACAGTGCATTTAGGATTCAGTACTGTGTCTTGAACCTTAATAATTATACAGGTCTGTGGAATTATCGGAAACATTTCTAGAACTTGTGATATTCTATATTCGCAAGGACTATTTGGAATTTATAAAATTTGGATATAACTGTTTCTTATTAACACATCAGTACAGTAAATGTTTCATTCGGAATCTACTTCGTTCGGAGAATTTGGATTAACTTCCGGATCAGTGAACTCTAGAACAATTTAGGACTTTTAAGAATATTATATACTGTCAGTTATTTTTAATTCTTTCACTTTAATTGTTTGTTGAAATATGTTAATATTTTAGGAAATTAAAGATTTGTATTTTAAATCTTGAAAGCTTGTTGGAGTCTTTTCTTTTGTAACATTACCCCTAGTCGTAACAATATATATATATATATATATATATATATATATATATATATATATATATATATATATATATATATATCACTAGCAATGCCAGGACACATGTTGACGAGCACAGAATACTACCGAGATTGTCAACATGGATTCAGGGCAAGACGAGGTTGTGAGACGCAGTTTGTATCTCTTATACATGAGATGGCAGCTTCCACTGACGGGGGAAACATATTTTCTCAAGGGTTCAACCTGATACCACACTTAGGGTTGTTGAGAAAGCTGGAGCACTCTGGTATCAGAGGATCATTTATACGAATGGATAAAGTCCTTCCTATCTGATCGCAAACAACAAGAAATTGTTGATGGTATATCTTCCGACAAGGTCCTATTAGTCAGTGGAGTTTCATAGGGAACGGTCTTCGGCCCCTCCTCTCTCTCTCATATTCATCAATGATCTGCAAGACTGTGATTCATTCAATACTCAACTGTTTGCTGAAGACTGAACTATTTACAAGGAGATCCATACCACCCAAGACTGCAGAGTCGTTCAGAATGAGTGGGAGGCAATAGGGGGGAATGTCTTTTTATCTCCAGAAGTGAATGTTCTCAGACTGACTACGACACGGAGGCCAGTACTATTTACGTAGAGCCTTAAAGGATAAAACTTGAAGGTTACTAACTCTACTAAATATCTTGGTGTGGATATTTCATCATATCTCTCCTGGCAAAACCATATTCACAGAACATTGGGAATGGCTGACAGCATGTTGGGGCTTTTGCAAATAAAGTTACGCTTCAGCAACCCACGGACCAAAGCCTATGCATACTTCACACTCGTCTGTCCCAATCTTGAGCACTGTTTCAATTGTTTTAAATCAATACACTAACTAGGATACAAACAAAGTTGCAACGTCGTTTGAGCAAGACACACTACCAATATATACTACAACTGAAGCAGTGTTAGTGAGATGAACAAACAGCTTGGCTGGGAGTTAGTGAAAACAAGGAGAACCAAACAACAGCTAACGATGTTATCTCAATTCATCAACAACCTTCTAAACATCCCAGTACCAGTCTTTCTCAACCCTGCATCTTCCAGAACAAGACTAAACCATTCTCTAAAAAATAATCAGTGTACATACAGTTTTTCTCAAGGTCAATTCCTCTCTGAAACTCTTTACCAGCTGTAGTAGCTGAGGTTGGTGACTTGGTGGTGGGAGTTCTCCACTCTGAGGTTGGTGACTTGGTATCATTAAAGTGGTGGGAGTTCTCCACTCTGGAGATATCAGATCAACATTCGGACAAATTACAGGTACGATCAAATGAAGACTAGAGATTCTTCGGTTGAACCTCAGAGGTTACTTCGGTAACCGTATTGTCTTTACTGAGAAACTGAAATGCAATTAATTTCTTACTTTTTCTTATATATTTTCTTTCCCTATTATTTTTCCATGATTTCTTTGTGGTAAGGTTTATATACTTACTCTTCTGCTCTGCCAACACTGTGCCAACGAAACATAATAACTGCAGTTTCGCAAGAAGTAGATGTAGATATAAAGATAATGGCATCTATTTATGACGACCAGCAATTCCTTGGGTAACAGAATAAGAGCAGTACGATGCTTTCAAATGAAACCGGGGCAACAACTTAAACAGCAACTAATTATGTTTGAAGTGCAAAATGACGCACTTTAATTTGTAATAGCTGTATATATTTAATAATAGGTTATTCCAGGTTGATGAATTATATTAATATCCTGGGGACCGTAAATTGCTTCAATTGCGATAAGCATTGTTGTTTATATTCAGAGTCGCAACAATTTCAAAGCATGAATGTGCTAAAACAAATAAGATTCAACTACAACTGGACAATACATGTACATTATTGACAACATCACAGAGTGGCTTCTTCGGGGAAGGAGGTGGGGTGCTGTACACATCATAAATGAGCAATTAATGGCAATAGTTTTACAAAATCAATTAACTGTTTGCGAATTGATGATAATTGATAATTATGTGACATATACAAATATCGCAAGTTGAAATGCACGAAGACTTTGTACTTTTCTTATTTACCTCGGTCCGTTTCAGTCACACGTGCACGTACACGTCCATATGCATCACGAATCCCCAAATAAATACGTTAATAATGCATTATTTCCTCTGAACCAGGGCTGGACACATCCACTTGTCCAATACCTTGGAAAAGCTCATTCAGCAATAATAAGCTCAAGTCTACAAGATGCTTGCCCGTGGGCAAGCACATCAAATTGAGAGAGAGTGAGAGAGGTTGTTTTCAGTTCGTAAAGATTCTTTACTTGTGTGAACACCTCCAGTTATCTAACTGTGATTTACTAGTTTATATATGTTTGTCGCCCCCCCCCCCAAACTGTGTTGTGGGTATTTACAATATAAAAAACTATGTTTTGCGAGTCTTATACTCTGCGAACTTGCCACAGTACATATGTCAGCACCTTAGCCTTATCCTTGCCACAGGTAGTGAGTGAGTAGGCTTCTCCCATATCATTATGCTGGGCAATGAAACTGTCTGCCGTACTTCATGCTCTAATTAAATGTGCTGAGCTTGTCCACTCTCAAAAGTCGGTTTGTCAAAGGTTATTTTGATGCATGTCGCTGATTTTCAGGTGACTAGATGACATAGCTCGAAAGATTTCTGTTACAGATACGTTTGGAAATAAAAAGCATTCACCTCTAACAACTAACCAAGTGGAGTTCTATAGAAGCGCGATGGATGTACCGAAACAAATACCATCCACGATCTGTGTTTTAATATAATTTATTGCTTACGTTGTAACTCCAGGAGATCATTAGTCTCATACTTTCGGTTTGTCAAATAATTAGATGGATAAAAGTAAGTGTTCTTTAACCATTCAGGTGTGTAAATTATATAACTACAAAACCACTCTCATTTTCCAGTTAAGCTTTCATTATTGTTGATGTAGTCGAAGAGACGATTCTGTTGGCTATTTATCTGTCTTTGCTCTTCTAACTAAATATGCATTCTATTCTCCATCGATCAGTTCAAATCCTTCATTTTTATTACCTACATATATATCTACATCTACTATTAGATATATCTGTTTAGATAAGTGTAATTATTGTCAACAAGTATTTATTGTGCGAACAATAAAAATATATAAAAAGAAAACAAAATAACACGTTGATTTGTATAATAAACACAAGTGATTTTCAAGAAAACAATCCGTATTTTATTTTACCTGATATTTTTTTTTTTAAATATTATTATTCTGTACTATTTTGGACACGCTCAAATCTTCCAAGGGCAAGTTCAATTTTCAGCCAGATTGCTGTATGGCTAACTGATATATATATATATATATAAATATATATATATATATATATATATATATATATATATATATATATATATATATAAATGGTCCAGTTAAGAGTCAGAACTGTTGCACTAAAAGTGTCGCTCCGAAACCGTTTTAGACTGCATTTAAAAAGGTTACTGGATAAACCAGGAAGAGTATACAGTCAAACCTGTCTTAAAGGTCACTGTATTAAGCAATAACCTGTCTATAGCAGCCATAATTTCAAAATCTCTTGCACTGTATTAAGCAGTCACCAGTCTTGAAGGGAGAATTTTATTACTTCATAGAAGTGACTGCTTAAGACGGGTTTAATTGTGTAACAGGGGGATTGAAAACTCCAGAGTGCAGCCAGGTATCACCCCTTCCTTTCTGTTATGCAAATGAGGTTCCCAGTTGTCTGATGGGGGCTGGTAATGTTTAATGGTATGACAGATAGTGACAAAGATAACGTCAGTGAAAAGATCTCTTCTTGCCACTCTCAAGTTAACCTTGATTTTCAACGTTTAAGTATCAAAACGGGGAAATTAAATAAATTCTCGAGTTAAAATTAGTAGAAATACATTTTTCAATGTAATGAACAGATATAAATGTAAGTTGTATCCACCTACATTGCATTCAAATTTTGAAAGTGGTTTACAAGAAATCATGGTGCAAATTTTGTATGCAGATATAACATTTATCTTGTACTTATCAAAATAAATTACCCCCCCCCCCCCGCGCTTAAATATCAGAATAAATAACACACCCTGGGAATATATAATGGGTCTAATGTGCCCCTATACATGTCATAAAATGCGACAAATGGATGCAGAAGCCGCAGTAACTCAGGTTAATGTACCGGACCCGTGACCGAAAGCTTCTGGTTCAAATTCTACCACCGGATCAGTCCATGTTGGATACCGTGGTGAGCCCTTGGTCAAGGCACTTTACTCCAATTGCCTCTGCACTAAATAACCTACTTCTGTTGCTGTGCTATAAAAATACAAGCGAAGCGACAACCAAATACATTACAGAAATGCACTCTCGCATCTTTTTCCAATTAAAGAATACACTTATTTCTGATGGTAATGATGACATATACTAGCAGTATGGTTTACAAAATGTGTGCCATGAACGAGCTACTCTGGCCCCTTAAATAAATCCAGCTTATGATCTTATAGTGCACTAGGAACTTCATTTTCATAGCAATAGATAACGGGTGATATTTAGTGAACTTGGTATTTAGTGAGCTTGGTATTTAGTGGGTTTGGTAAGAAGTTTCCAATCCTTGTGTATGTTAGTCTCAAAATAAACATTTGATGCATGAATAAAGAAATAAAACAAATTTGTTATTCCATCAGAAGGTTCCAAGACAATCGAGCCTTGCACGATCCAGGCGAGGGGATGCAGCTAACGTTGAAGAGCTCGTGCCGCTGTTAGCCGAGACCCCGGATTTGGATGATATGACAGAAGTTATGGTAGATAGTCATGAAAAAGTCCCAGATGGTCACGTCAACACTTTTACTGAAAATGGTGATATGCTCAAAGTCGTGTCGAAGGAAATTCATGGCACGGAGTGCGGATACTGGAGTTGTAAGCCACAATGGTTACAGAGACTGAATAATCCTAAATGTTTACTGTTCTTTCTGAGTGCGTTTGCAATGCTTCAAGGTAAGGTTTGCATGCCTAGATCCTAATTATGAACAAATGTTCTTTAATTTAAAATAATAACAATAATAATTAATCATTATTGAAATATTATTTTCAAATAACAAACCAAAACAATAATTCATTATCAGATTAACTCTTTTATCTCCAATATAATTGTAACTTTCTTTCAATTCAGTTATATATCTTTAAAAAGCAAACCAACTAAATTATTGACTGATCTGGTTCACAGCTACCGTTTTCAAACCCGTTAAGTAGTCTGGGTCTGGTACTAAACTTATTCTGTGTTAATTCCATTTTAGTATTTATTTTTACACTGAGTAATAAATGTTAACGCACATGTGATGTTGTCATGAAAATCTTACTAATATTCTGAGCAAACAGAGAAAAGGTGTTCCATTTCTTGCCCAGGCTGTTTTTTTTTTTCCTTTTCTTTCAGAAAGTAGCCACTATCGTAGTACCTAACATTCCTGAAAATGAATACACTATAAACAAATATAAAAATACTTCTGTGACTTTTAAAATGAATATACTATAAACAAATATAAAAATGAATACACTATAAACAAATATAAAAATACTTCTGTGACTTTTTAAACACAATTTTGTTATTATGTTGTTAAAAGTTCATCGTTTCGTTTTATATATATATATATATATATATATATATATATATATATATATATATATATATATATATATAGATAGATATATAGATATATATTCACATATATATTTCACTATTACTGTCGCTCTTTTTCACGTGGACACTTAAATCACTATTATACTGTTTGATTATGGGTTATTCATTGCACGACATCATTTCTGGTTTGGCAGGGAAATCAAGCGACAGTCAATCATGCAAGCCATTTCAATAAGTAGTCCTATTAATTTCCTCGCCCTGATGACGTCATGACGTCAAAAGAAGAAAAGACGTAAAACCTACATATGCCCAGAAATGATTGCAACATGTTGTTTCTGTAGATACGTGGGATGTAAAAGGTTTTATTTTCCATTTTCATTATTGTTATATAAAGAATGGTCTGGTCATTGTAACTTAAAGTTGACAATAACACTCATCAGACATAATCCGCCGGGCGCTGACAGACAAGTAATCGACTAAACGGGTCCAAAACTACACTCTAATTGGCACTTGAGAGATGATCATCCTTGCCATATGCCGCTTTTAACAAGGCAATCCATAAGCTTCAAGCCGTGCAAAGTTAAGAATCGAGATAGATTACAACCGATCTATCTTGTCACTAAGAGGTTTGATTATAATCAACGCACTTTATCTATCAAAGCATAACTGCGTTTTATGAAAGAATAACTTGGTATTTTTTCAATGAAACTCTCCGTTTATAAATTTTTTTGAGAAGACCTTTTTTTATTTATAAAACATTTTATAGATCGAGATTGAAAATTGATGTCAGAAATCCAGATTGAAGTTAAAAATTAGCCTTCCAATAAAAAATTAATTCATTACAAAACTGCATGTACTTTAATAATGAAAGGAATTTATCTATGTAAATCGTTTTCTTTATTATATCAAGATCGAAAATCTATGTTATAGATCAAAGTTGACTAACTATTTGTCTTGCATTAAAAGTGAATAAATAAAAGCATCAATCCTAACATGAAACTAATTAAAGACTGTAATAAAATGTATAGGAATTATACATGTAACTATGTTGACTTTGATTCCCTTAATTATATCAAGATCGAAAATCGATGTCATAACAACCAGGTTGATCCAATATTTCATGGCAGAAAAAAAAATGGATAAATTAAAAGGTAAAAGAAACTACTGTAAATCTGTAGACTTTTATAACTAAATACTTAATCTACGCTGTTTAAAATTATGTCAGCCTTATGTTGACTCATTCCCTGTATATCAAGAGACCATTTCTTTTTTTTATCTTTCCCATTTACAATCAAGATTTAAACAATCGATTGAAAAAATCCAAGTAAACAAAACAAATTTATCGGAAACTTTACAAAGGATGAATTAATGGACTACGCGTTCGTTGGCAAAATAGAGAAACGTTACCTCATAATTTCTTTATAATCTTTCAGATCAAACTAAAATAAAATATCGAGGTTATACACGTGGCTTAAAAATATACACACTATTTCATATGGATAAATGAAACAAAATACATGCATCTTAATGTTACCATGCGGATTTTTCACTTGCTTTTAAAGTATAATAAAACTCAGTGTCACAAATCTAGGTTGAATATATATATATATATATATATATATATATATATATATATATATATATATATATATATGGATTCATTAGGGAAAATACGTATACTTTAATAGAAATAAAGATATATTTGATGTATCAAAAAAAAAAAACCTTTTCTAAAATAAGCAATGACATTTTATTATCATGATCCGATGAATTAAATATCGTGCAGTAATAAAATCATTGTAAGACTTCTTTAAATTTTCCAATGTGTCGCTACTAAGTTCCAAATTATCTCAGATTCTTCAACTTAAGGAATTATTGACTTAAACAAATATAAATGTATGACTCGAGTCCGAGAGGGTAGTAACATCATAGAATTTTGGATGGGGGTATTCCCCCTGGGGTCTCCGAAATGTATCTAATCATGTACTACGGTAATTTTGAATGCATGTGCCTAATGGTGTACTACGGTGATTTTTGCATGCATGTACCTATTCGTGTACTACGGTAATTTTGAACGGATTTACCTATTCGTGTACTACTGTAATTTTGAATGCATGTATCTATTGGTGTACTACGGTAATTTTGAATGCATGTACCTATTAATGTGCTACGGTAATTTTGAATGCATGTACCTATTCGTGTACTAAGGTAATTTTGAATGCATGTATCTATTGGTGTACTACGGTAATTTTGAATGCATGCACCTATTGGTGTACTACGGTAATTTTGAATGCATGTACCTATTCGTGTACTACGGTAATTTTGAACGCAAGTGCCTATTCGTGTACTACGGTAATTTTGAACGCAAGTACCTATGGTGTACTACGGTAATTTTGAATGCATGTACCTATTGGTGTACTACGGTAATTTTGAATGCATGTACCTATTCGTGTACTAGTCATTGGTTGACTTTAAGTAACAGTATTCGACAAACCTAGTTGACGGAAAAGTGTTTATTCTTATGCAAGAAAATCCATATAAACACGGTGCAATTTTCTAATTTTGTGCAAGGTGTTAAATTAAATAACCAGTTGGAGGTGACGAACTCGCAGTGATCCATAGCTGACCTATTCAACGGAGAGAATTATCCAAATATAAACCTAGTATTGAAGAAAATGACACCTGTTAATGCTCCGCCAGGCTGGGATAACATACCCATACCCAAACATGCGTCGCATTCTCAAAAACCATCATCATTATATTGGAATTCCCCCCCCCCCCTTCTTCCCAACTTCCCCGACTTGATTTGAGTGCTTGTTGTTACTTTGTTGATGTAAAGTTGTCTTCTATACCCCAGGATTTGTTGTAAACGGGATTAACAACGTAAACACGTCCACAATTGAACGGCGGTTCCAACTGACCAGCTCCCAAGTGGGGATCATCTCCAGTTCGTACGACCTGTCCGCCGCCATTTTGGGGATTCTGATCAGCTACTGCGGGTCTGGGAGGAACAAGGCACGATGGCTCTGGATATTTGCCGTTGTCATGGGGATGGGGTCCTTCATAATGTCACTACCACACTTCACCACGGGCATCTATGAGTGGGGACAGAACGTCACTATAGGATGTCACCAAGACGGTATTGTGCTTACTTATTATATTCTAAGTATTTTAATTGTTCTTCATACAATTTTGGTTTCCTTTCTAAAATTATGTGGGTCAGCGTATAAATTTATGTTAACATTCGTCTAAGACATAGTTGTGTATAATTTGATTGATGGGACCACACAGTATCTTCAAACATTGATATGAGCAGTAGTTCGTTAATATAGGTCTGTGTAAAAAATATTTGAGCCGTGATATCTACACGGAACAATGACATGTCTTTAATGTTTAAAGTATTTGTAATAAATAAATGAATAAAGAAATAAACTAATTCACCATACCATTGCAGGCCAGCAGGAGTCGTGTTACCGTGACAGCACCCTTCAGGCGTACCTTTACGTGCTGATATTGGGTCAGTTTCTACATGGACTAGGGGGAACAACTCTATACACAGTCGGCGTTAGCTACATTGATGATAGCGTCCCCGCGGAGAGCTCAGCGTTATATATAGGTAACCATGCAGAGCAAAGTATGTATGTAGGTAACCATGCAGAGCAAAGTATGTTATGTAGGTAACCATGCAGAGCAAAGTATTTTTTTTATATATTATTAGATTTTTTTCCTTACGACAAAGATATGCAAAATTTAAACTGGTAAGATTCTAGCGTCAAATACAAAAGAAGTAATTTTGTTTGAAAAGTAAAACTCCAATTAGCGAAGATTATAATTAAGTACGTATTATCCATTAGCATGAATGCCACTTTTTTTACTCGAAACGGAAACATTGGTTCTTATTTTCAGAAAAAAGGAAAAGAATCTATTGAATGTCATTGTAATACATTTTATATTGAAGTTAGCTGTCAGACACAAGTTTATTATTTTCTTTCATTTCAATCTTATTTTCTTAATTTCTTTTTTTTTTTTTGCCCATCATTTCGACCTGTAACATTTATGTTGATTAAAAGTCAAAATAGTTTTGAGTAAATCTGTACCGTTAGTTCAAGGATGTTATAACTATGAATGAAAATGAAATAATGCTATGAGATTAACCACTCACTTTCTGTAGCTGATTATTATCCCCACGCTTTTTTAAAAAGCGTCCGATATATTGTGATGTTCTTCGTCTGCCCATCGATCCATCCGTCCGTCTGTACGTTACCATATCTCCTCCTAAACCTCTGAGTGAAATGTCACTAAATATTGTAGTTATGTTGCCTCTGTGGAAGTCATCTGCAAAACTCTGAGAGGGGTGTCATCCTTTGCTCCCGCCCTTGGGGTCCATGAGAGGGGAGGTAAGATATACAAAACCTGTAATTGTATTTTCAAATATTGTCTAACCAAGCTTTATATATGCAATTATAGCGGGAGGACACATCATATATTTGACGGATTTTGCATTATGGCCCCTGGGTCAGTGTCAAAGGGGTGGAGTGGGGATAAAGAAGGCGGGGGTGGGGTGGGGTGGGGTGGGTTGTTACAGGTTTTTGGAATATGTAGTAAAACGTGGGTATTTGAAATGTTGAGCCATTGTAGTTACTCTAGTTACTCACTTTTTCAGTCTACACACATAATTTTTGTTGCAAAACTTTAACCACCACTGTTACATGAAGTCAATAAACATTCATATTATTTAGAAGCAAGGAGAATACAATTTAAGCGAAAACTATGTGTATGTTTTACGTCAGGAGTTATGTACGCTTTCGCCACGCTGGGTCCGGCCCTGGGTTACATCATTGGCGGCCAGATGCTTAACGTCTATGTGGACTTTGACAAGGTGGATCCCAGCAGGTAAAACAAATGTGGGGTGGGATTTGGGGTCAAGGAGGCTGTATAGCAGACTTTGCTATTTTGAGTAGTCAGTTAAACTTGGATATTTAAGCTGGATCATCAAGACTACATAACCTGTATGTTTGTTGTGACAGTCATTTTTATTAACGACATATTTAATTCTGCATTGAATATGACTTATAGTATATAAGAAGTAAATAAGACAGAACCCCTGAATAAACTCAATGTAGACACTGTCAGCTACTTATTAATGTTTGTGAAATGTTCGAAAGTAATATATATATATATATATATATATATATATATATATATATATATATATATATATATATATATATATATAGCCTAATATAAAAAATTATAAAAATAAAATACACAAGTGAGGTCAAAAAGGTCCATATTTTTGGATAGCTATATTAACACAAAGCATAAAAATAGTATTCACTTGACCTGACAAGTCAATGACAGTTCATAGCAAAAGAAGTTTATGCACCCCAACCCCAAATTTATACCTGCATTTTTCACGTCCGAAGGTCATTTTTGACACAAAGTGATGTTCACAGTGCAAACACAAGCCCTTTTCCTAGGTGATTTTTCCGCAAAACATTGTGTACTAAACAGATTGATGAAATTCAAAATAGTTGCCATCCAAGCCGTTTTTGAGATATTCTTCTTGCCTTGAATCCACATGTTAACTACTATGGGTGGCTAGCACTGCTTCCTAGCCGACTATTGGTATTTCACTGTTTACATACTGTGAACTGACTATGGGAGGTGTACATGCCTCACATCAATTTGAAGAACAACACAAGCCCGAAACAACTAATTCACAAATATATCCATATCTTTAATTATTAAACAATAATAGCTCAAAAAGTCACATCATAGCTTTAAGTTAAGAAATTTGACAGGGACCAATTTACGAAACTGGCCCCTGCCACCTTAGGCAAGCAGTGGCGGATCGAGAAATATCGTCGGGGGATGGGCGGGGGGGGGGGGGGGGGTGGCGGCATACACAAGTAGGCAAGGGGGTCTGTAGGATGAAATACCTAGCGTTTTCATGGCATCATTTTAAGCATCTAACTGTAAAGAAAACTTACCCTTTGAAACATTCCGGTTGTGTAACACTTATTTTGTTTTTTGTTGTTTGTTTGGTGGAAGGATGGATGGGATGATAGAGCGCGCCGGCTTCACCTGCACCCACCCCTCCCTAGATCGGCCCCTGGCGACATTTTATATAGAATTAGGAATAACAAGAAATTGTCTCTCATTGCAGCGTGTCGATAACTCCAGAGGACCCCAGGTGGGTGGGAGCATGGTGGGTCAGTTTCCTGGTGGCGTCCAGCGCCTTTCTCATGATAGCAGTCCCTATTTCCATGTATGGGGTAGAGCTGCCAAGTAAGTTCAACACAAGCATTTATCTATAATCAAAACTCTAAACTTTGCTACTGATAGCAGTCCCTATTTCCATATGCGGAGCAGAGCTACAGAGTAAGTTCAAATCGGTGTGTGAGAACATGGTGTGTCAGTTTTATGGTGGCGTCCGGGGCCTTTATCATGATAGCAGTCCCAATTTCCATGTATGGGGTGGAGGTTCAACACAAGCATGTATCTATAGTCAAACCCCAAGCTCTCCTACCGACAGTGGCTCCTATTTCAATTTATGAAGTGGAGATACCAAGTAAGTTCAACTATCTAACACAAGCACTCATCTCAACTATAACCAAAGCATTAATCCTTTCTGTTGACCGCTGACCCATCCTCAGTGTACGAAAATCACAGTTTATAAGTTGTTTAGTTCATAAAAAAGTTTATGGTATAGACATCCTGATAATTTATGTTAACTCGAAAAGAGTAAAAACATCCTACAACTGTTGTCTGTGTCCCAGTTCTCACTGTACAACAGCAACAATAGGAAACCAGTCTTAAGTGTCTCTAGAATAAAATCAATCTTTCTCGCATGAATTGTACTGATTCCAGTCTCTGTGTCTTCGAAGTATCAGACATATACATGGTTCAAAACCAGTATATATATATATATATATATATATATATATATATATATATATATATATATATATATATATATACGCTTTCTATATACATACAATTTATTTATTTGCATACAACAAAAACGCGCATGTACCACAGTGCGATAGAAGTCCATGGTATCACGTGCGAGATGTCGGTTGGTACACACGCAAAAATGTCGATCAGCTGCTCCTTTTTGGTATTATTAAAATACTCAAGATTTAAGACTCTAAGACACATTTTTTTTTCTTCTCTCATTGATCAGAATGTGTATAAAGACAAATTGTAAATACATAAATAAAGTAGTGGATTCTCGAAACAATGTAAAGCATTCAGTTCCCTGTGTAACAGAGATTTGCCGTCAAGGTTATCGTTTGTGAAATAAAACAGTAGCTCAGGTTGAAGGGAAGAAGTTTATAATTCGGAATCGTTAACAATGAGTTTTTGGTCCTCATCATTAAGCGTTGTGTGATTACTGCCAGACAAAAAATTTCGTCTGCTGGATAGACTGATAAAAGCGGCCGCGTACTGGTTACTGGCTAATCAAAACTATTCCATGATCGTTTCTGGTCTTGTTCCAGTTATTCCTATAATTTTCAAAAAACTGGACAATACCGGAAAATACTAGTTAGCTAGTATTGTTTAGATTTCCAGTATTCATTTAGTATTATTTGACGCTGGTACTGGTGGTAAACAAGTATCATCAGTTTACAGTGCTTTATTCCAGTATTGTTATTTCAGTAACTATTTTGGTTTTCATTTCAGTGAGGACAGATTTAAAATAAAATAATGACTCAATGTTTTTCAAAGTATACATGAAACCAGTATTTCTTTCTAACTAACGATACTACAAAATCCAGTATTGTTTCCTTTCATCCCATTCTCTCTTTTCTTCTTCTCTTTTTCAATCATTCATTTATTAATTTATTTTGATAGGCTATAAGACATTTGTCTACGCCCAATGGATGCAGTCACTCAAGGATCAATTAGGAAATAAATAAAATGTATCATAGTAATAACAGACATAATGTACACACACACACACACACACACACACACACACACACACACACAAAGCGGTTCTGAATTAGTCGGTCTTAATTCTGTCTATGGATGCAGACGAACAATACAGGACTTATTCTAGTAATTAATAGGATACTGGTCAAAATATATTGTCCAGTATTAACCAGCATTATCAGTTTTTGATGATGCTAGTATGATACTGAGTGAAAACCTGGTACTCATTTCAAACCAGTATCGTCAACAATATTGGTACATCAAGTAACGTCAACAATACTGGTGCATCAAGTATCGTCAACAATACTGGTACATCAAGTATCATCAACAATACTGGTACATCAATTAACGTCAACAATACTGATACATCAAGTATCGTCAACAATACTAGTACATCAAGTATCGTCAACAATACTGGTTCATCAAGTAACGTCAACAATACTGGTACATCAAGTAACGTCAACAATACTAGTACATCAAGTATCGTCAACAATACTGGTTCATCAAGTAACGTCAACAATACTGGTACATCAAGTAACGTCAACAATACTGGTACATCAAGTAACGTCAACAATACTGATACATAAAGTATCGTCAACAATACTAGTACATCAAGTATCGTCAACAATACTGGTACATCAAGTAACGTCAACAATACTGGTACATCAAGTAACGTCAACAATACTAGTACATCAAGTATCGTCAACAATACTGGTACATCAAGTAACGTCAACAATACTGGTACATCAAGTATCGTCAACAATACTGATACATCAAGTATCGTCAAGAATACTGATACATCAAGTATCATCAACAATGCTGGTACATCAAGTATCGTCAACAATACTGGTACATCAAGTATCATCAACAATTCTGGTACATCAAGTAACGTCAACAATACTAGTACATCAAGTATCGTTAACAATACTGATACATCAAGTATCGTCAAGAATACTGATACATCAAGTATCATCAACAATTCTGGTACATCAAGTATCGTCAACAATACTGGTACATCAAGTATCTTCAACAATGCTGATACGTCAAGTATCGTCGCTGTTTCGAGGTATTGATTATAGGCATACACCCCACTTCACCCCACCCACACTCCCCACCCCCACCCTGCCCCACCCACACTCTAAACCCAGACTGATACATCAAGTAACGTCAGCAATACTGGTACATCAAGTAACGTCAGCAATACTGGTACATCAAGTAACGTCAACAATACTGGTACATCAAGTATCATCAACAATACTGATACATCAAGTATCGTCGCTGTCTCGTGGGATTGATTTTAGGCATACACCCCACCCTACCCCACCCACACTCCCCACCCCATCCCAACACATAACACACACCCATTTTTCGTCTTCCAATAGTATCATTTCTGACACTTAAGGCTGCAACGTTTACCAAAATTACTAAACTTATACAATGCGTACAATTATCGCAACAATGCAGTTTGATCCAACTGATTCGAAACTGAACATTTCACCTATCTGCATGTTAGATTTACAGCTGACATATATTTACATGTGAGCCATGGACAACCTGCGGTCCGTACTTCGCTCAACTTGCGATTGTGTCTGTTGGCTCTTATTATGACATAATTCAGTTTTTAAGACATGTCTTTGTTGAATATATATGACATTTTAGGTAAAACCTCTTTGAGATCGTTTTGATCTTTTATGTCGATAATGCAACCGGACGTCCTGCGTAGAGATGCGCAGAACTCAAATTAGGCCCCTCCCTTATTTTTCATCTTTGACGCAAGAATATTACCTTTTTAGTGCCGGAAAGTTGCATAAAGACCCCATATATTAAAGATTACAAATGGTTACGGTTGATTTTAGACTGACTCAATCAAGCGCATCGCAAGCTGGCTTTCTGAATAGAGTGCAATCATTACCAAACGAGAATCAGGCGATAAATTGCATTGGCTGACAGAAATGTCTTAATGATTTTGATTAGCTTGGGCACCAATTGAGAATATAGGGTGGATAATCATGCCTTGAAAATGTAAAGAGAATAAGATGAAATCTTCAGCAAAAACAGCGCTGCATTTATTTCCAAAGTAATGTAGAGAGAGGACATATTGTAGACTCAAATGTTAATAATAATAAATTTTAGAAGGAATCATTACTCAAGCATGATGAATTAAAATCATGCTACGAAAGGCTCGCAGCAGACGAGGCTGCTAATAATATGTTTGAATTTCTTGAATAAACAAGAACCAGGACCCCGTTGTTTATTTTTTATTTTTTGTCTTCTTCTAAATGATCACGGTTGTTGACCTGGTAGGAGCCCTTGGGCCTAACATTTTCCATTCCTGGAACGAACACTGCATGCGCATTGGATGCTTTTGCATGAACTGCAATGACTAAGAAACTGAACAATGGCTTACAAACTTAAAAGGGTGTTTCTTAAAAGTAATTCTTACTCACCAAAGGTTCTGTAAACAAACATATTTTAGAAATGTGAATAATCTAGTTTAAAGATATTTTTTTCTCAGTATTAGCAGTAAATAAACCTGATGTATTGGTCAGTACTGGTTTTTCCCCAATTTTTGTTTTCTTCACCGAACTGGGATAGTCTTGAGCAGCCAATATCGTCAACAATACTGGTACATCCAATATCGCTGCCTCGTTCTTCAGGTGATATCATCTGCCTGGTATTTTGTTATAGTTATTTGATTGGAAAACTAGGCCAACTAAGTTTGAATGAGACTTAGTCCTCTGTTAAATATTCGGATGTAAAGCCGGGGGTTGAATTTTCCGAAGTCAGTTAAAGTTGTCTCTAATGAGTATTAAAACTGATGTAAAAAAAAAATAAAATAAAACGACAACAAAAAAAAGAACAACAGCAACAAAAAAAAACCAACAACAACAACAGACTATGCTGTCCTGAATAAAGAATTAATAGGACATCGGATGTCTTTCTATTTCAGCTGCCAGAGCGGTACATGAGACACGCGTATCTGAGATGCATGGTGACGATGGGACGTACGTGTCGTCGCTGTCTGGCCCCTCACGATCTCTTCGGAATCTTCCCGTTTCCCTGTGGCAAATCCTGCGCATCCCGCCGTTTTTGCCGATCGCCTTGGCAGGAGCGTCAGAGGGCCTCATTACCTCAGGCTTCGCCACCTTCATGCCGAAATACATCCAAAACCAGTTTGGGGTTACTGCGGGCTGGGCCTCCATGCTTACAGGTAACACACCACTGCAAAATCACAGTTCAGGGTTTACATTGTTCCACATACAATATACTGCTGAATAATGCTTTTTCTGATTTTTACTTGGAAGAGCTAAACTCTTTCCCGTCCGTCTGTCTGTGTACTATGTCATGTCCATGTCTTGGTCTTTGTGCAATATTGCCTGTCCGATTTCACTCCAGATAGTTTTTGTCTCGCCTATTAATGGCACGACGTAGATATTCCTCTTCTGGTGGCAACGGCAATGGAAACAATGTTAAGATCATATCGTAAAACTTTTTAAAGTCACTTATCATGTGGATCAGCTGATATATTCAAAGGAAACATTGGTACAATATTCCTATACGGCTACAATTCGTACCCTGATATGCAAGGATTACAGTTGTATCAACTACTTCATCACAATGCCGTTTAAAAGCGATACACCGTGTTCCATGGGACTCTTGTTCTTTCAGTCTTAATTCCCTTATGAGTTCTCCTTCCTCTATATGAATCTTTGTTTCCTACGGGGCAGCAAATCAATCTTTTTAATATAATATGAACATACTTGTATGTATGAAAAGTAACTATGTGCATGCGAGTTCTTTTTTATAAATGTGTATATAAAGACTTCCTGTTTGGATATCTCCTCTAGGGTTCATGGCGGTGCCTGGGGCGGCTGGGGGTCAGTTTACTGGTGGTTACATCGCCAAAAAGCTGCAGTTGAGGGTCCAGGGATGTCTCCGTGTGGCTATCATCGCCTGTGCCATCTCCCTTTTCATGGCGGCGGTGCTTTGGACCAGATGCAAGTTTGACCGTATCGCTGGAGTTACTATGCCTTACAGAAACTGGTAGGTTTGACTATATTGTACTAGTATATATTAAACAGTTGATTACCATAGTGAAAATTACTTCAACAGAGTCTCCTTTTAATAAATAAATGAATACATCAAGGAATTATATTTCAAGAACTCATCAAATGTACACTGCTCTAAACTTTATGGACTCAATCATACTTTAGTATTTCACCAACTAAAATCTTACTAGACCGTCGGACCATAAAGACAATTATCGCAAACTTTACCGAATATGAGTGTACAGGTAAAGGGTATGTAATTTATTTGTGTAGTGTTAGTATCTGAGTAAAATTAGTCTAAATGTATCGCCCTGGATCACAGACTGATAGGTTATCGGTTCTGATATTGCCAGAGGTTAAATTGTTTTTCTGTATAAATTGACCACGCCTGCTCTCTCTCTCTCTCTCTCTCTCTCTCTCTCTCTCTCTCTCTCTCTCTCTCTCTCTTGTCAAGTATGACAGTGTAATTAGGATGTATGGCTTGAGTCAAGTATGGATGCAATGCTACCCAGGTGTTTTGTAGTATATGTTGCACCATTTAACGAAGTTGCCACTGTATAGTTGCCACACTTACCCAGGTAATATTTGTAGTATCTGTTGCTTTATTTGGCAATGTTTTCACCGTATAAATGCTATGCTTACCAAGATGGTATTTGTAATATTTGTTGCCTCATTTGACGATGTTGTCACTGCATAAATGCCACGCTTACCCAGGTAGCATTTGTAGTATCTGTTGCATTATTTGGCAATGTTGTCACAGTATAAATGCCATGCCTACCCAGGTAATATTTGTAGTATCTGTTGCATTATTTGGCAATGTTGTCACAGTATAAATGCCATGCTTACCCAGGTAATATTTGTATTATATATTGCATTATTTAATGATGTTGTCACTGTATAGATCCCACGCTTACCCAGGTAGTATTTGTAGTATATGTTGCGTCATTTAATGATGTTGTCACTGTATAGATGCCACGCTTACCCAAGTAGTATTTGTAGTATCTGTTGCATTATTTAACGATCTTGTCACCGTATAGATGCCACGCTTACCCAAGTAGTATTTGTAGTATCTGTTGCATTATTTAACGATGTTGTCACCGTATAAATGCTACGCTTACCCATGTCGTATTTGTAGTATCTGTTGCATTATTTGACAGTGTTGTCACCGTATAAATGCCACGCTTACCCATGTAATATTTGTAGTATATGTTGCGTCATTTAATGATGTTGTCACTGTATAGATGCCATGCTTACCCATGTCGTATTTGTGGTATATGTTGTGTCAATTAATCTAATATCTTAGCTCTGTTTTCATTTAACTCTTCAGTATTTATCTGGTATACTTCTACGATTTTATGATGTATTATTCTCTGGTATACTTCTACGATTTTATTATGTATTATTCTCTGGTATACTTCTACGATTTTATTATGTATTATTCTCTGGTATACTTCTACGATTTTATTATGTATTATTCTCTGGTATACTTCTACGATTTTATTATGTATTATTCTCTGGTATACTTCTACGATTTTATTATGTATTATTCTCTGGTATACTTCTACCATTTTATTATGTATTATTCTCTGGTATACTTCTACCATTGTATTATGTATTATTATCCCTTCATCAGTTTAACTCTTCAGTATTTCTCTGGTATACTTCTACGATTTTATTATTTATTATTCTCCCATCATTAGCTCCATTACAATGAAAAAGAGAGGATAATATGAAACTACATTAGAAAATAGGCTAGTCTCTGTTCTTAAAAATAGAGATTCTGTAGCATTTTGGAATTTACTTAGATCTAGGTCGTGGCATGGCCAACAACAGATTTCCAAACTAAGATGATTTCAACATTTTCATGGTGTATTTAATCCCCCTAGCACTGACTCATTTGATACATTGTACTCCTTGAATAATACAACATGGGATGATCTTGATGCATATATTACTGAAGATGAGGTAAGGAAAGCAATAAATGATATATAACCAGGGAAAGCTCCAGGATGTGATGGTATAAGTTGTGAAATTTTAAAAGCCTCTGAAAATTACACTGTACCATTACTCACATATTTGTTTAATGCGATATTTAACGCCTCATACTTTCCGAAAGACTGGTGTATAGCTACAATTGTTCCACTACTTAAAAAAGGTAGCCAAAATGAATAATTACAGAAGAATAAGTCTGTTACCAGTTATGAGTAATGTTTTTACTAATATTTTCAATAAAAGGCTCACACAATAGGTAGAAGAAAACCATACTAGGTGAAGAACAAGCGGGACTTAGAAGAGGTTATAGTACTGTAGATAAAATATATGTTCTTAATGCTATTATTTGGAAATATTTGAGGAAGAAATAGGGCAGATCTTTTTGTGCATTTATAGACTTTGGGAAGGCCTTTGATAGAATTGATAGGAAAGCTCTATGGTATAAGCTTAATGTATGTAACTTAAGTACAAAGATGCTGAAAATGTTGCAAGCAATATATACAAACGTCAGAGCTTGTGTAAGAACCTCGAGTATATTAAGTGATATCTTTCAGTGTCCAATCGGTGTTAGATAGGGCTGCATATTGTCACCACCGATTTTCTCACTTTTCTAAAAGACCTGCAGAGTACACTTTCTGATGATGACAGTGGTATTGACATAGAAAATGTGCTCAAGCTTTTTCTTCTGCTTTATGCAAACGATCTGGCCGATACAGCAGTTGAAAGACTTATCCAATACTGTGACCACTAGAAACTTAAGGTGGTTTTCCGAAAAGGCGGTTATTCTAGAGGTTATGAAAAATGGTATTTTGGGGAGAAGAAACTTAAGGTTAGTTCTTATTATAATACTTAGGGGTTGTTTTCTCGTCAAGGGAAGTTTGGAACAAATGTCAAAAAACAGTAGTAGAACAAGCATCTAAGGCAATGCATGCTCTGAAAATAAAATTGACTAAATTTGGAAAATTGTCTGTAAATATTTATTTAAAGTTTTTTACATAACAATTTTGCCCATATTGACTTGTGCTTCTGAAGTATGGGGCTTTAGTGAAGCCCATGATGTAGGAAGGGTGCATAATAAGATTTTAAAATATGTCTTACAGTTAGGTAAGTCGATTCCTAACTGTTTTGTGCGGGGAGAATTAGGACGTAATTCTCTTAAATTTGTATATAATGTCAGGCCAATTAAATATTTGTTGAAACTACTTGAAATTTCAGATAATCGATTGCCCTAATTGTGTTATAAAATGAAACTCTCTTGGCTTGTGGGTTCAAGTAGTAGCTCTACAATTTGGGCTCATAATGTTAAGAAATCTTTATTGAGTTATGGTTTTGGTGAGGCATGGTATAACCAAGGAGTGGTGAACGAGGATACTTTTATGAATGTATTAAAGATTAGATGAAAAGATGTAGACACTCAAAATTGGCATGCAGAGGTAAATAGAATGGATAGACTGAGAGTATACATGATATTAAAGACAGACTTATGTGTTGAAGATTATTTGCTCTGCTTAGACAAGCTTATTTTTAGGAATATATACTGTAAATTGAGGGGCGGGTTACTTGATGTTAAGGTTAATTCAGGACGCATTGAGAAACTGAAATATGACGATAGACTCTGTCCATACTGCGATCTTAATATTGTGGAAACAGAATATCCTTGTATTTGCTGTTGTCCAAGATTTACAGAGATTCATGGGAAGTATTTAACACTGTTTCTGTATTTGAACCCACGTGAGGAGAAATGTTTTGATGCATTGAGAAGTAATCACAGAGAAACTATTGTATCAGTTTGTAAGTTTGTACTCTTTAGCAGAGAGAAAAGAAAACTATTATGAAAATGTAAGTACTTACACTTACTGTACTTGAACTTGTTATACTCATCTGATGTGTTAGTTTGTTTTATATGTATGTATGTAATTTAGGCCACCGGCCTAAATTACTGAATAAAGTATTTTTATTATTAGAATCAAATAACTTGATGAGATAGTTGCTTTCTGTAAATGCCTGATCATTAGTTTTTACTTATCTGATAATGACTCCTTCTCCTGACATTATATTGTGAGTATCAAATTGCGATACTGCTGACTGTTGTTATTTTACATCCTGACAGAATAGCCACTTTATATTTTGATCCAATTTATTAACATATTGTTATCTTCAAGAAAAATTGTACGTATTTCTTTTAACACAGTTATGATTATGTACAGATTCATCTTTAACGTCTAAGGAGTAAGCAACACATTGGTTGTTTACCTCTAGTCCACTCTAAAGAGGAAGCAACACATTGGTTGTTTGCCTCTGGTCCAGTCTAAAGAGTAAGCAACACATTGGTTCTTTACCTCTAATCCAATCTAAAGAGTAAGCAACACATTAGTTCTTTTTTCCTCTAATCCAATCTAAAAATGAAGCAACACATTGGTTCTTTACCTCTAATCCAACCTAAAGAGAAAGCAACACATTGGTTCTTTACCTCTAATCCAATCTAAAAAAAGGCAACACATTGGTTCTTTGCCTCTAATATAATCTAAAGAGGAAGCAACACATTGGTTATTTACCTCTAATCAAATCTAAAGAGTAAGCAACACATCAGTTCTTTACCTCTAATCCAATCCAAAGAGGAAGCAACATATTGGTTCTTTACTGTAACAGGATAACCGGGTTGGATTTCGGGTGTCACGGAATTGTATGGTGTATATCAATATGTATATGTGATCAAAAATGTATTCGGGTTTCGTTTCCGACTAGAGCGTTACTCGGGGGTTGTTTATTTTTTTCGGCTCTAGTTATTTCGAAATACTGAGCGCGATTCACCCCATGCTGCACGTGCAAATTGCCTGCAGTGAAAACTCACGTACCTAGCTGCTGCGCATATCTGTCACAGCTAGAGTACATATAGAGCGAATTCTCTATAAACAAATTACACTACGATGAGTCTTGTCAGAAAGCTTACCTCTTTACGGGAGCAAAACTTCAGCTGTAGAGGTATGTGAAATTTAAGATTGTATTCTTTATCACTATTCGGCTTATATGACATAATTGTTTCATATATTAGATGTTTTAGAATTTATTCTAAATTCTACAGAGAGTCAATACCTAGGTCATACAACGCCATGATATTAGAAATCCTATAGGCTGGTTCAAGTTAGCTATTTGCTGTAACTGAACAGACGGGTATTATTTAATTATACGCGGCATGCATTGAATGATTAATGTAATGTGTAACGAGGCGTAATTCATGTGCGCGCATGCGCAACATATATCAATACAAAAGTACTAACCGTGTCATATGTACTACACGGTTTAGTTGTTATACTTTTAGCTGTTCCATATGTATGGTTTGGTGGTGTGTGAAGTCACAGAACTCTGTGTGGTTTCGTGTGACGTGTACGCTGTGTCTGGTGACGTTGTTTCGGAAGAGTGTACTGGTTTTCTCGATGCGAGGGACCAAGGCTTCTCGATCAACGGGTCTGTGTTAATGTGAAGGCTCTCGAGGGACCCTTCAACAGACTGGGAGGGGTGGACCATGCGTGGTGGCTCCTTGACCATGGACTAGAGCGGGTGGAACCGTAGATACATCTTGGTAGTCAAACGGACGCCACGATAGTTATATTTATTGCGTGTTCCATTTGATTGTTATCTCAATATTGCTATCTGTGCAAAATTACATTCATTCCCATTTCAATATCGCTATATGTGTGATAGATTCATAATTTCATACATCCCCATTTCAATATCGTTATATGAACGACATATTCATAATTTCATACATCCCCATTTCAATATCGTTATATGAACGACGGATTCATAAATTCATATTCCAACATCGCTTGTTAAATTGATAAATTGACGAGTTAACAGATTGATGGATAAATGAGTATTCTATTGATAAGTGCATAAATCACATGCTTTGGTCACCCTTGGTACTTAATAAGACCTTGTTTATATTGGGGTGTAAATCATATACTCTTATTTGTCGATTGGTGATAGGATGCTATTCACGTTTGTTTAAAATTCCATTTGTTAAATCCATCTTTGATTTTTCTCGTTGAGTTACTTGTTGTTGATAGTTCCATGTTAGGAACTTTATAATTTTCCTTATCTTTTTGTTATAATGGTGTCAGATTTGTTCATCTTTAAATTGCGTTTATAAATAAACATCTTATTAACGCAGTTGCTTTCGGTGTCTTCACTAATCCAGTCCCAACCCGGCTTCATCCTGTGACAAATGGTGTCAGAAGTGGGATTATTGGATTAGTCGGAGCACGGACGTTAGTTTGCATAGGTCTTGACTCCGATAAGATTGTTTCAGTTATCTGTTTCAGACTGTGACCTTCCTGACAAGAACAAATTCAGGCGGGTGAGTGAATACCTCACTCATATTTTGTTTTATTTACCATTTGTTTATCATATATACATATTGCATATATTTGGAGAAGGGATATACGGTTGGTTCGTGTAGTCCTAAAAATTGTATGTGTTATATGATAGTGCACTTAGGATTGGTGATCTTATCAACAGTATTTATCATGTCGTCGCTTAAAGATCTAGTGGAGTTGGGCAAACAGTTTGGGTATGAGGGGGAGGCCCTTAGAAATTTCGTTCAGGAGGAGCAGTCTCGGGAAAGGGATCAAAGATTAAAGGAGAGAGATATAGAAAGGGAAAAGTTAGAATTAGGGAAGCAGGATGAGAGGGAAAGAAGGGATTTTGAAAGGGAGAAAATGCTATTTGAGGAAAAGAAGATAGAACTAGAGAAGGAGAAGATAGAGCTTGAGAAGCAGGCAGAGAAGGAGAAGATAGAGCTTGAGAAGCAGGCAGAGAAGGAAAGGATAGGGTGGGAAAGGGAAGCAGAAAGGGAAAGAATAGAGCAGGTAAGAGAACTTGAGGAAAGAAAGTTAGATAGGGAGAAACAAGCAAAGTTAGAAGCCATTGAGTTAGAGGACAGGAATATGGAGAAAGAACATAGAAGGAAATTTGAATTATTAGAGGCTAAGAAAGATGGTCAACAAGAATCAAAGTTAAGAGGCCCTAAATTACCCCCTTTCGAAGATGACAAAGATAACTTAGATAGTTATTTACATAGGTTTGAGCGATATGCTACCATCCAAAAGTGGAAAAAAGATGATTGGTCGCTCCATCTCAGCGCGTTACTTAAAGGTAAAGCGCTAGATGTATATTCGCGTCTACCCGTGGACGAGGCATTGAACTATGACGCGTTAAGAGAGGCACTCCTTAAGAGATACGAGTTGACAGAACAAGGGTTCCGCAAAAAATTTAAATATAGTAAACCCGAGAAAGGCGAGACATTCACCCAGTTCGCCAGTTGGACGGGGAATTATTTCCAGCGTTGGGTTGAATGTGGTAAGATCCAAAAAACGTTTGAGGGTCTTACCGATTTTCTACTTAGGGACCAGCTGTTAAACACTTGTGGTAGGGAATTGTACTTGTTCCTGAGGGAAAAGTCCTTCAATAATATCTCAGATATGGCTACTCAGGCAGACTATTTCGCCGAAGCTCGGGGAGGTACGCAGAATGTGATCTAAAGGGATAACGAGGGAGGTAATCAAGGAAAAGATCAGAGACCCAGAGAACCCGAGAAACTTGGTACACATAAAGGTGGAAACTTTCAATCTGGGAAGGGTACGAATCGTAGGGATAGACAATGTTTTACCTGTAAGGAATGGGGTCACATCACGCCCGATTGTCCGAAAAGGAAGGGGTTTGTCCAGAGGGTCGCGGTTGCTATCGAAAGCAGAGCATGGTCAGGGGGCGGTAAGCGCGATGATTTTCCGCGTGATAATTCAGGGACTAATAACGTGAATACGGTGTACGAATCCGCAGCGCGTGCGCAGATCGGTCGTGATGTTATTCAGTCGATCGGCACTTGTCTTTTTCCCGAGGCGAGAGTACCGACTGCTACTGGTACCGCCAACGGTCAAGAAGTCACGGTCTTACGCGACACCGGGTGCACGGACGTCGTAGTAAAGCGGAGTCTCGTCAGGGATGACCAAATGCTTGGTTGGAAGTCCCCGTGCATGTTATTAGATCAAACGATTGATCGCGTTCCCGTCGCGAGAATAGAAATCGAGACGCCTTTTCTGACCGGAACCGTAGAAGCTCTGTGTATGGAAAATCCCATATACGACTTAACTATCGGAAATGTCGAGGGATCCAGACTCCCAACTCTCTCTGATTTCCGGTTTCCCATTGTACAAGCGGTCGAAACTAGGGCACAGGCGCAGGCGGATAAAAAGCCGCTACCTAAGTTAAAAGTTCCGGAAGCCGTGACTGATATCTCGCGCGATGAATTTACGCGTGAGCAAGGGCGTGACGCGTCCTTGAGCGCGACCGCGGAGAGGATCGTATCCGGTACCGCGAAACATTGTAAGGGCGGTTCAAGTTTGAAATTTATACGTAGGGAAAGTTTAATGTACAGGCAATTTACCACGTTGGATGGTAGAAAGTGTTTCCAACTGGTTGTCCCCCAGAAATTCAGGTCCCGTATACTTAGAGTAGCGCACGAGTTCGGT
Organism: Margaritifera margaritifera; assembly: GCA_029931535.1. Lineage (NCBI taxonomy): Eukaryota > Metazoa > Mollusca > Bivalvia > Unionida > Margaritiferidae > Margaritifera > Margaritifera margaritifera. Next base: position 153,571 of record JAQPZY010001607.1, read on the forward strand.
AGTGCAGGTCACTTGAGTAGGAAAAGGACGACGGACAAAGTATTAAGAGAATTTTATTGGCCAGGTGTAAATAGTGACGTACCACGATTCTGTCGTTCGTGTGATGTATGCCATAAAGCTGTTGAAAAGGGCGTTTTGAACGTCGTATGTATTGCGGTCATAGAAGACGAGCCGAGTGACCCCAACACAGAAATTCCCCTTGAGTACCCCATGGTTGTAGGAAATGAGGGAATAGATATGGTCAGCGTGTGCCCGGAATTACCTGAAGGTCAGCGTCAGCAAGTCAGGGAAATTTTAAGTAAGTACCCATACGTATTTACAGATCGACCAGGTAATACTGGATTAATAACGCACGAAATAAACTTGAATACCTCGGAGCCAATCAGAATAAAGGGATATCCAATACCCTTTAACGCACGGGAGACAATCGATGAGGAAGTAGGTAAAATGTTAGACCTGGGAGTGATTGAACCCTCAAACTCCCCCTATTCTTCCCCCGTGGTATTGGTTAGAAAGAAAGACGGAACTAATCGATTTTGTATAGACTTTCGACAACTAAATAAAGTCACCGTGTTTGATGCTGAACCGATGCCAGACATGGAGGGCTTGTTTTCAAAATTGGCAGGGCACCAGTACATTTCTAAATTAGATCTAACAAAAGGTTATTGGCAGGTGCCCATCGCTGAAAATGCTCGCGTATTAACGGCATTCGCGACCCCTAAAGGTCTTTTCCAGTTTAAGGTTATGCCTTTTGGTTTGGTTAACGCGGTGCGTCGTGCGTGCGTCTTATGCGAAAATTGTTGAAAGGCACGAACAACGTAGATAGTTTTGTCGACGATATTCTAGTATATACACATACCTGGGAAGAGCATGTTAGGGCATTAGTCGATCTGTTTGACAGACTCCGCAAGGCAAATCTCACGGCGAGACCCTCCAAGTGTAGCATAGCATATTCTAACTTGGAATGCTTGGGCCATCTAGTAAGTGGGTCAGGGCAGTTAAAACCCCACCCTGATAAAATTGACGCGATTAAAGACGCTCCTAGGCCAGAAACCAAGAAACAGATACGATCGTTTCTTGGATTGATAGGTTTTTATAGGAAGTTCGTTCCAAATTTCGCCGCTATAGCTAGTCCATTGACGGATTTGACTAGGAAAGGGCAGCCAAATAAAGTTTCTTGGGGTTTATGCCAAGAAAAAGCTTTTAACGCCCTTAAGGCAAGGTTGATCAGTGCACCGATCCTAAAGTTGCCAGAATTAAATAGATCGTTCATATTGAGAACTGATGCATCCGACACGGGCTTAGGAGCAGTTTTGCTACAGGAGCAAGACGGGGTAAAGTTACCCATAGCTTATGCTAGTAGGAAATTGCTGCCTAGGGAGCAAAACTACTCCGTGATCGAAAAGGAGTGCTTGGCACTGGTGTGGGGTGTAGGTAAATTCCACACGTACCTTTTCGGAAGGGAATTTGTCCTTGAAACGGACCATCAGCCTCTCATATATTTGAACAAGGCAAAAGTTGCCAACGCAAGATTGATGCGTTGGGCATTGACTCTGCAGCCATATCGTTTCCGGATCGAAGCAATCAGAGGGTCGGAAAATGTAGGGGCCGATTATTTAAGCAGAGTGTGATTTGCAGTTTTTTTTTTTCCTTACCTTGATATTCTGGTAATGTAAATAATACGTTTCAGTTTGTATTTTTGCAAAATTCCGTGATTTTCTAAAAGTGCTTCCACTTTTTTTTAAGGGGGGAGGTATTGTCACGGAATTGTATGGTGTATATCAATATGTATATGTGATCAAAAATGTATTCGGGTTTCGTTTCCGACTAGAGCGTTACTCGGGGGTTGTTTATTTTTTTCGGCTCTAGTTATTTCGAAATACTGAGCGCGATTCACCCCATGCTGCACGTGCAAATTGCCTGCAGTGAAAACTCACGTACCTAGCTGCTGCGCATATCTGTCACAGCTAGAGTACATATAGAGCGAATTCTCTATAAACAAATTACACTACGATGAGTCTTGTCAGAAAGCTTACCTCTTTACGGGAGCAAAACTTCAGCTGTAGAGGTATGTGAAATTTAAGATTGTATTCTTTATCACTATTCGGCTTATATGACATAATTGTTTCATATATTAGATGTTTTAGAATTTATTCTAAATTCTACAGAGAGTCAATACCTAGGTCATACAACGCCATGATATTAGAAATCCTATAGGCTGGTTCAAGTTAGCTATTTGCTGTAACTGAACAGACGGGTATTATTTAATTATACGCGGCATGCATTGAATGATTAATGTAATGTGTAACGAGGCGTAATTCATGTGCGCGCATGCGCAACATATATCAATACAAAAGTACTAACCGTGTCATATGTACTACACGGTTTAGTTGTTATACTTTTAGCTGTTCCATATGTATGGTTTGGTGGTGTGTGAAGTCACAGAACTCTGTGTGGTTTCGTGTGACGTGTACGCTGTGTCTGGTGACGTTGTTTCGGAAGAGTGTACTGGTTTTCTCGATGCGAGGGACCAAGGCTTCTCGATCAACGGGTCTGTGTTAATGTGAAGGCTCTCGAGGGACCCTTCAACAGACTGGGAGGGGTGGACCATGCGTGGTGGCTCCTTGACCATGGACTAGAGCGGGTGGAACCGTAGATACATCTTGGTAGTCAAACGGACGCCACGATAGTTATATTTATTGCGTGTTCCATTTGATTGTTATCTCAATATTGCTATCTGTGCAAAATTACATTCATTCCCATTTCAATATCGCTATATGTGTGATAGATTCATAATTTCATACATCCCCATTTCAATATCGTTATATGAACGACATATTCATAATTTCATACATCCCCATTTCAATATCGTTATATGAACGACGGATTCATAAATTCATATTCCAACATCGCTTGTTAAATTGATAAATTGACGAGTTAACAGATTGATGGATAAATGAGTATTCTATTGATAAGTGCATAAATCACATGCTTTGGTCACCCTTGGTACTTAATAAGACCTTGTTTATATTGGGGTGTAAATCATATACTCTTATTTGTCGATTGGTGATAGGATGCTATTCACGTTTGTTTAAAATTCCATTTGTTAAATCCATCTTTGATTTTTCTCGTTGAGTTACTTGTTGTTGATAGTTCCATGTTAGGAACTTTATAATTTTCCTTATCTTTTTGTTATAATGGTGTCAGATTTGTTCATCTTTAAATTGCGTTTATAAATAAACATCTTATTAACGCAGTTGCTTTCGGTGTCTTCACTAATCCAGTCCCAACCCGGCTTCATCCTGTGACAAATGGTGTCAGAAGTGGGATTATTGGATTAGTCGGAGCACGGACGTTAGTTTGCATAGGTCTTGACTCCGATAAGATTGTTTCAGTTATCTGTTTCAGACTGTGACCTTCCTGACAAGAACAAATTCAGGCGGGTGAGTGAATACCTCACTCATATTTTGTTTTATTTACCATTTGTTTATCATATATACATATTGCATATATTTGGAGAAGGGATATACGGTTGGTTCGTGTAGTCCTAAAAATTGTATGTGTTATATGATAGTGCACTTAGGATTGGTGATCTTATCAACAGTATTTATCATGTCGTCGCTTAAAGATCTAGTGGAGTTGGGCAAACAGTTTGGGTATGAGGGGGAGGCCCTTAGAAATTTCGTTCAGGAGGAGCAGTCTCGGGAAAGGGATCAAAGATTAAAGGAGAGAGATATAGAAAGGGAAAAGTTAGAATTAGGGAAGCAGGATGAGAGGGAAAGAAGGGATTTTGAAAGGGAGAAAATGCTATTTGAGGAAAAGAAGATAGAACTAGAGAAGGAGAAGATAGAGCTTGAGAAGCAGGCAGAGAAGGAGAAGATAGAGCTTGAGAAGCAGGCAGAGAAGGAAAGGATAGGGTGGGAAAGGGAAGCAGAAAGGGAAAGAATAGAGCAGGTAAGAGAACTTGAGGAAAGAAAGTTAGATAGGGAGAAACAAGCAAAGTTAGAAGCCATTGAGTTAGAGGACAGGAATATGGAGAAAGAACATAGAAGGAAATTTGAATTATTAGAGGCTAAGAAAGATGGTCAACAAGAATCAAAGTTAAGAGGCCCTAAATTACCCCCTTTCGAAGATGACAAAGATAACTTAGATAGTTATTTACATAGGTTTGAGCGATATGCTACCATCCAAAAGTGGAAAAAAAGATGATTGGTCGCTCCATCTCAGCGCGTTACTTAAAGGTAAAGCGCTAGATGTATATTCGCGTCTACCCGTGGACGAGGCATTGAACTATGACGCGTTAAGAGAGGCACTCCTTAAGAGATACGAGTTGACAGAACAAGGGTTCCGCAAAAAATTTAAATATAGTAAACCCGAGAAAGGCGAGACATTCACCCAGTTCGCCAGTTGGACGGGGAATTATTTCCAGCGTTGGGTTGAATGTGGTAAGATCCAAAAAACGTTTGAGGGTCTTACCGATTTTCTACTTAGGGACCAGCTGTTAAACACTTGTGGTAGGGAATTGTACTTGTTCCTGAGGGAAAAGTCCTTCAATAATATCTCAGATATGGCTACTCAGGCAGACTATTTCGCCGAAGCTCGGGGAGGTACGCAGAATGTGATCTAAAGGGATAACAAGGGAGGTAATCAAGGAAAAGATCAGAGACCCAGAGAACCCGAGAAACTTGGTACACATAAAGGTGGAAACTTTCAATCTGGGAAGGGTACGAATCGTAGGGATAGACAATGTTTTACCTGTAAGGAATGGGGTCACATCACGCCCGATTGTCCGAAAAGGAAGGGGTTTGTCCAGAGGGTCGCGGTTGCTATCGAAAGCAGAGCATGGTCAGGGGGCGGTAAGCGCGATGATTTTCCGCGTGATAATTCAGGGACTAATAACGTGAATACGGTGTACGAATCCGCAGCGCGTGCGCAGATCGGTCGTGATGTTATTCAGTCGATCGGCACTTGTCTTTTTCCCGAGGCGAGAGTACCGACTGCTACTGGTACCGCCAACGGTCAAGAAGTCACGGTCTTACGCGACACCGGGTGCACGGACGTCGTAGTAAAGCGGAGTCTCGTCAGGGATGACCAAATGCTTGGTTGGAAGTCCCCGTGCATGTTATTAGATCAAACGATTGATCGCGTTCCCGTCGCGAGAATAGAAATCGAGACGCCTTTTCTGACCGGAACCGTAGAAGCTCTGTGTATGGAAAATCCCATATACGACTTAACTATCGGAAATGTCGAGGGATCCAGACTCCCAACTCTCTCTGATTTCCGGTTTCCCATTGTACAAGCGGTCGAAACTAGGGCACAGGCGCAGGCGGATAAAAAGCCGCTACCTAAGTTAAAAGTTCCGGAAGCCGTGACTGATATCTCGCGCGATGAATTTACGCGTGAGCAAGGGCGTGACGCGTCCTTGAGCGCGACCGCGAAGAGGATCGTATCCGGTACCGCGAAACATTGTAAGGGCGGTTCAAGTTTGAAATTTATACGTAGGGAAAGTTTAATGTACAGGCAATTTACCACGTTGGATGGTAGAAAGTGTTTCCAACTGGTTGTCCCCCAGAAATTCAGGTCCCGTATACTTAGAGTAGCGCACGAGTTCGGTAGTGCAGGTCACTTGAGTAGGAAAAGGACGACGGACAAAGTATTAAGAGAATTTTATTGGCCAGGTGTAAATAGTGACGTACCACGATTCTGTCGTTCGTGTGATGTATGCCATAAAGCTGTTGAAAAGGGCGTTTTGAACGTCGTATGTATTGCGGTCATAGAAGACGAGCCGAGTGACCCCAACACAGAAATTCCCCTTGAGTACCCCATGGTTGTAGGAAATGAGGGAATAGATATGGTCAGCGTGTGCCCGGAATTACCTGAAGGTCAGCGTCAGCAAGTCAGGGAAATTTTAAGTAAGTACCCATACGTATTTACAGATCGACCAGGTAATACTGGATTAATAACGCACGAAATAAACTTGAATACCTCGGAGCCAATCAGAATAAAGGGATATCCAATACCCTTTAACGCACGGGAGACAATCGATGAGGAAGTAGGTAAAATGTTAGACCTGGGAGTGATTGAACCCTCAAACTCCCCCTATTCTTCCCCCGTGGTATTGGTTAGAAAGAAAGACGGAACTAATCGATTTTGTATAGACTTTCGACAACTAAATAAAGTCACCGTGTTTGATGCTGAACCGATGCCAGACATGGAGGGCTTGTTTTCAAAATTGGCAGGGCACCAGTACATTTCTAAATTAGATCTAACAAAAGGTTATTGGCAGGTGCCCATCGCTGAAAATGCTCGCGTATTAACGGCATTCGCGACCCCTAAAGGTCTTTTCCAGTTTAAGGTTATGCCTTTTGGTTTGGTTAACGCCGGTGCGTCGTGCGTGCGTCTTATGCGAAAATTGTTGAAAGGCACGAACAACGTAGATAGTTTTGTCGACGATATTCTAGTATATACACATACCTGGGAAGAGCATGTTAGGGCATTAGTCGATCTGTTTGACAGACTCCGCAAGGCAAATCTCACGGCGAGACCCTCCAAGTGTAGCATAGCATATTCTAACTTGGAATGCTTGGGCCATCTAGTAAGTGGGTCAGGGCAGTTAAAACCCCACCCTGATAAAATTGACGCGATTAAAGACGCTCCTAGGCCAGAAACCAAGAAACAGATACGATCGTTTCTTGGATTGATAGGTTTTTATAGGAAGTTCGTTCCAAATTTCGCCGCTATAGCTAGTCCATTGACGGATTTGACTAGGAAAGGGCAGCCAAATAAAGTTTCTTGGGGTTTATGCCAAGAAAAAGCTTTTAACGCCCTTAAGGCAAGGTTGATCAGTGCACCGATCCTAAAGTTGCCAGAATTAAATAGATCGTTCATATTGAGAACTGATGCATCCGACACGGGCTTAGGAGCAGTTTTGCTACAGGAGCAAGACGGGGTAAAGTTACCCATAGCTTATGCTAGTAGGAAATTGCTGCCTAGGGAGCAAAACTACTCCGTGATCGAAAAGGAGTGCTTGGCACTGGTGTGGGGTGTAGGTAAATTCCACACGTACCTTTTCGGAAGGGAATTTGTCCTTGAAACGGACCATCAGCCTCTCATATATTTGAACAAGGCAAAAGTTGCCAACGCAAGATTGATGCGTTGGGCATTGACTCTGCAGCCATATCGTTTCCGGATCGAAGCAATCAGAGGGTCGGAAAATGTAGGGGCCGATTATTTAAGCAGAGTGTGATTTGCAGTTTTTTTTTTCCTTACCTTGATATTCTGGTAATGTAAATAATACGTTTCAGTTTGTATTTTTGCAAAATTCCGTGATTTTCTAAAAGTGCTTCCACTTTTTTTTAAGGGGGGAGGTATTGTCACGGAATTGTATGGTGTATATCAATATGTATATGTGATCAAAAATGTATTCGGGTTTCGTTTCCGACTAGAGCGTTACTCGGGGGTTGTTTATTTTTTTCGGCTCTAGTTATTTCGAAATACTGAGCGCGATTCACCCCATGCTGCACGTGCAAATTGCCTGCAGTGAAAACTCACGTACCTAGCTGCTGCGCATATCTGTCACAGCTAGAGTACATATAGAGCGAATTCTCTATAAACAAATTACACTACGATGAGTCTTGTCAGAAAGCTTACCTCTTTACGGGAGCAAAACTTCAGCTGTAGAGGTATGTGAAATTTAAGATTGTATTCTTTATCACTATTCGGCTTATATGACATAATTGTTTCATATATTAGATGTTTTAGAATTTATTCTAAATTCTACAGAGAGTCAATACCTAGGTCATACAACGCCATGATATTAGAAATCCTATAGGCTGGTTCAAGTTAGCTATTTGCTGTAACTGAACAGACGGGTATTATTTAATTATACGCGGCATGCATTGAATGATTAATGTAATGTGTAACGAGGCGTAATTCATGTGCGCGCATGCGCAACATATATCAATACAAAAGTACTAACCGTGTCATATGTACTACACGGTTTAGTTGTTATACTTTTAGCTGTTCCATATGTATGGTTTGGTGGTGTGTGAAGTCACAGAACTCTGTGTGGTTTCGTGTGACGTGTACGCTGTGTCTGGTGACGTTGTTTCGGAAGAGTGTACTGGTTTTCTCGATGCGAGGGACCAAGGCTTCTCGATCAACGGGTCTGTGTTAATGTGAAGGCTCTCGAGGGACCCTTCAACAGACTGGGAGGGGTGGACCATGCGTGGTGGCTCCTTGACCATGGACTAGAGCGGGTGGAACCGTAGATACATCTTGGTAGTCAAACGGACGCCACGATAGTTATATTTATTGCGTGTTCCATTTGATTGTTATCTCAATATTGCTATCTGTGCAAAATTACATTCATTCCCATTTCAATATCGCTATATGTGTGATAGATTCATAATTTCATACATCCCCATTTCAATATCGTTATATGAACGACATATTCATAATTTCATACATCCCCATTTCAATATCGTTATATGAACGACGGATTCATAAATTCATATTCCAACATCGCTTGTTAAATTGATAAATTGACGAGTTAACAGATTGATGGATAAATGAGTATTCTATTGATAAGTGCATAAATCACATGCTTTGGTCACCCTTGGTACTTAATAAGACCTTGTTTATATTGGGGTGTAAATCATATACTCTTATTTGTCGATTGGTGATAGGATGCTATTCACGTTTGTTTAAAATTCCATTTGTTAAATCCATCTTTGATTTTTCTCGTTGAGTTACTTGTTGTTGATAGTTCCATGTTAGGAACTTTATAATTTTCCTTATCTTTTTGTTATAATGGTGTCAGATTTGTTCATCTTTAAATTGCGTTTATAAATAAACATCTTATTAACGCAGTTGCTTTCGGTGTCTTCACTAATCCAGTCCCAACCCGGCTTCATCCTGTGACAAATGGTGTCAGAAGTGGGATTATTGGATTAGTCGGAGCACGGACGTTAGTTTGCATAGGTCTTGACTCCGATAAGATTGTTTCAGTTATCTGTTTCAGACTGTGACCTTCCTGACAAGAACAAATTCAGGCGGGTGAGTGAATACCTCACTCATATTTTGTTTTATTTACCATTTGTTTATCATATATACATATTGCATATATTTGGAGAAGGGATATACGGTTGGTTCGTGTAGTCCTAAAAATTGTATGTGTTATATGATAGTGCACTTAGGATTGGTGATCTTATCAACAGTATTTATCATGTCGTCGCTTAAAGATCTAGTGGAGTTGGGCAAACAGTTTGGGTATGAGGGGGAGGCCCTTAGAAATTTCGTTCAGGAGGAGCAGTCTCGGGAAAGGGATCAAAGATTAAAGGAGAGAGATATAGAAAGGGAAAAGTTAGAATTAGGGAAGCAGGATGAGAGGGAAAGAAGGGATTTTGAAAGGGAGAAAATGCTATTTGAGGAAAAGAAGATAGAACTAGAGAAGGAGAAGATAGAGCTTGAGAAGCAGGCAGAGAAGGAGAAGATAGAGCTTGAGAAGCAGGCAGAGAAGGAAAGGATAGGGTGGGAAAGGGAAGCAGAAAGGGAAAGAATAGAGCAGGTAAGAGAACTTGAGGAAAGAAAGTTAGATAGGGAGAAACAAGCAAAGTTAGAAGCCATTGAGTTAGAGGACAGGAATATGGAGAAAGAACATAGAAGGAAATTTGAATTATTAGAGGCTAAGAAAGATGGTCAACAAGAATCAAAGTTAAGAGGCCCTAAATTACCCCCTTTCGAAGATGACAAAGATAACTTAGATAGTTATTTACATAGGTTTGAGCGATATGCTACCATCCAAAAGTGGAAAAAAGATGATTGGTCGCTCCATCTCAGCGCGTTACTTAAAGGTAAAGCGCTAGATGTATATTCGCGTCTACCCGTGGACGAGGCATTGAACTATGACGCGTTAAGAGAGGCACTCCTTAAGAGATACGAGTTGACAGAACAAGGGTTCCGCAAAAAATTTAAATATAGTAAACCCGAGAAAGGCGAGACATTCACCCAGTTCGCCAGTTGGACGGGGAATTATTTCCAGCGTTGGGTTGAATGTGGTAAGATCCAAAAAACGTTTGAGGGTCTTACCGATTTTCTACTTAGGGACCAGCTGTTAAACACTTGTGGTAGGGAATTGTACTTGTTCCTGAGGGAAAAGTCCTTCAATAATATCTCAGATATGGCTACTCAGGCAGACTATTTCGCCGAAGCTCGGGGAGGTACCCAGAATGTGATCTAAAGGGATAACAAGGGAGGTAATCAAGGAAAAGATCAGAGACCCAGAGAACCCGAGAAACTTGGTACACATAAAGGTGGAAACTTTCAATCTGGGAAGGGTACGAATCGTAGGGATAGACAATGTTTTACCTGTAAGGAATGGGGTCACATCACGCCCGATTGTCCGAAAAGGAAGGGGTTTGTCCAGAGGGTCGCGGTTGCTATCGAAAGCAGAGCATGGTCAGGGGGCGGTAAGCGCGATGATTTTCCGCGTGATAATTCAGGGACTAATAACGTGAATACGGTGTACGAATCCGCAGCGCGTGCGCAGATCGGTCGTGATGTTATTCAGTCGATCGGCACTTGTCTTTTTCCCGAGGCGAGAGTACCGACTGCTACTGGTACCGCCAACGGTCAAGAAGTCACGGTCTTACGCGACACCGGGTGCACGGACGTCGTAGTAAAGCGGAGTCTCGTCAGGGATGACCAAATGCTTGGTTGGAAGTCCCCGTGCATGTTATTAGATCAAACGATTGATCGCGTTCCCGTCGCGAGAATAGAAATCGAGACGCCTTTTCTGACCGGAACCGTAGAAGCTCTGTGTATGGAAAATCCCATATACGACTTAACTATCGGAAATGTCGAGGGATCCAGACTCCCAACTCTCTCTGATTTCCGGTTTCCCATTGTACAAGCGGTCGAAACTAGGGCACAGGCGCAGGCGGATAAAAAGCCGCTACCTAAGTTAAAAGTTCCGGAAGCCGTGACTGATATCTCGCGCGATGAATTTACGCGTGAGCAAGGGCGTGACGCGTCCTTGAGCGCGACCGCGGAGAGGATCGTATCCGGTACCGCGAAACATTGTAAGGGCGGTTCAAGTTTGAAATTTATACGTAGGGAAAGTTTAATGTACAGGCAATTTACCACGTTGGATGGTAGAAAGTGTTTCCAACTGGTTGTCCCCAAGAAATTCAGGTCCCGTATACTTAGAGTAGCGCACGAGTTCGGTAGTGCAGGTCACTTGAGTAGGAAAAGGACGACGGACAAAGTATTAAGAGAATTTTATTGGCCAGGTGTAAATAGTGACGTACCACGATTCTGTCGTTCGTGTGATGTATGCCATAAAGCTGTTGAAAAGGGCGTTTTGAACGTCGTATGTATTGCGGTCATAGAAGACGAGCCGAGTGACCCCAACACAGAAATTCCCCTTGAGTACCCCATGGTTGTAGGAAATGAGGGAATAGATATGGTCAGCGTGTGCCCGGAATTACCTGAAGGTCAGCGTCAGCAAGTCAGGGAAATTTTAAGTAAGTACCCATACGTATTTACAGATCGACCAGGTAATACTGGATTAATAACGCACGAAATAAACTTGAATACCTCGGAGCCAATCAGAATAAAGGGATATCCAATACCCTTTAACGCACGGGAGACAATCGATGAGGAAGTAGGTAAAATGTTAGACCTGGGAGTGATTGAACCCTCAAACTCCCCCTATTCTTCCCCCGTGGTATTGGTTAGAAAGAAAGACGGAACTAATCGATTTTGTATAGACTTTCGACAACTAAATAAAGTCACCGTGTTTGATGCTGAACCGATGCCAGACATGGAGGGCTTGTTTTCAAAATTGGCAGGGCACCAGTACATTTCTAAATTAGATCTAACAAAAGGTTATTGGCAGGTGCCCATCGCTGAAAATGCTCGCGTATTAACGGCATTCGCGACCCCTAAAGGTCTTTTCCAGTTTAAGGTTATGCCTTTTGGTTTGGTTAACGCCGGTGCGTCGTGCGTGCGTCTTATGCGAAAATTGTTGAAAGGCACGAACAACGTAGATAGTTTTGTCGACGATATTCTAGTATATACACATACCTGGGAAGAGCATGTTAGGGCATTAGTCGATCTGTTTGACAGACTCCGCAAGGCAAATCTCACAGCGAGACCCTCCAAGTGTAGCATAGCATATTCTAACTTGGAATGCTTGGGCCATCTAGTAAGTGGGTCAGGGCAGTTAAAACCCCACCCTGATAAAATTGACGCGATTAAAGACGCTCCTAGGCCAGAAACCAAGAAACAGATACGATCGTTTCTTGGATTGATAGGTTTTTATAGGAAGTTCGTTCCAAATTTCGCCGCTATAGCTAGTCCATTGACGGATTTGACTAGGAAAGGGCAGCCAAATAAAGTTTCTTGGGGTTTATGCCAAGAAAAAGCTTTTAACGCCCTTAAGGCAAGGTTGATCAGTGCACCGATCCTAAAGTTGCCAGAATTAAATAGATCGTTCATATTGAGAACTGATGCATCCGACACGGGCTTAGGAGCAGTTTTGCTACAGGAGCAAGACGGGGTAAAGTTACCCATAGCTTATGCTAGTAGGAAATTGCTGCCTAGGGAGCAAAACTACTCCGTGATCGAAAAGGAGTGCTTGGCACTGGTGTGGGGTGTAGGTAAATTCCACACGTACCTTTTCGGAAGGGAATTTGTCCTTGAAACGGACCATCAGCCTCTCATATATTTGAACAAGGCAAAAGTTGCCAACGCAAGATTGATGCGTTGGGCATTGACTCTGCAGCCATATCGTTTCCGGATCGAAGCAATCAGAGGGTCGGAAAATGTAGGAGCCGATTATTTAAGCAGAGTGTGATTTGCAGTTTTTTTTTTCCTTACCTTGATATTCTGGTAATGTAAATAATACGTTTCAGTTTGTATTTTTGCAAAATTCCGTGATTTTCTAAAAGTGCTTCCACTTTTTTTTAAGGGGGGAGGTATTGTCACGGAATTGTATGGTGTATATCAATATGTATATGTGATCAAAAATGTATTCGGGTTTCGTTTCCGACTAGAGCGTTACTCGGGGGTTGTTTATTTTTTTCGGCTCTAGTTATTTCGAAATACTGAGCGCGATTCACCCCATGCTGCACGTGCAAATTGCCTGCAGTGAAAACTCACGTACCTAGCTGCTGCGCATATCTGTCACAGCTAGAGTACATATAGAGCGAATTCTCTATAAACAAATTACACTACGATGAGTCTTGTCAGAAAGCTTACCTCTTTACGGGAGCAAAACTTCAGCTGTAGAGGTATGTGAAATTTAAGATTGTATTCTTTATCACTATTCGGCTTATATGACATAATTGTTTCATATATTAGATGTTTTAGAATTTATTCTAAATTCTACAGAGAGTCAATACCTAGGTCATACAACGCCATGATATTAGAAATCCTATAGGCTGGTTCAAGTTAGCTATTTGCTGTAACTGAACAGACGGGTATTATTTAATTATACGCGGCATGCATTGAATGATTAATGTAATGTGTAACGAGGCGTAATTCATGTGCGCGCATGCGCAACATATATCAATACAAAAGTACTAACCGTGTCATATGTACTACACGGTTTAGTTGTTATACTTTTAGCTGTTCCATATGTATGGTTTGGTGGTGTGTGAAGTCACAGAACTCTGTGTGGTTTCGTGTGACGTGTACGCTGTGTCTGGTGACGTTGTTTCGGAAGAGTGTACTGGTTTTCTCGATGCGAGGGACCAAGGCTTCTCGATCAACGGGTCTGTGTTAATGTGAAGGCTCTCGAGGGACCCTTCAACAGACTGGGAGGGGTGGACCATGCGTGGTGGCTCCTTGACCATGGACTAGAGCGGGTGGAACCGTAGATACATCTTGGTAGTCAAACGGACGCCACGATAGTTATATTTATTGCGTGTTCCATTTGATTGTTATCTCAATATTGCTATCTGTGCAAAATTACATTCATTCCCATTTCAATATCGCTATATGTGTGATAGATTCATAATTTCATACATCCCCATTTCAATATCGTTATATGAACGACATATTCATAATTTCATACATCCCCATTTCAATATCGTTATATGAACGACGGATTCATAAATTCATATTCCAACATCGCTTGTTAAATTGATAAATTGACGAGTTAACAGATTGATGGATAAATGAGTATTCTATTGATAAGTGCATAAATCACATGCTTTGGTCACCCTTGGTACTTAATAAGACCTTGTTTATATTGGGGTGTAAATCATATACTCTTATTTGTCGATTGGTGATAGGATGCTATTCACGTTTGTTTAAAATTCCATTTGTTAAATCCATCTTTGATTTTTCTCGTTGAGTTACTTGTTGTTGATAGTTCCATGTTAGGAACTTTATAATTTTCCTTATCTTTTTGTTATAATGGTGTCAGATTTGTTCATCTTTAAATTGCGTTTATAAATAAACATCTTATTAACGCAGTTGCTTTCGGTGTCTTCACTAATCCAGTCCCAACCCGGCTTCATCCTGTGACAAATGGTGTCAGAAGTGGGATTATTGGATTAGTCGGAGCACGGACGTTAGTTTGCATAGGTCTTGACTCCGATAAGATTGTTTCAGTTATCTGTTTCAGACTGTGACCTTCCTGACAAGAACAAATTCAGGCTGGTGAGTGAATACCTCACTCATATTTTGTTTTATTTACCATTTGTTTATCATATATACATATTGCATATATTTGGAGAAGGGATATACGGTTGGTTCGTGTAGTCCTAAAAATTGTATGTGTTATATGATAGTGCACTTAGGATTGGTGATCTTATCAACAGTATTTATCATGTCGTCGCTTAAAGATCTAGTGGAGTTGGGCAAACAGTTTGGGTATGAGGGGGAGGCCCTTAGAAATTTCGTTCAGGAGGAGCAGTCTCGGGAAAGGGATCAAAGATTAAAGGAGAGAGATATAGAAAGGGAAAAGTTAGAATTAGGGAAGCAGGATGAGAGGGAAAGAAGGGATTTTGAAAGGGAGATAATGCTATTTGAGGAAAAGAAGATAGAACTAGAGAAGGAGAAGATAGAGCTTGAGAAGCAGGCAGAGAAGGAGAAGATAGAGCTTGAGAAGCAGGCAGAGAAGGAAAGGATAGGGTGGGAAAGGGAAGCAGAAAGGGAAAGAATAGAGCAGGTAAGAGAACTTGAGGAAAGAAAGTTAGATAGGGAGAAACAAGCAAAGTTAGAAGCCATTGAGTTAGAGGACAGGAATATGGAGAAAGAACATAGAAGGAAATTTGAATTATTAGAGGCTAAGAAAGATGGTCAACAAGAATCAAAGTTAAGAGGCCCTAAATTACCCCCTTTCGAAGATGACAAAGATAACTTAGATAGTTATTTACATAGGTTTGAGCGATATGCTACCATCCAAAAGTGGAAAAAAGATGATTGGTCGCTCCATCTCAGCGCGTTACTTAAAGGTAAAGCGCTAGATGTATATTCGCGTCTACCCGTGGACGAGGCATTGAACTATGACGCGTTAAGAGAGGCACTCCTTAAGAGATACGAGTTGACAGAACAAGGGTTCCGCAAAAAATTTAAATATAGTAAACCCGAGAAAGGCGAGACATTCACCCAGTTCGCCAGTAGGACGGGGAATTATTTCCAGCGTTGGGTTGAATGTGGTAAGATCCAAAAAACGTTTGAGGGTCTTACCGATTTTCTACTTAGGGACCAGCTGTTAAACACTTGTGGTAGGGAATTGTACTTGTTCCTGAGGGAAAAGTCCTTCAATAATATCTCAGATATGGCTACTCAGGCAGACTATTTCGCCGAAGCTCGGGGAGGTACCCAGAATGTGATCTAAAGGGATAACAAGGGAGGTAATCAAGGAAAAGATCAGAGACCCAGAGAACCCGAGAAACTTGGTACACATAAAGGTGGAAACTTTCAATCTGGGAAGGGTACGAATCGTAGGGATAGACAATGTTTTACCTGAAAGGAATTGGGTCACATCACGCCCGATTGTCCGAAAAGGAAGGGGTTTGTCCAGAGGGTCGCGGTTGCTATCGAAAGCAGAGCATGGTCAGGGGGCGGTAAGCGCGATGATTTTCCGCGTGATAATTCAGGGACTAATAACGTGAATACGGTGTACGAATCCGCAGCGCGTGCGCAGATCGGTCGTGATGTTATTCAGTCGATCGGCACTTGTCTTTTTCCCGAGGCGAGAGTACCGACTGCTACTGGTACCGCCAACGGTCAAGAAGTCACGGTCTTACGCGACACCGGGTGCACGGACGTCGTAGTAAAGCGGAGTCTCGTCAGGGATGACCAAATGCTTGGTTGGAAGTCCCCGTGCATGCTATTAGATCAAACGATTGATCGCGTTCCCGTCGCGAGAATAGAAATCGAGACGCCTTTTCTGACCGGAACCGTAGAAGCTCTGTGTATGGAAAATCCCATATACGACTTAACTATCGGAAATGTCGAGGGATCCAGACTCCCAACTCTCTCTGATTTCCGGTTTCCCATTGTACAAGCGGTCGAAACTAGGGCACAGGCGCAGGCGGATAAAAAGCCGCTACCTAAGTTAAAAGTTCCGGAAGCCGTGACTGATATCTTGCGCGATGAATTTACGCGTGAGCAAGGGCGTGACGCGTCCTTGAGCGCGACCGCGGAGAGGATCGTATCCGGTACCGCGAAACATTGTAAGGGCGGTTCAAGTTTGAAATTTATACGTAGGGAAAGTTTAATGTACAGGCAATTTACCACGTTGGATGGTAGAAAGTGTTTCCAACTGGTTGTCCCCCAGAAATTCAGGTCCCGTATACTTAGAGTAGCGCACGAGTTCGGTAGTGCAGGTCACTTGAGTAGGAAAAGGACGACGGACAAAGTATTAAGAGAATTTTATTGGCCAGGTGTAAATAGTGATGTACCACGATTCTGACGTTCGTGTGATTTATGCCATAAAGCTGTTGAAAAGGGCGTTTTGAACGTCGTATGTATTGCGGTCATAGAAGACGAGCCGAGTGACCCCAACACAGAAATTCCCCTTGAGTACCCCATGGTTGTAGGAAATGAGGGAATAGATATGGTCAGCGTGTGCCCGGAATTACCTGAAGGTCAGCGTCAGCAAGTCAGGGAAATTTTAAGTAAGTACCCATACGTATTTACAGATCGACCAGGTAATACTGGATTAATAACGCACGAAATAAACTTGAATACCTCGGAGCCAATCAGAATAAAGGGATATCCAATACCCTTTAACGCACGGGAGACAATCGATGAGGAAGTAGGTAAAATGTTAGACCTGGGAGTGATTGAACCCTCAAACTCCCCCTATTCTTCCCCCGTGGTATTGGTTAGAAAGAAAGACGGAACTAATCGATTTTGTATAGACTTTCGACAACTAAATAAAGTCACCGTGTTTGATGCTGAACCGATGCCAGACATGGAGGGCTTGTTTTCAAAATTGGCAGGGCACCAGTACATTTCTAAATTAGATCTAACAAAAGGTTATTGGCAGGTGCCCATCGCTGAAAATGCTCGCGTATTAACGGCATTCGCGACCCCTAAAGGTCTTTTCCAGTTTAAGGTTATGCCTTTTGGTTTGGTTAACGCCGGTGCGTCGTGCGTGCGTCTTATGCGAAAATTGTTGAAAGGCACGAACAACGTAGATAGTTTTGTCGACGATATTCTAGTATATACACATACCTGGGAAGAGCATGTTAGGGCATTAGTCGATCTGTTTGACAGACTCCGCAAGGCAAATCTCACAGCGAGACCCTCCAAGTGTAGCATAGCATATTCTAACTTGGAATGCTTGGGCCATCTAGTAAGTGGGTCAGGGCAGTTAAAACCCCACCCTGATAAAATTGACGCGATTAAAGACGCTCCTAGGCCAGAAACCAAGAAACAGATACGATCGTTTCTTGGATTGATAGGTTTTTATAGGAAGTTCGTTCCAAATTTCGCCGCTATAGCTAGTCCATTGACGGATTTGACTAGGAAAGGGCAGCCAAATAAAGTTTCTTGGGGTTTATGCCAAGAAAAAGCTTTTAACGCCCTTAAGGCAAGGTTGATCAGTGCACCGATCCTAAAGTTGCCAGAATTAAATAGATCGTTCATATTGAGAACTGATGCATCCGACACGGGCTTAGGAGCAGTTTTGCTACAGGAGCAAGACGGGGTAAAGTTACCCATAGCTTATGCTAGTAGGAAATTGCTGCCTAGGGAGCAAAACTACTCCGTGATCGAAAAGGAGTGCTTGGCACTGGCGTGGGGTGTAGGTAAATTCCACACGTACCTTTTCGGAAGGGAATTTGTCCTTGAAACGGACCATCAGCCTCTCATATATTTGAACAAGGCAAAAGTTGCCAACGCAAGATTGATGCGTTGGGCATTGACTCTGCAGCCATATCGTTTCCGGATCGAAGCAATCAGAGGGTCGGAAAATGTAGGGGCCAATTATTTAAGCAGAGTGTGATTTGCAGTTTTTTTTTTCCTTACCTTGATATTCTGGTAATGTAAATAATACGTTTCAGTTTGTATTTTTGCAAAATTCCGTGATTTTCTAAAAGTGCTTCCACTTTTTTTTAAGGGGGGAGGTATTGTCACGGAATTGTATGGTGTATATCAATATGTATATGTGATCAAAAATGTATTCGGGTTTCGTTTCCGACTAGAGCGTTACTCGGGGGTTGTTTATTTTTTTCGGCTCTAGTTATTTCGAAATACTGAGCGCGATTCACCCCATGCTGCACGTGCAAATTGCCTGCAGTGAAAACTCACGTACCTAGCTGCTGCGCATATCTGTCACAGCTAGAGTACATATAGAGCGAATTCTCTATAAACAAATTACACTACGATGAGTCTTGTCAGAAAGCTTACCTCTTTACGGGAGCAAAACTTCAGCTGTAGAGGTATGTGAAATTTAAGATTGTATTCTTTATCACTATTCGGCTTATATGACATAATTGTTTCATATATTAGATGTTTTAGAATTTATTCTAAATTCTACAGAGAGTCAATACCTAGGTCATACAACGCCATGATATTAGAAATCCTATAGGCTGGTTCAAGTTAGCTATTTGTTGTAACTGAACAGACGGGTATTATTTAATTATACGCGGCATGCATTGAATGATTAATGTAATGTGTAACGAGGCGTAATTCATGTGCGCGCATGCGCAACATATATCAATACAAAAGTACTAACCGTGTCATATGTACTACACGGTTTAGTTGTTATACTTTTAGCTGTTCCATATGTATGGTTTGGTGGTGTGTGAAGTCACAGAACTCTGTGTGGTTTCGTGTGACGTGTACGCTGTGTCTGGTGACGTTGTTTCGGAAGAGTGTACTGGTTTTCTCGATGCGAGGGACCAAGGCTTCTCGATCAACGGGTCTGTGTTAATGTGAAGGCTCTCGAGGGACCCTTCAACAGACTGGGAGGGGTGGGCCATGCGTGGTGGCTCCTTGACCATGGACTAGAGCGGGTGGAACCGTAGATACATCTTGGTAGTCACACGGACGCCACGATAGTTATATTTATTGCGTGTTCCATTTGATTGTTATCTCAATATTGCTATCTGTGCAAAATTACATTAATTCCCATTTCAATATCGCTATATGTGTGATAAATTCATAATTTCATACATCCCCATTTCAATATCGTTATATGAACGACATATTCATAATTTCATACATCCCCATTTCAATATCGTTATATGAACGACGGATTCATAAATTCATATTCCAACATCGCTTGTTAAATTGATAAATTGACGAGTTAACAGATTGATGGATAAATGAGTATTCTATTGATAAGTGCATAAATCACATGCTTTGGTCACCCTTGGTACTTAATAAGACCTTGTTTATATTGGGGTGTAAATCATATACTCTTATTTGTCGATTGGTGATAGGATGCTATTCACGTTTGTTTAAAATTCCATTTGTTAAATCCATCTTTGATTTTTCTCGTTGAGTTACTTGTTGTTGATAGTTCCATGTTAGGAACTTTATAATTTTCCTTATCTTTTTGTTATAATGGTGTCAGATTTGTTCATCTTTAAATTGCGTTTATAAATAAACATCTTATTAACGCAGTTGCTTTCGGTGTCTTCACTAATCCAGTCCCAACCCGGCTTCATCCTGTGACATCGGGTTTATAACAAAACACTGTTGATGGTGATAAAAATGCAATATTTATTGATGAATGACTTGAATGGGAAGAAAGGTTATGATTAATACGTGCGTGTATTGGGTCCAAATATTGGACTAATTAACATAATCAGCACGAACCTAATACGGTAACCCAAATATGAATACAAATAAATAAATACACAATGCAATGAAAAAGGCTAATGATTCATCTCATACGACAAAAGAATGATATGTTTTACTCAGATAGTAAAATGATGTATTTTTACTCATATAGCAAAAATGTACAACCTCAAACAATGAAACATGAGGCACTTTATTCAAATAATAAAATGTAGCGCGAACAAATGGGATAGATATCCTGCCAAATATCTTGCACTCCCAAACCACTGGGTATCACAAAAAAAACAAAATTAGCCCACGGCTAAGAGATTACATATATGGAGCGACTCACAAACACTCCATCACTAGCATACTTGGCTGCTAGTCGCACTGGTCAATCAAGCGATCCACGCCCACCAATGGGTCAACAACGCCCGATCACCTGGTATCCAAGCACCCCACTGTTCATTCAGCTCCACGGCTGCTGTGGTTAGCTTTTACCGCTGCTATAGTCGACTTCTACTGTCCCCTCTATAGCTGGGACCTCGTCGACTCCGATTACTACAGCTCTACAACTCTACAGCTCTACAGCTGAAGGCGTGCAAGTCCTTAAGTAGACTGCTCACTGACAAGACGTTCCGTAATGTAAAGATTTAATCTTACGGTGAGGCATTTATACACAGACGATGCATTCGGTTTTTCCCATCGAAAACACTTCGCACGTGCGGCATGGGGTGAACCGAACTCACTGTTTCGAAATATGGTACAATATACATAGCTCACTCTCGGGTATCGTTGTTATACTGAAAACGAAACCCGAGTACATGTATTTAATAAAAGGGATTTATACAATTCCGTGACATTTACCCCTAATCAAATCTTAAAGATTGACAGAAAAGCCAAATATTCTTATAGTTACCGGTTTAATATACAAGTTGAAAACATTGTGTGTAAACCTGTTATTTTTTTTAGAAATTTGTGGATGACATATTGTTGTGAAGGAAATATTGTGTGGAAAATGTAAACAGCAAAACTTAATGGGGCATATTTCAAACAATAATTGTCAGCTATTCACCTAGATGTAAATTTAGACTCCGCAATGACCAACAACTGTTCCTTGTAACGGAATTGAATACCTGCTTCTAATCTTTTTAAACTCACACTTAAACTAATACCCTCCTCGTAAATCAAAACGCATCCCGGCATAAGTTTTGTTTTCTCTTCACACTCCTTTTTGTGTTACAGATTTCTTTTTTAAAGTCATCGAATCTAAGACCCAATGCAAGACTTTTTATGTCAATGTCATTTCCGTGTTCAGTTCAGTTTTTAATGTCTCTTTGTTTTTGGTTGTTTTCTTCTCGGTTTTAACTTTATTCTACCACTTAATGTGAGAATATTTCTATGTATTACAGTTGTTTATATATCTGTTTCTGCTGTAAACATTTGTTCCCAATCAATTAAATCTTTTTGCATGTCTTTCATGGTTCTTTTTTTGTTGTTGTTTTTTTTTGTTGTTTTTTTTTAAATACTGTTTCACACTACCTTGTCTATTTCATTAACACCACCCCTACAATAATATTTTTTGTTATATCATTATCTGTATATTATTTTGTATCAATTGTTGATTGTTGAGCATTTGCTTGTAACTTATTGTAAAACTCTTTAAAGGTAACATATTTTATCGTTTTGATTTTCTTACTTAAATATAATATATAAATCGTAAGTTGTTTTATAGATCCTTTTAGTTTATTTTGTTAAATAGGTTTTTGTTATTTGTAACTCTGAATGTGTATCAGCGCTAACAATATCTTGCTGTTCAAATCACTAACTGTTTTTGCTAATATCAGTAATTAGCTTTTTTTTTCTTCATCTTTTTATTTAACAATTCAGATATTTGTAAGTATCCATAATATCTATTTCACTGTTCTTCCTCTCTTAAATTGGTTGTAAATATTGCTGTGTTGGTTATTTTATCTACTGTCTTTCTCCATTACAGCTTGAAATGTTTAAGTAACATTAGATGCGGTATTTAGTCGTTCTCTGAACAATTCAGGTGCTTATACAATTTTGTTTTCTGTTGTCATCAATCAGTTTTTGTAGGTCTGAGATTTTGTTAGTTCTTTCATTACCGTTCTTTTCAATAGTAACAATACTTTTCTACATTTTCTCTCCATGTCTGAATGTCTTTCAAACTGTTGTGCTCCTGAGTCTTACGTATATGAGTATGATATTCGTTTTGTTCATAATTTCTGTTAGATGCTGCTAATGCTTGAACTAGATCTGCTACTTTAGTAATGAGGTAAATGTTGAGGTTCAAGTCACTGTTAACTGTTTGACATACTGTTATGTATTTCCCATGTGTTTGCCTTCGTAAAGTCTGCCATGTCATTTCTACCGTATTAAACCCCGTGTCACAAGGACCTCTTAAAGTTAATGCAGTTTCTATCATCATGATGTTTATCTAGCTATAAAAGAGGTGGTTTGCACAGGCTATTTTGTTACGGAATCATATATCATTTCTGTTAAATAATGTTATCGTTTTATTAGTTTATGACCTCTGTATAATAGTCTAATAGGTGTCGTTTTGCAGAGTACACATATACGGTAATTTCAATGTGGCCCAGTACATTGGTCCTGGGAAGATCAATATTGTCGGTGAAGCATTAGTCATGTCACGTGATCAGCGCGTGGGGTTTGCACTTTTGACCTGACCTGGATTTCGCAATCCAAGAATGATTCATTTTGTTGACCAGAAGTTAGATAGTAAGATCGTAATACTGAGTTGTTATTATGAGACGGAATAAGATGGGTTTTATTTGTATATGACGCAGTACAGAAACTATAAAATAAGATGTAATCGCAGCGTTCGTGATTCTATATAGTTTCGTCAGCTTGAGAGGTCTTTAACGAAATTTGTTCTTTGTATGTGATATTATGCTTCAGAGATTTTATTATACAATACATTTTGGATTTAGTACTGCTACTTCAAAAATATTACCCAGACAGTACATTTTTGGGATTAACTACTGATATTTAAGAATTATACAGCTCCGTTGGAATTATCGGAAACATCTCTAGAACTTGTGTAATATTCTATATTCACAAAGATTACTTGGAATTAATAACTCTTGAATATAACTGATTCTTGTTGGCACGCCAGCACTTTGGTGGTTTTATTCGGAATATTCTCCATTCGGAATAATTTGGATTAACTTCCGGATCAGTGAACATTAGAGCAATTTAGGACTTTTAAGGATATTCTATACTGTAAGTTATTTTTAATTCTTTCACTTTGATTGTTTGTTGAAATATTTATATATTTTAGGAAATTAAATATTTGTGTTTTAAATCTTAAAAGCTTGTTTGAGTCTTTTCTTTTGTTACATTACCCCTAGTCTTAACAATTTACTTTACATGAAACCATACGTTACATGCATATCGTGAACATCTATTTCTTTTCCATTTTCATCTTTAATGCCAGCATTCAATCTGTTAATTGTACTCATTTGTAATTGTCTGTAAGGACAATTAACAGCTTATGAGACAAAATCACTGTGAAAAACATTTTAACAGGCAAAGCTGTTAACGAAGTAGAATAGTTACCAGTGAAGAATTTTGTGTTATTGATGTGGACATTGCAAATGTACATATATTTTTGGGTGTTTAAAACAATTAAACAGTATTAGATATATCAGATGCCAGCATATTTCTATGGTCATATAATCTTATTAGTTTATCGTTGTAGTGAGTGATAAATACGGAATAATTATTAAACATAGTTATTTGAACGTTTAATTTGTGTTTCAGGTTTTTAACGTCTATATTTTGTTCCTTTTCACCATTAGGCAGTCATTCCCTCTGATGTTTCATGTATATCTCATGGATATAAAAACATCAGGAATTAAAACAGTCCCTGTTTGATTCTTGTCATTGGCATAAGTGTTTTGAGTTCATCGGAAATAGTGTAATATCCAACTACAAACCCCGTCCTCTTCAATGACATTGTTCGATTACTGTTTCTGATGTGAATTGAATCTTGGGATAGACTTCTCTTGTCAGAGAGTCCGTTGATCTTTATATAACTTTCCATTTGTACTAGCGAAATCCAAATAAAAAAGAGGCAAAGCGATTAAATTCAAACAATATTCTTCTTGTAATGACAATAGACTTTATGTTCCCTCTAAGCTTCTGCAAAATCTCTATCACTTTCGATTTCTTCCTTTTCTCCATTTGTTTCAATTCCTGTATGTTTTGGATTTCTCTATTATTTATGATGTTCCTTTTTACAGTTTTTGTTGTCTTTTTCGGTTATGATCAAAACCTAATGGTTCATTTAATTGTCACTTATTGCTTTGATTATTATGTCGTTAACAATGTTCAACTTACTAATGGCAGACTGTACTATTTCATCATGTTTTAAAATTTTGTTAATGTATTTTAACCTTTCATTGAAAGCTGTTGCAACAAATCACAATGTTGCACAAAACGCACAAAAAGTCAAAGGAACAGTTACATTAGGACTTATTCCTGCAACACCCAATCCAGCTGCTGTTACGCCGATACATCCATACCACCTTTGCATTTCATTCTAAGACCTATATATATATATATATATATATATAGATAGATAGATAGAGAGAGAGAGAGAGAGAGAGAGAGAGAGAGAGAGGGGGGGAAAGAGAGGGTGTGAGAGAGAGAGAGAGAGAAAGGGAGAAATTAGATTGTTCATTTGTAACTAATTTGACTGACTTTGTAGATATATGAGTCCGTACTGTTTTATTTTTCATTGATTTTATTTTTTTTTATACGTGGCTTGCTTTTAATATATAAATATAATGGTGATGTGCGTCTTGAGTATTCATGTTTGATGGTGGGCCTATTGATTGTAAACATCAATACCTTCTTTAAAAGCGTTCTGTATGTTTAATGTTGCATGGTAAATTATGTTTATGATGTTTGTGTTTTCAGATGACATTTGTCCCTATGTAAAAGCTTAAATATTTATTATCCAAAACAAACCTAAATCATTTGACAATGCAAGTTTGATTTTACCTATGTTTTTGTACAGCATTAACAATTGTATGCAGTAAAAGTGGATGTACTTATCATGAAGTCAATTGTAATGTCGCTAAGTCAAAATTGAATAATTTAGTTTTGCAACTTCTCCAATATCGAATTTTGATGATGGTCATTTTGACATCTTAAACAACTTCTTCAAAACCATGCTGCATGCAACGGTAAGAGCAGACTTATGTCCTAAATGAGAAATAGAGTTAATAATTAATGTTTTTCGTTTCACTTGATATTTGTCTGATGGTAAAACCTATACTGTTGCATATGGACCTGAACAGATCAAGCATTTCTTGTATTAGGTTATAAAACCCTGAACACGTTACTTCGCAAAACCAAAAGATCGTCGCAGACCTGCACCAAGAAGTCAACTTGGAACAATATCACAAGTATTTAAAATATCTAAGTTGGACGTTTTTGAAGAAAGAACAAGAAGAGTGCAAAGCACCACAAGCTGATGCAATTACACTATGTAAAAGAAAGATACAACTTCAACCAAAATATATATATAGGTGGTGACATAGCTGTTTTGGGCATCTTGTTTATTTGGTCAAAACATACAATTGTTTCAACACAAAATCTTCAATATCGGGCTGTAAATGATGTTGGAGTTAACAGTAAACAAGCACCCAAAGTAAAGTAAGTAAATAAATGGTTGAACATTGTTCAGTCTCTTTTTTTTCATGTTCTGAAGTGTCCGTTTGAAATCAATGTGTTTTAATGTTATTAGCATTCAGTGCAAACAGATGCAATCCTAGCTTAAATGACAAAAGGCCAGTTGAGTATCTAATTCCATTTGAATTTATGTAATCATCTTTCAGTTCATTCTTTAAACTGGCTGAGTTGTCAATCGGAAGAAATCTGCTAATCAATGACTTCAGAGTTTACATTACAACATATGACAATGATCTGGATATTTTAGCAGCTCTAGCATTAATGAATAATGAATAATGAATAATTCATAATAAATAATAATTCATATGTCTTCTTGATTTGTTTCTTGTTCATCTTTTCCAACTCTTTTTCTGTCACGTTTTACCCATTATCTATTGTTATGTTCCATTTGCAATATCTTTCTTCAGTTCCTGTTTGTGCACCTCTAGTTGTGGTGAAGTGTGGTTGTTGCTATTTCTATCTTCGATAAATCCCAATTCTTTTATTTCCAGTTGGACTTTGTTAATTTATCATTGACAAAGTCGTCGCTGTTTAAATAACGGAAAAATAACTGTGTTGGTGAAGATTTTGCTTAAAATTTTGAAGATTACTGAAGAGATGACTTTGAAAACACCTAAATCATATTTGGATAAAACTAATCTATCAACAAAAGGTTTTGCAACTAAAGAAAATCTTCGAGCGTAAATAATCAATGAAATCTTCAAGCAGAAATTAGAAATAGATACAAAAAGACCGCAAATATGGTATCAAAAATAGATTTTTTTAAAAACCAATATCAGTTGATGATAAATGATTTTAGACTTCAAGACAAAACAATATACCTTTATGACACAAATGGAAAGAGAGTTAGAATTTCAGACAGATAACCCAATAATTTGTTTTGCTAAAACAGAATATGTATATGTCGATAAACAAACAAAAGCTAAAGATATTTGGTAAGGAAGTTAAAATAGCAGCCAGGCATTTATTCCAAATTGTTGATTCAGAGTATATGTCAACCCTGCATATTCAGGAGATGTGTTTCTTACATTACAAGAAATTGCAGAGTGCCAGACTATGCAAAACAGAACAGAAGAAACAACCCAAATATCCATTGGAATCAACAGTTATCATGAGATAACCAGTAAAAATACCTGAGGATATCAAGATGCCCACAACATACAGAAGTGAACCTTTCGATCACCCAGTATATGAAGTGGAAAATATTATATCTTATTAAATGTATACATTCAAATTGGAGAACGTTCACTTACAGTGAAAAGATCATTCACTACACTAGAGGAAGGAGAATTTAGGAGTTGTGCAAAT
The DNA here is from genome assembly GCA_029931535.1 of Margaritifera margaritifera. Lineage (NCBI taxonomy): Eukaryota > Metazoa > Mollusca > Bivalvia > Unionida > Margaritiferidae > Margaritifera > Margaritifera margaritifera. The sequence goes on from JAQPZY010001607.1 coordinate 180,877, forward strand.
GTTGTAGAAGTTGTCAATTCAAACATTACATCTATGAAATCTTATGTTGAAACGCATGAAGTACATATTGAAATGTTAAAAAATAAATCAGCAAAGAAATAGACCCAAATAAAAAAGTTGTATCGCAAAAGCAGTTGGAAAGTGATGAAAGCATACAGACACAATTATCTGGACATCTATCACAGTTGGAGAGAAATTTTGGAGAATATATTGATAGGAAATAAGATCCAAAATTAAATAAAAGTTACCTTCAGTAAAACGCTACAACAAATGTTTAAAGAAAAGGGTGTTACAACAACTGTTATATCCACTGCAGTTGGTATGACAATAAGAGCTGTTGATCTGTGCATGGAAAATGTTGTAAAAGATTTAGTGGGGCGGAGAGGAGGAACAAGTGACAGCAGGTTTCCATCAGGTGGCAGAGATAATTCGATCGTCGACAAGAATAAAAAGGCTTAATAAATAGTGCCAAGTATTTGTTTAGCCTTAAAAGCAGTGGCAGCAATGCCTGGAATTATTATCAGTATAATTATATGGCTTTTGAAAGCAGCTGAACAGGTTGTTTACTTCCCTTCTAAACATGCCATTTAGCTTGTTTTGGCAATAGTGGGTTAGATATTAGCATTTATATTGGAGGTGTAAACAATGCATTTAGCAGAACTGTACACATATTAGAGCATTGCCCGCATTTCAATTGCTTACGGTATATTGTACGTACATTAGAGTATTGCCGGCATTCCAATTCATTACGCTATATTGTACGTACATTAGAGTATTTCCGGCATTCCAATTGCTTAAGGTATATAGTATTGTACGTACATTAGAGTATTGCCGGTATATTGTAGATATATTAGAGCATTGCCGGAGTTCCAAATCCTTACGGTAAATTGTACGTGCATTAGAGTATTGCCGGCATTCCAATTCATTACGGTATATTGCACGTACATTAGAGTATTGCCGGCATTCCAATTCATTACGGTATATTGTGCGTACATTAGAGTATTGCCGGTATATTGTAGATACATTAGAGTTTTGCCGGCATTCCAATTCCTTACGGTATATTGTACATACATTAGAGTATTGCCGGCATTCATATTGCTTACGGTATATTGTACGTACATTAGAGTATTGTCGGCATTTCAATTCATTACGGTATATTGTACGTACATTAGAGTATTCTCGGCATTCCAATTCCTTACGGTATATTGTACTTACATTAGAGTATTACCGGCATTCCAATTCCTTACATTATATTGTACGTACATTAGAGTATTACCGGCATTCCAATTCCTTACGGTATATTGTACGTACATTAGAGTATTGCCGGCGTTCCAATTCATTACGGTATATTATACGCACATTAGAGCATTGCCGGGATTCCAATTGCGCACGGTATATTGTCTGTACATTAGAGTATTGCCGGCATTCCAATTGCTTACGGTATATTGTACGTACATTAGAGTATTGCTGGCATTCCAAATGCTTACAGCATATTGTACGTATATTAGAGTATTGCCGGCATTCTAATTCCTTACGGTATATTGTACGTACATTAGAGTATTGCCAGCATTCCAATTCATTACGGTATATTTTACGTACATTAGAGTATTGCCGGCATTCCGATTTCTTATGGTATATTGTATGTACATTAGAGTATTGCCGGTATTCCAATTCCTCACGGTATATTGTACGTACATTAGAGTATTGCAGCCATTTCAATTGCGCACGGTATATTGTACGTACATTAGAGTATTGCCGGCATTCCTGTTGCTTAAAGTATATTGTACGTACATCAGAGTAATGCCGGCATTCCTGTTGCTTAAAGTATATTGTACGTACATCAGAGTATTGCCGGCATTCCAATTCCTTACGGTATATTGTACGTACATCAGAGTATTGCTGGCATTCCAATTCCTTACGGTATATTATACGTACATTAGAGCATTGCCGGCATTCCAATTGCGCACGGTATATTGAACGTACATTAGAGTATTGCCGGCATTCCAATTGCGCACGGTATATTGTACGAACATTAGAGTATTGCCGGCATTCCAAATGCTTATAGTACATTGTACGTACATTAGAGTATTGCCGGCATTCAAATTCATTACGGTATATTGTACCTACATTAGAGTATTGCCGGCATTCCAATTTCTTACGGTATATTGTATGTACATTAGAGTATTGCCGGCATTCCAATTCCTCGCTGTATATTGTACGTACATTAGAGTATTGCCGGCATTCCAGTTGCTTACGGTATATTGTACGTACATTAGAGTATTGCCGGCATTCCAATTCCTTGCGGAATATTGTACGTGCATTAGAGTATTGCCGGCATTCCAATTTCTTACGGTGTATTGTACGTACATTAGAGTATTGCCGGTATTCTAATTCCTTACGGTATATTGTACGTGCATTAGAATATTGTCGGCATTCCAATTCCTCACGGTATATTGTACGTACATTAGAGTATTGCCGGCATTCCAATTCATTACGGTATATTGTATGTACATTAGAGTATTGCCGGCATTCCAATTCCTTTTGGTATATTGTACGTACATTAGAGTATTGCCGGCATTCCATTTCCTTTTGGTATATTGCATTAGAGTATTACCGACTTTATAATGCTCTACAGTAAGGTGTACTTTTAAACCGTATCGCAAGTGTTACAAGGTATCACAGTAAAAATATTTTTATCCGTATTGCCGGCGTTCCTGCGTCTCATACTAGCAGGTTCAGTTAACTATAATAATAATAATAATAATAATAATAATAATAATAATAATAATAATAATAATATAACCTTTATTTAACGAATATAATTTTTTGTTGGTGATAAAACACCCATTTGCGATGTTGGTCCTCAATTTTTTTAACAGGTCATGCTAAAAAAAAAAAAGTACACACCCTCAGGTATGCTCGCACACATACTCACACAGATTCAAAATGGATTAATATATGTAACTATAGTGTTTAACAGGTACATATATGAACAATATACTATACAGATGTATACACATTTCAGCATGTCAGAAGTCGTATGTACATATATAGAATAAACATGTACAGATTATCTCAGGATACAATTCTGTATTGGGAGGCTTAAACGAAACAAGGGAATTTTAATTACGTATCCTCAGGGTTAAGGTATTGCAAACTATATCGCTGACGTTACAATGCCTTATACCAATAGATACATTTAACCACCTTGCTTGCGTTACGATGCTTTACTATAACGTGTACTTTTAACTGTATCACTATTGTTACAAAGTCTTGTCAAAATAAATACTTATGTCCATATTGCCAGCGTTGCAGTGTCTTACACTAACAGGTATCAATTAACAATATCACTGGCGTTACAATGCATTATACCAACAAGCAATTTAACACTGTGTTGTTTCAACTATCTGCCTTCACTAGAATGTAATTTCGTTATTCGGGTTACTTGCATTATCGGAAACAGACAAGTTCTTCTTTGACAACGGATGCATTTAAATATTTTCTGCTTTTTTGAGGTTCACGTTTACACGCAAAACACACAAAAGATTTCTTGTTTGCATCATAGATAATTGTACCGTAATTGTACAGAGAAAAGTACCTATGTAGTTAACTGTTACGACTAGGGGTAAATGTAACGAAAGAAAAGACTCAAACAAGTTTTCAAGATTTAAAACACAAATATTTAATTTCCTAAAATATATAAATATTTCAACAAACAATCAAAGTGAAAGAATTAAAAATAACTTACAGTATAGAATATCCTTAAAAGTCCTAAATTGCTCTAATGTTCACTGATCCGGAAGTTAATCCAAATTATTCTGAATGAAGAGTAATCCGAATGAAACCACCAAAGTGCTGGCGTGCCAACAAGAATCAGTTATATTCAAGAGTTATTAATTCCAAGTAATCCTTGTGAATATAGAATATTACACAAGTTCTAGAGATGTTTCCGATAATTCCAACGGAGCTGTATAATTCTTAAATATCAGTAGTTAATCCCAAAAATGTACTGTCTGGATAATATTTCTGAAGTAGCAGTACTAAATCCAAAATGTACTGTATAATAATAACTCTGAAGCATAATATCACATAAAAAGAACCAATTTTGTTAAAGACCTCTCAAGCAGACGAAACTATGTAGAATCACGAAACAGTCATTCTGGGTGTAACACGGAGTTTTTTTTAAGCCAGTGTGTGACAGGGCAAACTTCTTTATGTTTTAAGTCCAGCGACGGTCTCCTTGAGCTTGTGACAGAAAGTAACAATGAGTGTGGGTGTAACACGGAGTTTTATGAGCCAATATGTTAGAGTACAAGCTTGTTTATGCTTTAGGTCCAGCGATTGACTCCCTGAGCTTTTGACATAATGTAATAATCATCGTGGATTTAACACAGTTTTACTAGCTAGTGTGTGATAGTACAAGGTTGTTTATGTTCTAGGTCCAGTGACATTCTTCCTGAGCTTGTGACAGAATGTAACAGTCATTGTGGGTGTAATACGGAGTTTTATGAGCCAGTGTGTGACAAGGCCAACAATATTCAGTACTTCTCACCATGCCATGCTGGGTGTACCGTCAAGGCCGCCGACGGAAAGGTAAAGCCTGCATAATTGTGGTGTCATTGCCGGCGACTGATACGTAAAGGCTGTGTGACCATTTGTACCTTCTCTTGTTGTTCGTAGTTTCAAGTTCTGCAACAGAAATGTAAAGGCTATATAATTATTTGTACCTTCGCTTTCCTTTTCTGTATATTCATCGCAGAATCTCGAGGATTTGCACGTCCTTAGGGGATTGATGCTAAACAAAATTACAGAAATTCAGGCTGCTGTCATTATATTTGTACAAGCTCACATAATAGATGTCAAGAATTTAAGCTGGCCCTTACCAGGGAAAATATTTTTGTAAGTAAAAGTTTTGTAGCTGTATCTCATGTAAATTATAAAAGTACTAGAAAATTTCAACTATACGATAACCATTTTGAAAGTGTTATTAAATTGGAGACACATTTCAAAGATACGATAACCATTATGAAAGTGTTATTAAATTGGAGAAATATTTCAACGATACGATAACCATTATGAAAGTCTTATTAAATTGGAGACACATTTCAGAGATACGATAACCATTATGAAAGTGTTATTAAATTAGAGAAATATTTCAACGATACGATAACCATTATGAAAGTGTTATTAAATTGGAGAGTACAGGCTTCTCATTGACACAAAATGCATTTGATGAAATTTCTTCTATTTATCTTATTTCTGTCAAATTAAAATATTGTATATATTTTTTGCAAGATATAAATTAAATTAGATTTTAATTATTCACAATGAAATTGTTGTTCTGAAATTTTGTTGTCAGTAAATCCTTGCTGTGTGAGTGATCGATTATTAATTTTTTTTAAAATTGCTGTTCCATGCAACGGTTTAAGGTTTCAGACCTTTGTGTATTGTTGTGGCAATAACCTTGCCGAATTCCAATGTTAGTCTCTGCTATTGACATATTGGTCCAGTAGACGATATTGTTTATATTTGATGCGGTAGACTGTATCAGCTTTCGTGCACAGAGAGCACAAATTTTGGAACACTCCATAACAGGTGTCGGCAACCTATGGCTCGCGAGCCAAATGTACGGAACAAAATATGGCTCTTTTGTCATCCCTAAAATACACGACATTTTTTAATTAAAATTAAAATTAATTTAAAAAAATGAAAAATGCCTAATTACTCACGTAAAATTTGGTCTTTTTGTCGCTTTATTTTCTTCTCATAATATTAATCAACATGTTTAATATCAATATTATTGAATTGTATACTGTCAGTTACAAATGGGCTTTCTTACATTGGCTCTTTGTTGATATCTTGCTCCGAATTATGACATTGTGAGGCTAAGTACAAACGGCTGCCGATCGCTGCTCCATAGTATTAAAATACCCAAGGGATTTCATGAATAGCGATTACTTGGGTCATCTTCATTGAAGTCGTTACTAATGAACATTACAATTTTCTAGCAGTAACTGTTCCCCTTAACTGTTCTAAATACCAACAAGAGAGAGAACGCAGAATCACAACAGAACAAATACCGCTCTTTTTGTGATAAAATACTTTGTTCTTTTTGGTTATAATACTTTTCCTTTGTTAGCAGACTTTTTTATCCTTTTATACATGTGGGCTATTCATAAAACAAACCGGGTATCTTCGTTTACTGACTTAAAATTTGTTTGCATTATACTTGTACAAACATTACCTTCTTTGCAAGAAATTCTATTTTATTTTTCTTGATTAGCAAACATGTACTCACCGGTAATTTATATATCCTCTATTTGCAAGTTTCGTTTCTAATTTCAGTTCTACAGCCAGTGTACGTGTATTCCCGTCGATCCCAACACAAACTCGTCTACAGTAGCTTTAGGAAAATGTGAATCAGACTGCCATTTGCTGTACATGTTTCTTCCCTTCGTCTTCATCATAATATTTCTAACTTTTATGCCATCACCCCCCGTGGTTTCAGCAACTCTAAGGTAAATATCAATATGCCTAATTCATCTTATTATTTTCTTCTTTTACATTTACTTTCGTAATCTTTGTCTATTTTTATATTTATGCAAAGCTGGTTTTTGCAAAATAGATTTAGCATTATTTACTGTAAAGGCATTTAAAATCGAAAGATACCGTTCAGATTTACTATATTGTTCATCTAGTCCTAGGTAGATTCCAAGGTATAATTTGGGCAAAACATGTTACTAAAGTTTTAGGATCTTTTGGTTTATAATGAATTGATACATTTTTGTACATTATTTCCAAAATTTGTTCGTAAGTACATCTCCAGCCATGTAATGTTACGTTTGCTTGGAAATTACTTTCTCACAATCAGAATCTGATATTCAATTTGTACTCCACTTACCTCCCTTGGAGTATTTCTTCTATCTGTTAATAAATAGGTTGAATCATATAGCATCTTAAATTAATTATTATGGCAATGTATTATGTGGTACGTCTTCCTGGAAACTAAAAATTAATATTCAGATAAAATGAATTTCTACACAACCACTTTAATCTCGACTATTTCTATTCCAGGTTTATTCATGAAAGCCAGCGAACCACGGGGATAGGTCTAAAGTGGCTCATAGTTCGTCTGTTGGGTAAGTCAGGCCTCAAGTGACTCATAGTTCACTTCTGGTAAAGTTAAGTCTGAAATGGTTCACAGTTCATTTACTGGATAAGTTAGGTCTAAAGTGGTTCATAGTTGATCTTCTGTGTAATTTAGATCAGAAGAGGTTTATAGCGCCTTTACTAGGAAGTTAGGTCTGAAATGATTTATAGTTCGTCTTCTGGGTAACTTAAGACTCTAGTGGCTCAAAGTTCGTGCTATAGGTAAGTTAGGTCTGAAATGTCTCATAGGTCGACTTATGGGCAAGTTAGGCATTAAGTGACCCATAGTTTGTCTTCTGAGTAAGTTAGGCCTTAAGTGGCTCATAGCTCATCTTCGACAAAGTTAGCTTTTAAGTGGTTCAATGTTCATTTACTGGATAAGTTAGGTTTGAAGGTATTCATAGTCCGTCATCTCGGTAATTTAGGCCTGAGGTGGACTACAGTTTGTCCTCTGTGTAAATTAGGCCTGCCTGAAGTTGTTCATATAACGTCTACTGGATTATGTTGAGTCTAAAGTGGCTAGTGATTTGTCAATTCTGTCAGTTAGGTCTGAAGTGGATGATAGATCATCTAATTGCTAAGTTAAGTCTTAAGTGGCTCATAGTTTGCCTATTGGGTAATTATGGCTTGAAGTGGCTCTCAGATCATCTACTGGGTAAATTAGGCCTGAAGTAGCTCTCAGATCATCTACTGGGTAAGTTAGGCCTGAAGTAGCTCTTAGATCATCTACTGGGTAAGTTAGGCATGAAGTAGCTCAGAGATCATCTACTGGGTAAGTTAGGCCTGAAGTAGCTCTTAGATCATCTACTGAAGTAGCTCATATACTTGGTAAATTAAGTCTGAAGTGGCTTATAGTGCTTCTACTGGCTAAATTAAATCTGAAGTGACTCATAGTTCGTCTTCTGGATACGTTAGCTCTGAAGTGGCGCATGGTCTGTTCACTGGCAAATTAAAACCTGAAATGGCTCATAGATCGTCTACTGGGCAAGTTAGGTTTAAAGTTAATAGTACTTTGTCCACTGGGTGCGTTAGACCATAAGTGGGTCATAGATCGTATACTGAGTAAGTTCAGCCTAAAGTGGCTTGTAGTTCTTCTCCTGGATAGTTAGGCCTGCAGTTGATTATAGTTTGCGTCAGTGAAGCGTTAATTGGCTCATGGTTCATTTACTGGATTAGTTAGGTTTGATAGTATTCATAGTCCGTCATCTCGGTAATTTAGGCCTTAGGTAGACTACAGTTTGTCCTCTGTGTAAATTAGGCCTGCCTGAAGTTGTTCATATAACGTCAACTGGATTATGTGGAGTCTAAAGTGGCTCGTGAGTTGTCAATTCTGTCAGTTAGGTCTGAAGTGGATGATATATCATCTAATTGCTAAGTGGCTCATAGTTTGTCTACTGGGTAATTAGGGCCTGAAGTTGCTCTCAGATCATCTACTGGGTAATTAGAGCCTGAAGTAGCCCTCAGATCATCTACTGGGTAAGTTAGGCTTGAAGTAGCTCTTAGATCATCTACTGGATAGGTTAGGCCTGAAGTAGCTTTTAGATCATCTACTGGGTAAATTAGGCCTGAAGTAGCTCTTAGATCATCTACTGGGTAAGTTAGGCTTGAAGTAGCTCTTAGATCATCTACTGGATAGGTTAGGCCTGAAGTAGCTTTTAGATCATCTACTGGATAAGTTAGGCCTGAAGTAGCTCTTAGATCATCTACTGGGTAAATTAGACCTGAAGTAGCTCTTAGATCATCTACTGGGTAAGTTAGGCCTGAAGTAGTTCTTAGATCATCTACTGGGTAAGTTAGGCCTGAAGTAGCTCTTAGATCAACTACTGGGTAAATTAGGCCTGAAGTAGCTCATATACTTGGTAAATTAAGTCTGAAGTGGCTTATAGTGCTTCTACTGGCTAAATTAAATCTGAAGTGACTCATAGTTAGTGTTCTGGATACGTTAGCTCTGAAGTGGCGCATGGTTTGTTCACTGGCAATTTAAAGCCTGAAGTGGCTCATAGATCGTCTACTGGGTAAGTTAGGTTTAAGTTATTAGTACTTTGTTCACTGGGTGCGTTAGACCATAAGTGGGTCATAGATCGTATACTGAGTAAGTTTAGCCTAAAGTGGCTTGTAGTTCTTCTCCTGGGTAGTTAGGCCTGCAGTTGATTATAGTTTGCGTCAGTGAAGCGTGAATTGGTTCATGGTTCATTTACTGGGTAAGACAAGCATGAAGTGACTCATAGTTCCTTGTTTGGGTAAGTTAGACCTGAAGTAGCTCATAGTTCGTCTACTGGCCTAGGTAGACCTAAAGTAGCTCATAGTACGTCTACTGAGTAAGTTTGACACGAAGTGCCTCGTAGTTTGTCTACTGTGTAAGTCAGACCTGAAGTAGCTCATAGTTCGTCTGTTAGATTAGTTATGACTGGAGTGGTTCATAGTTTGTTCACTGGGTAAGCATGGTTAGAATTTTTCTTGAATTAGTCAATCACATTTAGTGTTGTACAAGACGGAAAATCTGTCACTTTGATGCTAGATGAATTCGATACTTTTTAATTCTTTGTTGTGTATATGTTTGGAATGCTTATTGCAATTCATCATCGGTTCACTCAATATTCATCTGATCTCATTTAATGAGAATTAGTGCACTGAACTTTTAACGACTTAACAAGTGTATATTCTTCATGTAGTATGTATGTTATATCTATATAATTCTTTTTTTATTTATTTTGATGTGGATGATATACACAATAATTACAATCATTTGGTCATTAAAATGTATCTTGATACAACTTTGGACGCACACTACAATAGCAACTATGATGAGTATTTTATCCCCATCGCTGAAAGGAGGCGCATAAAGTGTAAGCTTGATCCATTCATCTGTTCATTAGTTCATTTAAGCTTTCTGTTTAGGTCACTGTGGAGGAGCATTTGTATTCTATGAACATATGTTTAGTTGTTGTATTTTTATTCTATGAACATATGTTTAGTTGTTGTATTGTTATTCTATAAAGATATGTTTAGTTGTTGTATTGTTATTCTATAAACATATGATTAGTTGTTGTATTGTTATTCTATAAAGATATGTTTAGTTGTTGTATTGTTATTCTATAAAGATATGTTTAGTTGTTGTATTGTTATTCTATAAAGATATGTTTAGTTGTTGTATTGTTATTCTATAAAGATATGTTTAGTTGTTGTATTGTTATTCTATAAACATATGTTTAGTTGTTGTATTGTTATTCTATAAACATATGTTTAGTTGTTGTATTGTTATTCTATAAACATATGTTTAGTTGTTGTATTGTTATTCTATAAACATATGTTTAGTTGTTGTATTGTTATTCTATAAACATATGTTTAGTTGTTGTATTGTTATTCTATAAACATATGTTTAGTTGTTGTATTGTTATTCTATAAACGTATGTTTAGTTGTTGTATTGTTATTCTATAAACATATGTTTAGTTGTTGTGTTGTTATTCTATAAACATATGTTTAGTTGTTGTATTGTTATTCTATAAACATATGTTTAGTTGTTGTATTGTTATTCTATAAACGTATGTTTAGTTGTTGTATTGTTATTCTATAAACATATGTTTAGTTGTTGTATTGCTTGCATCTTATATTCTCGATAATAGCTACATTTTTTGCAAGAAATATATGTGCAAAATACCTCTGAATATAGCTGCGAAGGCTGCAATTTAGTTGTTCAGAAATGTATTTATTTATATTTAAGGACAAGAAAAGAGTTAGATTTGAAAGCTAGATGATACACTTTACCTTTCAGGAACTGTACCTGGACCTATATTCTTCGGTGCAGTAATAGATAGTACATGTGTTATGTGGCGAGAAAACTGTGGTGAGAAAGCTTCCTGCTGGATTTACAATAACTCTAACATGAGTCGGAACTTTTTCATTTTGTTCATTGTTGTGAAGACATTTTCTATAGTTGCCTTCCTAACTGCCTATAGATTATACAAACTTCCGGTAGAAAAAAGGGTGCGATATTCGGTCGGAAGTGCAGAAGTGGCAGTAGTAGATAGTCCGACTGAGAATGACGACATTTCCGCTGATGATGTTCTGGGGGACAAGTCGTTAGTCCTCTAGTGCTGCTGATTTAATCAACATTCTCGATGTAATGAAACCCAGTTTTATTCCACGCCTGGGGAATTTCATTTGATGCTCAAATTACATACAAGTAACCGCCCTATATTATGTTTAAATTCCTTGAGGCTTTTAATTCTTTTTGTTTGAAGACAATTACCAATGACAAACGTTTTCGTAAATAATTTTACACGTGACTTAAAACCCACATGACTGCAGTTTCAAGTATGACTAACTTTAAGATGTGCTTATACCGGTTTGACAATGTAATGAGTGTTTTAATTTCTATAAATCGCATGTAATTGTCACCAAATATTGTTTAATCATGTCCGGTACAGTATCAAATTGTATTAGATTACTTGAAAGTGAGTAAAGCATAAGTACATAATTTATCCTGAAAAAAAGCATAAATAAATATCTTAAATGTTAGAACGTGAAGACCCGACACAGTTCTAACATATTTTGCCATATTGTTTAAATATAATAATAATAATAATAATAATAATAATAATAATAATAATAAGAAGAAGAAGAAGAAGAAGAAGAAGAAGAATAAAAATAATAATAAGAAGAATAAGAAGAATAAGAATAATAGAGAGTGGGTGGTTACTTGTTTGTTTGTTTTTTTTGTTTACCTCTACTGGTCATAGACAAGCAAAGCTTATTGGATGGTATGTTCGTCGTCCGTCCGTCCGTTAGTACAAGTTTGTTATCGGTACTCTTCCTAAACAAGTTTGAGGATTACTATGAAACTTTACACACACGTTCATCTTGTGGTATAGTTGGTCCTAGATGAAAATGGTGCTGCTCAGACATCCAATATGGCCGCCACAGCGGATATTTTTAAAATCTTGTCATAGCTACTCCTCCTGAACGAAACGTAATATTGACATGGGGTTTTCACCAGAGGACTTCTTATAATGTCTAGTTGGTCATACATGAAAATGGTGCCGCTTGCGCATCCAATATAGACACCACAGCGGCCATCTTGAAAATATTGTTATCGCTACTCCTCCTGAATGGATAGTTGTATCAACATGGGTTTTCACTTAAAGACTTCTTATAATGTCTAGATGATCATGCATGAAAATGGTGCTAACCTGACTTCCAATATGATCGCCATATTGGACATCTTGTAAATCTTGCTATTGCTACTTCTCCTAGACTGCTAATCATATCGATATTGTGCTTTCACCAAAAGACTTCTTATAATGTCTAGTTGGTCCTAAATGAAAATGGTGCCAATTTGATATCCAATATGGCCACCATGTCAGCCATCTTGAAAATCTTTTTATCATTACTCTTCCAAAACGAAAAGTCATATTAACATGGGGTTTCCACCAGAGGACCTTTTATGATGTCTTGTTGGTTCTAAATGAAACTGGCGCCAATCTAACATCATATGTGTCAACCGCTGCAGCTAATTTGAAAATCTTGTTATTGCTGAAGAATATCAGAGATGGTGTCAACACTCAGCAGTGAAAAGGAAGAAATGGTTTTATCTTGAATTCCTAGAAATTCTTTTGGGGCAGTAGAGCATCAGTCCCTTCGAGGGACTCTTGTATTGTTTACTGCATGTAAATAAGGCATTTTACAGATCTCATTATGATTAGAGCATTTATATTAAGCCATCACATTTGTACAGGAATTTAACACGCTGGCTTCGAGTTTTAAATATATATTAAGCAATATTTTATATTTTATTTCGCAGACCATTCGTTTGGAGCAGTCTACCCACGGAAAAGCCTTACAGATCATTTTAAAATACATTATGTTGCAGAGAAATTTGTACATGTTGAAATACTGCTTAATTTGCGCGATACTGCAGGCAAGTGTTGCTTTCTCGTCTGCATCGGTAGAAAAGAACACTACATTGAATATATTACATATCTAGTTCTACACTTTGTTTATATATGTAAATGTGTGTCTATTCCTGAAAGAGACGATGTGGCTCAGTGGGTAACTTGCCAGGCTCGCGACCAGAAGGGTGAGCGTTCGAATCCTACAATCAGACTAGCCCGGGTTGACTACCGTAGTGTGTCCCATGGCAAGGCACTTTACTTTAATTACCTCATCACTAAATAACCTTCATGTGTTGATGTGCCATAAAACACTAAAATAAAACCAAACTTAATCCTGAAAATATATGGCTAGTCTGATAATATTTTTCTCGGAACTGTTAAGGGTTTTAAAACAATTTCCAACATTCAGTGTACGTTGCTTGGGTCGTATGAATCTTCATTTAATTTAAGATCTATCTTTATTAATCTTTTGCCTTAAATGCAATCTCTGATATTTCATTCTCTTTATTCTTGCGGAGATAATATTGATTGAATTCGTTTTTTTATCTTATAACTAAAGATGCACGTGATCTGTTCACGTTGGTTTCACTGTCCCCTGTACAGTGAAGAGTTTGATAAGAGAGAATGAAAAGAAAACAAAAAAGACGAAAAACTAATTTCCCTTAGGATAAATAGCACATCAATGTTTAATCACTATGTGATGTAACTAATCGTCCAGCAGCAAGATTTACAAAGTAAAATCCACTCGGAAAATGAACTAACTAAATATGCATGATAAATTAGCGATTTGTGAGAACATATGGTAGTGTACTTTCACTGTAGGCAGTGGTCAAGGATACGTGAGGAATGACGGTAATACTACGAACAATACTTACATACAATCCATTTTATCTTCTCATTTGTATTTGTATCTGACTTTTAATACATGGCTAAAATCTTTAAGAGTTGAGTTATCTTTAGAAAAAATGGAAGATTCGGATGATGGCATCCATCTTTCGTCACAATTGACAATACTATAGAGGGCATGTTTGTGATTATTTTATGAATATTAGAGAATATAAGGACAGAACAAGGCTTCCTTTTCAATTTAGGCTCAAGCAATGTAATATTTTGGAATATTGCTACAACCGAAATTGTTCCACAAACCTAGTGTATCATCTGTGTCTGTTTGTTAATGTATCACAGCTGTATCTGAGTTGCAAAACTTCAACACAAAACTTTACACAAAACAAAACTTTAACAAACTTTACACAAAACACAAAACAGAACTTTAACACGAAATGTTGTCACAAAACTTTAACAGAACTCTAACATAAAATATTTTCACAAAACTAACACAAAACAAAAGTTTAACGGGAAACTTTAAAATACAACTTTTAAACTTTTAAACAAAACCTTAACGTTGTTGACGTCGCCCCCTGAAAAGTGACGCCTATATATCACCATGGTGACGCATATGCGACAAAACCAAACTGTGCCAACCACTTTTTTATTTTTGCAAATTCATCAGGAACAAGAAATATCCCGCTTGTTTTATCTCTTTTTATTTCGACTCAGCACTGCGAACTCAACAAAGCGCCACCAAACTTGCTGCATGTTCGTGCGCCCGGACAACATATTTGCTTGTTTTCATTCCCAAGTATAATATCACTAAATAACGTAGACATAGAAATTAAGAGATCAAAGCACAGTGTATGTGACATATGTAAAATTTTATTATCTATAAATCCCATGATGAATGCGATACAAGATAGAAGGCGAGGCGAGCGAGTATAAAATTATGAGATTCGATAGTGAGTGTAGATTTTTTGAAAAGGCGGTGCCTAAGGATTTAAAATGTTTAACAATGTAGTGCGTGTGTGGTTTAAAGTGCTATACAAGACTCTGTGTGTGTGTGTGTGTGTGTGTGTGTGTGTGTGTGTGTGTGTGTGTGTGTGTGTGTGTAACCAAAGGCGAAGCCTGTTTTGTGAAACTAATAAGAAGTAAAATGTATACGTGTGAAAGAGGGGGGACTTTTGAAGTTTGGTAAGCTCGATGACCAGTATGTAATTATTTTGTAATATATCCATAATGATATATATTGCTAAACTTACATAAGGGTTTTCTATTTGTTTTATTTCATTATCTTACAGTATTAATATGGACAAATGTATGAAGAGAAAAATAAATATATTTTTAATTCATTCCATACGTAAATCGTAATAAAGCTTGCCTAAATCCAAAATGTTGACATTCCTCGTCTCTCTATGCCCCTTCATGTAGTGGCTTATATCAATTCTATATGTTCAGTATAATTTTGTTACATAAATGTGTGAATCATTCGAGGCCAACTCTGGCGTCCGGGGTTTGAGGCGTAACACACACCTGATGACCACACAAATTCTTCAAAGGTCCTAATTTTTTATTCCCGGTTAAGGAATACATTGGCACTCGTTACCAGAACTCCTGTCTCCTGAATACACAGACATGTTGCACACACACTGTAGTAAATGATGCACAAGAATTTATGCTATGTTAGTATCCGAAATACAGAGTGCAGTATACTATAACCATAAGCATTGCGAATCTTTGTTTGCAACACAAACTGCACTATGGTAAGTTTAAAACTAATTTAATACTTATATGATTATGTTGACCTGTTCTAAATAAACTGTTGAAATCTATAAGATATGGCTTCAAAATTAATTATAGAAGCATAATCAGTGACTACAGTTTTATAAAAAAAAAAGCCTAAAATAACAACAAATACCCGTTTGTTCTACTAGTCCTTGATATGGTTTTGTTTTGTTTTGTGAGTTTAACGCCATTTTTCAGCACATGATAGGTTATACATGGCGGCCAGTCTATTTATTGAAGGAAGAACCCTGCAAGAAACACAGACCGTCGGGAAGCTACTGACAAGCTTTCTCACATACCCACATTGGCCGAGCCGACACTCGAACCCACGCGGACAGAGGTGAGATGTCAGTGATCTGTAAAGGCGAGCGCCTTACGCCACTCGCCCCCACCCCACCCCCTTCATATGGAAGTGTCATTGATAGTGTTCTAGACTGATCCATGTGACTCCTGAATTACGAGGGAGAACAGTGCCTTTAACTGTTTCTGTCAACCACATCGTACTATCCAAGGAATGAAAGACAATAACAATGAACCTTGGCTGAAATTGGGGTAGAGTAACAGTTTATTGGTTTTAATTGGCCTTCCTTTTTTGCGGTACAGCGAAACTTGAAGGTTATATAGTGCCGAGGCATGAGGAGTAAAGTGCTTTGTCCTAGGACACGCAACGTAGCCTATTAGGGTTCCTCCAATGTTGAGAATCGAACCCGCAGTTTTCTGATAACGAATCCAACACCTTAACCACTGGGGCACCGCGGGTCCCTGCGAACGTTTATAGGTAAAAGGATTTCTACAATATTACATCGCAGCAGTTACTTTCTTAGCTATTATTTGCATTAAAATGAACAATTTCGCTTTCAAAATAGCAAAGTGTGTATTGCAAAAATAAAGTGACCAAGTACACTTTAAAGTCACGTATTTTTTCATGGAGGCCTACTTTATAGTGAAAGATTTTAAGATGGTTAAACACTGGATAGATATCTTACGGTACCCATAATTTTAGTATTACGTCAACGCTGGCATTTAACCAATCAGAAACTGTGTTTTGCAAACTGCTCTCAAGTGACAAAGATGAGCAATGCCTGCACAGACACCGCTTTGAGTTGTTGTTCCAGTAATTCTGAGTTACAGTTTGACGAAAAAAAAAATATGGAAATTTAGGAATGACAGTTCTATATTTACTAGCCCAAGGTTTTAATTTTTATAATTCCCATTACCTTATGCGAATTGATCGACAAATGAAGTAAACGCAAGTGCAGGCTTTTTCTGCTAGTTAGCTCCTGATAGCAACTCGTGGTGGTAGTGGCGTTTTGAGAGAAGCGAGAGTGCCACTTGGGAAGCAGATTGGCTAATTAACTAATTAGAAGTGATGGTTGATTCGATTTATATCGCCTTAGGCATCTAACTTTGATTGCAAAAACAGAAGAAAAAAATTCCGAACTGTACATTTTGTTTTAGAACTAAATATTTGTTGCAAATAACATGATAACATTTATTTCAAAGATTTTCAAAATTTAATTTCAAGGAATTCTGTGATAAAAGAAATGGAAAACTTTAAGACAAGGGGTCGCGAGAGAGAGAGAGAGAGAGAGAGAGAGAGAGAGAGAGAGAGAGAGAGAGAGAGAGAGAGAGAGAGAGAATTTTATATACTTTTGTCAGTATTAAAGCTAACTGAATGTAAATTTTTGAGATTTTGTCAATGTATGACGTACTTGGTTTTGTTTTCCAGTGTTCATACTAATTTAGGCACAGTTGGTTTTTGTTGCCATATTTTACCCTATAAATTGCTTTGAAATTCGGATTTCATTTGAGACAGGTTTCTCAGGCTCTATTCCTTATTAACTGATCGTGCAGATGTTTTGGAATCTCAATGTTTACCTATAAATATTGCCAGTTTATTTTTGTCAGGGATATTTAACACGTTTTGATCGTGCAGATGTTTTGGAATCTCAATGTTTACATATAAATATTGCCAGTTTCCTTTTTGTCAGGGATATTTAACACGTTTTGATCGTGCAGATGTTTTGGAATCTCAATGTTTACATATAAATATGGCCAGTTTCCTTTTTGTCAGGGATATTTAACACGTTTTGATCGTGCAGATGTTTTGGAATCTCAATGTTTACATATAAATATGGCCAGTTTCCTTTTTGTCAGGGATATTTAACACGTTTTGATCGTGCAGATGTTTTGGAATCTCAGCGTTTACATATAAATATTGCCAGTGTCCTTTTTGTCAGGGATATTTAACACGTTTTGATCGTGCAGATGTTTTGGAATCTCAATGTTTACATATAAATATTGCCAGTTTCCTTTTTGTCAGGGATATTTAACACGTTTTGATCGTGCAGATGTTTTGGAATCTCAACGTTTACATATAAATATTGCCAGTTTCCTTTTTGTCAGGGATATTTAACACGTTTTGATCTACCCATTTAATTGTTCATTTGTTCTCCATCTGAAGCTTCTCACCAGTAAAACATTGACACATTGCCGAATCATATAAATTGTATTTTTATAAATGTATATTATGGGAAACGAATCGAAACAGTTCGTTTTACAGAGATATCTTTATCCTCTTTTCTTAATCTTGTCAAATATATCAACTTTACTGAATGATATGTGTTGTTTATCCGTGTTGGGTATTATTTGTACCTCATTATCATAGTCTTGCCTAACTAGCTTCTTCCTGACTAGGTGTAAACCGTATCCTGAGAGACTGAATAAATAATGGGATAAAAAATTGTGGGTACCATTAGTTCAGACTGAATTAATTGTAATATGGACGTGGATAATCACCGGTTATGTGGTCATGATCTCTAACTTTGTTTTGTGTAATATTTCTTTCACAAATAATAGAAATGTTAGCTGTTACAGAATTATATATCATTTTTCTTTTAAGAATGGTATAGTTTATTAGTTTGTGATCTCTGTTCTTAGTCTAACAGCTGTCGTCTTGCCATGAGTACACTATACGGTAAATTGGATCGATATTTCACTGAAGCCTTAGTCATGTCACGTGATCAGCGCGTGAGGGTATGAACTTCTGACCTAGATTCTATGATTCATTTTAGAAGTCAATACTTTTATTTACTGTTAATAATGTCAGGGCACAAGAACTTTGGCGATGTCACGCATAACCTAGTTTCTGATAGCTTCGAAGAGGATTGTAATTTAGAAGGAAATTATTTCGAAATACCCAGTTGTTTATCAAAGACGTAGTATGGGTTTTATTTCGATTCGGCGTAGTAAGAGACTATATAATAGGAGATAATCCTGTGTTTAGGCATTCCTAGCATAGTTTGACAGCCTGAGAGGTCATAAACGAATCTGGTTCTTTTTGCGTGTGGATATTCTACTTTAGGGATATATATATATATATATATATATATATATATATATATATATATATATATATATATATATATATATATATCAGAATACAGTACATTTAGGATTCAGTACTGTTTCTTCAACTTTAATAATTATACAGCTCCGTGGAATTATCGGAAACATTTCTAGAACTTGTGATATTCCATATTCACGAGGACTATTTGGAATTTTTAAAACTTGGATATAACTGATTCTTATTAACACATCAGTACATCAAAGGTTTCATTCAGAACCTGCTTCATTCGGAACATTTGGATTAACTTCCGGATCAGTGAACTTTAGAACGATTTAGAACTTTTAAGGATATTCTATACTGTAAGTTATTTTAATTCTTTCACTTTGATTGTTTGTTGAAATATTTTAATATTTTAGGAAATTAAATATTTGTATTTTAAATCTTGAAAGCTTGTTTGAGTCTTTTCTTTTGTTACATTACCCCTAGTCGTAACATAGCTGAATCGAAATGCTTTTGGTATTTTTCGGCGAAGACCGTTGCTTTAACATTCTTTGACCTCAACTCCTCATACTAGTATTGAATGAGAAAATAGATGATTTGCAGAGAATGCTTGATGAATTGGACAGAAGTATGAATCTGTTACATTTTAATGGGAAAGATACACGATAGAAGAAAATTGTTCAAGGTTTTAAATCGATGTCGTGGTCAGCTTATATTAGCATGATCTTTTTCACAATCTTCTTTTTCATGAAATCTGTAGAGCCAAAGCCTTAGGCACTTGATTCTAAAATGTAGAACCAAAGGTTGAACCAAAAATAACAGTTTCAACAGTCAATTACCACAGTAGCAACATCCCTTAGATGTTGTGAAAATATTATTTTTCTTCCCTGAATAAATGAGGAAAATGAACAGCATCGGCAATATCCCATATAAAGCAACATTCGATATGGTATTCATGGTGTTAGACAATATGTTGCTAAAACAAATTCTAATATTTAAGATTAGACTGCAACACAAACTTACTTTTGAAGACATTTTAAAGCTGATTGCGTCGGTAGATTTGTCAAAGTTGACTAAGGACCACCTAATTAATAGTTGACTAAGGACCACCTAATTAGTACTGGTTTCTTACCATATTATAGTATACCTTAGTAAAACAAAAAAATCAACTATCATTGAATTTCTAGCGAAGTTGTCTATTTTATTTTGTTCCATTTGTAGTTTTTGTACCATTCTACCAATAATTTGTCAGCGCAAATGTTCGTTTAAATTATTCATAATACCATCGATTTTCTAGCGCGAAATCTATGTATTTGCATACACAATAGGTCTGCTCCGCAAATAATGCTATTCCTCAGATACGCAGTTGGTATTATTTTTTATTTGTTTTTTTATTTATTTGTTGTTATTTTGTTGTTTTGTTGTTTTGTTTTGTTTTTTTGTTTTTTTTGGGGGGGGGTAGTGGTGGTGGGGTAATTTAGTCGCATTTTCAGTATAATATTTGTTTTCTTCATTAGCAAGATCTCTCCTTTGGAGATTTTATGCAACAATGAAGACATATAGTATTCACCTAACTCACGGCAGTTTGTACCCCTCTACCGACTTTAAAAACTAAAAGCATCAAGGATATAAAAAAATGCACAAAACTTAGTCATTTCATTCCTCAGTTTATAATTTATAACTTGATCGTCGCCAGGGAGCCTCTAACACTGTCATCTTGTTTATGTTTCAAACCAAACGTGAGTTTCTTTACTAAAACGGTTGTCATATTTGAGTGGGCGAGTCTTTATTTATTTTTATTTTTCTTTTGTCAGACAACAGATGTGATTTTGTTCGACGTCTTCGATAAACTCATCATAAAATATGTAAGTTTCTGTAACTTTGAGAGTTACATCACTTTGAAGACATGTAGTGTATGAGAATACTTTAGTAGTATAGAAGTGCCCAATTCAGGAGGCGAATACTTTAGTAGTATAGAAGTGCCCAATTCAGGAGGCGAATACTTTAGTAGTATAGAAGTACCCAATTCAGGAGGCGAATACTTTAGTAGTATAGAAGTACCCAATTCAGGAGGCGAATACTTTAGTAGTATAGAAGTGCCCAATTCAGGAGGCGAATACTTTAGTAGTATAGAAGTACCCAATTCAGGAGGCGAATACTTTAGTAGTATAGAAGTGCCCAATTCAGGAGGCGAATACTTTATTAGTATAGAAGTGCCCAATTCAGGAGGCGAATACTTTAGTAGTATAGAAGTGCCCAATTCAGGAGGCGAATACTTTAGTAGTATAGAAGTGCCCAATTCAGGAGGCGAATACTTTAGTAGTATAGAAGTGCCCAATTCAGGAGGCGAATACTTTAGTAGTATAGAAGTGCCCAATTCAGGAGGCGAATACTTTAGTAGTATAGAAGTGCCCAATTCAGGAGAAGTCCATACTTTAGTAGTATAGAAGTACCCAATTCAGGAGAAGTCCATACTTTAGTAGTATAGAAGTGCCCAATTCAGGAGAAGTCCATACTTCAGTAGTATAGAAGTGCCCAATTCAGGAGAAGTCCATATTGTTTTTGAGTCATTTTCTTTTTTTTCATTTTGAGTAGCAACTGCGATATATACGTTTTATTTAATATCTTTTTATGGTTTTTGTAGCAGCGGAGTGAAGCGAAGTTGCTCTAATATCTTTCAAATTTTTTTATTTTGTAATTTTTCTGGTGAAATGTATAAATTGAAAAATCAGTCATAAACACTAGTTATTGTGCTAAAATCGGCCAATTCTGTACTAATAAATGTCTTTGTAGTTTCGCTTCGATGAAGTTTGACTGAAGCGCCATCTATCGGTACGGGTTCAAGTAGCATTTTACCATACTCTCGCATAGTGTATGTGTTTCCTGTACCTTTTACCAATCATGCATAGCGACGGATGTAAGGCTATCAACCAATGATTATAGTGCACAAGGGAGTTTACTAAACTAATTTAAAATAGCCGTTGTGAGAATGATGTCAGTATCTAATTAACTGCGTGAAGAGATTGCAGTTGTTACTGGCCTATATGATATTGGCTTACAGCAGTTACCGGCCTATGATATTAGCTTGTAATAGTTACTGGCCTAAGATACTGGTTTGTAATAGTTACCGGTCTATGATATTGCCTCGTAGCAGTTAATGGCCTATGATATTGGTTTGTGGCAGTTACCGATCTAAAATATTTGATTGTAAATAGTTACTGGCCTATGATACTGGCTTGCCAACACGCTTATTCTCGGATAGCTACTCTAAAATTTTGGGAAGCAATTTACAGCCACAATCAATTCTACCCAGACCAAACCGGACTCTAATCGAGGTTACATGAACACTATTTGTTCAGCTTGGTATTTGGTTTTGTGCAGTACATTTTTAAAAAAAAATAAGTTTCCATGATACTCATCCATTTTCTCAACAATTTGACTGATTTTATTACGAGTGGATCCTTCTCCGCCCGGGGTACGATGACGCAAATGGCCGAGAAACATCTTCCATTGATAAAAGACTTAACATGCGATTTCATTAAGAGCCAGAAGGGACAGCATGCTCTCTCACAGGGACCGCATGCTCTCTCAAAGGGACCGCATGTTCTCTCAAAGGGACCACATGCTCTCTGAAAGGGACCGCATGCTCTTTCAAAGGGACCGCATGCGCTCTCAAAGGGACAGGATGCTCTCTCAAAGGGACCGCATGCTCTCTCGAAGGGACCGCATGCTCTCTCAATGAGACCGCATGCTCTCTCAAAGGGACCGCATGCTCTCTCAAAGGTACCTCATGCTCTCTCAAAGGGACCGCATGCTCTCTCAAAGAGACCGCATGCTCTCTCAAAGGGACCGCATGCTCTCTCAAAGAGACCGCATTCTCTCTCAAAGGGACCACATGCTCTCTCAAAGGGACCGCATGCTCTCTCAAAGGTACCGCATGCTCTCTCAAAGGTTGTGAAAGTGAAGACTGTAAAGAAGGATAAATGGATTCCAAGATTTATATTTCTTGTATGTGGCAATTACTGTACACGCACTCCTTTCTTATAAACATTTTCCAGACAAGCCCTGTAGGGAATTGGCTGTCTGGCGGGATTGTTGCCGATGTTTAAGGTTTGGTCTAAATATAAAAAAGACAGTCCAAGTGGTGTTTCTTCTTTTAGTTCTTTCTACATTCTTGTTGTTGTCATTTTTCCTACTAAAGAGTTCTCCCAACGGAGGTAACTCCAAACCCGACTCATAATTAAAAAGGGATACAACTCAGTATGGTTGAATAACAACCATGAAATTTAGTTATCTCCCATTACATACAACACAAGTGACTACCACATGGACAACGTTGTAAATACAGTGTAACAGCGTTACCTTACGGTTATTTAAAAGGAATCAATTTAAACAAATCAGATCTTTAAAACCAGTTTACTAAAATGTTTCAAATACTAGATGCACCTATCTTTGAAGATGGATTGGTATTTGTCAAATCAAATATGTGAGAGACTTCAAAAATGACGTTGCTTAGGGCGTCAATCATAACATGTACTTGATAAAAATGAAAAGAGAAGCTCCATTTAAAAGGAATCAGACCTTTAAATTCAATTAACTAACATGTCTCACATACTAGATGCACATATCTTTAAGGAGATGTGTTGAACTGGTATTTGTCAAATAAAAAATGTAATTGCCATCACAAAGAATGTCAAACGATCATTAGTGTTAAAGGTGTACTATGAGCCTGGAAAAGGACAGAAACATACGCAGAGCTTGCAAAAATGCTGGTGTTCCTCGAAACACTTCCCAGAAAATCATGAAAGTGTACTACATTACATAGCCATTTAGATATACAAATCATACAAGTTCAAAAACTGTTCCATGAGGACCTCCAAGTTCAGAAGGAGAAGTACTGGTATGAATACGGTTCCTAGTATAAATACAATTCCTGAAAGAGTTTATCGTACCGGTATAAATATAGTTCCTGAAGGATTTTATCGTACCGGTATAAATACAACTCTTGAAGGAGTTTATCGAATCAGTATAAATACAATTCCTGAAGGAGTTTATCGTACCGGTTGTTACGACTCTAGGGGTAATGTAATAGAATCAAAGACACAAACAAGCTTTCAAGATTAAAATGCAAATCTTTAATTTCCTAAAATATTAAAAGAATTAAAATAATTCAACAAACAATCAAAGTGAAAGAATTAAAATAACTTACAGTATAGAATATCCTAAAAAGTCCTAAATTGTTTTAAAGTTCACTTCCTGATGTTAATCCGAGTAATCCGGATGAAGTATTCCGAATGAAAATAACCTGTACTGTGTTGACGTTGACAAGTTCTGATTAAATCCAAAATAATCCTTGCAAGGCTGGAATCTCACAAGTTTAAGAATAATGTCCGATAATTCCACGGAGCTGTATAGTAATTCAGATGAATAACTAATTAAATAAATTCCACACTGAACTGAATAATTTCAATAACCTCTCTTCTTTCAAGCAATTGTAAAGAACGACTTATCACTGGACTATCTGCTATTTATACACCACTAGTGCGCAGAATCAAATAAATCCACAACGCAGTTCCTGTCAGCATTAGAAGCCTTTAGAATGTATTTACGTCAAGTAAACACAATTTAATTCTCAAGAATGCTATTTTATACTGGAATTAACAGTCAACAAGTTGTTATTCATAATGAAACAAAAGTACACTGAATCTAGGTTATCTGCGCGAGACAAAATCACGTGATATTTCCAGCGTGTGACCTTACAATGTTAATTTCCAAAGTACACAGCTAAAAGCTCCTTTCGCGCGCAATTGATCATGTGACCACTTATTGATCGAGCAGTAGTCGTATGTTTACTGATATGCTAACCTTTGTTTAAACAAAAAAAAAAAAAAAACAGAGATCATAAATTAGTAAATTAAATTATTAAAAAAAAGTAAAGAAGGCTTGATTCCGTAACACGGTATAAATATAATTCATGAAGGGGTTTATTGTACCGGTATAAATAGAATTCCTGAATGAGTTTATCGTATCGAAATAAATATGGTTCCTGAAGGAGTTTTTCGTACCGGTATAAATAGAATTCCTGAATGAGTTTATCGTATCGAAATAAATATGGTTCCTGAAGGAGTTTTTCGTACCGGTATAAATAGAATTCCTGAAGAATTTCAAGAACAATTGAAGTTAAAACAAAGAAAACCAGGAAAAGAAAGAATGAAGAAGAAAGACTAATTAATAAATTTTAACTGAACAACTAACTTACAACAGTGAAGGATGTTCATTTATTCCATACATGTATTTAAATAGCGACGGAAATGCTAATCAAATAATTTATGAAATTGAAAGTTGAATTAATATTCCGAGATAAATAAAATATCTCAGCTAGTTAAATTCGTAAGTGATAATAATTGTATGCACATACTCAAAGAAATATATTGAAGGAGTATACGTCATTTTATCCTGAAACATAGTTACAAACCTACGCATAGATGTCCTATCAAGCCTACGCATAGATGTCCTATCATGCTTACGCATAGATGTCTTATCAAACCTACGCATAGATGTCCTATCAAACCTACGCATAGATGTCCTATCAAACCTACGCATAGATGTCCTATCATGATTACGCATAGATATCCTATCAAACCTACGCATAGATGTCCTATCAAACCAACGCATAGATGTCCTATCATGCTTACGCATGGATGTCCTATCAAACCTACGCATATATGTCCTATCAAACCTACGCAGAGATGTCCTATCAAACCTACGCATAGATGTCCTATCAAACCAACGCATAGATGTCCTATCAAACCTACGCATATATGTCCTATCAAACCTACGCAGAGATGTCCTATCATGCTTTTGCATAGATGTCCTATCATGCTTTCGCATAAATGTCCTATCATGCTTACGCATTGATGTCCTATCAAGCTTACGCATATATATCCTATCATGCTTACACATAAATGTCCTATCAAGCTTACGCATTGATGTCCTATCATGCTTACACATTGATGTCCTATCAAGATTACGCATAGATGTCATATCACGTTTACGCATAGATGTCCTATCATGCTTACGCATTGATGTCCGATCAAGCTTACGCATAGATGTCCTATCATGCTTACGCATTAATGTTCTATCATGCTTACACATAGATGTCCTATCAAACCTCTTTCTATGAAAATGGTTATGAAATGTTAGAAGATGGATTAAGACAGTCATTCGATACAATAGGCAGACTCGAGGATGAGTTTGAAGATAACAAACAACAAATGTAAGACAGTATGTCATTTGATTCAAACATTGTTCAGAAAGAAGCTGAAAACTTTCAAACCACTAGAAAAAGTTAAGGGACCAGCTAAGGAAAGAGATTAATAAAGGTTGCTAAGATAAATCACATAATACGCACAAGATAAGAAATAATGAATGCCAAAGTAAATTGTTGATATCTGAAAATGATCTTGTATTTTTCTAGACACATCAAGAACATGCAGTGAACATTCTCATATGGTTCAGTCACCCTTTAAAACGGATTTTATTTTTCGTGATTAACCTTGTTGGCCTAGTACTAGGTTTCACTGTTTCAAGCAACAACACGATAAATACGGTCTTTTCAATTATATATTGCACGCCTTTTCCGATATTTTTCCATTACATCGCCCCATGGAGAATACTTTTGTACATTCATTTTTAAGCATCGATTTTCTTATTTGTCAAATAGTAGGGCACATACAAACTTCTTCAAGATGAAGCTGTAACTATGAGATAAGTCTGAAAGTAGTTAAGGTCTTTTTTTAAATACGTACCCTACTGTTATTTGCTGTTTTATTTATTTGTTATTTTATTTAATTTACAGTTGATTCTAATTAATTTACAAATACTTCTAAATTATTTAAAAATGTTTACATTCTTTTTACTTTTTCTTCTAAAAGCAAAATTATTACATCATGAGCTTTTTCTGTTCTAATACTAGCACTTATTTCTTCAATATGTAATTCTAAAAATATTGCTTTATATCACAATGTGGACTTTAATAGTTATTATCCTTTTACCCATTTTATTTTACTTAGGTTATCTCATTTTGTTATTCATCCTTTGGATACGCCAAGGGGTGGGGCGGGTGGGGGTAGCAATTTTACCAATTATAAAGTTAAAACATGCACTTGTATAAGTGTACGAGTACGTCACTGGCGCTTAGTTGTTTACCCTACCATCGGATTTCTAAAGCTATAGCTATGAATTTGCATACGCATTTATTTTTTTGTAAAACCACAACGCTTTGCATATGCAGTTGGTATTTTTGTAATTTAGTTGTATCTTCGGTACAATATATGTTTGTTCTTCCGTAGAAAGACCTCTCTTTCGGATACGCTATGTAATAGTATGGACCGAGTAGCAATGCAAATGGCCGATTCTAGAGAAGTCGCTACTGTTTTTGAGTCATTTCCTTTCTTCATTGTAAGTAGCAGTTAATTGAGTCATTTGCATTTTGTTTTTATGTTTTCTGCAGCAGCGAACTGAAACCACCCTGCTCCAAGATCTTTCAAATTTTGTATTTCAGTCAGATTTCTAGTCAAATTTAAAAATTGAACAATCAGTCAAAATGCAATAGCGACATTTACCCTTTCTCATTAAAGCTAAAAGTAAATTGCAATCTTAAAAGCATATTTAACCATCGCTTTGGAAACAGCATCCAATGTAGGAAATGTGTTTCATCAATTAGGCAAAGAAAGTTTCCGTGTACACGCGAAACGTGAAGTCATTTTATTATAACAAAGACGTATTACGTCACATCATCTCATCAGCAAATCAAATGTTTTTTTCTTCTTTTTTTTTTTCTTCAATTTTTGTGAAAGCCTTGATATGGCGTTACAAGGAAAACTCAGAGTGTTTTATTTTAATTTTTTTCTTTATTTTTTATTTAACCAGACCCCGTAGGGCAAAGATCTTACAAAGCCAAACGAGAGTCTGGTTGATCGATTTTTGTAAAAGGTCGCTGTCCTAAGATTATTGTAAATTTCTGAACTTCTTTTTATCGCTGAAGTAAAGCAGCCGTTAATCGCATTGGCACAGAATGAAGAACAAATCCACGCAAATCGATGTTTTTTTTCCTTAAGAAATATATAATTTTAAAAAATCCACTTTTTTTTAGCAGAAATTAGGAAATATTTCACTCGTGAAGTGGAAAATTTTGTAATGGCACTCGTGGCTTCGACACACGTGACAATACAATGTTTCCCACTTCACTCGTGAGATATTTCCTTATATCTTCTCAAGAAACGTAGATGTCCTCTACTTACCAATACTTTGCTCAAGAATATTGGGTCTTCTTAAGCAAATATACTGTGTCTATATTTACTGTTTTTTCCGCATGTACGTGTAATTCTTAATCGAATGATCTCTCAGATATGTTAATTTCCTCCATTGTAATGTCAGATTAATTAATTGTACACAATATTTGTATCTTTGGTATTCGTTTCCATTTTGTCTATCAACTTTTTTTCTGTTAAATGTTTAACATTTCGGAACTACTCATTGTGATTTGTCAACAATATTCAAGAAGTTTCAATTACTACTAGATTTTAAATGAAAGTTTGAAAACTGAATATTCAAAATATGTTTATGTGCACACTGTAAAATGCTTACTGGTGTTTAATTCATCCAGATGGAGTAAATATTCTTCCTATATCAACTGATTTGTGTTAATTGTTTCCTAAATCTTTGTGATTAAAGGTTTTATGAATGTGCTAAAATTGTACATGGTAATAATTTTGTCCCAGAGAAATCATAGTTGATTGAGAATTCGTGTGAATCTCTGCTATACCTTCTTTGAATAAATATTAGATAAGTTTCAACGTCCTCATGATTGCATCAACGTCTATGCGATTTTATTTATCGGTATCTTGTGCAAAATCTCGTAGATCACCTTGTAGTCGTGGACATTGTATCTGTTGTTCAGCTTTTAGAGATGAAGTTTGAAAAAAAATGTATGTTGCTGAATGTAATCTCTTTTTATTTCTAATATGTCATTTATCACCCCCACTAGAACATTGCCTACATCACCTTCTCACGTTTTTCATATTGTCATTTTGTTGTTTAATGTGCTGTTTTGTGGATGTATTTTATTGTATACACTGTTTTATTATAAATACAAATTAGAACATCATGCGTGTTCTAACTCCTTCTTGATTTAATGCCTTATTTATTTATCATTTGTCACATTATATAAGGTCGTTATTTATTTTTCTTTTGTCACATTCTATAAGCTCGTTATTTATTCTCTTTTGTCACATTCTATAAGCTAGTTATATATTTCTCATTTGTCATACTATATAACCTCGTTGTTTTAAAAAAAAAAAGCGCAAAGTTTTAGTCCTCCTAATACTGCTGTATATTGTGCTTCCGTCGTCACTGAAGACGAGGTGTATATTCGGTACAAGGCTGTTGGTTTCCAACGGTTACACGATTCAGCTTATCCTTGATATTTCAAGAGTTCACACTTTTTACAGTTCATTCTTATTTTGTCTTTAATTTTTGTCAACTTTGTCTACGCCATATTGTTTGTCTTCTTCGTAAAACATGCCCTCTATGTCCTTTTCCTTTAGGTATTCCAGTTCGTCAACTATTGTATCGCCTAAAATTACTTGCCTGATTTGAAAATATCCTCTGTAATGTCAGGAAATTAGCTATTTGGAAATATAGTTTTATATTTTGAAATCCTTACTGCTTCACCAGTTTTTAATTTAGGAGTTGAAATATATCAGCTGTCAAACGACCATATACTGTAGATTGATCAATACTTTTTCCCTGTTTTATTCCTTGTTTGCTTTAATTGGATTCATGTCTATTAACGTGTGCTGTTTGTTATTTTATCAATCAAGTAGCTTTTGTAAAACGTCAACCCATGTTTTAGTTTTTATTTTGAGTGCAATACTTTCACCTCTAGCCTTCAGAGCTCTGATTAACCTTTACTTGCACATGCTTTTTATATAAGAAACTTCTAAAGTACTCAGTGTTTCCCTTTTTATGAACTATTATGTTGTAAAATTCTTTACCCTCATCCAACCGTATCTTTTCATGCTTTCTCCTCCTAGATGGATGGTCATATCAACATTTTTGTAATATTTAATTGTAGAATAGGACTTTCTTGCCAGCAGTAGGGCAGATGTGTTTCAGAATTACAAATAGCTTTCATTCTTCACAGTTTTCAATATAGTTTTTGAATGTTGTCAGGAGGTTGTAGGAATGTTATATTATGACTTTAAACAACAACGTTGTAGGACCATTCCAACAAGTTCACCAAATCACGTTGCCACAACGTAATATAACAACGTTGCAACAACTCTTGTACAACGTTGCTGCAAGGTTGAATTCTCTCTCTCTCTCTCTCTCTCTCTCTCTCTCTCTCTCTCTCTCTCTCTCTCTCACACACACACACACACACAGACACACACACACACAACAGAAAAAACCATCAAACAGTAAGCAATAAAGTTTTAACCTTTTTGATGGAACGTTTGTGTTTGGCTCAGTTTTAATATTTACGGAGAAACCTTTATTCTTCTTATTAAGACTTATCTTTCGAATTATCATTGGATTTGTTTTTTTTTTCTTATGTTAAAGAGGTGTTAAAATCAATTTCGATCAGAGACCAAACCTTTTAATAAATATAGTAAAAAAAATAAAAAATTTTATAGATTTTTTATTCTGGGTACATTCCTATTCCGGACTGAAACATTTTCCGTCTTAAACAACCTGTGCATTATTAGTTCAGTACAAAAGTCGGCACATGATTTAAAGATGGCGGCGCACACGATCTCGTTTGGTGGGCGTTGATAGCGCATTACCTTTTGTACACAATTCGTTTATCGAGAATGCCGACCGCCACCGTAACAACTAGGTGTGCACAAATGAATAATTTCAGAGATAGGCTTTTGTTCAATTTTAAATGCTAACCTAAGGGCATTGCAGTTTTAACTTGACGGTGGGTATTCAGCCGCAAGCTAGGTCAAAAATTTAGAGAGATGATTAGAAGTCACTCTTCCCTCCAGGAGTCGAGAGGGACAAGTTTGAATTCACAGGAAGACTTGGTTTTGATCGGCAAATAAAAATTTTCTGTATGCACTTATATTTTATCTATGTTCATCAGGGGTAGTAAAATTTTGAAAAATGTTGATATGCTTAGATAATCAAATAATTTCCTTTATTTTATGGTGTTTTGTAGGACCCAAACATATAATGGTATTAATGGGTAACCAGACTTTGTCTCTTGTTGCCCGTCATCTTTCTAGTATTCTGCCACCCATGAACAGAAATGTATCTGTTTTATGTTTATCCGAGTTTATATCATTATGGTTCATGTTATTGTTAATGCGATACTATTATTCCTGTATCCAAACTGTCGGGTAAATGTAAACTTTCCACATGGGATTTTTGTTTAGTCATTACCTTACAAGCCAATGTAGTATGCACCAACAATTGTAATTGGGTTGATTCTTTATTCTTGCCTTATTTTTTTAGAGAAAGTTAGCCAACAGAAACAACTGTCATGTGCTCTACAATTAGTGTCCATTGCTTCCACTGACCAAGGGGAAAGTGTAGGTATTCAGTTTGTCAAGTTAAAGATGAAAGATACCGCTACTGGATGCTGGTGTGTTGACAAAAAACGAGCATGGACTAGTGTTGTTTTTTTAAGGGATCACCCCGAGGGGCTAGTAGTATAGACTGTGATTATTTAAGAAGATAATGAGTAGCCAACACATGTGGATTAGTATGGTGTTTTACAGATAGAAATCACCCAACACTCAACTACGGAATTATATTGAGACAATTTGGGCACCCTGCCAAAGGTATCCAGAGGGACAATTTAGTGATCAAATGTTTGTCGCTGGAAAAAATATATAGTTCTATTATAATTTTTAACATGATCATTTTTTAATAATATTTGTTGGGGTTACCCGTCCGAACTTTCAGATAGGAAAAAATGGTTGCCTAGCATTAATTTTTGGTTGTCCTGGGCTCCTGAACAATGGATTTTTCTGTCCCTGGTTTATATGTACATGTATGTTTGTATATATGATTATATGTCTTTGGATGACTAGCTATAAATTAAAAACAATGAATGTGCAGTGTTTTATTATTTCATTGTATATTATGTAAATATGTTTTATTTGTGTCGCTAAAAATATTGAGGAAAATTTTGATAAATCTGTTTAATTATGATCATAAAAGAAAGAATGAAAGAAATAAAGGTGCAGTCTAAAATAATGAATATTCAGTGTTGGATTATTTAATTGTTTATTGTGTAAATATGTTTTATTTGTGTTATTCAGAATACTGAGCAAAATGTCAGTAAATCTATTTAATTATGGTAATAAAAGAACAAATGTTTTCACTGCTCCTCCTTAATGGATGGTCATATTCACCTTGGGTTGTCACCAGAAGTATGTATGTTTGTATGTAGTAGCTTTTTACAGCACCTCAGTACACTAGTGGCTATATGGTACCAACAATGTTCAAAAGATTAAAAAAAACAAATGAAGAATTGCATAAAAGCTTTAGGAATTTAAACCCTACCAAATAAATGCAAATATGAAGCATAAGAAGATGAAATATAAAGCATAAAGATGTTAAAGTTCTGTAAAATGTATATAAAATAAAAGATAAAGGGAACACATGTAAATTCTTTAAAACATGTTGTCACCAAAAGACTTCATAAACGACTTCTTAAAAGATGGTCCTAAATAAAAATGGTGCCTTTCTTACATTCGATATACTAATTTCAAAATCTTGTTATTGCAAATAATTAGCACGATGATTTCAACCAAATGGTCTTGTCTTCAATTTTTGGAAATTATTTTTGGTCAGTACAATATCAGTCCCTTTGAGGGACTCTTATTTGAAAATGGTTTGCAGGCTTTTTATTTTAAGTTAATGGACTATGTATTTGTCTCATTCTATTTATGTATTATGATATGTTTTTATGCCTTGCAGATCATATTGATTTGATGTATTGATTGTTTTTATGTAATGTCGGTAAAAAGCTCATTAGAGCTCATGTTGAATTGTTGATTTAATCATACTGACTATAAATAAATCTTATCTTACCATATCTTATCTTAAGTGAGATGCAGAGAAAAGTAGCAAGTTTTAGTACCGATGCTGCATACATCCAGTAAACACTAGTAATAGAACAATATAATATTTTATTCATTTATCAGTAAACACAAGTAATAGAACCATATATTTTATTAATTTATCAGTAAACACAAGTAATAGAATCATATATTTTATTAATTTATCAGTAAACACAAGTAATAGAACCATATATTTTATTAATTTATCAGTAAACACAAGTAATAGAACCATATATTTTATTAATTTATCTATCACGTTTTCATTTTAGAGATATCTTTTAAGAGATGCACATAAGAAACATTTAAATTAATTTATTCTATGTTGCTATAGAAGCACATAGACAAATTCACAATGACTGACAAACCATTCAGAGTGTTTTCTTTTTTGTAATGCCAAAATGAGTTTATGACATTAAAATATATATCGGCAGGATCAGCAAACACTCACTGTCTCTTAACTTTAAAAAAAGACACACTCTTTAGTAACTGTCATTTCTCATTCTTCATTAGAGAGGCCTTTCACTTTAAAAAAACAAAAAAAAAACAACCACTTTGGTAACTGACGTTTCTCATTCTTCCTTAGTGACACCTTGGTCTTTGGTCTCCCTAGCTAAGTAAAAATTACCATGGCCTAATCACACTTCTAAATGTTTAATTCTACAATGTCTTAGTGTTTAAGAGATGATATTTCAGATGTGAAATAATCTTATTTTTTACAAAGAGTATACTATAGTATTTGGCAAAGATGTTTTTCTCTGCTTCCTTTCTTTAGCTTATGACATTATGACCATGTAGAGAACATCATGCTGCTGCAAGTCACACTTTTATGGTCTGAACAGTTAAAGAAATTTTGGATTTAAGGCAGCTTGCAACTTTTATTTGTGTACCAGGATATTACCCAAAAAAATTATATTACTAAATAAATTTTATAATCAACTTTCAGAGAGCTGAAGAACAAGGACACTGGAATTGACTTGAGCATTCCAACTTACCAAGAAGTGCCTGGAAGACTAGGATCAGTTTATGAGTACAATGTGGTGGTGGTTTCCCGACTCTCTTACTTCAAATCCCCCAAACACAAGGAGACTGACAATGTGCAGTTCACGGTACACATTCGTTAACCACAGTCCCAAACCGCTTGATCTACTAGAAAGGGGCACCATATGTACTCATTTATAAGTAGAGTTGAACTGCAAACAACATAGACCCTGACCTGCTGTTGCATAATATGCCATCAGATCAGGGTCTTTGTTGTTTATTCTACTGATTACTCTTAACAAACTGCATAGACCCAGATCTGCCGGTGCATTAAGCGATGGTAGATTTGGGTCTGTGCAGTTTGCACTTGGACTGGACTTACTAGCAAGTATATATGGTAGGTAATAAAAATTGCAGTATACAGACCCTAAAACAATTTAATGTACCCCAAAGATGTATTTCAAATGCATTTTGTCTGCATTTCAAATGTATTTCTTTAGTATTTGCATTTTTTAGTAAACTAAGGAAATAACTCTGGAGGTATTGTGATTTCTTGAGTCATTTCCATCAGAAGCGAACTCGACGTGAATGGCCGCAAACGTCGTTAATCCAACGAACGAATCAGAAGCGAAATATTCTACATGTACACAATACCCGAACTATTTCACTCTTACAATTTCATACAGGACAGTTTTCGTTTTAATTGACGATTTTGTAGAATAATTGGTTACCAAAAATATGACACAGACTAATAAATTGTACAGTTTCTTAAACTGATAATAGGTTAAGTTCCCAATTTTGGTTTTTGTATGTTTAATTTAAAGTTCATCAAATGAAACAAGCTGTTTGCATGCTTTAAATTTGACTATTTATTTTTTACTGAATGTCTTCTTTTTTATTGTATGGGAAAGTCAGAAAGCCCATAGAAAATAGACAGGATTATAAATGATTGTAGCAGCAGGGTATATATTAATCCTTGTGTCTGTCCATCCTTCTGTCTGGTACTTATTTTGAATCTTGAGAGTGAAAAAGTGGTGAAAAATGGATCATATATTTGAAGCCCCCAAAAATGGATATAGGTTCAAAACAGGTGTTTCGCTAAAACCATCGCCATCGCCTTTAAAGCCAGAAAAGTGATACATATACCTCACCATACTAATGCATGTGAGACAATAATGTGTGCTCGTGTCTGTAGTGGATTATAAATGTGTGTAAGAGAGAGAGAGAGGGAGAGGTCTACCTGAAGTTTGTTTGTTGTCATTTAGTACACAATGCACCATATTCCCTATTCAGAACTGAAAAGTAATACAAGCTTTTCCAATATTTGAAGTCAATAGAACCAGCTAAATCAAGAAAAATACCAACAGTACTTACTTTTATCTTAATTGAGAGTTACAAAGTCAATTGTGTTCATTATCAGGAGATAAGAGAGAGGATTAGTTGAAAAGTCTGGGAAATGTACAAAATTATTTAGCAAAATCACTCTCTTTTTACCTGAAATTCCATGAGAGCCATTATTAATTGTTTGAACAAATATTCTTATCATAAGGTATGAGTATATTGATACGTACACACACAAATAACAATAAATAAATATACACACACACACCAGCAAATAACAATAAATAAATATACATACACACACCAGCAAATAACAATAAATAAATATACATACACACACCAGCAAATAAAATTAAATAAATAAATAAAAATTAGAAGTTGTTGAGACATGTGTGTCTGGGGGAGAGAGAGTGCTGTATAGACTGAGCTTTCATTGCAGTCACCATAAACTTATGCGCCCAGTATTTATTGTCATATGCAGAACTGGGGATTACACACTTTTATGAAAATCACTGTCAAATTTAAACAGTTTTTAAAAAAAAGGGAATACCAATATATTTTGTCCATAAGACCAAGTGATCAAACTCAGACTATTAAATGATTATGCAGCATGTGTAAGAAGAGCTCCATAGTGGAATAACCTAGTCTTGGTCATAAAGACATTTGCTCCAATACATTTTTGTAACATCAGACAAAATCAAACATCTAGGTGACCAAGAACAGGTAAACAAACATTATCTGCATCATCTAGTTTTTATGAAACTATTTGAAATTTCTTCTTAACGTCTGTTTATGGTATGATTTGTGTAATGAGTAGATGATGTTTGTTTGCTTGTGGCACATGGTGGCTCCAATAACTGCTCAGTCCTTTATCAAAATGGACTCTTCCATGACTATAGGACCAACATGGCGGATTACATGTAAACAGACCATTCTCTTTCAACATGTATTGAATGATTGGTTTTGCTCTGTATGTTGATACAAATGGTGTTGAAATCATTAGTGCATGGAATGAGTGATGTAATTTTTATCTACATTTTGAGTTGCTCACATGAAAATTTACTGAGCTACTAACATGGATATCATTCACAATGCTGAGCTGACCGAACGATAGTACAAGTGAGATTAATAAATAAATACATATACATGTAAATAATGTATGCTTTTTTAAATACATAAATAACAAACAATAATAGTGTGTTCAGTTCTTGAATGCACATTTAAAAATGATAAAGAAAATAGCCTGCATACAGCATTAAAATTGGTGGTCTTGGGCTGTTATAAAGTTTATGAAGTTTTCGGCTAGACAAGAAAAAGAGATGAAAGCAAAACATCATATTGTCTTAAAATTGACATATAAAAATATGTAACAGGAATGTAAATTTGGTCATTAATTATAAATATACGAATACGTAACAGGAAAGTAAATTTTGTCATAGATTATAATTATTTTGAAGTATGTGCTCCTTCTGATACATGTGTACTGGTCTACAACAGTTGGCATCAATTCTCGTCTCCTTCTAATCTCTCCACCTTGACACCAAATAATCATCACTATATAGTCAGTATTGTGCTGATATGCCGTTAATCCCTATACATACATATATTGGCACTGATTAAAATTCATTAAAAAAAATGTTAGAATTAAAAGTAAACAAAAAACAACAAAAGAAGAACATGATCTCTATAAAGAGTGCAAGGACTGTGGAGTCATTATTTTAGTGATTACTAATTTTAATGGATTTCATGGGGTACTAATTCTATTGGATTTCATGAACGGATTCAATGGGGTACCAACTTCATTGGATTTGTGGTTGATCCAAACAACAAATTTATAAACTCAAGAAAGAAATATAAATCTATGAAGAGAATAAGACACTATTTCCAGTCCACAAATTGAAAAAAATGTCATTTTTTCAATTAAAAACCATGAACATTGATAGCCTTGAAAATATCATATATACTTGCTTATAAGTACATACCGTATATACTTGCTTATAAGTTGGGTCCAACAGCAAACTGCATAGACCCAGATCTGCCATTGCATGATGCACTGGCAGATCTGTCTATGCCCTTTGTTAGGAGTGATCAGTAAAACAGACAACATAGACCCTGATCTTCCATCTCATTATTTGACAGCATTTCAGGGTCTATGTTGCATGCAGTTGGACCTGACCTGTAAGCGAGTATAGATGGTATATGAATTCCCAATTATTTTTTAAACATTTCTATTGCACTTCTCAGCTGTTGTCAATAGTAAACATGGCTTCATTCATGAAAACCATTCTCGGACTCTCAAATGACAAAATCATGACTCACACAAGCACCAAGCTTGATTGTTAAAGTCATATTCTTGGACTCTCAAATGAGAGAAGCAAGACTCACACAAGCACCAAACTTGATTGTTAAAGTCATATTCTTGGACTCTCAAATGAGAGAAGCAAGACTCACACAAACACCAAGCTTGATTGTTAAAGTCATATTCTTGGACTCTCAAATGAGAGAAGCAAGACTCACACAAACACCAAGCTTGATT
Organism: Margaritifera margaritifera; assembly: GCA_029931535.1. Classification (NCBI taxonomy): domain Eukaryota; kingdom Metazoa; phylum Mollusca; class Bivalvia; order Unionida; family Margaritiferidae; genus Margaritifera; species Margaritifera margaritifera. The sequence continues at coordinate 218,876 of JAQPZY010001607.1, forward strand.
GTTAAAGTCATATTCTTGGACTCTCAAATGAGAGAAGCAAGACTCACACAAACACCAAGCTTGATTGTTAAAGTCATATTCTTGGACTCTCAAATGAGAGAAGCAAGACTCACACAAACACCTAGCTTGATTGTTAAAGTCATATTCTTGGACTCTCAAATGAGAGAAGCAAGACTCACACAAACACCAAGCTTGATTGTTACAGTCATATTCTTGGACTCTCAAATGAGAGAAGCAAGACTCACACAAACACCAAGCTTGATTGTTAAAGTCATATTCTTGGACTCTCAAATGAGAGAAGCAAGACTCACACAAACACCAAGCTTGATTGTTACAGTGATATTCTTGGACTCTCAAATGAGAGAAGCAAGACTCACACAAACACCAAGCTTGATTGTTACAGTCATATTCTTGGACTCTCAAATGAGAGAAGCAAGACTCACACAAGCACCAAGCTTGATTGTTAAAAGCAAATGTAAATATGGCAGATTAGCTGGATGTTTGTGAGCTATTTCAAAGGGCTGAATGACTTGATTAAGGTTAAACTGTTAGAATTTTCCAAAGTTTGAAAATATAAACATTACTTGCTAAGTCTCAAGAGGATTGGGGTGGCATGGACTCGAGGTTATCAATGGGTTAGTGAATAAATATTCATAGCAAAAACCATGATGTGTGATGTTACTGTCAAAGCTGTATGCATTGCATGTGATAATCTGAGCCAAAACCATGATACTTAATGTTGCTGTCAGAGCTGTATGCATTGCATGTGATAATCTGAGCCAAAGCCATGATACTTAATGTTGCTGTCAGAGCTGTATGCATTGCATGTGATAATCTGAGTGATATATAGGACAAACTGTGTAATATAAATACTCTATAATGTTTGAAACAATCATTGGCATTAAATATGAACTTGTAATATTTCAACATGACTCTTTTTGTTAACAAAAGTAAATAAATAAAAATGTTATTTGCCAATCCCTCAGATGTTTTTGCTGGCTGCCATTTTGTTTCAAGTTTTCACCTACCGAAAAGAAGGTGTGGGTTGTCAGCACAAGAGCACACTCCAGGTATCATGTTCTACAGTAGGCATTTGAGAGTTGATAATGATACTAGAGCATGTACCTGTGTCAAGAATATCCTTCTCAAATGCAGCCCATAAAGGATAGATTTTGTGCCTGCTGTAACATCTACAACAATGGTCTACATTTGCAGAATTAAGAGTGACATAAATAGATCATCTTGTATGACATGTGTTTAAATTCTTTGTTTGCGGTAAAGCTGAACACTGGTTACTGTATTGTTAGTTAGTATTATATAGTATTGCCATGCTCTTTTAAATCTTTTTTGTAATTCAGTTTTGGTGAATTTATGACACATTTAATCTTCAGTGCTTTTCTTTAACACCTGAGATTGACCAAACACTTTGATTTTTAGATTGTTTCTAAGAGCTTAATTTACAATGAATTGTATAGGGTTTAAGATTGGCAAAACATGGTATGATGTACTAACTATCTCCATTTCCATTCTTTTGTATGTGTGATTGGTATGATGTACTATCTCCATTTCCGTTCTTTTGTGTGTGTGATTGGTATGATGTACTAACTATCTCCATTTCCATTCTTTTGTGTGTGTGATTGGTATGATGTAGGAAATATCTCCATTTCCATTCTTTTGTATGTGTGATTGGTATGATGTACTAAATTTCTTAATTTCCATTCTTTTGTATGTGTGACTGATATGATGTACTAAATGTCTCCATTTACATTCTTTTGTATGTGTGATTGGTATGATGTACTAAATGTCTTAATTTCCATTCTTTTGTATGTGTGATTGGTATGATTTACTAAATGTCTTAATTTCCATTCTTTTGTATGTGTGATTGGTATGATTTACTAAATGTCTTAATTTCCATTCTTTTGTATGTGTGATTGATATGAGGTACTATATGTCTTAATTTTCATTCTTTTGTATGTGTGATTGATATGAGATACTAAATATCTTAATTGCCATTCTTTTGTATGTGTGATTGGTATGATGTACTAAATGTCTTAATTTCCATTCTTTTGTATGTGTGATTGATATGATGTACTAAATGTCTCCATTTACATTCTTTTGTATGTGTGATTGGTATGATGTACTAAATGTCTTAATTTCCATTCTTTTGTATGTGTGATTGGTATGATTTACTAAATGTCTTAATTTCCATTCTTTTGTATGTGTGATTGGTATAATGTACTAAATGCCTTAATTTCCATTCTTTTGTATGTGTGATTGGTATGATGTACTAAATGTCTCCATTTACATTCTTTTGTATGTGTGATTGGTATGATGTACTAAATGTCTTAATTTCCATTCTTTTGTATGTGTGATTGATATGAGGTACTAAATATCTTAATTTCCATTCTTTTGTATGTGTGATTGGTATGATGTACTAAATGTCTCCATTTACATTCTTTTGTATGTGTGATTGGTATGATGTACTAAATGTCTCCATTTACATTCTTTTGTATGTGTGATTGGTATGATGTACTAAATGTCTTAATTTCCATTCTTTTGTATGTGTGATTGGTATGATGTACTAAATGTCTTAATTTCCATTCTTTTGTATGTGTGATTGGTATGATGTACTAAATGTCTTAATTTCCATTCTTTTGTATGTGTGATTGATATGAGGTACTAAATATCTTAATTTTATTCTTTACCCAACTGCAGATACAAAAGAAGTTTTCTGAGTTTGAGGACTTGCATGCCAAAATGACAGCAAAGTTCAGTGGCACCGTGTTCCCCCCACTGCCAAAAAAGGCCCTGATTGTTAATGATGCCACAGCCAAGGAAAGAAGAGGGGGATTGGAGAACTTTCTTAAGTTCCTGTCCAGGACTCCTAAACTGTCTACCAGTCCCCTGCTGTTGGAGTTTCTAGGTTGGTTTTCTCACCATTATTCCTTAGCTGTAACTTGTTATCATCCCTCTGAGATATATACAATTTGTATATGTCTAATCTTTAATAAAGAGATAAAACACCCCTCCGATTTCTATCACGTTCTTAAGCTAGGTCTCCACCTTAATCAAAGGAATACTGTTTGGTGACAATATTCCAAAGCAACATTTAAATAATTGAGTACTGTTTTGGGTAAAAAAATAAAATAAAAAATGAGTAAAATCTGTTCATTTGATCTTAATGAACTTTTGGCTACCATCTCAGCAACTTCAATCATATGTGAAAGGCCATGTGATATTCATATAACTGTGGACCATGCATAGCTTATAAGCAGAAACTCTACTTATTCCTTCAAGCTAGAGTTGCTTCCCTTATATACATTGCTGTCTGAGGTGCACATATATATCAGACCTCATTTCTCTGAAGTTGTTGGAGTATGTGTCTGTTACAAGATCCTCAGCCTCCTGTCATGATCCCTATAGCTTCATAATAGACTCTTTCCACTGTTTAATTGTATTCACTACCAGTAATCTAGAATGATCTATGTACATATATATTATTATCACAGGAATGCGATCTTGATTGCTAGATAATGTTGAGTTGTCAGCATTAGAAAATCCGGATCATTGCGATATTTGAAGCATCGAGTCATGATCTGGATTTTTTATGCTGACAATGAGATGTGACCTAGCAATCAAAATTGCATTACTGTGATAATGATATTTTTGTTATATGCCTATCAATTTTCAGATAATTTAATAAAATCACTATATGTAGCTGAAAAACACAAGAAAATGCTAAACATTTCAACCTCTTTAATATGAACTTCATCTTAAAGCATAACCTAATTACTAATTATTTTTTGAAAAGCTGACATGCACATGAATATTAGTTTTATGAATGAAGCTTGTGAAACAACGCTCACTCAGTTTGACTACCATCACTGTAAATAAATGAATTCTTCTACGCTTGGGGGCAGCAGACTCATATATGTGATTTACAGTTATTGTGCAGTTCTCAAATTTTGCATCATGGAAGATTTCACAAGCTGAATGACTGGAAGTTTCTTTTGGAGGCCAGGTTGATAGCGGTTGAACTGTTTCTGGCAGAACATTGTGAGAAGCTCTGATGGGGACTTGACATAGGAATGATAACATTATTTTGACAGTTATTTACAGCAGGATTGGACAAATTGTTGGAACTTGATGATACAGATTTGTTGCAGAGAATGTTACTTATTTATAATTTCAAATTCATCCATTATGTGGGGAAATTTACTAATGTTGCCAATTATGAACTTCCGTAAATAGGTTGTACTGTACAACTGTAATGTTTTGGTATGCGATTTCCAAATGTGATCTTCTTTCAGATGAACCTTTTGGCTATATTTTACTACTTCAAAATAAAGGAATAAATGTTTTTTTTATTATTGTTGTGATAAAACATGGTTTTGACCTTTCAGATATTTTAAATATAATGCAAGGTTTCTTAACTAACTTCGCTGTGAGAGCTTTGTTTACTGCTAGTGTTGGCATTCTGTTGCTAGGGGCACTGCTGTTGTCACCAGGTAACCTCGAGAATAAAGTAGTTCCAGCCTCATTTGAGAGTATGGTAATATGGAATTAGAAAACGATAGTATCATTTTCCTGCTTGTAGGAAATAACGGTAAAATTCTGGCTCTTTCTTGGGGTAGAAAATTGGTAGGTATATAATAAAGTGTGTTACAGACATGAAACAAAAATTCATCTGATTGGCTGTAATTTTAGCTTTTTCGTCGAATAAAAACCTATTTGTTTTTTCAAATGACTAATAAATGAAGAAAATAGCCCTTTTAATTGCTTTCAGTTGTTTTTTTTTTTTTAATCAGCTGATTTCATATCTGATATTCATTTTAAGCTACTAAGATTGACCCCTTCTGATGCTAAAGATGATCTTTCATTCAGGAGCCATGTTTTTCTGCTCACTCCTTCTGTATAATCTTCAACACACTAGGCACAGCTTACATTGTATAAAATTGATCTCTTAAGAGGGTGGGGGTCATTATGATGTTTTAGTAGGAATTTAAAGCTGTTGACTGGCTCCATATGACTTATGCAGGTGGGGGTCAATATGCAGGTGGGGGTCAATATGTTTTAGTAGCAGTGCTGAAATTGGTATTTGAATATTCATTGTATCATTTATATATGAATGTTCCATTTTAGTTCACCTTACAAGTTACTCAAACTTTGATATGGCCTTGTGCAATATGTAGTGTCACTTAGTGACCGTACTAAGTCCATATACACTAACTGTTATCCCACAAAGTTGATAACCTGACATCAGCCAGGGACAAACCATGCAGTGCTGTATTGGAACACTTTGAATTCCCAGGATATAGAAAGTGCACAATGCAAACTTTGGGATAGTTGCCATTGACACATTATGGCCTTTGTAAACACTAACATCTTCAGAAGGAATCAGAACTTTGTTCATTGTTTGAAACATTGAAAGAATTTACTGTTATGGTTTTGTTTCTTTTCCATAATATTTCACCAGTGATCATATGAAAAAAAGTGGAAGTTCTAAATTTTATACTTGGTTTTGTTAAATAAATGCTGCAAATCCAAGATGTGTCTTCTTGATCTTGAGGTTCTTCTTTTTTTAGAATTACCATGAAGACTGTAGTAATTACAATTACCATGAAGACTGTAGTAATTTAGAATTACCATGAAGATTAGTAATTTAGAATTACCATGAAGACTGTAGTAATTTAAAATTACCATGAAGATTGTAGTAATTTAGAATTACCATGAAGACTAGTAATTTAGAATTACCATGAAGACTAGTAATTAGAATTACCATGAAGACTGTAGTAATTTAGAATTACCATGAAGACTGTAGTAATTTTGAATTACCATGAAGACTGTTGTAATTTAGAATTACCATGAAGACTAAAGTAATTAGAATTACCATGAAGACTAGTAATTAGAATTACCATGAAGACTGTAGTAATTAGAATTACCATGAAGACTGTAGTAATTTAGAATTACCATGAAGACCAGTAATTTAAAATTACCATGAAGACTGCAGTAATTGAGAATTACCTTGAAGACTAAAGTAATCAGAATTACCATGAAGACTGTAGTAATTAGAATTATCATGAAGACTGTAGTAATTTAAAATTATCATGAAGACTGTAGTAATTTATAATTCCCACGAAGACTGTAGTAATTTAGAATTACCATGAAGAGTGCAGTAATTAACAGTTCCCATTCAGACTAGTAATTTATAATTACCATGAAGACTGTAGTAATTTAGAATTACCATGAAGACTGTAGTAATTTAGAATTTCCATGAAGACTGTAGTAATTTAGAATTACCATGAAGACTGCAGTAATTGACAATTCCCATGAAGACTACTGTAGTAATTGAGAATTACCATGAAGACTGTAGTGATTTATAATTACCATGAAGACTATAGTAATTTAGAATTACCATGAAGACTATGGTAATTTATAATTACCATGAAGACTCTAGTAATTTAGAATTATGATGAATACTGTAGTAATTTTAATTACCATAAAGACTGTAGTAATTTAGAATTACCATGAAGACTAGTAATTTATAATTACCATAAAGACTGTAGTAATTTATAATGACCATGAAGACTATAGTAATTTATAATGACCATGAAGACTATAGTAATTTATAATGACCATGAAGACTGTAGTAATTTACAATTACCATGAAGACTAGTAATTTATAATTACCATGAAGACTGTAGTAATTTAGAATTACCATGAAGACTAATAATTTAGAATTGCCATGAAGACTGTAGTAATTTAGAATTATCATGAAAACTGTAGTTATTTAGAATTACCATGAAGACTAGTAATTTAGAATTACCATCAAGACTGTAGTAATTTAGAATTACCATGAAGACTAGTAATTTAGAATTGCCATGAAGACTGTAGTAATTTAGAATTACCATGAAGACTAGTAATTTAGAATTACCATGAAGACTGTAGTAATTTAGAATTACAATGACGACTAGTAATTTAGAATTACCATGAAGACTAGTAATTTAGAATTACCATGAAGACTATAGTTATTTAGAACTACCATAAAGACTGTAGTAATTTAGAATTACCATGAAGACTATAGTAATTTAGAATTACCATGAAGACTAGTAATTTATAATTACCATGAAGACTGTAGTAATTTATAATTACCATGAAGACTAGTAATTTAGAATTACCATGAAGACTAGTAATTAGAATTACCATGAAGACTGTAGTAATTTGAATTACCATGAAGACTGTAGTAATTTAGAATTACCATGAAGACCAGTAATTTAAAATTACCATGAAGACTGCAGTAATTGAGAATTACCATGAAGACTAAAGTAATTAGAATTGCCATGAAGACAGTAGTAATTAGAATTATCATGAAGACTGTAGTAATTTAAAATTATTATGAAGACTGTCGTAATTTGTAATTCCCACGAAGACTGTAGTAATTTAGAATTACCATGAAGAGTGCAGTAATTAAAAATTCCCATTCAGACTAGTAATTTATAATTACCATGAAGACTGTAGTAATTTAGAATTACCATGAAGACTGTAGTAATTTACAATTTCCACGAAGACTGTAGTAATTGAGAATTACCATGAAGACTGAAATAATTGACAATTCCTATGAAGACTACTGTAGTAATTGAGAATTACCATGAGGACTGTAGTAATTTAGAATTACCATGAAGACTGTAGTAATTTGGAATTCCTATGAAGACAGTAGTAATTTAGAATTACCATGAAAGATATGGTAATTTAGAATTACCATGAAGACTCTAGTAATTTAGAATTATGATTAATACTGAAGTAATTTTAATTACCATGAAGACTGTAGTAATTTAGAATTACCATGAAGACTAGTAATTTATAATTACCATGAAGACTGTAGTAATTTATAATGACCATGAAGACTATAGTAATTTATAATGACCATGAAGACTATAGTAATTTATAATGACCATGAAGACTGTAGTAATTTATAATTACCATGAAGACTAGTAATTTAGAATTACCATGAAGACTGTAGTAATTTAGAATTACCATGAAGACTGTAGTAATTTAGACTTACCATGAAGACTAATAATTTAGAATTACCATGAAGACTGTAGCAATTTAGAATTACCATGAAGACTAATAATATAGAATTACCATCAAGACTGTAGTAATTTAGAATTACCATGAAGACTAATAATTTAGAATTACCATGAAGACTGTAGTTATTTAGAATTACCATGAAGACTAGTAATTTAGAATTACCATCAAGACTGTAGTAATTTAGAATTACCATGAAGACTAGTAATTTAGAATTACCATGAAGACTGTAGTAATTTAGAATTACAATGAAGACTAGTAATTTAGAATTACCATGAAGACTAGTAATTTAGAATTACCATGAAGACTATAGTTATTTAGAACTACCATGAAGACTGTAGTAATTTAGAATTACCATGAAGACTATAGTAATTTAGAATTACCATGAAGACTAGTAATTTATAATTACCATGAAGACTGTAGTAATTTAGAATTACCATGAAGACTAGTAATTTAGAATTACCATCAAGACTGTAGTAATTTAGAATTACCATGAAGACTAATCATTTAGAATTACCATGAAGACTAGTAATTTAGAAGACTAGTAATTTATAATTACAATGAAGACTGTAGTAGTTAGAATTACCATGAAGACTGTAGTAATTTATAATTACCATGAAGACTAGTAATTTAGAATTACCATGAAGACTATAGTAATTTAGAATTACCATGAAGACTATAGTAATTTAGAATTACCATGAAGACTGTAGTAATTTAGAATCACCATGTAGACTGTAGTAATTTAGAATTACCATGAAGACTAGTAATTTAGAATTTTACCATGAAGACTAGTAATTTAGAATTACCATGAAGACTAGCAATTTGTAATTACCATGAAGACTGTAGTAATTAGAATGACCAAGAAGACTGTTGTAATTAAAAAATCTTTTTCAATTCTAAATTATCAAGACTCTAATGGTAAAACAGGCCTTCTGAACTTGAAGAGCAGTACAGACTCAGAAAAGTCATCAGGCCCAGCTTTCACAAATATTCTCAACCTTGAGTACATACTGGACTAAATTTTTGATAAGCCATCATTTGAAAATTACCAAAAAAATACTGCAAATAGTCTTGCTTTCATAAATAATAGTTAATGAATTTGTTGGTCATACAATTGAGATAGAACAATTTTATTTGAGAAGATGATGAAGTATTCAAATTGAAATGTTTTATCAATTCGGGGCCAGGCTTACATAATATATAGTTTTAAGTATACCCTTCAAATAGATTCTCCATGCATTATTTTTTGTCACTGGCTGTCACTAATTATGCAGATGCAATAATAGTGGTTTCCATGGGAATGAATGGATCTGTATTTCAGCAAAAGAAAGCTCTTTTAAGCATTTTAAAAAATATTTTTAAAGGTCATTCATTCTGTTTTTATCATAGAAGGCTTACATGTCTTAGTAAATCAGCAACATGGAAGACAAGACTAGTCTACATACAAGACAGATGGGTCATAATTGTTTACATAATATGTTCAAAATTCATACTTCATGGCTCCTGATACTAACCATTTTGATTGTGATGATGATAAATATTTCAATTTAACATCAAAAGAAATATTTGAATATGAATCAAATACTGGTTATGAATAGTGTAATGATAAAATAAGGTAGTTGTTTCAGCACTAGTATGAATCTAAAACTCTTGACTGACACCAGATGACTTAAAAATGTATGTAGCCTCTATAATTTTCATTTGATGTATGGTGTCAGTAAATTTACTCTGTCTCGGATTGAAGATAAAAGCAAATTAAACTATTTTTTAGCTTAAATTATTTTTAATTTTTTAATTTTGATGTAGGTGTGAATGCAGTGAAGGCTGGGAAATTCCGCAGACTGGAGGTAAGGGAGGGGATGGATGAAGAAGAAGAGGAAGAGGAAGAGTCAAGGAAAAAGGATGAGGAAGGGGGAGAGGAAAATGTCAAGGAACCTGACACTGGGTCAAAAATGAAGTGAGTCTGAATAATGTGACCTGACTGTGTACTGATATAATATTAAAATGTAGCAACTTTGTGGGGGAAAAATGGATTCTAAATTGTTATTTTAGCAATTTTAGATCTAGGAAGAGTTAAATATATATGATGATAAATTTTGATGGGGCTTACAGTACAGTCATAGTGAGTTCAACCTTTCCCACTCATCCATGAAATAAAATTAATATTTTTGCTAAGATGTTCAAACTTTGCTCACCCATCCACCGAAGGACAAAGGTTGTCTTTCAAGGAGCTGAGTAGACAGAATTATCAATTCCAATCTGCCTGTCCACCAACATCCTTCAAGGAACAATTAATGTCCTTGATGGACTTTAGTGGATATGAGTGAACATAGCAGACTGTTGATAAACATCTGACTATAAATCGAAATGTATACTGTACTTGTACTTATTCTTGGATTAAAGTAAATGTATACTGTACTTGTACTTATTCTTGGATTAAAGTAAATGTATCTCTCAATAAAATTAATTTACATGCTCTATCTTCTGTACAGTTGAACATGTAAATGTATTCCAGTAAAGCTACAGGTGTTGTTTCCTTTTTTGTAGTATTACTGTATGTAACAATGAATGTACTGTATGTATGTATGTATGTAGGTAGGTTGGTACATATGCTCATATGTATGTATGATACCAATGATGATTGAAATGTCAGACATTTTGCTTACAGTTTGACTTTAATACAACAGATAAAAGCACATGATGAATGTAAAAAACACCCATTAATACAACACACATATTGACATATATTACCCATTAATACAACACACATATTGACATATATTACACATTAATACAACACACATATTGACATATATTACACGTTAATACAACACACATATTGACATATATTACACATTAATATAACACACATATTGACATATATTACAGATTTATACAACACACATATTGACATATCTTACACATTAATACAACACACATATTGACATATATTACACATTATTGACAAAGTGAGTCTACATCCTTCAATTCTTTTAAAAACTAATCTGTAATTTATTTACAATTTGTAATATTTTCATATACAGTATTATAATGTAGGCATACAGTATATTCTACCTTCACCACAATATATCCTCTTCTTAAGTTAATAATTTTTATTGTTAATTTTACCTTCTGAATTATTATAAAACCTCATTTTGTCTTATAATTTTATCAACTGTCAGCTTGCATTTTCCCATGTTTCTTTTAAAACCATTTTATATAGATTTTTGTATCAGCTAAGAAAAGAGATATACCGTTCATTCAGAGAACTATCAGGATATTGCATTGGTTCAAAATCAATATCATTGAACCTGATGATTCTACATGACAAATGTTTTCCTTATTAATAGGATGGAACCCATAAGCTCATCAGGAAAAAGAACCCAGAGATATGAATTATCAATATGAATCATCAATATGAATTTTATACAAAGTTCTCCAATACAACAAAATTATTTTGAAACAAATTTCACCTTTCTCCATCAAGAGAAGACTGTGTAACTTTAGTTGATACATTAACACCAATTCAAGTTATGCAGGGCAAAGCCCCCATTACCCCCCACCAACTACATTATCCCCTGAAACACAAGATAGAGGTTTTACCCCCTGCTGGCCCCCTTTTCCAACCTCTCCTGCTATTTTATTTCTTATTGAAATTTCTATGTATGTATGTATGTATGTATGTATGTATGTATGTATGTATGTATGTATTATCTAGACATGATAGGATGGAGAGGGTATCGATCAACTGTCTAGATTTAGATGTGCTCTAAATGCATTTAAGTGCAACAAGCTTTATGATTGTCAGGTGGCAGCTTAAATATATGTATATTTAAATGCACCACAGTAGGTTTTTCAACTTAAGGTTTCAAAATAGAATTTAGCTAGAATTTTTCTATTTTGATATAAATAATTTGACAAATACAGGCAATATATTTATTTATTGATAATTCTAATAAAGAATATTTGTTTATCAGTAAGTCCATACACTGAGGAATGGTTCCAATATTTATTTATCTGTAAGTCCATACACCTAGGAATGGTTCCAATATTTATTTATCTGTAAGTCCATACATAGAGGAATGGTTCCAATATTTTTTTATCTTTAAGTCCATACATAGAGGAATGGTTCCAATATATATTTATCTGTAAGTCCATACACTGAAGAATGGTTCCAATATTTATTTATCTGTAAGTCCATACACTGAGGAATGGCTCCAATATTTATTTATCTGTAAGTCCATACACTGAGGAATGGTTCCAATATTTATTTATCTGTAAGTCCATACACTGAGGAATGGTTCCAATATTTGTTTATCTGTAAGTCCATACATAGAGGAATGGTTCCAATATTTTCATGATCAATATCTGTGTTAATATAATATACACGTACTGTACCTGAACACATTGCTTTAGAAGAACTGTGGCCTTCAATAGTTTTAATCTGTGTACTGTTTCATTTTCTATAAAGATACATACAATATAACTCGTGGAGTTTAAAAAAAAAAAAGTAAAAGTCAGATGGCTGATCTGTTTGTTTTATATTTTCAGTTGGCTATTGTTTATACTAGGAGAAACTATGTACCATTATGCGACATATAAGCATGAGTAACATAAAATCAAAACTATGTACCATTATGCGCCATATAAGCATGAGTAACATAAAATCAAAACCTAGTTGTGAAAAGCTAGATTGATCCAGTGTATGGAAAGAGAAAATTACATTGAAAGTTATTTGTACAGAAAATCTATTTAGTGAAACACTGAGGCAAGATGGTGGTAAATGCTACAAGCACAACAGAGTCTTATGAGTTACCAAATTTAAATTGTGTTTAAACATGGAAGAGGTCCAGTGTAACTCATATCAATTGTATTTAAACATGGAAGAGGTCCAATGTAACTCATATCAACTGTATTTAAACATGGAAGAGGTCCAATGTAACTCATATCAATTGTATTTAAACATGGAAGAGGTCCAATGTAACTCATATCAACTGTATTTAAACATGGAAGAGGTCCAGTGTAACTCATATCAACTGTATTTAAACATGGAAGAGGTCCAGTGTAACTCATATCAATTGTATTTAAACATGGAAGAGGTCCAGTGTAACTCATATCAATTGTATTTAAACATGGAAGAGGTCCAATGTAACTCATATCAATTGTATTTAAACATGGAAGAGGTCCAATGTAACTCATATCAACTGTATTTAAACATGGAAGAGGTCCAATGTAACTCATATCAACTGTATTTAAACATGGAAGAGGTCCAGTGTAACTCATATCAATTGTATTTAAACATGGAAGAGGTCCAGTGTAACTCATATCAACTGTATTTCAACATGGAAGAGGTCCAATGTAACTCATATCAATTGTGTTTAAACATGGAAGAGGTTCAATGTAACTCATATCAACTGTATTTAAACATGGAAGAGGTCCAATGTAACTCATATCAACTGTATTTAAACATGGAAGAGGTCCAGTGTAACTCATATCAATTGTATTTAAACATGGAAGAGGTCCAGTGTAACTCATATCAATTGTATTTAAACATGGAAGAGGTCCAGTGTAACTCATATCAATTGTATTTAAACATGGAAGAGGTCCAGTGTAACTCATATCAATTGTATTTAAACATGGAAGAGGTGCAATGTAACTCATATCAATTGTATTTAAACATGGAAGAGGTCCAGTGTAACTCATATCAATTGTATTTAAACATGGAAGATGTCCAATGTAACTCATATCAATTATATTTAAACATGTAAGAGGTCCAGTGTAACTCATATCAATTGTATTTAAACATGGAAGAGGTCCAGTGTAACTCATATCAGTTGTATTTAAACATGGAAGAGGTCCAATGTAACTCATATCAATTGTGTTTAAACATGGAAGAGATCCAATGTAACTCATATCAATTGTATTTAAACATGGAAGAGATCCAATGTAACTCCTATCAATTGTATTTAAACTTGGAAGAGGTCCAATGTAACTCATATCAATTGTATTTAAACATGGAAGAGATCCAATGTAACTCATATCAATTGTATTTAAACATGGTAGAGATCCATTGTAACTCATATCAATTGTATTTAAACATGGAAGAGATCCAATGTAACTCATATCAATTGTATTTAAACATGGAAGAGGTCCAATGTAACTCATATCAATTGTATTTAAACATGGAAGAGATCCAATGTAACTCATATCAATTGTATTTAAACATGGTAGAGATCCAATGTAACTCATACCAATTGTATTTAAACATGGAAGAGATCCAATGTAACTCATATCAATTTTATTTAAACATGGAAGAGGTGCAATGTAACTCATATCAATTGTATTTAAACATGGAAGAGATCCAATGTAACTCATATCAATTGTATTGAAACATGGAAGAGGTGCAATGTAACTCATATCAATTGTATTTAAACATGGAAGAGGTCCAATGTAACTCATATCAATGGTATTGAAACATGGAAGAGGTCCATTGTAACTCATATCAACTGTATTTAAACATGGAAGAGATCCAGTGTAACTCATATTAATTGTATTTAAACATGGAAGAGGTCCAGTGTAACTCATATCAGTTGTATTTTAAAAATGGAAGAGATCCAGTGTAACTCATATCAATTGTATTTAAACATGGAAGAGGTGCAATGTAACTCATATCAACTGTATTTAAACATGGAAGAGGTGCAATGTAACTCATATCAATTGTATTTAAACATGGAAGAGGTCCAATGTAACTCATATCAATTGTATTTAAACATGGAAGAGGTCCAATGTAACTCATATCAATTGTATTTAAACATGGAAGAGGTCCAATGTAACTCATATCAATTGTATTTAAACATGGAAGAGGTGCAATGTAACTCATATCAATTGTATTTAAACATGGAAGAGGTGCATTGTAACTCATATCAATTATATTTAAACATGGAAGAGGTCCAGTGTAACTCATATCAATTGTATTTAAACATGGAAGAGGTCCAGTGTAACTCATATCAATTGTATTTAAACATGGAAGATGTCCAATGTAACTCATATCAATTGTATTTAAACATGGAAGAGGTCCAGTGTAACTCATATCAATTGTATTTAAACATGGAAGAGGTCCAATGTAACTCATATAAATTGTATTTAAACATGGAAGAGGTCCAATGTAACTCATATCAATTGTATTTAAACATGGAAGAGGTGCAATGTAACTCATATCAATTGTATTTAAACATGGAAGAGGTCCAGTGTAACTCATATCAGTTGTATTTAAACATGGAAGAGGTCCAGTGTAACTCATATCAATTGTATTTAAACATGGAAGAGGTCCAGTGTAACTCGTATCAATTGTATTTAAACATGGAAGAGGTCCAATGTAACTCATATCAGTTGTATTTAAACATGGAAGAGGTCCAATGTAACTCGTATCAGTTGTATTTAAACATGGAAGAGGTCCAGTGTAACTCATATCAACTGTATTTAAACATGGAAGAGATCCAATGTAATTCATATCAATTGTATTTAAACATGGAAGAGGTCCAGTGTAACTCATATCAATTGTATTTAAATGTGGAAGAGGTCTAATGTAACTCATATCAATTGTATTTAAACATGGAAGAGGTCCAATGTAACTCATATCAATTGTATTTAAACATGGAAGAGATCCAGTGTAACTCATATCATGGAACAGGTCCAGTGTAACTCATATCAATTGTTTTTAAACATGGAAGAGGTCCAGTGTAACTCATATCAACTGTATTTAAACATGGAAGAGGTCCAGTGTAACTCATATCAACTGTATTTAAACATGGAAGAGATCCAATGTAATTCATATCAATTGTATTTAAACATGGAAGAGGTCCAGTGTAACTCATATCAATTGTATTTAAATGTGGAAGAGGTCCAATGTAACTCATATCAATTGTATTTAAACATGGAAGAGGTCCAATGTAACTCATATCAATTGTATTTAAACATGGAAGAGATCCAGTGTAACTCATATCATGGAAGAGGTGCAATGTAACTCATATCAATTGTATTTAAACATGGAAGAGGTCTAGTGTAACTCATATCAACTGTATTTAAACATGGAAGAGGTCCAATGTAACTCATGTCAATTGTATTTAAACATGGAAGAGGTTCAATGTAACTCATATCAGTTGTATTTGAACATGGAAGAAGTGCAATGTAACTCATATCCAAATTTAAATTTAAATTGTATTTTCACAATCTAAGAGATCCAATGTAACTCATATCTAAATTTAAATTTAAATGATATTTAAACATGGAAGAGATCCAATGTAACACATATCCAAATTTAAATTTAAATTGTATTTAAACATGGAAGAGATCCAATGTAACTCGTATCAATTCATTGCTTTACTGAGAAGTATGCTTGTATCTTCCAGTGGATTCTTAATGTTTTAATGTGTGTATTCTGTTCATATTGTGCAAAGAAAACTCACTAATAAATATTGTTTAAACCTCTTGTGATGTCAGATTTATATTCCAATATATTTATATGCATTGTACATTATGAGACTGACTCTCTCTCTCTCTCTCACGTTGGAAATAAACTTCTATTTGTATTTGACTGAATGGCCTCTGCCCAGCAATTCCTTTTTTATAGTTTGTTTTTTATTGTGTGATTTTTATTGTGTGATTAAAGAGAGATGGGAAATTTATTTGTATGATTCAACTATTTATCTGTCTGTCTATTTGTCTGTCTGCCTAAATGTCTAATGTTTTTTTGTGCAATTCTTTATATTTACATTTTTAGAACTTTACTTTTAATCAGCACCATATAGCCATTATTGTTCTGACATGCAATTAAATGATAATACATACATACATACATACATACATACATACATACATACATACATATTGTCCACATGTGCATTAATCTGTTGGATTGCCAGTCTTCCTGTGTATTTATGGATTATCCCCAGAATACTTGAGTGAGCACAAAGCCAGTTGCCTGACATTTATTACCAGTAATTTATTTGTAGTTTATGCAAATAAACAGGACTGAAATGTTCAATTTGTAGTTTATGTAAATAAGCTGGACTAAAATGTTCAATTTTAAGCCTTGTACTGCTAATGAGATTATGTATTCTCAAATTAGTCAGTAGAGTATTTGACCAACAAGTTGATCTCCAACACCATTTATTTTATTTTAACATTACTGGTCATGCTAGATGTCAGAAAATTAAGTAAAATGTGATGAGTGATTGGATTAATGTATAGATGGATGGTGCAAGGTAACTCTTTATGTATCCACATGGCAGCATTCATGCCTGGTCCTAGAAATACAATGGT
This sequence comes from Margaritifera margaritifera, assembly GCA_029931535.1. Lineage (NCBI taxonomy): Eukaryota > Metazoa > Mollusca > Bivalvia > Unionida > Margaritiferidae > Margaritifera > Margaritifera margaritifera. The sequence goes on from JAQPZY010001607.1 coordinate 236,282, forward strand.
TTCTCTCTATAATACCCACTCAGTATACCACTGCCTCTTATACTGCATGCCTGGTCCTAGAAATACAATGGTTTCTCTCTATAATACCCACTCAGTATACCACTGCCTCTTATACTGCATGTTTGGTAATAGAAATACAATGGTTTCTCTCTATAATACCCACTCAGTATACCACTGCCTCTTATACTGCATGACTGGTCCTAGAAATACAATGGTTGCTCTCTATAATACCCACTCAGTATACCACTGCCTCTTATACTGCATGCCTGGTCCTAGAAATACCATGGTTTCTCTCTATAATACCCACTCAGTATACCACTGCCTCTTATACTGCATGCCTGGTCCTAGAAATACAATGGTTTCTCTCTATAATACCCACTCAGTATACCACTGCCTCTTATACTGCATGACTGGTCCTAGAAATAATATGGTTTCTCTATATAATACCCACTCAGTATACCACTTCCTTTCTTGTAATGCATTTCTCATCATAGAAATACAATGGTCTCTCTATAATTCTCACTCAGTATACCACTTCCTCTCTTTTAATGCATTTCTCATCATAGAAATACAATGGTCTCTCTCTATAATTCTCACTCAGTATACCACTTCCTCTCTTGTAATGCATTTCTCATCATAGAAATACAATTGTTTCTCTATAATTCTCACTCAGTATACCACTTCCTCTCTTATACTGCATGCCTGGTCATAGAAATACAATGGTCTCTCTCTATAATACCCATTCAGTATACCACTTCCTCTCTTGTAATGCATTTCTCATCATAGAAATACAATGGTCTCTCTATAATTCTCACTCAGTATACCACTTCCTCTCTTGTAATGCATTTCTCATCATAGAAATACAATTGTCTCTCTATAATTCTTACTCAGTATACCACTTCCTCTCTTATACTGAATGCCTGGTCATAGAAATACAATGGTCTCTCTCTATAATACCCATTCAGTATACCACTTCCTCTCTTGTAATGCATTTCTCATCATAGAAATACAATGGTCTCTCTCTATAATACTCACTCAGTATACCACTGCCTCTTATACTGCATGCCTGCTCCTAGAAATACAATGGTCTCTCTCTATAATACTCACTCAGTATACCACTTCCTCTCTTGTAATGCATGTATGGTCATAGGTCCCTTCATGTTGGATTAATTTTATTTTATCATGGCATTTTGATTAATTTTATTTTATCATGGCATTTTGATTAATTTTAGTTTATCATGGCATTTTGATTAATTTTATTTTATCATGGCATTTTGATTAATTTACTTTATCATGGCATTTTGATTAATTTTATTTTATCATGGCATTTTGATTAATTTTATTTTATCATGGCATTTTGATTAATTTTATTTTATCATGGCATTTTGATTAATTTTAGTTTATCATGGCATTTTGATTAATTTTATTTTATCATGGCATTTTGATTAATTTACTTTATCATGGCATTTTGATTAATTTTATTTTATCATGGCATTTTGATTAATTTTATTTTATCATGGCATTTTGATTAATTTTATTTTATCATGGCATTTTGATTAATTTTACTTTATCATGGTATTTTGATTAATTTTACCTATTTTGATTTCCTGGGTACAGAAAACCAATTGTAATGTGATACTGTTTTGCATTCTTATGACATAGTCTTAGTGAGAAATCCCGGAGTACAAGCTCCCTTAGTTATAGGACAAGATACTTTTATGTCTTCTATTAACAATGGTATAGAGATGGAACACCGTATATTGCAGCATTCTTCACTTCCTGTAACATTTATTGTACATTTTCAGTCTGTTTGATGAAGAGCAGGAGGAAGATGCTGATTTGTTTGTGGGAGATGACATGGACAGGGGAGACATGGATATCTCATCAGAAATCAAGACTATTGCAGTCACACAAAGTACAATAGGTGAGATTTCTCATCTGAGATCAAAGCCACAACTGGTACACAGGAAAACAGAAAACAAATCTGAGATCAAATAGATTCTGAGACTGTCACACTAGTTGATATATCTCATTTGAGATTGAAGCACTGCATGCATGTCCCCTTTAGTGCTTTTAATTTCTGCTATCTTGATCCTGGTACACTGTATTGGAGATTGAGACCTCAAACAGTATGAAATATCAGGTAAGGCATTTAAATGTGCACAAAATAGCTGTAGAATTTTGATCCACCCTTAAAGATCTGGAAGTTAAGTGAGTGTGTGATTCATAAGATTGCAATGACCCCGACCCCTCTTGGATGGGGAATGATATAATGAACAACTAGCATAATGACATAGTGACATGTTTGTCTTGCTAGTGAGATCTAATGTGTATCAATAAGCAAGAACACATTCTTGTCCAACATTCTACTTATTAAAAAATTAAATTTTCTTAAATTACTACAAAAGATTTGTTGCTTAAAAAGAACAGTTTTCATCTGCTTTTATGTGACAGCATGACAGTTCAGTCTGAAAAAAATGTAAACTAGTTAAACAGATTTTGCCTACCATTACAAAGAGATTAATACCTGACCCATGTTGTCTTTCATTACAAAGAGAACAATACCTGACCCGTGTTGTCTTCCATTACAAAGAGAACAATACCTGACCCGTGTTGTCTTCCATTACAAAGAGAACAATACCTGACCCATGTTGTCTTCCATTACAAAGAGATTAATACCTGACCCTTGTTGTCTTTCATTACAAAGAGAACAATACCTGACCCGTGTTGTCTTCCATTACAAAGAGATTAATACCTGACCCTTGTTGTCTTTCATTACAAAGAGAACAATACCTGACCCGTGTTGCCTTCCATTACAAAGAGAACAATACCTGACCCTTGTTGTCTTCCATTACAAAGAGAACAATACCTGACCCTTGTTGTCTTCCATTACAAAGAACTTAATACCTGACCCTTGTTGTCTTCCATTACAAAGAGATTAATACCTGACCCTTGTTGTCTTTCATTACAAAGAGAACAATACCTGACCCGTGTTGCCTTCCATTACAAAGAGAACAATACCTGACCCATGTTGTCTTCCATTACAAAGAGATTAATACCTGACCCTTGTTGTCTACCATTACTTAGTGCTTAATACCTGACCCTTGTTGTCTATCATTACAAAGAACTTAATGCCTGACCTTGTTGTCTACCATTACAAAAAGGTTAATACCTGACCCTTGTTGTCTAGCATTGCAAAGAGCTTAATGTCTGTCCTTTGTTGTCTACTATTACAAAGAACTTAATACCTGACCCTTGTTGTCTACCATTACAAAGAGATTAATGCCTGACCCTTGTTGTCTACCATTACAAAGCACCTAATGCCTGACCCTTGTTGTCTAGCATTACAAAGAACTTAATACCTGACCCTTGTTGTCTACCATTACAAAGAGTTTAATGTCTGTCCCTTGTTGTCTACCATTACAAAGAGTTTAATGTCTGTCCCTTGTTGTCTACCATTACAAAGAGATTAATACCTGACACTTGTTGTCTTTCATTACAAAGAGAACAATACCTGACCCGTGTTGTCTTACATTACAAAGAGAACAATACCTGACCCTTGTTGTCTACCATTACAAAGAACTTAATGCCTGACCCTTGTTGTCTACCATTACAAAGAACTTAATACCTGACCCTTGTTGTCTAGCATTACAAAGAGTTTAATACCTGACCCTTGTTGTCTACTATTACAAAGAAATTAATACCTGACCCTTGTTGTCTACCATTACAAAGAACTTAATACCTGACCCTTATTGTCTACCATTACAAAGAACTTAATACCTGACCCTTGTTGTCTACCATTACAAAGAGTTTAATGTCTGTCCCTTGTTGTCTACCATTACAAAGAACTTAATACCTGACCCTTGTTGTCTAGCATTACAAAGAGTTTAATGTCTGTCCCTTGTTGTCTACCATTACAAAGAACTTAATACCTGACCCTTGTTGTCTAGCATTACAAAGAGATTAATACCTGACCCTTGTTGTCTATCATTACAAAGAGATTAATACCTGACTTCTGTTGGCTTTCAAAATAAATGTCGTCATAAAACAGCATAAACTCTACTTCTAATTATATCCATGCAGCCCTATCTTGTCTGTTGCTGTTCACAATGAACAGTTCTTTCTGATCTTGTTCACAGTGTTTATCATAAGAATAGATTGATATAGTAATCATGTTTTAGGGGTCCATTTGTTATCATCATAAATGGAGTTTTCTGCATTATACTTTTCAATACAACTTGATTTTAGGCATGGCATCAGCTTTGTCTTTAGTTTAAACCATATGTGTTTCAGACACTTTCAAAAATGCTAGTACAAACATGATTTGGGTGATTGAGTAGAAAGCATGGGGTTATTGTCTTTGTTTATCTCTCAGTCTGATTTCTTTCCATCTTCATATATTTCTATCCATTTTTCTGTATGTATTTATGTATGTATGTATGTCTGTCCTTGTTTTTCAGTATATATGTTTGTCTGCCTGTATATCAGAGCATATGTGTATCTATCTTTCTGTCTTTGGGCAACATGTCATTAAGCCTGTTGTCATTGAGATTCCCCTTTCTGTTTTAGGTGAGGCCAAATTGTTTGGGGATGTTGACCTTGGAGGGGGTATACAGGCTGAAGATGGGGATCAGCTTCTATTTATTGCCTCAGAAACAGGACCAAGCAATCAGACAAAACAAAGGACAAATAAACCCAATCTATTTGAGGAGGAAGATGAAGACAATTCTGAACTGTTTCAGTAAGGAAAATGCTAACCTCCAAAAAAAACCTTACTTATACTTTTAAACATAATCAGTATTTATGTCTATGCTTACTAATGTCCTGGAGCCATGGTTGTTAAGTGGTGTGGTTAGCATATTAGACCAAATGAATGTGGGTTTAAATCCTACTATCAGATCAACCAGGACTTCTACTGTGATGTATCCCTGGGCAAGGCACTTTACTCCAATTGCCTTGGCACTAAATTAACTTAATGTGTTGTTAAGCTGTACAACAATAAAAAACCAATAATTATGCCCTATTTGACTGTAGAAGATGCATGTAGATAATTCATAGATCTTAACCTCACAGATATATTTTAAGTTGTCCCTTTTAAGCTCACCTCTATGAAGTAGAGGTAAGCTATTGTACTACCCCCAGCATCGGCATCTGCAAAGTAATAAGCATATACATATGTACACCCTTTTTGAATGTCAACCATGCTTTCTACCTAGGTCCTAGGCAACAGTTTTGAGTGGGTTTTATAGCACCTATCCCCAGGGGATGAGACTGAAAGGGCTAAATTGGTACAAACATGTACATTAGGTATACATTCTTAATAAATTGTTTGCATTTAGCTCAGGTTTTGTACGCACTGTATAAATACTGTTATACCTGGAATCATGAAACTTGGTGAGGGGATGCATCTTGATGAGTATTACAACTTCATCACAAAAGTAGGTCAATGTGACCTATATTTCATGCTTCATTAATGTTGATTAAATTTTGTGATTTAACTTTATATATCAAGCTCTCTTCACAATAGAATAATAAAACTATATGATTGCATGTATCTCTATTAGTACCATGCCTTACCACAAAGGAAGGCCACTGCGACCTACATTTCACACTTTACTGGCTTAGGTTAACTTTTTGCACTTAGCTCATGACCAACTAGGTTTTCTGCACCCTGTATATATACTGTTATACCTAGATTCATGAAAGTTAGTAAGAGGATGCATCTTGATTAGTCACAAATGTAGGTCGATGTGATGTATAGTTCATGTTTCACTGACTTTGGTTAAATTTTGTGTTTAAAGTCTATAAGTCTATTTCTCAAGCTCTGTTCACACTAGAATCATCAAACTAGATGATTATATGCATCTCTATTAGTACCATGTAGTTACCACAAAAGAATGTCACTGTGGCCCTCATTTCACATTCTGCTGGCTTAGATTAAGTTTTGGATTTAGCTCATGACCAAATAGGTTTTAGCACCCTGTATATATACTGTTATATCCAGATTCATGAATCTTGGTGACGGAATGCATTTTGATGAGTACTACACTCTCATCACAAAGGTAGGTCACTGTGACCTATATTTAATGCTTCACTGACTTTGGTTAAATGTTGTTTTTTAAGTTGATTTCTCCAGTACTGTTCATGCTAGGATCATCGAACTAGATGATTGTATGCAACTATTTTAGTACCATACCCTTACCACAAAAGAATATCATTGTGACCTACATTTCACATTTTACTGGTTTAGGTTAAGTTTTTAGATTTAGCTCATGACCAAATAGGTTTAAGCACCCTGTATATATACTGTTATATCCAGATTCATGAAACTTAGTGAGGGAATGCATTTTGATCAGTACTATACTCTCATCACAAAGGTAGGTCACTGTGACCTATATTTAATGCTTCACTGACTTTGGTAAAATTGTGTTTTAGGTTTATTTCTCAAGCGCAGTTTAAGCTAGAATCATCAAACTAGGTGATTGTATACATATCTGTTAGTACTACATGCTTACCACAACAGACTACTGCTGTGACCTACATTTAACATTTTACTGGCTTATGTTTTTGCATTTTGGTCATGACTTCATTTGTGTTTTATCTGCTGTATAATACTGCTATACCTGGAATCATGAAACATGGCAGGAGGGTGCATCTTGATAAGTACTACACCTTCATCTTAAAGTAGGTCACTGTGACCCATATTTCACATTTCATCGACTTTGGTTCAATTGGATGTTTTGACTGTTATTGCTGTACTCCTTAAACTGGGTGATTTTATACATTTCTTTTATTATCACACTCATACCAAAAGAGGTCACTGTGACCTATATTTCACATTTTACTGGCTTAGGAAAAGTTGTTGCATTTAGGTCATGACCAATTAGATATATAGCATGCACTGTGCATATCATCCTATATAAAATTATGAAACTTAGGGATGTATCTTTATGAGCACTACTCCCTCATTTTAGTAGTTAAATTTCAACCATATTTTATGCTTCTCCGACTTGGGTTACATTTTGTGTCTGATGTTCTTTTCTCAGGATTGTTAATGCTGTAATCATGAAATTGATGATGATTTGCATCTCTGTTACTACCACTCTGTTACAACAAAAGAAGCTCATTGTGGCCTATATTGCATCTTTGGTTAAATTTTTGCAGTTAGCTCATGACCACATGAGTTTTTGACACGTTATATGTGAAACTTGGTGAGTTGATGCATTTTGATAAGTTCTATATCCTTTGTGCCAAAACAAGTCTCTGTGAACTATATTTCCTGCTCAATGACTCGTTTCAAATTTTGTGGTAAAACTTCATTTCTTGGTGCTGCTTATGTTCCAGTCATGAAACAATAATTGGATGTGTCTCTGTTACTACAAAACCCTTGAAACCAAAAGAAGTCACTGTGACCTTCATTTTATGCTTTACTAATGTGAGTTAAATATTTGTGTTTATTACTGCATTGATTCACAAATGCTAGACCTATATACATCCTACCCTACTCAGAAGGCCCTTTGTGAACCAAACAGTTGGAAGTAGGAATACATTTTTTTTTCAATGGAAAACTTTCCATATTAAGGACTGTACATTTCTTATTGTGATATGTTACCCTTGGCAGGTTAACTGTGTATTGTACCTGCAAATGAGTATAGGAATTAGGCAGGTTAACTGTGTATTGTACATGTGAATGCGCATAGGAATTAGGTGGGTCAACTGTGTATTGTACATGCAAATGAGTATAGGAATTAGGCAGGTTAACTGTGTTGTACGTGTGAATGAGTTTGGGAATTAGACAGGTTTACTGTGTATTGTACATGTGAATGAGTATAGGAATTAGGCAGGTTAACTGTGTATTGTACATGTGAATGAGTTTGGGAATTAGGCAGGTTAACTGTATATTGTGAGCCATGTAATCGTTGAAGGTCTCTTTATTCTCTTTATGAATTTTGTCTAAATGAAATATAGAAAGTACTTGACCATAGTATGTACTCTTCATGAATATACACTTTAGGATAAAAACTCTTTTAATTTCATCACAGGCCTTTGTTTCTCAAAATTTCTTCTCAGATTGAGATGGTACTTTATCTTGCTTAAAATACTTTTGAAACAAATGTAAGTTTTGTCAGATGTGCAGATATAAAGGATAAAAAAAAACTACTCAAAATATTAATCTTTTTATTCTTGATAAAAAAGAGAGTTAGAAATTTCTCAAATTTGAGCAAATGTCAACTTTTCCTGAGAAGCACAGTATTTATCTCATGATAAGACCAGGGGGAGCCTGACAAATTTGTCAAAAAGTAGGGGTGGGGGTGGACTTATTATTGGACAAAAATATCCTCAGGAAATAATTGCCAAAATTTTGTTAAAGTGTAGGTGGGTGGGTGTGCTTATCATCTGATAAATATGGTAAATCTTGATTCTTTGTAGGAGTATTTAATAATTGATGACAGTATTTGGATCATGATGCCTTTTGAATGTACGGTAAGATATTCACTGTTTCAAACCAAGCATTACAAAAGATATTAAAACCAATCTCAAGTTGGGAAAGAATAGTTTTTGTTTAACACTTGTTAGTTGCCCAAGGGAAAAAACTTGTGATCTGGACCTCTGTAGTCATCCATTCACCCACTTGTGATATGGGCCTATGTAGTCATCCAATCATCCACTTCTGATCTGGGTCTCTGTAATCATCCAATCACCCATTGTGATCTGGGCCTCTGTAGTCATCCAATCACACACTTGTGATCAGGGTTACTGTAGTCATCGAATCACCCGCTTGTGATCTGGGCCTCTGTTGTTGTCCAATCATCTACTTGTGATCTGGGCCTCTGTAGTAGTCTAGTCACTCACTTGTGATATGGGTCTCTGTAGTTGTCTAGTCACCAGCTTGTGATCAGTGCCTCTGTAGTCATCCAATCAACCACTTGTGATCTTGGCCTCTGTAGTAGTCTAGTAACTCACATGTGATCTGGGTCTCTAGTCACCCAGTCATCCACTTGGATCTGTGTCTCTGTAGTCATCCAATCACCCACATATGATGTGGGCCTCTGTAGTTGTCCAAACACCCACTTGTAATCTGGGCCTCTCAAGTTGTCCAATCACCCACTTGTGATCTCGGCCTCTATAGTCATCCAATCACCCACTTGTGATCTGGGCATCTTGTGTAGACCATTCACCCACTTGTGATTAGGGCATCTGTAGTAGTCCAATCACCCACTTGTGATCAGGGTATCTGGAGTAGTCCAATCACCCACTTGTGATCAGGGCATCTGGAGTAGTCCAATCACCCACTTGTTATCAGACCATATGTTATAGTCCAATCACCTACTTGTGATCTGGTTATCTGGAGTAGTCCAATCAGCCACTTGTGATCTGGGCATCTGTCGTAGTCCAATCAGCTACTTGTGATCTGGGCATCTGTAGTAGTCCAATCAGCCACTTGTGATCTGGGCATCTGTCGTAGTCCAATCAGCTACTTGTGATCTGGGCATCTGGAGTAGTCCAATCAGCCACTTGTGATCTGGGCATCTGTAGTAGTCCAATCAGCCACTTGTGATCTGGACATCTGTAGTAGTCCAATCACCCACTTGTGATCAGGGCATCTGGAGTAGTCCAATTAGCCACTTGTGATCTGGGCATCTGTAGTAGTCCAATCAGCCACTTGTGATCTGGACATCTGTAGTAGTCCAATCAGCCACTTGTGATCTGGGCATCTGTCGTAGTCCAATCAGCTACTTGTGATCTGGGCATCTGGAGTAGTCCAATCAGCCACTTGTGATCTGGGCATCTGTAGTAGTCCAATCAGCCACTTGTGATCTGGACATCTGTAGTAGTCCAATCACCCACTTGTGATCAGGGCATCTGGAGTAGTCCAATTAGCCACTTGTGATCTGGGCATCTGTAGTAGTCCAATCAGCCACTTGTGATCTGGACATCTGTAGTAGTCCAATCAGCCACTTGTGATCTGGGCATCTGGAGTAGTCCAATCAGCCACTTGTGATCTGGACATCTGTAGTAGTCCAATCAGCCACTTGTGATCAGGGCATCTGGAGTAGTCCAATCAGCCACTTGTGATCAGGGCATCTGGAGTAGTCCAATCACCCACTTGTGATCAGGACATCTGTAGTAGTCCAATCAGCCACTTGTGATCTGGGCATCTGTCGTAGTCCAATCAGCTACTTGTGATCTGGGCATCTGGAGTAGTCCAATCAGCCACTTGTGATCTGGGCATCTGTAGTAGTCCAATCAGCCACTTGTGATCTGGACATCTGTAGTAGTCCAATCACCCACTTGTGATCAGGGCATCTGGAGTAGTCCAATTAGCCACTTGTGATCTGGGCATCTGTAGTAGTCCAATCAGCCACTTGTGATCTGGACATCTGTAGTAGTCCAATCAGCCACTTGTGATCTGGGCATCTGGAGTAGTCCAATCAGCCACTTGTGATCTGGACATCTGTAGTAGTCCAATCAGCCACTTGTGATCAGGGCATCTGGAGTAGTCCAATCAGCCACTTGTGATCAGGGCATCTGGAGTAGTCCAATCACCCACTTGTGATCAGGACATCTGTAGTAGTCCAATCAGCCACTTGTGATCTGGGCATCTGGAGTAGTCCAATCAGCCACTTGTGATCTGGGCATCTGGAATAGTCCAATCAGCTACTTGTGATCTGGGCATCTGGAATAGTCCAATCAGCCACTTGTGATCTGGGCATCTGTAGTAGTCCAATCAGCCACTTGTGATCTGGGCATCTGGAGTAGTCCAATCAGCCACTTGTGATCTGGGCATCCAGAGTAATCCAATCAGCCACTTGTGATCTGGGCATCTGGAGTAGTCCAATAACCTAGATAGTAAATTAAATGGAAAGTCCATGAAAATATTCACTCTTTATCATTTAATAGATCTTAATTTCATAAATACAAAAAATCTCAAATTTTTTAATGAAGTTCACAAAATCTCATGCTTATAGAAACATTTTATTTCATACTTTGACAAATCTGGCATATCTGCTGTGTGATTGGCACCACCATATTGCAGAGTAAAATGTATGGATGATATGAAAGCATCAAAGGATCTCCAAATGGTTCATTGTGTCATTAGGTCAGTTTGTGTTAACTGCAGTGATTTAAAAACTATAGCTAAGAATGCTGTTTGAGTGAAATATATGTATAAAATCAAAATTGTAACCACATTAAACCTTGAACTACATTTGCTTTTAATTCAAATGTGACTTAATTTGCCAACAGTGACATAAATTTGTGACCTTTTCCAGCTTGAATCAAAAGATAATGACAGTGCTGTCATCACAGGAACTATTGCTTGAAAACAGATAAATCATGCGGTATCTGGGCTGAAAATTAAAAGTATTTTAGCTTCAGCATCATAAATATAAAACTAGTAAGTAAATAGTTGCTATGTTCTGCCTGGAAGTACTGTAATCACAAGTTATAATTGCTTGGTACATGTAGCTTTTGTAAACACAGTGACCTTGCAGTGTAAGAAAGTCATTAATGGCGGCTGAGAAGGACAGTGTTAATATGGTACTTTGAAGCAATTTATTTCATGAAATACAAAAAATGTTCTGTTCTTGTGTGGAGATTATATGAAACATGTTTCCTACATACTAATAAAAAGTCTATATATAATAAATAAAATGCAACATGGAATTTTCCTTTAACTCCTTTAGACCCAGTTTCGTTCTTTTTACTGGGCCAACATTAGTGGAAAAGCAAGATATAGCTTCATTTTTCTGGCAGTCGTAACTGTAGCATCAACTGTTTTGATATATATATATATAACACTTTGATGAATCATGTTTATATTTGGGATTTCTCATTATGAAGCAAAGAAAATTAATTCAACAACACACAGTTATATCACTTTAGCCTCAATGTCAAGGTCACAGACATTTAAAATTTACATTAAGGTTGTGGTTGAAGCTTTTCATTTGCCCTCATTTCCTTAGTCCCTAATTGGATTATTTTCATACCTGGGATTTCTCATGATGAAGAAATGGCAATGCACTCTACAAAACACATGCTGTCTACTTAGACCTTTGGGTCAAGTTCACACAGTTTACATCAGTGCTTTAAGTATTGGTTCAAAATGCAGGTCTTAGCTTACTTGCTCAATGCAGATTTATGTGGTAGAATTGTGAGCAGAAAATCCAGTAATTATCTGTAACACTTACTTTTTCATTTATCTTTGAGGTCACACATTACTATAATATTGTAAAATTATGGTAGAAATTAAGCAAAAAATATATACTGTATTTCATGTAACTTTTCATTGATTATAAAGTTATTATATATTCAAAGTATGACAATAATTTTTAAAAAAACTATTATTTTTGGGAAGTGATCATATACATAATATAAGGGATCCAACATTGAAGACAACTCCAAAACATCAACATGATTACAGTATTAAATTCATATGTATCCAACATAATTGTGCTGCAAGTGCCATGCACTAGTACAGTATGTTTTAATTTTCATATATATGTGTGTATTGCATTAAGTAAATTCAAAACATTTTAGCACAAAAAGAATAATGATGATTTTTTTTTATGATCAACTGTGCAAGAAAAATTAAAAGGTATTAAAAATTACATAAATTACGGTAGAATTTATCCTAGCACCTGTTAATTGACATCTCCACTTAAAAATTACATAAATTACGGTAGAATTTATCCTAGCACCTGTTAATTGACATCTCCACTTTAAAATTACATAAATTACGGTAGAATTTATCCTAACCCCTGTTAATTGACATCTCCACTTAAAAATTACATAAATTACAGCAGAATTTATCCTAGCACCTGTTAATTGACATCTCCACTTAAAAATTACATAAATTACGGTAGAATTTATCCTAGCACCTGTTAAATGCAATCTCCACTTAAAAATTACATAAATTACGGTAGAATTTATCCTAACACCTGTTAATTGACATTTCCAGTTAAAATTTACATAAATTACGGTAGAATTTATCCTAGCACCTGGTAATTGACATCTCCATTTAAAAATTACATAAATTACGGTAGAATTTATCCTAGCACCTGTTAATTGCGATCTCCACTTAAAAATTACATAAATTACGGTAGAATTTATCATGACACCTGTTAATTGACATCTCCACTTTAAAATTACATAAATTACGGTAGAATTTATCCTAACACCTGTTAATTGACATCTCTACTTCAAAATTACATAAATTATGGTAGAATTTATCCTAACACCTGTTAATTTACATCTCCACTTAAAAATTACATAAATTACGGTAGAATTTATCCTAACACCTGTTAATTGACATTTCCAGTTAAAATTTACATAAATTACGGTAGAATTTATCCTAGCACCTGTTATTTGACATCTCCACTTAAAAATTACATAAATTACGGTAGAATTTATCCTAGCACCTGTTAATTGCGATCTCCACTTAAAAATTACATAAATTACGGTAGAATTTATCATGACACCTGTTAATTGCGATCTCCACTTAAAAATTACATAAATTACGGTAGAATTTATCCTAACCCCTGTTAATTGACATCTCTAATTAAAAATTACATAAATTACGGTAGAATTTATCCTAACCCCTGTTAATTGACATCTCTAATTAAAAATTACATAAATTACGGTAGAATTTATCCTAACCCCTGTTAATTGACATTTCCACTTAACAATTACATAAATTACGGTAGAATTTATCCTAACCCCTGTTAATTGACATTTCCACTTAACAATTACATAAATTACGGTAGAATTTATCCTAACCCCTGTTAATTGACATTTCCACTTAACAATTACATAAATTATGGTAGAATTTATCCTAACCCCTGTTAATTGACATTTCCACTTAACAATTACATAAATTACGGTAGAATTTATCCTAACCCCTGTTAATTGACATTTCCACTTAACAATTACATAAATTACGGTAGAATTTATCCTAACACCTGTTAATTGACATTTCCACTTAACAATTACATAAATTACGGTAGAATTTATCCTAACCCCTGTTAATTGACATTTCCACTTAACAATTACATAAATTACAGTAGAATTTATCCTAACCCTGTTAATTGACATTTCCACTAAACAGTTACATAAATTACGGTAGAATTTATCATAACCCCTGTTAATTGACATTTCCACTTAACAATTACATAAATTACGTTAGAATTTATCCTAGCACCTGTTAATTGACATTTCCACTTAACAATTACATAAATTACGGTAGAATTTATCCTAACCCCTGTTAATTGACATTTCCACTTAACAATTACATAAATTACGGTAGAATTTATCCTAACACCTGTTAATTGACATTTCCACTAAACAATTACTTAGATTACGGTAGAATTTATCCTAACCCCTGTTAATTGACATCTCTACTTAAAAATTACTTAAATTACGGTAGAATTTATCCTAACCCCTGTTAATTGACATCTCCACTAAAAAATTACATAACTTAAGGTAGAATTTATCCTAACACCTGTTAATTGACATCTCCACTTAAAAAAGGATTAGTGAGTATTAGTTATGATCATTGAAATGGTTTGTTGAATCTACAATTACCAGATAAGAAAGCTTGGAATAAGCTTATGCTTATTGATCAATCCTCTATATCTCTTGTTCAGTTACCAGATTGTTTCAAGCACATGTTGATTTTGATTGGAACCATGACATGACTTTGTTATATTTGAATATGTATTATACATACATATATATATATATATATATATATATATATATATATATATATATATATATATATATATATATACACATAGAGAGAGAGAGAGAGCTTTGCATAAATATTTACAAAGACAGTACAATTTTAACTAGCCATTTAGAGTGGGATACTTAAAAAAACTAATCTTGGGTTTGCAGAGTGTCATGTGCCATTTGTCAGTTCTCTTGTTTTTATTTATTTTCCAGAATTGATGATGACCTTGACAAATTTTTTTCAATGGATTTGAAATCAAAATCAGTTGCCACAGGCAATGATTCACCTATATCAAAGCCACAAGACTCATTGGTAAAAGTGTCATCCAAGGAAGAACCACAAGACTCATTGGTAAAAGTGTCATCCAAGGAAGAACCACAGAGTCCTGACAGACCCAAGCCTGCTCCAAGAACCAAGCCAATAATTCCCAGAAAAGCTACAGTACCAGATACAGCAACACAGGACACACAAAAAACTTGTCCTCCTAAACCTTTACCTCGACAAAAACCACCAGGAAGCAGAAAACCACAGGTGCAACAAAAACCTCCTGTGCCACCCAAACCTGGGGAAAAGATTAAGATGACTGTGGAAGTGAGAGATAACTCAGAGATGAAGGGAGATAATCCTAATGAAATTACACAGAATGATATATTGAAATATATTCAGGACAATGCAGCAGATAATTCTGAAGACCTTGACCTTTTTTCATGAAGATATGCACATGAAGTTAATTTGAAGGTTGTGACAGTGTGTACAATGCAATCAGTCTTGCATCATCATAAATGTAATCCAATAAATGGAGATTCTTTAATTTTGCCATTAATTTCATGCATAATGACTAAACTTAGTGATTGATTTAATATATGATTACATTTTTAATTGTATCTATTTGGATATAATTCTTACTGGCTAAATCAACTCCCAGAAAAATAAAACTAGGAAAGAACTGTAAATACAGTCATTCACAAAAGGCTCATGTGACTTTAAGGTAATGGTTTATTTACAGACCTTCATGTAATGACTTTGAAGGGAGCCACAGTAGCTCAGTGTGAAACTCATAATCCAAGAGTCATTGCTTTTATATACCCACCCATATCAGCCCAGGTCGACCTCCTCTGTGTGTCCTTGGGACAGGCACTAAGCTCCCATTTCCTTGGCATGATATAGCCAGTCCAGTAATGTGTTAAAAGTGCCATTAAAACCAGCAAAAGCAAACAAACAAAAATTATATATTGACTTTGAGCTGTTAGTTCAATTACAGTCATGTATTGACTTTAGGTCATGGTTCAGTAATAGACCTTCATGTATTGACTTTAGGTCATGGTTCAGTAATAGACCTTCATGTATTGACTTTAAGTCATGGTTCAGTAATAGACCTTCATGTATTGACTTTAGGTGATGGTTCAGTTACAGACCTTCATGTATTGACTTTAAGTCATGGTTCAGTAATAGACCTTCATGTATTGACTTTAGGTCATGGTTCAGTAATAGACCTTCATGTATTGACTTTAAGACATGGTTCAGTAATAGACCTTCATGTATTGACTTTAGGTGATGGTTCAGTTACAGACCTTCATGTATTGACTTTTAATGTTATGGTTCAGTTGCAGACCTTCATGTATTGAACACTGTGATATGTTTCTATGGCAATAGTATTATGTTTAAAGTTTTGTTGAATTCATGAAGAAAAACCAGCTTTATTATTCATCTGTTTTACCTTTCATTAATACAGTGTGGTCTTTCAATGTCCTTTTTTCACTAAGCATCCCTAAATATTATTTTTCTGTTAGGATTGTAGCCTACTTTGTAATAAATTTTAATGAAGTTATTGACTTCTTCACTTGGCATTTTGCTTTGTCAGGAATATTTTAGCTATTATTACTTTTATAGTGATTAAGCAGTCTGTGTGATTTGTACATGTGGCAAAGGTAAATGACTCTAAGGACATAGCAGTGTACACCTTTTGTACATGTGGCAAAGGTAAATGACCCTAATTAAATAGCAGTGTACACTTTTTGTACATGTGGCAAAGGTGAATGACCCTAATGACTTAGCAGTGTACACCTTTTGTGCATGTGGCAAAGGCAAATGACCCTAATGACATAGCAGTGTACACTTTCAGTACATGTGGCAAAGGTAAATGACCCTAATGACATAGCAGTGTACACCTTTTGTGCATGTGGCAAAGGCAAATGACCCTAATGACATAGCAGTGTACACTTTCAGTACATGTGGCAAAGGTAAATGACCCTAATGACATAGCAGTGTACACCATTTGTGCATGTGGCAAAGGCAAATGACCCTAATGACATAGCAGTGTACACTTTCAGTACATGTGGCAAAGGTAAATGACCCTAATGACATAGCAGTGTACACCATTTGTGCATGTGGCAAAGGCAAATGATCCTAATGACATAGCAGTGTACACTTTCAGTACATGTGGCAAAGGTAAATGACCCTAATGACATAGCAGTGTACACCATTTGTGCATGTGGCAAAGGCAAATGACCCTAATGACATAGCAGTGTACACTTTCAGTACATGTGGCAAAGGTAAATGACCCTAATGACATAGCAGTGTACACCTTTTGTGCATGTGGCAAAGGCAAATGACCCTAATGACATAGCAGTGTACACTTTCAGTACATGTAGCAAAGGTAAATGACCCTAATGACATAGCAGTGTACACCATTTATGCATGTGGCAAAGGCAAATGACCCTAATGACATAGCAGTGTACACTTTCAGTACATGTGGCAAAGGTAAATGACCCTAATGACATAGCAGTGTACACTTTCAGTACATGTGGCAAAGGTAAATGACCCTAATGACATAGCAGTGTACACCTTTTGTGCATGTGGCAAAGGCAAATGACCCTAATGACATAGCAGTGTACACTTTCAGTACATGTGGCAAAGGTAAATGACCCTAATGACATAGCAGTGTACACCATTTGTGCATGTGGCAAAGGCAAATGATCCTAATGACATAGCAGTGTACACTTTCAGTACATGTGGCAAAGGTAAATGACCCTAATGACATAGCAGTGTACACCATTTGTGCATGTGGCAAAGGCAAATGACCCTAATGACATAGCAGTGTACACTTTCAGTACATGTGGCAAAGGTAAATGACCCTAATGACATAGCAGTGTACACCTTTTGTGCATGTGGCAAAGGTAAATGACCCTAATGACATAGCAGTGTACACCTTTTGTGCATGTGGCAAAGGCAAATGACCCTAATGACATAGCAGTGTACACTTTCAGTACATGTGGCAAAGGTAAATGACCCTAATGACATAGCAGTGTACACCATTTGTGCATGTGGCAAAGGCAAATGACCCTAATGACATAGCAGTGTACACTTTCAGTACATGTGGCAAAGGTAAATGACCCTAATGACATAGCAGTGTACACCATTTGTGCATGTGGCAAAGGCAAATGATCCTAATGACATAGCAGTGTACACTTTCAGTACATGTGGCAAAGGTAAATGACCCTAATGACATAGCAGTGTACACCATTTGTGCATGTGGCAAAGGCAAATGACCCTAATGACATAGCAGTGTACACTTTCAGTACATGTGGCAAAGGTAAATGACCCTAATGACATAGCAGTGTACACCTTTTGTGCATGTGGCAAAGGCAAATGACCCTAATGACATAGCAGTGTACACTTTCAGTACATGTAGCAAAGGTAAATGACCCTAATGACATAGCAGTGTACACCATTTATGCATGTGGCAAAGGCAAATGACCCTAATGACATAGCAGTGTACACTTTCAGTACATGTGGCAAAGGTAAATGACCCTAATGACATAGCAGTGTACACTTTCAGTACATGTGGCAAAGGTAAATGACCCTAATGACATAGCAGTGTACACCATTTGTGCATGTGGCAAAGGTGAATGACCCTAATGAAATAGCAGTGTACACTTTCAGTACATGTGGCAAAGGTAAGTGACCCCAGTGACATTGCAGTGTACACCTTTTGTACATGTGGCAAAGGTAAATGACCCTAGTGACATAGCAGTGTACACCTTTTGTACATGTGGCAAAGGTAAATGACTCCAGTGACATAGCAGTGTACACCTTTTTATACATGTGGCAAAGCCAAATGACCCCAGTGACATTGCAGTCTACACCTTTTGTACATGTGGCAAAGGCAAGTGACCCTAGTGACATAGCAGTGTACACCTTTTGTACATGCGGCAAAGGTAAATGACCGTAGTGACATAGCAATGTACACCTTTTGTACCTGTGGCAAAGGCAAGTGACCTTAATGAAATAGCAGTGTATACCTTTTGTACATGCGGCAAAGGTAAATGACCCAAGTGACATAGCAGTGTACATCTTTTGTACATGTGGCAAAGGCAAATGACTTTAATGAAATAGCAATGTACACCTTTTGTACATGTGGCAAAGATAAATGACCCTAATGACATAGCAGTGTACATCTTTAGTACATGTGGCAAATATAAATGACCCTAATGACATAGCAATGTACACCTTCAGTACATGTGGCAAAGGTAAAGGGCCCGGATAGATACTTGTATGTATGTTTGTACCTGTTGATACAGGTCTGCATCAGGACCACAAGATCGAGATGTTCATATCCGGAATTATTTTGTCCACAGTGTCGAGAAGATGTACGGGTTTACCCAAAACAATTATCCAGGGGTGTCCAAAACAATCATGCCTGGGATGTCCAAAACAATCGTGCTCAGTATCACACAAATCTGACTGTTTGGTATGTTCGTAATAAACCAAACATGTCCAGTATGCCCATCATGGTTGGAAGTTTGCAACCAAACATGTCCAATGTGGTTGAAACAAACATCCTTGAAACAAACATGTCCTCAACAATTACCAAATCCAGCAGAACTGAAGTCATTGTCAGCAAACGCTGCTGCAATAAGTTCCGCAGCAATGTTGTCATTGGTAAACATACTGGTTATAATGTACTGGCTGTGAAACTCTGCGGACAACACCGTTTGCGGACAATATTCTTTTTTTGCCACAAGTGCGACCGCAAACACTTATACGACCGCGTGATCGTGACTGCGTGACTGTGACCATATTGTGACTGTGACCGTGATCGTGACTGTGACTGTGATAGCGACCATTGATCAAGTTGACATTGACATTGATTTTAACCTGCTCAACAATAATTGTCATTGACCAGCTCAACAATAATTGTCATTGACTAGCTCAATAATAATCATTGACCAGCTCAGCAATAATTGTCATTGACCAGCTCAACATTATTTATCATTGACTGCCTCAACAATTATCATTGACAAGCTCAACAATAATTGTCTTCACCAGCTCAACAATAATTGTCACTGACCAGCTCAACAATAATTGTCACTGTTAAGTTCAACAATAATTATTATTGACAAGCTCAACAATAATTGTCATTGACCAGCTCAACAATAATCAGTGACAGGCTCAACAATAATTGTCATTGACTAGCTCAACAATAATCATTGACCATCTCGACAATACTTGTCATTGATCAGCTTAATAATAATTTTCATTGACCATCTCGATACTAATCAATGGCATGCTCATCAATAATTGTCATTGACCAGCTCAACACTAATTGTCATTGACCAGCTCAACAATAATTGTCATTGACCAGCTCAACAATAATCAGTGACAAGCTCAACAATAATTATCATTGTTGAGCTCAACAATAGTTGTCATTGACCAGTTCAACAAAAATTGCAATTCACCAGCTCGACAATAATTGTCATCGTTGAGCTCAACAATAATTGTCATTGACCAGCTTAACAACAATTGTCATTGACCAGGTCAACAATATTCAGTGACAAGCTTAACAATAATTGTCATTGTTGAGCTCAACAATAATTGTTATTGACCAGTTCAACAATAATTGTAATTGACCAGCTCAACAATAATTGGCATCGTTGAGCTCAACAATAATTATCATTGACCAACTTAACAACAATTGTCATTGACCAGGTCAACAATAATCAGTGACAAGCTCAACAATAATTGTCACTGACCAGCTCAACAATAATTGTAATTGACTTTGTAACTGTAATTCCTGATGAAAAAATGACAACCTTAATGATTTTATGCAATTTATTCTGATATAGATTCCTTTATATAATAATCTATCATGATGTTGGCGTAAAATTGGCTCTATTGTTACATCTTAAAACCTTTGTATCTTTTTAAAATATAATTTAATAAATATTAACCTTTATTACTTGTTTAAAAAATAGTATTTTATATTATATTTTGAAATATTATCTTGAACAAATAATATATAATAAACATCTTGAAAATGAATATAGACAAATTTATTTTGAAAAAATAATATAGAAAATTTAATATAAAACGATATATTTAAAATATTTTATTGAAAAAAGATATAAAAATTTATTTGAAAACAATAATATGATACATTAATTAGAAAAAAGATAATTTGTTATCTGACTTTTAATTTTGAAAAAAAAATTGTTTTGTATTAGCAACTGATTTTTAAAATATATAGAATTTACAAAAATAAAATTATTTAGTAGCATCAAAAACTTTCACAGAACTCCCATTTATATAACTAATGGAAGCTGTGGTAACCCAATTGACATAGCGTTGGACTCGTAATGCAAGGGTCTCGGATTCAATACCCGTCTAGGCAAGCCCTGGTCGGCTCCCGAAGAGTTTCTTGGAAAAGGCACTTAGCTTTTCTAGGTATGATATAGCCAATAATGTATTGACAATTGCTGTTAAAAATCAACATCATCATAATGTCCCCATAGTCGTCATGGTTGTCGTCCCGCCATATCTTCTATTGTCGTTCCCAAGCAGAATTATATAGAATATCATAATGCAAATTATAGTATCATTAGTATTGTTATTATTATTATTCTCAAGAACAACAACACACATAAATATATCATTGTCTTCCTCTCGTCTTCCTCCTCCTCATCATCACCATTCCCGTCGAATAAACATCAAGATTGTCCTCATATATTAGTGGTTACTGAATAATAAACACCCAAGCTTGGTGATCTTGGAATTTTTATATAATTTGCCCAAAAAGAAAAGATATATTTGTGATATTCAGAATAATAAGTTACTTATTGACAGACCTGCGACTCGCGTAAAGTGTATTTATGGCAGCAAGAATATTTATTGATCATACAGTTTTCCTCTGTTCCAGAAAAACACAATGCAAATTTGCTTGTTTATAATGCATTTATTGATCATACAGTTTTCCTCTGTTCCAGAGAAACACAATGCAAATTTGCTTGCTCATAATTCATTTATTGATCATACAGTTTTCCTCTGTTCCAGAGAAACACAATGCAAATTTGCTTGCTCATAATTCATTTATTGATCAAATTAAATTCTTGACGTGCATTGTGACTATTAAGTTTACAATGTGAAGAATGCGATTTTACACGAAATTTTAAAGTAAACCTGAATCGATTGCAAACTTCAATAAACTTTAGTTCGACTGGAATTAAGCTAGACTTAAAAATATATATCCACAAAATAATAAAATGACGTGGATATGTAAATAAAAATAGTTTGCTTAATTGCTACCTTTTGTAATGCTCTGAATATATTATTTGCAAAACTGTCAACACTGAATTTGTCGTTCACTTCAATTATAAAGTCATTCATAACAAATGTTTAGTTTGCTGTAACCCTACCGATATGTTTAAACAGTGGGTAGGTAGATCGATTTTTTTTTATAGATATAATAGAAACAAGGAATGTGTTCAAATAGTAAAGCCCTATGCATGAGATTACTTGAATGGACTATTAATATATGGAATTATTATATTTATTGCTTTGCTTTGTATTGCTTAAAATAATTTGCCTCATGCACAAATAACTTTAGTAAAGTCTAACCATGCCTACATGTACATGTATATGCTTATTAGTCCTAGCTACTCGGTAGATGTACTGAGTCCCAATCCTCAATGAAATGAGAGAGAGAGTTTTACAGGTTGCTAGAAAAATGATTAACTTCTATTAATATATGTAACTTAAATGTCATGTATTTCTTCTAGTTTTTCTTATTAAAAACTAAATGGGACAAGTATTTTCATGTATGTATGGACACATTGTAGTATACTAAACAAATAGTTCAACACTGTTGAGAATTATTGCAAAATTGAAACCTTTATGACTCACTTATATATATTTAATTCAAAATGAAAAAAATAACACTTTCTGACAGAGTTTTGAAATCACACAAAACTAATTAGAACATATAACCTTCAAAATAGGTATTACTTGGAACACTTTTTCATAATTATAAGGTTACAGAAAACTGACTAGAAAAGCAATATCAGAATACCGCCATGTATCACTTGTGTAACACTATCACACATTCAGAATATGTATCACTTATAACACTTAGGGTTTTAAAATTACAAAAATCGATCTGTAAACGGAAGTTGTCATTGTTGTTTGCATCTACACCATTCTCCAACAAATCCATATACAATGTTATTGTGACTTATTTCAGGGTTGGGTAGAAGTCTACTAACGTTTCTATCATGTCCACCCGACTCGCGGAAGAACTGCTCCCCTGCTGGCGAGGCTGCAACTCCAATTTTAGCGATCTTCTGAAAATGGTCAACGGCATGTCCAGACAGTTCCTTTTCGGATACAAAATCTTTAATACGATCGAACAAATCGGCACAGGAGTCCGATTTTGCATTACTTCTAATTACATTCTTTACCAACATTGTCTGATGTTTTTGTTTCACTTTCATTAGATTGACCGAAAAGGACTCACGGTACTAATTCAACTCTCATAGTAAACCTACGGAAACATCATGATATTAACATTCAATGACTTTAAATTTCTGAATGCTGATGATCAAACAGATATTTCTCAGTATAGAACCATCCTTGATGCAAGCTTATGTGTGGAGAAAACCAGATGTCCCAAGGCATTTTCTGGATCTACATGTGCATGAAATATGTGTTATCCATTCTGCACCTAATAAATCATGTGCTACTATTACTGACTGTTCCTAAGTCAAGCCTGTAAAAATATTAAAATTGCATCAATAGAATCTTGTCTCTATTTTTTTCAGTTCAGATAAGATAAGCTCTCAAAATATTTTTGTTACTAAAATTTTACTTTGCATTATTAACCAATTATGGACCACCAAACCCGTTTATACTCTACATTATCACACCCCTTTCTAGACTGGTTCACCGTTGTTCCATATAATTAGTACCGTGTGTCAGTTATATGGGTATATAATTTATCAAACAAAAGAGTTTTATTTTTAGCCTAAAGATATATAATCTAGGCACTCTAAATTTTGTGGACAAATCTAATCCCTGTTTTTGTCCTAATCAATGTAGCAATAATACTCGTAGAGCCGGTTCGGCTGACAGTGAAAGCCACACAGATGTTCAGGAAGACATATTCTTCCATTGTCAGTCACATAACCACGTGGACTACAATACTACCATTTGCTTCCAGATGAACACCGCATATTTTTGTTGCCTTGAAAGACGTTACATGAGCCAGTGCAGCAATACTCCCAATTAGTGTCGCTCTGTGTAGCACCAACTGAACGATATGCCTTGGTGATATCCGCACTTCATGTCTGGCCGACACTTGGTGTTACCAGCGGTATACACGGCGTAAAACGACTTGTCTGTTTGAATATCACGTGACTGAGCAAGCAGCAGATTAGGAGTAATCTGTATTCCATGATGCTTCTAAGTCAGACCTAGAATAGAACAGTGATAAATTAATCAAGCATTCGAATTTGTTTTTTTTTATTTGAAAGTTGTGTACCTCAGTCTCACCTGAATCGCATATCTGTACTTGCCTGTTTAAATGTTGACTTCCACAGTCGTAGCATGTGATAGGTAAGTTAACATTTCTTCTTTCCCGATGGGTTATTTGCATCTGAATATTTACTTGGTCGTGCCAAAATTAACTTGCCCTAGGCAACGGGAATTTCGAAGGCCTGATTAACAGCACAATTGACCAATTGGTATGTAAGTATTGATGTGTATATGATCATGTATGTCTGTATGTATGTATGTATGTATGTATGTATGTATGTATGTATGTATGTATGTATGTATGTATGTATGTATGTACGAACTTACGTCTCTAGCTTCCTATTAAAGAAAAAAGATTGTTGTACCAGGATTAAAGAATTCTGTACAGTTTAGCTTTTTACTTTTGTGGTGTGACAGCTATGAAACTATTTGCGAATGGTACACAACTTTCTGATTGTTTAAGTCAACTTCGTATTTTGACAACATTTTTAGAATTTTATCATTACCTCAGTTTAAACATTGGATAAAGACCTTTCGTTAATCAATATATTTTGTTAAAGTCACCAATCTTACATGTTATAAAATCCGCAACTGTGGTACTGGGTGTGGAACTTCATAATTAAAACTACTAAACATTGTTAGCTTACTCGTTTCGTGATGCATAATCCAAAAGTTACCTACCACACTTATAGTCCCTTAGACTAGTTGGAAATTAACCTTATCGTACCTTTAACAAACACTATCTCCTGACATTCGTCAAATTTCACAATCTAGATGAACATCTTTAGGAAGCTCATGAGTAACAATTTTCAAATACACTATGACTGAGAATTATAAATGCTGAGCGGGACTTATCTAAGACAACCATTTTGAGAATACCTATTTTTAGACGTCAACATTTTACGTGAGCTGGGATATGGTATTTATAATAGTAAATTGATGCCAAGAGAAACGTATTAAAATTTAGGTCCAATGAATAAATAATTCATTTACGTTTTGAAGTTAAACAGTACGTTTGCCGTTGACTTTTATATTTAATTCAGATAATATCCATATAAAATAGTAATAACTCATGGTTTACAAAAGTATTCGGATTGATAGACCCTATCAGAGTCGCCGTGGCTCAGTGATTAGTGTACTAGACTCGCTACCAGGAGTATGCAGGGTCGAATCCTGCCTAGAGCAGAAAGAGTCTGTTTGTGTAGCGTGTTCCTTCGCAAGGCACTTCACTCCAATTACCTCGCCACATTATATTATTTCATGTGTTGATGTGCCGTAAAAATAAACAACAAAAACGAACAATCAAACTAAGTCTTTAAGACCCATTTCCACATTTTGAAGTCAAAATTCTTATATCTGGTTAACATAAATCCAGCTGTGACAAATAACCATTTTGTTTTCTTTGGTGAAATACGTCCTTTGCAGATAGTATTGCTTAAGAAAAGATTAGAGGCAAATCCGACCTCGAATATGACATGTATTTCATGATTGCGAAGTCCAATTTCGAGCAAGGCTTTGTCCTTAACTTTACTATATGTGATCTTTCTTGAACACGATGTACCAATGGACCAAAATAGTAGCAATTTATCTCAGATGTAATATTTTTGGATCGGCTGTGAACTCTTTAAACACAACAACCGATTGGTCGATCGGCTAAGAGATAATCCCAATGCAATAAAGGCCACAGCATTCCACATGCCCGTGATTTGGGCTGTCGAAATCGGTGTCTGGACCTCAAAGAAGTTTAACTGTCCGATCAGGGTTTAGCAGCAGCATCAATTAATATGTAGTGGAGAAAATAACGCGTAGAAAGGAAATTAAGATTAAAACGAAGCTGTTAGGGTCTCTGTAGAGCTGATTGGCTTGGAGATTACACACACGCGCACACACACACACACACACACACACACACACATATATATATATATATATATATATATATATATATATATATATATATATATATATATATATATATATATATATATCCCATTCAACAGAAACTCAGTAACATATCCATTCTTTATTCCACCTAGCGCTTTTGTATCATCGCCATTATGATCAATGCTCTTTATATAGATACGTACCTTATATTGCAGCGAAAGCCCTAGTGGAAAAATGGATTTCTGATTTCCGTTGAAGGAAACAAAATAAGGTATACGGGCCATCACATATATATATATATATATATATATATATATATATATATATATATATATATATATATATATATAAACAAATTGACAGCACAGAAAGCAAACAATTATATGTATTAATTCTAACAAATATTATCTCCTGAGTAGTAGAGGAGGGGGGATACTGGGGCCCCTATGGGACCTCTATGTTAAAAAAGGTCAAAGGAATATAGGCCCAAAACTTATAGACTCGTACGAGAATTGAACATGGTGGGCCTCTCTGGGCCCAATCTGGAACTGGCGTGGGCCTCTCTGGTCCCGTACGGGAATCTGGAACAGGCGTGGGCCTCTACAGACCCGTACGGGAATGGAACAGGGAGGGAAAACACACATATACACATACACAGAGTGGAAAGGCAATCATGAACAAAATAATCTTTTCTTGGTAAATGGTTGGCCCTGAAAAGGGCCGTTGGAGTTTGTTAACCTATTTAACATAGGTGGCATCTCATGGAGGGTCTTTTTCTCCTTAGACTTGGTCGGACTTCAGGCAAATAGATCAAGACATGCTTCAAGCATGCTTGTCTTTCCACATAAATTCTTCGTTTCCATATGGCTGTCTCGGTCATCTTCGTGATAGCCCATGAGGCTTTTGCATACATGGAATAGTCCGGATTGAACAGCATACCCGAGACGAGGTTCGATGATTCCACTGAGGTATACATCTTGAGAAACGGTGAAGCTCTAGGAGACAAGCGGTGGTATATATAGCCTAAGAGCGGATCGAAATGGATCGAAATGAACTACCAATCCAATGGCGCGTTACAACCGGGTAGGCTTTTCTTCCAATCGGAAGAGAGCGGGGGTGTGACGTCATCTTGAGTATAAAGGCATCACAGCGTTCGTAAGGTTTTAACTTGAGTGGCATAATGGAGACTACGAAGAGTATGTGTTGGGGTGAGCCTGCAACGAATGCCGTGCTGAACTTTCAACCAGAAGACTTTAATTTAGATTTTCTGTCTCAAGAATTTTTACCTCAAACCACGACTGCTGTACCGGCCTCTTTGCCTGTCATGGATGATTTTAAAAAGAGGCAACAAGACGAATTAGAATTTTTTTTACAACGTCAGAGAGGAGCCGAAGAAGTTTTTCTTCAACAAGAAGAGGAAAGAAGAAAACAAGAATAAGAAATAAGAAAGTTAGAAGAGGAGAAGTCTGAAGAACAGAAAGAAGAGAGTGAGGAAAACAAAACGGTGAGTCTACTACAAGACTTTTTAGCGGAGTTAAAGCATCTGAGAAACATGTATCAAATTTCTTTAACACAACCTAAGAGAAACAGACCTTCACGGGCCAAACATTCTAAGCCCATCACTACCACTACTAGTGAGATGCTACCACCACCATCACCACCACCACCACCACCATTCACTACTACTACTACTACCACCACCAAAGCAGCAGCAGGAGGAGGAGGAATAGGAGTTGGTCGTGGAAAGGGATTGAGACAGTTGAAGCTGATCATGTCCAGTCCATAAGTTTGTTTAACAAACAAACACCCCAACGGTCCTTTTCAGGGCCACCCCATTTATGTAGAAAAGATTATCATTCAATTTGCCAAAATCAAGTAAAACTTTAAATTCTATCCTTTGTTTGTGTAAGAGTGCGTGCGTGCGTGCGTCTATAGTTTTAAAAACAAAAAACACAAAGACACTTACTTTTTTCCATTCTGGTCTATTCTCTTTATAAAAAAAATCACAATGAACATAACACCACACTCAAAAAAAGTTCACCGTTCACTGTCTGTCTCTCTTGTTCTTCAATTCTTCACAGGAATCAAGGGTTCTTCCTCACTGTCTTCCAGTCGTCTAGCTTTCTTGCTTTTCTTGACGACGGGGAAGAGTTCTTCTTCTTCTTCTTCTTCTTCTGGGGCTGAAGATCCCTCGGCTTCCTCCCTCTCTGGTAGGTTCTTTTGTTTCTTAGGACACTCTGAAGACCAATGTCCTTTTTCTTGACAATGATAACAGGTATCTTTCCCTTTTCTCTGTTTTCTTTTCCTTGACGTTGTGGAAATTCTGGAGCCTAACGTCCTTTCTCATGACAGATATAGCAAGTATCTTGACTTTTATCTCGAGAAGAGTAGTCCTTAGTCTTACTGGTATACTTAAAAGGACTGTCTACAAATCTCTGACCAGAAAGGCAATCTGTCTTCTTGACTCTTCCATCTTCACTGTTTGAAAGTGGAATAACAAATAGTGATTCTTAGGGTAGAAAGGTCTCTCTATATATAGGGAGAGACTCTGTGTGAAACTCCATCAGATTCAAGTCAGACATCAAGATGAAAAGATCACGCTCAATCCGTGAGAAAACAGAAGAAGAACAAACGAAGAGACGGCGACGAAGACTTTCCGTCCCGCCTGAAACACCGCTCGCTGAACTGCTAGCTCAAGTCCATGCTAGCGATTTCGAAGAGGAGATGAGTGAGCCTGAAACCAAACCACCTTCTACCAAACCCAAAGAATCCACCACCCCTCACCAAGAAAGGCCTACCCTAGCTCCCGAAAATTACTATCGAGAGACACAAAAAATAACCTCTAGAAAATTTCGAACTACGGCTTACACTCACACTGTTCGCTTTAAAGACTTCAAGTCTGAGGTGCCTCCCGAGAAAGCGGCTGGGTTCATTACCGATTTGTGGGGTTCTGTGTTACAGAACTTGAAACAACAAAGCGGAGCCAAAGAGGACGATCGATTGAGACTGTCTATCCATCACGACAGTTTGAAGTCGCCTGTCTGGATCGAGTTCAGCACCCCGGCAGAATTAACACCAGCCAAAGTCATGACCAAAATCGAACACGTTCAACAATCCAACGAAGAGTTTACCATCACCGATGGAAAGGCTACACTTCACATGACTCACGTATCCCCTCCTCGAGGTAGCGGACGAAGTAGGAAAGCGTTACTGGTGGACGACCTTCGCAATACCAAACGCAGTGTCGTCCAAATCGACAATTCTCAAGACCAGATGTGCTTGACTCGGGCCATCGTGGTGGGGCGAACGTATGCCGACAAGAACGAGACCTCAGAATGGAAAAGAGCCTGAAAGAACATTCGACGATCGTACAGACTCAAACAACGAAAAGAAGCAGAACTCCTGTTACAACAAGCAGGCATACCCAAAGACACCGTGTGTGGCATTTCTCAATTGCAACAACTTCAAGACGTCTTGGCTCCTGGCTACACCTTGAAAGTACACCCTCAAGAAGTGCGCGGAGATCTGCTGTTTCGAGGACCCGATTTCCCCGAGGGAAAATACATTCACATCTATCACCACCAAGAACTTTTCGATGCCATCACCAGTATCACAGGGTTTCTAGGATACCCTTACTACTGCAGGAAATGTGAGCAAGGATTTAACAGTCGAGAGCGACACATTCATTGCGGAGAGAGATGTCGGGGCTGTTTAGCTGCGAAACCATGTCTTCCTGAACAACACGTCCATTGTGAGACATGTCAACGAACCTTTGTCAGTCCCTCTTGTTACGAACAACATCGCAGAACACAAGCTCACCAGCAGAAAAGCGCTTGCGACTTATTGAAATTGTGTCCCACGTGTGGACACCTGATTCAAACCAACGACCCCAAGAGACACACTTGTACCGGAAAGAAAAGATGCCACATTTGCAAGCAGATGGTGGACTTTGATCATCAATGTTTCATTCAAAAGCACGGCAATACACTGAAAAAAAAATGAAAGAGGGATCAAAGCAAGAAGCAAGTGGATTTCATCTTTTTTGATTTTTAATGCATGCAAGAAACAGGCATTCACATCCCCAATTTTGGCGTCGCTCATCGGGCTTGTGAGAAGTGCATCCAAGAACCTATCCACGTTCACTGTCCTCATTGTAGTAGGATTCCAGGAGGACGTGAAAAAATCTTTCGTGGTCCTAACACTCTGTCCAAGTTTGCTCAATGGATTTTAGACCCTACCGACGACACTTGGAGCGAAGAGGACATTCAATGTTACGGAGACTGTCATCACTATGCGACCGTCATGGTTCACAATTTCTCGGGATGCGATGGACAGTTTTTGTTAAAATATTATTCACAACAAGATACCGAATGCCCCCAAGTCACCATGAACGGAGCCAAACTCATTTACATGCAAGTGGGACAAGTCAAATTCAAAGATTCCATGAGTTATTTAGCCATGCCTTTGAGTCGAATGCCTAAAACATTTGATATGACAGAAATGGCCAAAGGATATTTTCCTCACTTCTTCAATACGGAAGCCAATCAACACGCCGCACTACCGCATTTGCCTGACGTTGACTATTGCAACCCCGACGGAATGCACCCGAACACCGAGAAGCCTTTCACGCTTGGTACCACGCTCACGAGTCAGAACCGTTTGACTTCCAAGAAGAAATGCTGAAGTATTGCCGATCCGATGTAGACATTTTACGCCGTTGCTGTGGAAAGTTTAGACAGTTATTTCTAGATCACGGAGAAGTCGATCCTTTGAAGGAAGCGTGCACCCTACCTAAAACCTGTACCTTAGTGTACAGCAAAAACTTCATGCCCGAGAACGAACTAGCCATCATTGACTCCAACACGTCTCTCTTTGCCAGTCGTCAATACTCGGCCAAAGCTTTGTGTTGGCTCCATTACTTGTGACAAAAAGAAGACAAATGGATACTTACATGCCAGAAACGGAGGGGGAGAAAAGAAAATAGGCAGTCTTTCAGTGGATGGTTGGGATTTAGAAAACCCGCACATGGTGTACGAATTTCAGGGCTGCTTGTTTCACGGATGCCCTACCTGTTTTCCTCAACGAGACATGAAAAATCCTCTCACGGGAGCCAGCATGGAAGACTTGTACGAACGCACTTACCAACGACGACTAAAGTTAGAAAGTCAAGGATACCAAGTGGTAGAAATGTGGGAGCCCGAGTACGATCGACGTTTCAAAACCGATCCTGAACTTAGGAGCATAGCCGAAAGTTACGACGTGGTCGACATCGAACCTTTGGATCCACGCCACAGTTTGTTTGGAGAACGAACCAATGCCACGCGTTTGCTGTACGTCGTAGACGAATCAAGAGGAGAAGAAATCAAATACATTGACGTGTGTTCGTTGTATCCTTGGGTGTGCAAATATGCTCGATTTCCTACCGGAAACCCTGAAATCTTGACAGAACACATCGACGTGGAACACATTCGTCAATACGAAGGATTGATCAAAAGTAAAGTCTTACCCCCGACAAACTTGTACCATCCTATCTTACCTCATCATTGCCAAGGAAAATTGATGTTTCCTTTATGCCGTACGTATGCCGAAACATGTAACCAAGATCACCCCTGTCACCACACGGAGGAAGAACGCGCTTTGACAGAAACGTGGGTCAGCGCCGAATTGTTTCGGGCTCTGGATCGTGGATACTGCTTGTTGAAAGTTTACGAAATCTGGCACTTTCCTACCACAGCACAATACCAAAAGGACGACGCTACCCATCTAGGCATTTTCTCGGGGTACGTCAACTAATTTCTTAAACTCAAACAAGAAGGCAGCGACTATCCCTCGTGGTGTCAGACTCCCAAAGGCCAAGTCCAATTCAAAGAACAATACCGGGCCGTCGAAGGGATGTAGTAATGGGGGGTTGTTGAGACCCAAAACTATAGGGGGCACATGAGACCCAAACGGGAATTGAACGGGAGGAGGCCTCTCTGGGCCCGTACGGGAATTGAACGGGAGGGGGTCTCTCTTGGCCCGTACGTGAATTGAACATGGTTGGCCTCTCTGGGCCCAATCTGGAACAGGCGTGGGCCTCTCTGGGCCCGTACGGGAATGGAACAGGGTGGGCCTCTACAGACCCGTCCGGGAATGGAACAGGGAGTGAAAACACACATACACACACACAGACACACACACATACACACTGGGGCACTTGAAACCCGTACGGGAATTTAACATGGAGTTGGCACTTTAGACCAGTACGGGAATTTAACATGGAGGGGACACTTTAGACCAGTACGGGAATTTAACATGGGGGCTTCTCTACGGGAAATTAACATTGCTGGGTCTGGAGAGGCCCCCATACGTAGGGGGGCCCATGATACCCATACGGGAATGTGGATGATGGATAAGTAATGGGAGAGAGATAGAAGTGACACATACACCAAACACACAGACAAACAAACACTATACTATGCAACACGCCGTGTGTAGTGACGAATACAACGTCATCTACCATCCAAACGCTCCACACTATACCATCAACACGCCATGTGTAGTGACGAATACAACATCATCACCTATCCAAACACCCCACACTACACTATCCAACAGGAAGTGTGTAGTGACCTTTACTCCATCATCTACTATCCAAACACCCCATACTACACTATCCAACACGAAGTGTGTAGTGACCATTACTCCGTCATCTACTATCCAAACACCCCACACTACACTATCCAACACGCCGTGTGTAGTGACCAATACCCCCTAATCTATGCTATCCAAAACCCCACATATACTATCCAACACGCCATGTGTAGTGACCTTCTGCCTAATGGCTATATATATATATATATATAGCCTAGAGTTATATATAAAGCATTACCTATACCTCAGATCATGTTGGCGGTGTCAGTAATTTTGCATATATTGTACCTATGTTATAAATAGCTTAAATCAAGGGAACCAACTCATAATAACACTAAAATGGGCGTGACTAAAGTTGTACTAAACTTAGGGAACCGTCACGGACTTTAGCGTTGACTAGAAAAAATCCGGAACATTAGATTATAATGGCCTCGACTAAAAGTAGCACTAAAAAATAATTCGGAAAAAATGAATAAAATTGGCTGAGACTAAAAATAGTACTAAAATTTCGAACATCATAGACAGAACGAAGGGAGTAGTGAAAACAAAACGGTGAGTCTACTACAAAACATTTTGGTGGAGTTAACGTATCTGAAACAAATATATCAGACTTCTTTAACACAACCCAAGAGAAAGAGACAATCACGGGCTAAGCTTTCTAAAACCATTTTTTTTATAAAACACAAACACACACCACACAACCCTTTTTTGAGAATTTCTTTTATTTTTTATTATTTTATCAAACACAAACACACACCACACAACCAGTTTTTTTTTTTTAAAAATTATTTTTATTTTTTAATCAAACACAAACACACACCACACAACCATTTTTTTTAAAAAAAATTATTTTTATTTTTTATCAAACACAAAACCACCACACAACCATTTTTAAAATTTTTTTATTTTTATTTTTTATCAAACACAAACACACTACATAACCATTTTTTTTTCTAAAAATTATTTTTATTTTTTATAAAAAAACAAACACACACCACACAACCATTTTTTTTAGAAAATTTTTTTTTTTACTTTTTTTTTGTCAAACACACACCACACAACCGTTTTTTTTTAATCAAACACAAAAACACTAAACACAACAATTTTTAAAACACAAACACACCCTATACAAACACACACCACACTTACATTTTTTAGAAGGGAAAGTTATTTTTTTTAGAGTGGGGAAGACAAAGACAAACACATAACCACAAAATATACTCAAAAAATATTTTGTTTAGGCAATGTAAGAGCTGTTTTCTTTTCTAGAGATCTTGGTGGCTCTGAAAAGGACCGTTGGGGGTAAGAAGTTGTTTGGTTTAACTTCTAGTACCAGCAGCAGCAGCAGGGCGGCCACGTTTCGCCACTGGTCTCATGGCTGCAGGACAAGGTCTCTTTCTGGTGAAAGAGAAGGCAAACTCATCACAATACATTCTGCAACTGACTTCTCCGTCTTGTGGTTTCAGCGGTTGTAATGTTTGTTGTTGTTGTAGCTGCTGCTGTCTTTGCTGCACTCTTTGTCTCTCCTCCCATTCTGTTCTGTCCCTGATGATTTCTTCTCTCAAAACTTATTCCACCAGATCTTGAGCCATTTGCAAAAAGATCATCGTCTTCCTCTCTGGGTTGTTCTTAAGCAAATGATGCCTCACCCTCTGCATGTTCACCATGGCTTCATTCAACTTGCTAATCTTGGCTGCCATGTTGTTGACATCTGGACGAGTCAACGAGAGTGACTGCACTGGCCAACGCACCGCTTTATATGCTGGAAGCGCGGACGCGATGGAAAACATGGTTCAGATCGATAGTGAGAAATGGACAAAGTTGGTAACCTCAGATCGATAAAAAGAGATAGAGCATATACATTTTGCATTTTTTTCAAATTCAATAAACCACACAACACCATTTTTTTTTAAAATCAACATTTTTAATGAACAAGAATCTTCTCTAACATAAAATTGCAACTAACCAACAAGATTAAGCATGAACGTATTTACAGGGTTGACAACGTTGAGAAGGCAAACTGAACTTCCACTGTTCGACATCATTCTGTCCTCGTTTTTGCTGTATGCGTTTTCGTACTTCATGACTTGTAAATATGTTTTTGTTTTGTTGTGTTGACATGTTTTGAAAAGAAAAACCATTAAACGTGTATGAAACGTATAAAATGTCTTGTCTTTCGTATTCTTCTCAAAATTCTTCCTACCTCAGTCATGGCTGCATCTTCCTCTGCCTCCTCTGCCTCTTCTTCTGTGGTCAAAGTGATCGACGAAAAGTTAGATCGTCAAAGTTGGGAAGCTTTGTATCTGCGCCATCCTTTTAACATGTTGATTGCGGGACCCAGTGGTTCAGGCAAAACCGAATTTGTCAAACGTTTGATTGAACACAAATCTCATCTGTTCGATCGTCCTCCTCAACGCATCGTGTGGTGTTACAAAAAGTGGCAATCGTCTTACACGTTACTTCGTGAAAGTCAAGGAGATGCCATTTGGTTTGTGGAAGGCATACCTCGCGAAGACGATGGGATCGTGTCTGACGTGAGTCAAACACATCTGGTCATCTTCGACGATATGTTAGGAGAAGACGAAGAAGAAATTAAACTTTGGTTTACACGAAAAGGACATCATCGGAATGCCAGCATCATTTACATTACTCAAAATTTATTTCAACAAAGTAAAGCCCATCGTACCATCAGTCTCAACGCTCATTACGTGGTTTTGTTTAAAAGCCCCAGAGACAAATCTCAAGTGCAAGTGTTAGCCAAACAGTTAGGCACTCCTTGGCTGAATTATGCGTACGACGATGACACTCAAACACCTCATGATTATTTACTCATCGACTTAAAACCTACCACTCCCGACTATTTGAGATTTCGTACCCAATTGTTTCACCATTGGTGTCAATAAGGAGGTCCTGTCATTTACACGTCCCCTTCAGCCACACTATGAAAAGAAAAAAAACTATAAAAACATCCACCACGTCATTTCTTTCTCACAGTCTTCGAGATGACTTCCTTTCAATCTCATCCTCCTGCTAAATTGATTCGTGCCTTGTATGGCATAGGTCGCGAAAAAATGCACAAGTCCGTGCCCATTTGTTAGAAGCTAGTTTACTTTGACGGCACGTCAATTACTGCAAGGCATCATTCACATCCCTCATCAAACCCAACGTTTTTTTCAAAAACATAAAGTGGCGTTGTCACAACTGGCCGATCCTAGAATCGATCCACGGACTAAAAAAACAAATCATTGTAACCCCTGGTTGCGGTTCTTTAAGAGGGGTCATGATTCGTTCACTTTTGAAATGGGATCTAAATGCTCAAACCAAAAAACCAAAAACTAAAAAGATAAACCCCAAGAATAAAAGCCCTAAGAAGAAAACCCCCAAGAAGAAGAAAAGCCCTGCCAAGAAAACACCAACCACCGCGACCCGCAAGAGAGGTACTGCTGCTAGGACGCAAACGTAAACCCGAAAACCACGAGAGGCAGTGACGGTGTCTCCTTCTCCTGCGTCCACATCTTCACCTCCCTTTGTCATGATGCCTGCCAAACCGGACTTAAGATCCGTGTTTCCTAATTTGATGCAAAAATGGAAACCCATTTCGAAAGTCACCACTTCAGGACCATCGATTTCGGCTGATCTGGCCACGGCGGCTGCCGCTAAAAAAGTACCCTCCCCTAAAACCAAAGTCCAAGAGAGAACCGGCGTGTTACAAAGTTTAGTGGATTTATCCAAAGATTAATTGAGACGATTTAGTCTATTGAAAGCACCTCAACGTCGAGTGATGCCTGTCATTAAGATGGTACGTCGTGCAGACAATCAGTGGAGACGTGGTCCAGTATAAAATAGAAGTGTGACCTGCCAGAGACCTCATACTTGCTCCTGACATCCAAGATGACCCCCAAACGTGCACACCACCGCCACCAAAAGAAGAAAAGCAAAACCAAAAAAGGACTTCCACCTCGTCTGGCGAAACATTGGGACGTCTTGTCTGTCCTGCCCAAATCCAATCCTCCCATGCGAAAACAACTCATTCAAACAGCCCCTAAAGAAATCATCGATACCGTGTGTGAATGTTGTTTGAATGTCTTGAAAGGAACGGTACCTTTGTCCAAGATACAGGCACAGAAATTAGGCAAACATCGGAACGTTCTTCGCCAAATGGTCAAAAAGAAAATACCTCTCCAGCAAAAGAAAAAAATGTTGGTGCAACGAGGAGGATTTCTACCCATGCTGATTGGACCGTTGTTAAAAATAGCAGCTCCTTTGTTAGGAACAATTGCTGGACCTCTTTTAGGAGGAGTCATGCGTTAAAAGACAGAAAGAAAAAAAGAAGATAAAAAGGACACCCTTCTCTGGAAAGACGACACATTTGTACCTTTGGATGTCATGGAAGGACGAAAACTGACTTTAGTTCCTTACAAACGATGGATGCAATTCCATCGTTGGAACGAACAACGGATACCTCATTTACCTCCCAATCCCAATCTCCGCGAGATGTCACAGTTACAACAAGAACTACAAGCGCTGATGGATCGAAGCGATTTTTCAGAAACAGAAAAAACGCAACAGTACGGTCAACTCTTACAACGTCTGCAACTCTTTCACCAAAAAGCTTTAGATGAAACAGCTCAACCCACTCTGCGAGATTTCAAAGCCCTGATGAAAAGCGAACCTAAATTCACTACCACCACTAAAACAGATACCACAACGGGGACGACAGAAGAAAACGAGCCCCGAGAAGTGTTTCAAACTCCGTCTGCTGCCATACCTAGTAAGATTGCAGCTTCCTTGTTGACACCCTCTCCTACACCTCATCGAGAAGAAATGAAAGCTTGGGTTAAAAAGATGATGTCCACTCCTTCTTCAGCAGAACAAAAAAAAAAGAAAGACAGCAAGACTGAAGTAAAAAAAGACACCACCAAGAAGAAACTTACCATCATCACCCCTTCTTCACCACCCAATCCTGTGGCTCGTCGAACGCGTCAAGCCGCTTCGTCCAAACCTCACGACACCAAAAGTAATAGTATCGAACAGTGGGTGACTTATTGAGGAGTCCAAACATGGAGAAACTTTTAGCTGGCCTATACTACAATCCTGGCCATGCTTCTGGTTACAGAGAAGTTCAAAAATTGTATCGGGCTGCCAAAAGTACATTCAAAAGTGTACGTTTGGCAGAAGTACGACGATGGTTACAAGAACAATCGACGTACACGTTACACAAACCCATTCGACGAACATTTTCTAGAAGTCAAACCAAAGTGGATGGCATCGATCATCAATGACAAGCAGATTTAGCCGACGTCTCTCATTTGGCAGCGTACAATCGTGGTCACAAATATTTGTTTTGTGTCATCGACGTGTTTTCCAAATTTGCTTGGGTCGTGCCTTTGACTTCTAAAAGCAGTATCGAATTGGTACGTGCCTTAAAACTGGTGTTGAAACAAAGTGGCCGTCACCCTTTACGATGTCAAACCGACAAAGGCACCGAATTTCTAAACCAAGCTTTTCAAAAAGAATTGAAACAAAGGCACATTCATTTTCTTACCACCGAAAATCCTGAAATCAAAGCTAGTGTCGTGGAAC
The DNA here is from genome assembly GCA_029931535.1 of Margaritifera margaritifera. NCBI lineage: Eukaryota > Metazoa > Mollusca > Bivalvia > Unionida > Margaritiferidae > Margaritifera > Margaritifera margaritifera. The sequence goes on from JAQPZY010001607.1 coordinate 274,920, forward strand.
GTTTTCAAAGAACTTTGAAAGAACGCATGTGGAAATATTTTTACACATCAACACACTCTCAAGTATATCGACGTGTTACCACGTTTAGTCAAAGCGTACAATCAATCGTACCATCGTAGCATCGGATGTGCCCCCGAAGAGGTCAGCCCTGAAAACGAAGGGATGGTGTTTGATCGATTGATTGGTACACGCCAATGGAGACCCCAGAAGAAACCCCTAGGTCTGAAGACGGGAGATTGGGTTCGCATCGGAAAAACCAAACGCACTTTTGACAAAGGTTATTTACCCAACTGGACGACCGAATTGTTTCGTGTCACTGGACCCTTGCGTGGACGCGATCCTCCCGTATATAAATTGGAAGACATGCACGGTGAAGTGTTAAAAGGAACTTTTTACTTGCCTGAGTTACAACGAGTGACCAAAAAAGAAGACGACTTGTACGACAATCATTCTCGAACGAAGAACACGCAAAGTGGGCAAACGTCGAGTGGAAGAAGTCAAAGTACGTTGGAAAGGATATCCCCCTAGTTTTGATTCTTGGATTTCCGCTTCCCAAGTCGTCGACTATAAAAAGAAGAAGTAACCCAACATGCCATTCAAAACAGCCACGACCTCGACTCCTTCGCAGAGTTCCTCTCTTCAACAATTACAAAAACAACCGCTCTGAGAGTGGTGCGGAGAACGTGTGCCTAAAAATCAAATCGTCTTTTTCTGCCAAATCTTTGTGGTGTATTGTGTCATCGGAGCAGCCATTGCCAATTTGAGTTTGCAACAAGGGGACAAACAATTGTTGACCATTTTACTCGGCAGTTGCATCGGTTATCTTCTACCCAGTTCATCCTTGAAATTTACGACGGACAACCAGCGCAACGGTACGACCAACTCCAGTCCACCTTCTTTCAGTCACCACAATACCACTCCTCTTTTGGAACCGTTTGAACAGCATTATCCTTTGAACTTGAGTGATTCCTCGGAGACCAGAACAACCTTGGAACTATGAATAACCAATTTTATTTAACTTTACCTAGTGACAGTTCCATGGATGTGTTTCCCAACAACACCTTATTTTGTTTCACGACCAAATTACCTCAGTCCATCCAATTGGATCACGAGGCTCATTGGGAAGTGGGTTTGGTAGAAATGATTTATCCTACGCAAGTCAAGAACATCGACGCAGGTCAAAACATTTTCATCGTGGATATCCTCAACAAGCAAGTGCAAGAACAATTGGACAAAACTGATCCTAACCTTTGCGAATCCAAAAAGGTATCCCTAACCAATCCTCCCTTGACGAGCTATACCATGAGAATTCCTGCGGGGTATTATTTTAGTGCTCAACATTTGGTGGACACGATTGCGGCCATCTTCGAGGCTCAATTTGACAAAGCCTTAGAAAAAGCCAAGAAAAGTGTCCAGATCAGTTACCATTATGTGGTATGCCGTCTCGACTTGCAATTTTCGGACGACAAAATATTGGCCATCACTTTTTCTCCTGGGTTGTATGCTATTTTGGGTGGAAATAGAATGTTACTCAATAAAAAAAAGTCTACAACAACTTAGGATTCGGAAAGGCTTTTCACCACCCTATCGAATTGAACGTTGGCCTGAATTTAATGTTTGTGTACTCGGATGTGGTGGAGTACAACGTGGTGGGAAACACAGCCGCTCCGTTACTGAGAGTCATTCCTTTCAAAGTGGATTCTGCCGTCGCCGCGTACGAAGAAGGTGGAAACACGTATCACGTTCACCGTGAATTTGTACATCCTCATTATCTTCCAGTCAGTAAATCGTATTAGTATAAAAGGAGATTTGGGACAAAGTGTTTTATTCATTGACAAAGGAAAAGTCACGGCCAAACTACATTTTCGAAAAAGGTTCTCCAGCGAATTGTAACACACCAAAAATGTATCCTGTGTACCGAGGAGTGGCTCGACAACGAGGACATGGTTTAGGAGATATGTTAAAATCGGCTTTTCGGACGGTAGCCCCTATTTTGAAACCCATGGTGACTCGAGGATTGCATGCCTTAAAAGATGCCGCTTTGACGCAAGGAAAAGAATTTCTTCAAAACGTCCTCATCGACAAACAAAATCCAAAAGAAGTCTTTATGAGAGCAGGAAAAAATGTGTTGATGCAAACTGGAAAAGATCTTTTGGGTCGACGAGAGAGCCCTATAAATTGACTTGACGCTTCTGGGCCAGGCATTACTTCTTCCTTCACTCCACAACAAGGACAAGGCAGAAAGAGAAGACGTTGACATCCCTTCAGAGCTCATAAACCACACGGTGTTCCAAAAAAGAATAAGAAAAGAAGAACGATCAGAGAATTAGACGTATTTGATTACTAAGCCCTTGAAAATGATGCACCGAGATTCTTGCGAATGTACCAAGTCAGAACTGGATCTGTTTACCATGCCCCCTACCATTATGACGATGCAGGAATCCCAATGGGTGGAATTTTATCCGGTATCGTCTTTGACGACTTCAGCTCCTATCGAAATAGAAATCAAAGGACAAACCGAAGATTACATCGATCTGAATAGCAGCCACTTGTATCTGAAACTCAAAGTACTCAAAACGAACAACACCAATCCAGATGCCAATGCCAGAGTCGCTCCCGTCAATAATTTCATGCATTTTTTGTTCAGCGAAGTAGATTTGTACTTGAATAACAAACTGGTCAGCAGCAGCATGGATACTTACCCTTATCGTGCTTACTTGGAAAATCTCTTGACGTATGGAAAAGAAGCCAAGAACACCCATCTGGATGCTTCCGTGGTATGGAAACCTGACACCTTGGATGCCTTCAACGACACAGCGTTGGCTGTAGAGGCGGTTGGTGATAATCCAGCAGACCCGCACAATGTGGGATTTAACGACCGCTGAAAGAAAATCAGACAAGGGCGCACTTTAGAACTGATGGATCGTTTGCATTTGGATCTGTGGTTGCAAGACAAGTATTTGTTGAACGGAGTAGATGTACGCCTGAGACTGAATCGCAGTAGTACCGTCTTCCATTTGATGGCCAATGCCAACGAGTACAAAACCATCATCGAAGAAGCCAGACTTTACGTGCGCCGTGTGGAAGTCTTACCTAAAGTGGCCAACGACATCAGTCAAACGTTGAGTAGAAACACTGCCAAGTATCCTGTGCGACGAGTGGAAGTGAAAACATTTACCATTGCCTCTAGACTCTGATCCAAAGTCGAAGATCACGTTTTCCTAGGACAGCTCCCCAAACGTTTGCTGATTGGCATCGTCAGTAACGCACCCCTCAAAGGAACCATCAATCAAAATCCGTTTGAGTTTCAACACTTTAACGTTTCCAAGGCAGAAGTCAGTCGAGATGGCCAGACGTTGTGTACCAGACCTTTTCAACCTAACTTTGCCCAGAGAAATTACTTGCGATCTTACTTGACCCTGTTTGAAGCCACAGGATAGTTAGACACCAACAGCAGCCACGACATTTCGTACGAGGATTATGCAGGAGGATATGCTTTGTGGGGATTTGATTTCACTCCTGACCAAGGCAGCGACAAAGGACATTTCCACCCTATAAAATGAGGCCAACTTCGTGTGGAACTTCAGTTTGCTACAGCTCTAGCCAACACGGTGAACGCCATCTTGTATGCAGAATTTGATAATACTCTAGAAATCAACAGTTTGAGAGAAGTGATTCTAGACTATTAGAAGAAAAAAGATGCAAAAAAAGAACCTATGGAGATAGAACAAGAAGATTAGGAATTTTGTGAAGCACAGCAGTCACAAACCACCAGTGATGACGATGTTTTTCATCCAGAACCAAAAGAAGAAGAAGAAGAGAAAAATAGTTTTCCTAAGTTTGCTGGATTTCGATGGCCAGAACAAAAACAACATTGAGTGTCCTGTTTTGCTACTGAATTGGGTGCCAAAATTACAGATCTGTCTATAGAACATTGTCATGGATGTCAAATCAATCATCCGAGCGAGAAACAACACGACAAATGTTTGATGATGAGTGCACAAGAAAAAATGGACGAATATTTGGAGGACGCATCATGGTCTCAGATCTCGGAAGAAAAGATGTTGAGAAAATGGTATAAAGACTTGCAGGATTCTTCTTCAACTCCACTCACTCCTCTGGAGATACGACGCATCGAAGCTCACTTGCAAAAGAGTATAGAGACTGTCCGTGATTCATCGACTTACTTGAGAGACCAATTCAAGCATAAATTCAAGTGTGAATTGATGACTTATCGTTACCTGTGAAGAAAAAGTGGATACCAGGGAACTTCATTACCTGTTGACTCGCAGTTCGTACACTTCTTCTTGGAATCATGTGGTGTGTGCTAAAGATGAACTACCCCATCGCAAACCAAACGACGTTCATGCCTATGTCATCAATACCGACGACAGTCATCAACCAGGAACCCACTGGGTGGCCGTGTACTTTCCCAACGATCACTGTTTGGAATATTTTGATTCTTATGGATTACCTCCTTTGGAATACGACATCATTGACTTTATGAGAAGAAATGCCGTCTCTACTCGATTCAATAATGCCAGATTACAAGGATCGGATTCTATGGTGTGTGGACAATATTGTGTACATTTTCTTCATCAACGCAGTCTCGGATATTCCTTAGAACATTTAGTGACTTGTTTTGATAGGGAGTATGCTCGAAACGATGCTAAAGTAGAAAGATGGTTTTGTGAACATTATGGTTATCTCTTGTCTTTAGCTCAGAAACGTAGTGTGCATCAAAATGATGTAGAAAAGTGGAAGTTCAGTTTGCTTTCCCAACGTTGTCAACCCTGTAAATTGGTTCATGTTTAATCTTGTTGGTTAGTTGCATTTTTATGTTAGAGAAGATTCTTGTTCATTAAAAATGTTGATTTTAAAAAAAAATGGTGTTGAGCGATTTATTGAATTTGAAAAAAATGCAAAATTTATATGCTCTATCTCTTTCTATCGATCTGAGGTCACCAACTCTGCCCATTTCTCACTATCGATCTGAACCATGTTTTCCATCGCGTCCGCGCTTCCAGCATATAAAGCGGTGCGTTGGCCAGTGCAGTCACAATTATTCAAAATTAACTATACGCATCCCTCTATATCGCTCTTTCGCTGAACCCCCTTAGTGGGAAAACCATGTAGCGATGGAGCGGTGCGAAAATAGCGTCCATACACGCAGTAACTCGTTTAGGGGGTCGCAGCTATGTAACCCACTGGACGAAAATAAATAAGTGTGCTTAGCACACAGTGGGGGTAAATAGACGTACATGGCCGAATGACCGCACACGTCTCTAATTCAAACATCATCATCATAGTGCAGTCACTCTCGTTGACTCGTCAAGATCTCAACAACAACACTTCAAGAAGATGGCAGCCAAGATTAGCAAGTTGAATGAAGCCATGGTGAACATGCAGAGGGTGAGGCATCATTTGCTTCAGAACAACCCAGAGAGGAAGACGATGATCGTTTTGCAAATGGCTCAAGATCTGGTGGAAGAAGTTTTGAGAGAAGAAATCATCAGGGACAGAACGGAATGGGAGGAGAGACAAAGAGTGCAGCAAAGACAACAACAACAACTCTTGCAGCCACTGAAACTACCAGACGGAGAAGTCACCTGTAAGATGGACTATGAGGAGTTTGCCTTCTCTTTCACCAGAAAGAGACCCTGTCCTAAAGCCGTGAGACCCGTGGCAAAACGTGGCCGCCCTGCTGCGGCTGCTACTGCTACTAGAAGTTAAACGCAACTTCTTACTCCCAACGGTACTTTTCAGGGCCACCCAGATCTTTAGAAAAGATAACCACTCTTACATTGCCTAAAAAACAAAAATATGTTTTGTGTATGTATGTCTTTGTATGTTTTGTCTTTGCCCACTTCAAAAAAAATCCCTTTTCCCAAAAATTTTTGTATAGAGAGTGTGTGTTTGTGTATGATAAAAAAAGGGTTGTGTTATGTGTGTTTGATAAAAAATAAAATAACTTTCTCAAAAAGGATTGTGTGTTTGTATGTTTGTGTTTGATAAAAAAATTTAAAAAGTATTTTCTTTTAGGTCCGCGTACTGGGTCTGTTTTTTTTGGGTAGGAGTGATGGAGTGCAGAATCCGCGAAGCATAGAATGACGTCATCAGGATGACGTCAGACGCGGTTGTGTGGGTGATGTTTTTGTTAGGTGTGAGGGATGTTTTCCTTCACGTCCGCCCTTAAAGTATATAAAACAACGCCTTCCCAGTTAAGTTACCCCTGTTCACTTGTCAAAAATGAACAAGAGCGAAATCATCCGCCAGATACGAGTGCATCTAGAGGTGGCGTGGCACCAGTGGAGAAGTTGGAGAAGAGGGAGGAGGAGGAAAAGGAGAAGACCACATCGCATGATGACGGAGGATTGGGAGCCTGAAGCTACCCAACCTCCGTCGGCTTTCCCCATTATCTCCAAGAAACACCGACGCAGCAAAGCTAGATGGAGTGGGAGCTGCCCTGCTTGTCAGGCTCGACCAGGGAGGTGCCCACACCTCTAGATGTACTCAAAAAAACCCGGCCCTTTTCAGGGTCAGACATTTATCAAGAAAAGATAAAAATCCAATTGGCCTTATATGTGTTTGTAGGTAGTGTGTTTGTGTGTATGTTTTCCCACTCCAAAACAAATTCCATTCCCTGGTATGTGTTTGGTGTGTGTTTGTATAAAGAGAGTGTGTTTGTGTGTGATTAAAAAATAAAAATTAAAAAGGGATTGTGTGGTGTGGGTTTGATAAAAACAAACAAATTTCTTTTAGGTCCGCGTACTGGGTCTGTGTTTTTTTTAGGTGTGATAAGATTTTGTATGTATGTTTTTGGGGAAGGGGATGTTTTCCTTCACGTCCGTGCTTAAAGTATATAAAGCGGTGTCTTCCGCAGTCGCACCATTCAATGTCAACTGAAAAGAAGACCAGAATGACAACGATCGAGAATCTGCAGGAAGCCTGGAATGTGATGGTGGAAGTGAAGTGCCTGGTAGAAAGGATAGAGTGTTGTTGGAGATATCCAACCACTCTACCCTTTGTCTCCAACCAAGTGGCCGCCCTCAAGAATGCCAGGAGTCTGGTGCACGATGTGATGATGGAGGAAGCCATGAAGACCTCGTCTACCATGACACCCTGTCGAGTAGGGCTTCTCAAGAAAGCCCTGGACTTACTGGAAGGGGTGGATTATTTTCTTCACCAAGTAAAGGTAGATTTGTGGTTGTATCCACCCCCCAGTACCGTCAGACGGGAAGCAACAGCCCTACTCACAGTCCAAATACTTGTCAGAGAAGTAATGGAGTAGGAGGTGGCCGCCATTAAGAAGGCTTGGGCGGAGGAAAGAACACAGAAGGAGAAGAAGAAGAAACAGCAAGACTTCCATCGCCTGAATTTGAACTGGATGAAAATCCAGGACAAGTTCAGGCGAATGGAACATCCCGACTGGCTGCCGGATAAGAAGAAGAAGAACAAATTTCACTTCCCAGGTTTCCTAACCCAATGTTGGAGAAAGTAAACACTCCAACGGCCCTTTTCAGGGCCAAATATTTACCAAGAAAAGATTAATTTTCATGATTGCCTTTCCACTGTGTGTATGTGTATGTGTGTTTTTTCCCTCCCTGTTCCATTCCGTACGGGTCTGTAGAGGTCCACGCCCGTTCCAGATTCCCGTACGGGACCAGAGAGGCCCACGCCTGTTCCAGATTGGGCCCAGAGAGGCCCACCATGTTCAATTCTCGTACGGGTCTATAAATTTTGGGCCTATATTCCTTTGACCTTTTTTACCATAGAGGTCCCATAGGGGCCCCAGTACCTCCCCCCCCCCATACTACTCCCCTATGCATCATCAGGAAACACTGTTATTTGCCATGTACCTTGTATTATATATATATATATATATATATATATATATATATAGAGAGAGAGAGAGAGAGAGAGAGAGAGAGAGAGAGAGAGAGAGGAGAGAAAGAGAGAGAGAATATCTACGTTTTTTGTGGATATAAGAAAATATTTCACGAGTGAAGTGGAAGCATGGGATTTTCAGTCCTGAGTGAAAATACCAAAACGTAGATTTTCTTTTCATTATATCTTTAGTGATGAACAGGAGAAAGAAATAAGAATAAGCGTATACAGCGCATCAATCAGCTGATTGATAACCGCAAAACTTAATATAGCATAAAAATTAGTTCCATTTATCCTCTATTTATTATATATTTTATTATGCGGCCACTCATAAAAATACAATGTTTCCACAACACTAGTGAAATATTTTGGTACCCCCACCCCACCCACCTCCACACAGACAAATTTGCTTTGTTTTTATCATACATTTGGTGATGAACAGGAGAACGAAAGAAAGGTAAAAGGAACAAGCGTCTACAGCGCAATAATCGATCAGCTGATTGACTACAGCAAGACTAAACTTAACATAAAACATAGTTCTATATAGAACAAGACATTACCCATTTAATCGAATTGAATAAAAATATTGTACATCCATGAAGACAAAAAAAACGTATATTTTTAACTCCACAAGATTAAACCAATAAATATTAGAAACGTATAACAGAATATCGACATCAAAATTCGCGTATGAATACAACCCGCAAAATTCAAGTCAAGGTTCAAGAGAACTTGAAGACGAACCTCAACAAATTGATTGGAGTTAATGGTAAGTTCAGCTACAACGTCAACACTTTGTTTCTTTCTACTGTATCAGTTTATGGTAAATGTTACTTTTATTAACTGTAACTGCTGTCATAGATAACTCCGATCCGTTTGAACCGGTGTGGTCCAGTTGGGTTACATGCCTGTGAGGTAGGTAGTATACATGTAGGTGATGACACTGCCAGCCAGTCTTGTGGGCGATGAATTTACTGTATGCAGGAACCTTTGCACAAAGTGTTTAGACTGCATGCTGTTTTGTTGATTATGGAAATGTACGTGGACTCATCCATTTATTGTGTTATTACTGAACATATGACTTTGGCCCGGGTATATTTCGGCCTTCTCCAGATGTGGTGGTGCTCCATGATGCGGGAGGCATGAATGTCAGTAGCTCTGCACTTCGGGACATTGGTAATAGAGACAGTGCTTTGTGCGTTGCATAGGATGTATGAAATATTTCTACTCTGCAGGGCATGAAGTTTACTGTAGCACTGAGCTTACTGTAGCATTGAGCTTGCTGTAGCATGGAGCTTACTGTAGCATGCAGTTCACTGTAGCATGGAGGTTACTGTAGCATGGAGCTTACTGTAGCATGCAGTTCACTGTCGCAACGAGCTTACTGTAATTATTAAGGCTATTTACGCTCTTGTGTCCAGGAACTTGCACAATCTGGTTTGGGGGTAGGCCCTCATTGGTAAGCTCTTGAACAAGATGTTTCCTCACACTGTAAAATTAACTAAAACGATGTCATTACAAAATTAGACCATGTGACTATTTTTATATAAATTTCTTACCATGGCAATTTAGCTTTTCAGTAGTCAAAGTCTTACAATGAATACAAACATCGGGAACATATTCAAGTGCATCTGAAATTTCAGAAGGGGGCATATTATTTTACTGTTGTCTATTCATACCCGACGTAGCCGTCCCAAATTGATTTTTGGGCGATAGCAGAACATTTGAAAAACATAGAGACATTAAATTTACACACGCGATCATGTTCATAAATAGATCACCGTATATGAGGTTTCATGCCATTACATCAAATTTTCAAGCTTGTGCACATTTCTTTTTAACTTTATGGACAAAACATTGTTAGCACAATTACACAAAAACCACTTGAAATTTGGTTGGCATATTAAATTGTATATATTGGTATTTACATGACTTGAATAGTGCATGAGGCCATTACAGCAATTTTAAAAAAAATACATGATTGTATTATATGTAAACAAAGAAAAGACTCAAACAAGCTTTCAAGATTTAAAACACAAATATTTAATTTCCTAAAATATTGAAATATTTCAACAAACAATCAAAGTGAAAGAATTAAAAATAACTTACAGTATAGAATATCCTTAAAAGTCCTAAATTGTTCTAAAGTTCACTGATCCGAAAGATAATCCAAATATTCCGAATGAAGGATATTCCGAATGAAAAGACCACTGTGCTGATGTACTAAAAAGAATCAGTTATGTCCAAATATTATTAATTCCAAGTAATCCTTGTGAATATGGAATATCACAGTAGTTCTAGAAATGTTTCCGATAATTCCAACGGAGCTGAATAATTCCTAAAGCTTAAGTAGCAGTACTAAATCCAAATGTACTGTAGATTAATATCACTGAAGCAGAATACCAAACACAAAATGAACCAACCTCGTTTATGACCTCTCAGGCTGACGAACTATATAGAATAATCACGAACGCTGCGATACATCGTATTATATTGTCTCTGACTGCGCAAATCAAATAAAAACCCAGTTATACTACGTCTCAAACAAACACATCAGAATTGTGATCTTACACTCTAATTTCTGGTCAATAAAATGAATCATTCTCTGTATATTGCGAAATCAAGGTCAGAACATTGAATCCAGGTCAAAAGTGCAAACCTCACGAGCTGGATCACGTGATATTACTAATGCTTCAAATGACAATATTGATTTTCCCAGGACCAATGTACTGGGTCACATTGAAATTACCGTATATGAGCACTCTGCAAAACGATACCTATTAGACTATTATACAGAGGTTATAAACTAATAAAACTATACCATTATTTAAAAGAAATGATACATAATTCCGTAACAATATACATATATATATATATATATATATATATATATATATATATATATCTATATATATATATATATATATATATACATATAATTATTGGCGAAGTAATTTTCATATTTTTTTATTCTTATATTTTCATAGTGAAAACAGATTTTTTATCATACCTTGGGATGCTTGAATGTGTGTGCCTACGAGTTATACCCGAGTTATACAATGATAATTGTTCTCCCTCATATTCCTCTCAATGGATGAACAAAAAAAAAAAAAATGAACGCAGTGTTGTGGGTTCATATTCTGAACTATCTTTTTCCTCACTCTCAAAACAAAAGATGAAATAAGGTTACAAATGTGCAATGTGGGAGTCTAAGATCACCTTCGGATTTCAGGTAATTTTTGAAAAGAGTGACATCACCTTCTGTTTTCCTCTTGGTATTGACATTTTTTGTGCATTTATAAACTGTTCAACCTACTCTGGAGTTACCTTTTGAAACCTGCTACTTGTATTATTGACATCTTCCAACAAACGAAAATCAACATCAAAGAGACTCTGCACATACTCATCAGAAACCTCTATAAACTAGACATCATCCTTATTTTTTGTCGCAGACGAAAATATAGCAGGTGAGCTTATGAAATATTATTATCTATTGTATATTTTATTTTATGAAACAAAGAAAGAATACCAGTCATTTTGTTTGCATTGCCTACAAAATATTTCTTGAAGATCTCTAATAAGGGGAGATAATTCATACAAAGTAGTTCGCAGGTTTTGAAAAAAGTAGTTCCAAAAGTGATATCGCCACTGTGGCGATAAAAGTGGTATCGCCACTGTGGCGATATAATTTTCATCACACTGATATAGTTCAATATCTGATTATGATAGATAGATAGATAGATAGATAGATAGATAGATAGATAGATAGATAGATAGATAGATAGATAGATAGATAGATAGATAGATAGATAGATAGATAGATAGATAAAGTCCTTTTTCAATTTCCATCACTAACATTTCGAAGTACGCACCAAACGATATTTATTTTCAAAATGCTTAACATTGGACAAATTAATTCAACTTAACTTTTACATCATAAAATAGTCGTTGATACATTTTACATCATAATATAGTTGTTGATTCATTTTACATCTTAAAATAGTCGTTCATTCAAAGCATTGGAATTCATGTTTGCAACATTTTACTATTTAACCTTAGACCATTGAATTACCTAGCTGGGAAGTGGTTTGTAAGCACATTTACTTGCTACAGTTATAACTGAAAGGAGTCACTTACCTATATGCTGACTATGTATCCTGGCTTGAGTTGAACACTTTAGAATAATGCCATCAGTTGCTGTCGAATTCGCTATCTGTCGTTTCTGTCAGTAACTATGGCTCTTATGTTTGTAGCACCAGAAATATATAGTCTAATAATAACGTCATCATGCTGTGAATCATATAAGAAGTCTGGACTTTGTTCCAGGAACCTAGGTCAGGATGTTACCATAAATAGTGTTATAAATGAGTTATTGGCCATTGGAAAAATTCCAGGTTAAAAAGAATTTGACCTATCGGAAACACAGAGAAAGCTCTGCTTACTCTTTAATATATATTTATAATAGGACTAAGTCCCAGGTAACCTAAGTCAGGTAAATAGCCCTAAAAATGAGTTATTGGCTGATGGAAAAATTCCAACTTGTTAAAAAACACTCGATCTTTCAAAGAAGCACTGACTACTCATTAGCATATCTAGTTCTTGTAACCGCTCTCTCTCTCTCTCTCTCTCTCTCTCTCTCTCTCTCTCTCTCTCTCTCTCTCTCTCTCTCTCTCTCTCTCTCTCTCTCTCTCTCTGAAATATTAATATGCGATGGAACAACATTATAGGTATATCATGAATATTTCGTTGAAATAGGATGACAAATGTAGAAGTTGTAAAAAGTTGAAATTGTATGTATGATATAGTAAATTGTATTTAGTTGCCCTGCTTGATTGGAAATGCTTTGTTCTCACATCCTGATTAAATAGTGATTCACACCTAGATGGACATCGAATTGGTCAGCTTTTCATCTAAAGTTCTATGCGATCATTAAGTAACATGTTCCAACCGTTGCCGATGAGTCAATCAGAAGGAACATTTAGCCCAAAGTCACAGCTAGATTCTGTGAGGTTTGTGTGATATGGGAGTCCTTTGTGGAGACATTGAAAAACATTCAGATTGTCATTTGATGAAGTATAGATAGATCGTCTTTCTATATCCCACATTTGGGTAACATGCAAATCCTATAAGGTCAAATGTCAAATATTCTAGTATCTTAATACATCTACACATGTTAAACCTTGATCCCCCCCCCCCACAACGGTAGAGAATGAAAAAACCCAAACTTCACAATTTTCAATCTAAATTAAATTATCAAAGAATCACGGGGATGCAGAATATGCATCTTTGCAGCATTTTATTGAAAATAAAACTTTCTTTTTAAATATAAAATGTCTAATTTAGTCGTAATATGGCTTCTAAACAGTGTTGAATTTATTTTTATTTTTTCTTTTTCTCGGCTTATATCGATTATGCTAGCGTCTTAAGCGCAACGTTTTGACTTTATAAAAATCATTCACTACCTATTACCCTAAACCTTGGGGTGCACAGACAGATTTTGTTGCGATCATCCTTCCTGTGAGGTTACGGTAAGTTGTAAAATGTTAGCCTGAAGTCAAGCCAGTGTCCAGTAATTCGTTCGAGATTAAAATCTTACTGGTCTAAATGTTGATCGATTGATCACATATGCCGAGATTATTTCAAAGTTTTAATGTAGACTAAAATGTAGGGGTGAAACGATACACTTGTGCCGCGAATCGATACGAATCACGAAACATATCCTACAACACGATACATTATCGATTCTCGGTTTCAAGAATAAGACGGCAAACGACTAATAATTATTCATGACTGCTGAAGATTAAAGTAACATATATAGGGTAGATATCGTTTTGTATCGATTCTTCACCTCTTGTATCGATACGTGTATCGATATAGCAAAACTATCGATGCATCGATATATCGATGAATCGTTTCACCCCTACTAAAATTTCCTCCAAAACAAATGGCTTAATTCAATGTTGTAGCTCAGTATGAATCAGTCACATACTGTAGCTAGCATCGACAACCTTTGACCACCTGCAAGTATTTGTTAGTGGTTTTGATTTCTATATCCGTCTCTTTAATCTTCTTCAAATGAGTAAGCATACTAGCTTTAAATAAACAGATGATCTATGAGTCATCGACCCTCTTTCCTGCGGTCCTTCTTTTAGCTTCCCTCACCTTTCTTATTGAATCTATCTCTTTCCCCTTACACCTAATGAACAATAAAATTATGTTACACCCTAGGTTACCTAATTTATTACCTGTTTAGTCATTCCTGATGGATCCTTGCTGGTTTTGTCCAGTTTCATTCATTGTCTTACAAATGTTAACCACAGAACTTGCTAGCTGTTTGTGTGTGTGTGTGTGTGTGTGTGTGTGTGTGTGTGTGTGTGTGTGTGTGTGTGCTTCTTCAGGTAATTAAACGGTTGGAAAAATTGTAATAACAGTTAACCTAAACTCTATCTGGTCCTTGCTTTGCACCCTAAGGGAGTTCACTAGCTAGCCTTTCTACCACACTAGGAGGCGATGTAGTGCCGTCTAAATATCTCTTTCATCCTTACTTTTGCAAATATGACAGCACAAGCAATACTGATTTGTATCAGGAAAGATGTGGCGCCACACTTGAAATGGCGCCATCTATACCGGACAAATATCATTAGAGGTTTTCGTACAAACTATTCACCCGAGAAATAATATCAGGAAAATCTTTTTCAGAATAGTTTATATTTTATGACAACTAATAGACTTTTAAACTGTTTATGTTGCCCAATTTTATTTTTCTTGATGCAATGTATCCAGCTTGCTCGTGCAAAAAAATACTGAGAGTAAAAGATGAATTTGTCTCGATAAACATAAGACCAGTCTCGAGGGACAAGTAACTGCGTTGTTTTCTGCATGACCACAGGTTCTTCAGTTTATACATTCACTACCCTTGAGCATTTCGGAAGTAATCATTACTAATACTTATATTACCACTAGCACTACCACTACTACTGCTGATGCTGCTAGTATTACTTCTGCACTTGTTGCTGCTGATGTCATTGATGGCGACTCTCTTGCAGTGTGTACATTCAAACCAGCACCACTATAATATAATAACAATAATAAGGAAACACGAAACATATACATGGTGATATTGACATTTAGGGAATAGTTTAATTTGTTCAGACAATATGTTGCTTACACATTTCAGAGAAATCGGACATCCAAATGCTCTTGGACTGGTTCCTTGACCTTGCTGTTACATAAAACGTATAGAAACAACAACATTGAATCTGTCTATAATTCACTCAACCTAGTCTTAGCCCGCCCTTTCTTATCTTCACTGATAATTTGCATATATCAGCATGGGAGGAAATACGACCAAACCTCAGCCCCTTGCTGATTGATTTCATCAAGCGGATACGTTTTGATCTCATCGCTTTAGAAGGTCTTCACACCAGCGAAGTTATGACGTTATGAAGTGCTTGACCTAACAAATTACGTTGGGCTAATATTACAGAAAATTAATCTCACAACGTTCTTCCAGACCAATGTTAATGTAACTCAAGTCTGCCTTAATTGTTATGTATGCATGCACTACTTGGGCATGTTTGACCATGGACAGTTTTGAGTCTCAATGACCTTGACCCTGATCTTTCAACACTACTATCAATGAATTCCTTCCTTGCCTAAACAGCAAAACATGTGTGAACCTAATTTAAAAAAGCTGGTTTAGAAAGTAAAGTGTCTTTATTTGGGTCATTGTAACTCTGATTTTTCAGCTGTGTAACCCAAACTATATAGCATATTTTCATCCCATATCAACAATCAGATCCATCATCAAAAGTAGGTTACATTACTTACTATTCAATTGAAGCTATTTTTAAATAAGTAATCTTTTCCCTACGGTGCATCAAAGTAGCGTTGACCTTGGATCTGTTGCCCTCAAAGTAAATTGGTTCCTTCTTGCGAAATGTGCAAGCTATCCACAGGGTTTGTTCATGGTATACTGTCAGAAACAAACTTACTGTGCAGGAACCATTTTTTCTTTTTTGACTTACTATCACCTTGACCCGTGACACTAAATATATGGGTTTTTTTCTTGCCCTAATGTAAACCACCCATAAAGTCTATTTAAGGAATTTACTCTATAACAAACGTTATTGTGCAGAAACAATATTTTTTATTTCACAATGGCTTTGACCAATAGCAATTCACAAACGTTCTTAAGATGTAAGATATGTTGTCTAGAACTAAAGTTATTATGCAGCAACCATTTTTCTTCTTTCTGTCATAGTGACCTAGACCTTTGACTTTTTGACCCGACGTTAACAGGCTTCTTTGGTACACAAAATGTAAGTCTTCCATAAAAAATATGTTGAGATTACATGGTCGAGAACTAAAGATTTTGTGTGAAAACCATGTTTCGCTTTTCACCTTTTTATCCCCTCCTCTCCCCCCCCTTCCCCCCGAAAAAAATATACTTCATCCTAACCCCGAATGCCATCCACAAAATGTGGTAAAATCTGTGATGTAGAACTAAAGTTATTGTGTGTAAACCTTTTTCCTGTCAGACATAGTGGCCTTGACCTTTGATCTTTTAAACCCAAAATGAAGTGGCTTCTTCCTTATCCTAAATCCAAGCCATTCACAAAGTTTGATCAAGGTCCATGAGCTAGATCTAAAGTTTTTATGCTGAAACAAAAATCCACATGTTACATGTGAAACAGTGTTGTAATATGGGTCAAAATTTCGTAACTTCATGTATAATGAATACACGTTAACATGACTAGAGCATTTATTAATTTTATGTCACTGCTCTACCACATGTTACGTGCGGCGATTGGGTGCAGGCTGTTTCATGCAACAAGCCTTACAAAAAGAGCTGAGTTTTTAACACCAAGAACATCGTATTTTCTGTTACATTTCTGTTATAATATTTTATTGTAGTTAAAAAGTACCATATTAGGAAAGCATAAAATGTATAGATATAGACTACATAAAGTTTTAGTTTTTATGGATATGTTAATTTGTTTAGGGTTTACATGCAAAGGTAGTAAGATAATTTTATTTTCTGCATATTGTTGATCAACAAATCGTCTGTTGAGGGTAGGACACCATAGTTGGTAAACTCGCCATGGTCAAATTTTTAAACATAAAAGCTACCTCAAATTAGGATGAATGTAAATGACTAGGAAATCAAGTTAGGGACATATTTATGTGGATCATATTAGGTCAATGTGTTGCTGGAATATAACTTTTGTATTGTGTAAAATTATGCTAAAACGAGATGGATGACACATATTCAGTTCCCATTCAAAAGCATCAATGCAAAACATTTCTTCAATTTTCTATTGATTCAGAACATGAGTCTCCGTAGGAACCTGCAAACTAAGCTTCAAAATTTGGCATTGGCCATCTAAAATGTGCATTTGGGATCAGTTTGAGCTAGGAACGATCTGTTATACGGTACATCATATAAAGTTGCTTCTGCGTGTATTGCAAGTAGGATCATAAGGATCAAACAGACTTTCTAAAAGGACGATACATTAGCGAGAACATTAGAAACTTATATGATTTAATGTGTTGCACCAAAAAGCACAATATTCCTGTACTGCTTCTTTTGATTGATTTTGAAAAAGCATTTGACTCAGTTGGGTGGCCATTTTATTGATAAAGTTATGTATTTTTAAAATTTTGATGAACCCATGATAACTTGGATACAACTTTATTTATTGAAACATCAAATCTTGGTTAATTATTAATAATCAAGTCTCCATATGGTTTAGTATCGAAAGAGAATGTAGACAGGAGGATCCACTCTCCCCATATATTTTTTATCCTGCGTGCTGAGATTTTAGCCCATATGATAAGAAAAATCGAATATATTAGGGGGATTAACAATGGTAATATAACCTATGTTCTTTCTCAGTATGCTGATGATACATCACTAACTGTTGATGGTTCAGATAAATCTCTAATGTCTGCTTTATATCTTTTATATAAATATTCATAATGTTCTGGTCTAAGGGTCTAAGGGTCTAAGTGTCTAAGGGTCTAAGGGTCTAAGGGTATAAGGGTCTAAGTGTCTAAGTATAAATATTAGAAAAGAGTTAGTTCCATAGGAAGTAGAACAAATAGCACCAAGAAATTCTGTCCAGAATATAAACTTAATTGGGATTGTACTCTGTTTGTTGTCCTAGGTATAACGTTTTCAACTAACAAGTAGATTATTCTAATAGGTCACAGCTGAACATTTTTTAGAAACACAAATATAGTTTAATCTTTATTTTATAATAGATATAAAAAGTGTTTATTACAAAACATGGTTTCAGAAAGGTGTTAGATTTGAGATTGATTTTATTAATGAGGATGGTTCCTGGATAATTTTTGATTGTTTAAAAAATTTATTTGTCTAAAGTTTACATTTTTGTTTCTTCTATTAACATTAATTTATAGACTTTCAAGGTATACTTGCAGCTATAACGTCATATACAAATTAATTTAGTATCAAATACGATTCAAATCTGCAACAGTCTTTTATAAATATTGACGTGCATGCTATTATAATAAATAAAAAACAGATGTACAGGTATATATGACAAATTGATTGGAAACAATGAGTACCAACTTTTAGACGAAAATGGAATTTGGCAATTTAAAAGATGACGACTGGCAGTAATTTTTCTTGTTACCATATAAAACTTCAAAATGTCCAAATCTAAGATGGTTGCAGCTAAAACTTTTACATTGAATTTTGCCTACGAATGCATTCCTCCAAAGAATCAGAATTATCCCAAACGAGCTCTGCTCTTTTTGTGTGTTACATGCGGAGACAATTTCTCATATCTTTTGGATTGTCACATAACTAAGATCTGTATAAATTATATTTTACAATGGATAAAAGTAAATGTAGTCATACAAATAATTTGGAATTCACAAACATAAATATTAAATTTGGAATTAAAGACAAAACTCTGGCAAATGACATAATTAATATAATAATTATACATGCAAAACAATATATTTATAAATGTAGATTTAATAGAGACAGGCCAAGTTTGTCTCTGTCCATAAATAGTGTTGCTTTCAACTTTAATGTAGAAATATATAGCAATTGTAAATGGGAAAGGTTTGACAATAGATGTTTATTGTTCAAACATTTAATAGAGTCATAAACTATGTTATTGGAAAATATATGTGTGTACATGTATACATATGTATATGTCTGTGTGTACATGTATACATATGTATATGTCTGTGTGTATATGGAGTGATGTGTGTATCTGAATGTAAGTATATATATATATATATATATATATATATATGTATGCGTGATTGTATGTACATCAATTATCTTGATCATTTGGGTATGTTTATATATGGATGCTCTCATATTTGTTTATAGAAATGCTAATATTTTCCATATATATTGATATATTATCTTTAAAATATATATGTAAACAATATTTATTTTTCTATTCTATATTTTCTGTAACTTTTTTAGCTTCTTTCCTTTCATCTTGCAGTGACGTCAAATAAATGTCTAGAAATATATACATCTTTGTTTTATGGTTGAAATATTGTACCAATATATATGAATCATCTATCATTATGTCAATAAAACCTTAAAAAATGTATTAAAAAAAACAAGTTTAACAAACAATTAATAAGAAACCAAAAATTAAAAAAACGAATAAATTATTGATCACATTTGCTAAAGACATGCATATGTAACAAAGTAAATTCAAAACTTATTAGTAATTTTCTCAATATCAGTCATGGGCTGATGCATTTTGTATTTCATTTTCATTGCATAGTTGTAAATTGATAAGAAAAACTCTGCTGTGCTACCTTGAGATTTTTCTTACAAAGCTAAACCGTATATCTGTCTAAGTCAGAGAAATAACTGCTGAATAGACGGTTTCTTATGAAAAGGTAAACAACTCGAATTAACAAACTGGTCAGAAATGTATTCAAGCAGCGTCTTGCATTCAGTGTGTTAAAACTTAAATTCACCAACTTCTCAAATTTATTTCAAAAATATTTAATTGCAAATATTTTCTGTAAATACATTTATAAACTTGAAGACAGTTTTACACAAAATATGTTAATCTTAAAGCAAAATCCTTTCCTTGCACATAATTAAATATATAAAGGAATTATTATACATATATACATTCATTGGTGTGTATCAGATACACTTTTAGTTCCTCATCCAAGAGGCTATATTGCATTGTGGGTAAATTCCAGCACAGACTTTTCCATTATTAATAATTCTGGTTTGATGGGCTACGCCAACGTTAAGGAATTATGTCAAATGAATTTAGTTAGTTTTTGTTAGACTATGACAGGAAAATGTCTTCACTAAGGACACACTACGGCAGCCTAATTGGCCTGGTCTAGAAATCAAACGCAGCATACAAGTCAGCACACTAGCCACTGATAATTCACAAATTAGTCTTACAAATATAACTATGTTATCAAATTATTATCCCCTTATACTTTACTTGCTATATCGTTTTTTTAATACATTTTTCCTAAGTTTAAATTATAAATCATGAGGTATAATCCTTAACGTATACTCTTTTGCTATTATGAAATGTGCAGCTTGTATTTTAAAAATAATCTGTGATCTGTTTTAAAAACTTTCTGCAAGGGGAAGAACTCTGCATAACCCTCAACCTGCAATTCTAAATAGTCCTGTCATAGATTACTGCTCTTGCTTTACGCTAACAATAAAATAGGCAAGTAGGATGCTTTCTGTTGACATTTTATGAAAAGCTATTGATTGCATATGCTATGAGAACAATTGTTTCAAGGTATATATGGTTTTTGTATTTTCAACCATATTTGATTGCACAGCAGCATCATTTGTTCTTAATTGAAAGGCCCCTATGCCAGTATGCTTCGTGTCAGAGTTTGTCACATTCTGTTCAGCTGTCATTTGAGATAGAGTTCTGTAAATGCTTATCTACTATTACTGACTGCAGCCATATTTCAAGGTGGAACAGGATCATTTATATAAATCTGAAAGGTGTTCAAGCTATACTTTCTGTCACATTTTATCAAAGTCTGTTAAGTGATGTTTTAGACTAAATTGTTAGAGGGTTTTTTGCTTCTAAATTTAATATCAGCGGTCACATTTGATGCTGTATTGTCCTTTATGTCATAATGCTTTCTGTAAAAGTTGGTCCAATTCTGTTGAGAGGTTTCTGAGAAGATGTCATTTGTAGCATTTTTTTTAGTAATGGTGGCCAGATTTGATGGCAAATTGGCATCACTTGTATAAATTTGCAAGCCCTTATTACCACAACGCTTTCTATCAAACTTGGTCAATTGCTGCTGAACAGTTTATGAGAAGAAGTCATTTAAAGTTTGGTCTATTTTTAGCAACAGCGGTCATTTTTTGTATGGCAGATTAACATGAGTTGGAAAAATTTGAAAGTCCTTAATGCTAGGATGCTTTCTGTCACGTTTGGTAAATTATGATGTGCGATGCTTGAGAAAATATCCTTTTTAATTTTATTAAATGTTTTTTTTTTCTCTCTTTTTTCTTCTTCTAATTTTTGTAACGGCGGCCATTTTTGATGGCAGATTGGAACAAATGTACAAACATGAAAGTCATCTATGACAGGATGCTTCTTGACAAATTTGGTCAAAATATGTTAAACATTTTTGGGAGAAATTGTTTAAAGGTTGTTCAAATTCGAGTAACTGAGGCCATATTTGATAGTGGATTGGCATCCTTTGAAGAAATATTTAAAGGCCGTCATGCCCGGATGCTTTCTGTAAAATGTGATCAAATGCTGTTAAGCTGTTTTTGAGAAGTCGTTTTTATGGTGGAGTTTGTAATAGAAATGGTGGCCAAATCTGACTGCAGATCAGCATCAGATGTACAAAATTGAAAGTCATCCATGCCAGGATGCTTTCTGGCAAATTTGTTTCAATTATATTGAACAGCTTTTGTAGAAATCATTTAAAGGTTTCTCTATTTTTAGAAATAGTGGCCATATCTGATGATGGGTCAGTATCCTGTGAACAAATCTGAAAGACCTCCAAGCCAGAATGCGTTCTGGCAAATTTGATCAAATTGTGTTAAGCAGCTTTTGAGAAGACTTCGTTTAAAGGTTTAGTATCTTTATTAACCAAGGCAATAAAAGGCGATGGATAGGCATTATTTGAAAATGTACAAACGAGCTTTATACCAGGATGTTTTCTTTCAAGTTTCGTCGAATTCTGTTCAGCAGTTTTTGAGATAATTTCGTTTAAAGTGGTTAGTAATGGTGGCCATATTTGAAGGTGGATAGGCATCCTTTGAACAAAGTTAAAGACCTTCGTGCCAAGATACTTCCGTAAGATTTGATCCAATGCTAATTTGGGTGTTTGAAAGAAGTAATGTTTAGGCTTTTCTTAGTAACAGTGACCATATTTTATGACAGATTGGCATCAGATGTACTAATTGAATGTTTTGAAACCAAATGGCTACTATATGAAAAGATTAAAATTAAACAAAACAAAATATAAAATTAAAATAAAACAAAACAAATACAAAGAAATCCCAAACAAACAGCGGGATTCTCATTTCTTTTTGTTTTTTCTTCTGTTTGTCACTGTATGCGTGATAGAAAGGTACGTGGTCATGTGCACGGATTGATGTATAATAATAAACGTACAGAGATAAACTAACATCCCAATTAGTGCGTGAGTGAATCTATAAGATTATACATTTATAAATCGGTTCCTTTTCATAACAAATGACTGCATTTCCTTTTGTGTTGGTATATTTTGTTAAGTGGTACATAAGTCATTTTGAAACAATTAAGTATTTGTTTCAATATTGATCATAATTAATGACAGTATCCGGAAAAAGTGATTTCTCATATTACTATACAGTCTGCACCCAAACAGGAAATGATAATCATTCTGAATATGAAATCCACAAGAGCAGGAAGGATAAACAATAATAGAGTATGCTAATAAAACGGAAGCTCGAATCACGTAGCTGGCTAAATAGCTGGAGCCTGAACTGATACATTTAATTATGTCATTTATTAACTAAAGGATTTAATAGATGGACAGTTTCGTGTGGGTAAATGTTGAAATCAAAGTAATATATGATTGTGCACTCGAAGTAAATTAATAATGATTGATATCTGACCTTGCATAGTCCATATTTCAATCAAGAAATCAATTTTAAAAAAAGTCATGAAACATAAAAATAACAAAAAACAAACAAACAAACAAACAAAAAAAACCCAACTCAAAATGATGGTGGGTTTGATTAATTGCAACTAATGGGTCCACATTTCCCATAATCCCGATTTGCTTGTTCCCAAGAACCTTGATTTTACAAAAACATCATTCTAATTGCAGGGTCACTATATCGTTGCTTTATATCGAGTAAGCCTTGAATATATATATATATATATATATATATATATATATATATATATATATATATATATATATATATATATAACATGGATACGTAGTTTACTCATTTTAGACCGTTTTTTTTACTTTATCTTCTTTCTTTCTTCTATTGCTTATCCTTTGTTTGTTTAATTCCCCGTCATTGAAACATGTAGGAGTGAAAACTACTTCTTGACTTTTGTGTTTATTGTTTGTTTTGTGGATGTAAATTGTTTCTTCTCCTGACGAAAAGCTTGTTTAGCCCGAAAAGTTGGGAAACTGTTTTATATCTGTGTCGTTATCAATTATTGTGTCATAATATATATATATATATATATATATATATATATATATATATATATATATATATATATATATATATATAATGAGAGAGAGAGAGAGAGAGAGAGAGAGAGAAATCCAGCGAGGGAGCTACTCTACAGTCATTGAGCGTTTTAGATCCACGTAACAATCGGACACTCGCATTCCAACTTGGAATTGTTTCGCTATCTGTCAAAAGGGAAATATGCAAGAATTCAAGCAAATCAAATAAAGGATATATTTTAAAATATGGTTTGGTGGGATACTTCGAGAGGTAGATCGCAGAAAAAGTGCATAAAGGTATTGCACCATATATGTGTAAAGTACATAATTACTCAAGACATTAGAGAATGGGGCTTGCCTTAAAGAAAAAAAAAAAGTGAGACTACAAAAGTTAAATGAAGTTTCTTATATCTTGCATCTTTAAGTATCTTCATAGGCATTCGTCATATGCGCATTCTGATGAGCCAACACACTCATTATGGAGCTTATAGAATTGGATGGAGTTCATTAGTATGCCAAAATATCACATATCTGATATTTGACGTATCGCATATCGGACATGTAAACTATGTTGGTGCATTATAGATATCACTCGCCAAAAATCAAACGAAAAACGAGGAGAAATTGGATAAGTATGTAAACAACCGTAATATCAAGCGTCATTTTCACAATAATTGAATGTAATATCGTACGAAACAAATTGGAGTGACCGAATGTTGAGACCGATTGTTTATTGAAAGATAGAATAAACTGGTCTCTTATGCACAAAACTCTCAACTTGGAAGCAAACTCACGTTGGATTGATGCGGGCTTCCAACGGAAGCTGAGATGCTTGCAATCAGCCATGTTTTTATGCCATCAACACATTCAAATCTCGTAAGTGTTTAGGAAAGGGAAGCATTTCTTATAGTTTTTGTTTCGTTTCTTTCTAATAATTAGATGGCATTAATAGTATACTGCGATGAGGAATGAATCCCGATGCAGATAATTATGATTGTGGTGCAGACTGGTTCTGCGACCTTTTTCATATCCTGGGATACATTAATGCGAATACGTGATTTCAAAACGGAAGTCAGTGAAAAATCTATAGTATTCGTTTTGAGAGCACGTTTTAGAAACTGTTTCATATAAGATTGAGAGCTCTAATTGACCAGCAAAGTGTACCCTCCAAGTTCAACGTAAAATGTGGCAATAAATTGATATTATTAGTTCTCAATGTTGGAATTTCGCACATACGATACAATGCAGTGTCATGTATTTAAACATCTAACATTTTCTGATGTTCTTTGCCAAAGCAGTTATATTCGCTGGGTATGTATGTCTAGAATATGTTTGAAAATTCAACTTTGCTCACGTATTACCCCTAGTTCAAGCTGCTAGCATTCATAATTAAAATAAAAATTTCCACAAATTGGTTTTTAGTCGAGCCCCAATCCCCCCTCCCCCATCTCCCAATCCCCCCTCCCCCATCGTCCAGTCAAACCTCTTAAGTGTGTGATGAATCTGAGTAGGTAATGGTTTAAGAGAGATGACCAGTGAGTACATAAGATCAATTATTGGAAACAAACTATTGCTATTTTTTTAGATGACGTGTTTTGTTTTAAAACTGCTGTTTGGCACGATTCCCTCAATCACTTGTTGCTCGTGACAACGCATATACCGGACACAGAAATGAGGCATCATATCATCGATAAAGATATATTCTTGCCGTGTATGCTGTTCGTTTTCATCGTGTGTGCCGGTTTACTCCATTTTGTTTATTACATTTTTCGAACTTTACTATTAGTTGGCACCATATAGCAACTATTGTCCTGTGGTGCCGTTAAACGCTTCTACCTACATACATATGGTTCAATATTACTGTCATTTTTTGTGTCTCTAAATCGAACCTGATCTAAATGTTGTTTACATATATACGTATATACATCTGCAGAATATTTTTCCTCCATTCTTTGATCTTCATATCTACACTTCCTCTTTTTCCATCCTTTGGCATTTATACTCCGTTTCCAATAATGTACATGACAACTTCTGCAAGCCAAAAACGGCAATTTTTTTAATGTTATTTTTGTTCCTTCTGTTTACAGGCACATATTAGTTCTATTTTTAGCGGTATGCCCAATTCCCTAAGGTCTTCCTTACGCATTCATTAATGACGTATTTTACAAATATATTATGCAATATATTACTACACTTTTTCTGACATCCAATTATATATATATATATATATATATATATATATATATATATATATATATATATATATATATATATATGTGTGTGTGTGTGTGTACAACAAATTGACAAAGAACAATGGAAATCTATCTTTTAAATACCCTACCATAAAATCTACCAATGCATGTATAACATATTCTTATCTACCAATGCATGTATAACATATTCTTATCTGCCAATACATGTATAACATATTCTTATCTACCAATGCATGTATAACATATTCTTTTGTGAACTTTGCGTGTCCATTTTCTGCTGGTCCGTACATACAAAACAGTTTGTCCCATGTATGAAATAGATTTTAATCTCTCTTATACTTGAAATTAATTTTATGTAGCATTTCATGTCTTTCATCTGGATGATTTATGTGAAAATTACTGCTCGTTAGTTCCTTGTTACAGAAAAAAATATTTTTATAAACTACTTTCCATCTTGATATCATATATTTCACTGCATATTTGTATTCCTTCGAAATCTTTTAGAATTGCCCTATTCATGGAATCAAGTTCACTATTAATTACATTTATTTAGAAAATACACGTAGTTTCTTCCGTTTCATTCACTTGTGAAATGAATCATTTCCGCTCTTCTCGTTTTCTCTTTCTAAATTGTTGTCACCTCCTCATATATAGACAACTAATATTCGTATACGGTATTCGCATATCTTCCTGAACACTGTCACTTGATTTTCATCTAAGTTTCAAACGGTATGATTCTTCAAACATCAAATTTTCAGCTTCTAAGAACTTCACGAAACATATTGACATCCATAATTGGTATTGTTACCTAATCACTGATATTCTACTAATCATAACCGCTGTTGACTCTTTTCATGAGATGTTTGACTCTGCTTTATTCCTTTAAACATATGATTTTGATGATGAATTTAATCCTTGTAGATTGCGCTTTTAGTCTGTGGACTAAATATTGATTGCAAATAACATATTAAAGGTTCTTTCCGAAATTGTTTGAATAAAGTTTGAATAAATTCTTTAATAACAGAATTTTAGAACTTTTAGGCAAGATGAAGGAGCAAACACGATTAATCCATAGTTTTCACTTAATGGAAGCAGGGGTTTTCTACAGAAAAGTCCCTATGCTGATATCATGTACGAGTGAGTCTAGCCGCAATCGATATTTAACGTCAGTCTCCATGTACTTGTACACATATAGCTACCAGCTTCCATGTACATGTACACATATAGCTACCAGTCTCCATGTACATGTACACATATAACTACCAGTCTATATGTACATGTACAGATATAACCACTCATCTCCATGTAAATGTACACATATAACTACCAGTCTCCGTGTACATGTACACATATAACTACCAGTCTCCATGTACATGTACAAATATAACCACCAGTCTCCATGTACATGTACACATATAACTACCAGTCTCAATGTACATATACAAGTATAACCACCAGTCTCCATGTACATGTACACATATAACTACCATTCTTCATATACATGTAGATATATAACTACAGACACTAGTGGGGATTTTCCTGAGGATACTGTCCCCAGATTTACAAAAAGGTATCTTTCATTTTCTTTCATGATAACTGTACAGCCACTTCTTTTAAAAGAGTAAACTTGTTTGATATTCAATAAATAGTCTCAAGCTCTTCACAGTTTATTCTCTTTCAGAATATATCGCAGCTGTAAGGTTCTTTTGACCCATGGGTCATCTAAACCTTATTACATCGTATCCGTGCATTAGTACACACGCACGTTGACTGAATCTCCCCATCCTTCTCTTATCACAGATTGAACTCCAATTATAAGCAAAGGCAAAAGAAACAAACCCCGTATGGTGCCTCCAATGCGCTTGATTATCACTTCATCGGTGTGTTGTGCTCTGTGCTAATTTGTATTATCATCAGCCTTGTGCTCCATATTTCATTCCAGTATTTGGCAAAACTCTTACCATTCCGCACTAAATTCATTGTAGAAAAAGATCACTATCTTCTTTTTCCTAAAAACAAATTACAGCACTTTTAACCCCTTATTGGCTATAAGATGCCGAGGACATGGAAGCTAAGTGCCTTTCCAAAGAACACACCGATGCAACCAATCCGGGCTGGCCTGGGTTGGTATAGAAACCGAGACCCCTGGATTACGAGTCCGACGCTCTACCAACGGGGCTACCAAGGATTCCCTGATCGCAGCGAATGCAGTCTAAACTGAGTTTGCTGTATTTATCAAAGCGTATGGTTGCCTCCAGCTGGCATTTTACCACAAATTTACAGCGAAGTGGCAGTAGAACTCACAGTACTAATTATATGGAAAATTTGAACCAGTCTAGAATTAGCGAAGATAAAATAGAGTATATATATTTTTATTGGCCCACGATTGGTTGATTATGAAAAGTAAAATTTTAGTAAAAATAATCTTTTGAGAGCTTACCCTATTTGTGACTGAAAAAATAAAGAGTTTCAAACACATGTGTATCAAAACATTGCCGCGGCGCATATAGTTTTCTTCACGCAGAAGCTTGTATTAAAGCTGGGTCTATACTGAGAGATATTGATTTGATTATGAGCATATATAAATTGAAAGTTATTTATTTTTTATTAGGATGGTATTTCCGTAAGTTTACTACTGGAGTTGAATTAATACCGTGAGTACTTTAGAGAACAACAGCCTTACTGTCGTTCCATATATGCATGTACATTTAGGTCATTATAAATGCAAAAATCTGATTCTATTTGTGGATAACAAGCAAAATGACTACCGATTGTCTATCCCAGAAAGAGTTTCAGTTGGCAATACTCTTTCAGATATGATAACTGTTGCCTTGAAAGGTTGGGGTGGGATAGATTGTATGGATTTTAGTATGCTGAGTCGGGTGTTATGCACATTGGTTTGACAGTTTACCATTCATGGAGTAATTATGGTCAACACTTTGATATTTCCAAGAGCTAAGTCTTGAAACATTATGCATTAGATTTGGTCTCTTAGGTCTCTAATGACACGATTAATCCTGATGACCAACCTTGATTTTGTGTGCCACCAATTTCATTCAGTGGATGTTTTGGATCTTCATATTTTGTTTTTACATTGGCTTATGCTACCTTGCTTTACTTTTTTGAACTATATGTGTTATGGAGGAATTTTAAGCAATTTCTGATATTCAAATCTCTTTTTTACTAAGCAATCCATAAACATATAGATGGTCATATTAACCGCTAAAGTCATTTAATGCATAATGTTGCTGTTGGTATACACAGGCTTCCAATACATCTTAATATTCACTAGTGTAATCTTTGACAAGCAGAACAATGCGCACTGTCGACTTATGCACTCTACACTATGCAAAGGTCTGTCAAGTAAATCAGTGGTGGATATGGGACTCACGATACTAATTATATGGAAAAGTGTGAATCGGTCAAGAAAACGGGTTTCAAGCACACGAAGGGAAAAACAAAATGCAGCGGCTCATGTTGTTTTCTCCAAGCAGAAGTTTGCTGAAAGATAAAGGTTTGATCGTGAGCATTTAGAAATTTAAAGTTATTGATTTTTTAATATGATGGTGTTTCATAGGTCTACTAATAGAGTTGAATTAGTACCACGATGCCAGTAGTATTATCCTCCACAGGGGAGGTAACCAACTGTAAGGAGTATGTAATGGCCTGCCAAGCAAACTCATGATGTGACGCGGTCACGCTCTCCTGCACTTTTTATGGTACTCTTCTTGCAAGTTAAAATTCGCAGTCGGATGTTAACCAGTCCAGAAGAGACAATACATGTTTGTATATTCATAAAATATTAACCATGAAAAATATTGGTTGGAAATGACAGTTCTTAGTCTTTTATGGCATTTTTTCTTCATTTGTTCTCGAAATGAATATCTTTAATTCTTCACTGATTTACGTATTCAAAGTCCATATTTGTACGTATTCCAGAATATCCACAATACAAATAAGATTGCAGAATATTCACAATACAAATAAGATTGAAGAATATACACAATACAAATAAGAATGCAGAATATCTACAATGCAAATAAGATTGCAGAATATTCACAATACAAATAAGATTGCAGAACCAATCTCCATCGTAATTAGCATAATTATCTGCATAGGGATTCATTCCTCATTGTAGCATAATTATCTGCATAGGGATTCATTCCTCATTGCAGCAAACATGAAAAGGACAACACATACGCTATTTTCTTAGTAGAAACAATGTATGAACCTATTTGCTCTCTTAACCGTTTGCGAACCTTTAGTGTGTTGATGACATAAGAACAAGGATCTCATCTTCAGGTGGATGTTCTGCATCAATCAAAATAAAAACTTATGATAAGGCAGCTGATGTTACGTTCAGTCCAATGACAGCAGACAGCTGGATAAACAGGCGTCAGGCATACATACCAGTAGATAGATAGATAGATAGATAGATAGATAGATAGATAGATAGATAGATAGATGCATAGATACATAGACAGACAGATAAATATATAGATAGATACATAGATGCATGAATATATAGATGGATTCATCAATAGAAGATATACAGATTGATGCCTGTAATAAAAACAAATAAAGATGGATGCAATGATGTATGAATGAATGGATCTATAAACAGATGGCAGGCTCTGACAGATAGATCGATATTCATCGATGGATGAATTAATGGATTGATTGTTAAACAGACGGGAATAGACTGATGGATTGAATCATAGATATATAGTTGATGAAAGAATGCATATATACAATTATGGAAGATACAAAACAGAGCAATTGTGATAATTCCCGACACATTATCCTGCATTTCAGATTGCGAATTGTTGGCCTGCTTGTGGTATGCGTCTGTGCGAATATGTGTGCAAAAACTTTTCTTTTGTCAAGAAAAACACGAACAGTACCGATCTGTTGATTTTTGTTTGTAGAAAAGCATGAACAGTAGCGATTTTTTATTTGATCTGTGGATTTTAGTTAGAAAAGCACGAACAGTGCTGATCTGTTGATTTTTGGTTTTAGGAAAGCATCTAAGATTCTCACTCCCATTCCAAACAGTAACCAGTACCAACTGCCCTTTCCAGAAGCCCTGGAAGCACAGACTTTGAATCATATTTAAAAACATTTCAAATATATATATATATATATATATATATATATATATATATATATATATATATATATATATATATATATATATTCGTTCATTGATGCGTACAAGGAGGAATTCCGATTAAAAATGGCTCTGAAAAGGGTACATCCCAAAATTACAGTGAGTTTTTTTGTATAAATGAGTTTTGAATGCATCCCTTGGATCACTATTACTAAAATGTCTGTTTCTCTTGGAACTTTTGGCTAATTGGAATATATATTTCCAAATTTAATTTAGAAGAGCAGAAAGAATAATGTACAGAGACATGGACAGACAGTTAGACATGAGGATGGTTGGACTGGCAAAGGGTAATACAAAATTCATGTGAATTTCTAAAGAGAGTGTAGGGATCATGATATAAAAAACATCAATAGATTAATAAATAAACAAAGGGTAAGGAAAACTTATAAGCAAATGCATACCAGCATACATACATACATGGATACATACATACATACATACATACATACATACATACATACATACATACATACATGCATCCATACATACACACAGTTACACTTTTTTTTGAGAGCGAGACGCAAAGTATAACATGTGCGAAAGGCGCGTTTCTTCTAAAACAAATTTCTTCAGTTTATGTGTGCGACAGCAAAAACTTGATTAGATATAGTATGGATCCAATCCAATTCATGGACAATTGCTCATCCCACAAAAGAAGTGGAATCAATGGGTTCATACATGGTTTTGACCAGACAGTTTAAAGTAAACTTTAGATGTATGATGCAGACAAATGTTATTGTAATAGAATAGGATAGTCTGCTTGTTTTCACGTGCCATGATAACTACAGAGATATATAGAGAGAAAGAGGGAGAGTGATGCTAATGATAAACACACACATATATTTGACAACATCATACAAATAGATGCATACAATTAAAAAGAAAATTAAATCCATAAACGTATAAATTGTTCTTTAAATTCGCAATACCTTTAGAGTAAATGAAAATGAAAACAAGGAAACGTAATGTTTGATAGAAAAAGAAAACATAATTATGAGATACTGATTTTTTATTCATGTAACAGATAAAACCTCATCAGTGGTTATGTTATTCCAGTTGCATTCTAGTATCTGTAGTTAGGTTATTTCAATTGCATTCTAATATCTGAAAAGTAGTTCCACAAAAACTAATTAAAGAGGTTCAACGCAGAAACTGCAATATCAATATATTTATGTTTCTCTTTAAATACTTGGATACTAGTCAGATTTTGTAGTAACCTAATGCTGTTTCGGAGTATTGGAAAATTCCGTCAATTCAGGAGATATGTTTTACATTTATAGCAGAAAAAAGAACATTTTATCAGAGAAGAATTTAGTGGGAAACATTAAGGTATATTAAAAGGTGGTATACCTTAGTGATGGAGAATCCATATAGCAACCAAACAATCGGCCTGAAAAATGCATTGTTTCGATATGAGAAACACAATTTGTTCTTAATAAATAATTGTCCAAAATCTAAATTCACTAAGCAGTTAAACTACTGATACAAACACACCCAAAGTTTGTTGATTGCTGTCTTTGTTGTCTCTATCCATGGATTGAATTTGCTTTGTAAGTTTGTTTCATTCTTTCTAATATCTCTATCGACAAACAGTATATATACATATGTGCACCTAAAACAACTTCATTGGTGCAGCCATATTCTACTTTTGGATAAACAGGTGCAGTTTTGGATGTTGTATATCGCTCCCAATTGTTAAGATAAAGTGTTCTCGGCTTCGATCGAATGCAATTTTGAGGGGATACTGTGGAACGCCTGTTGTTATTATCTGGAGCGTTTTTCCATCTGGAGATAATTTAAGAATGTTGTGAGATCCATTTCCTACAATATATACATTATCCTCTCTGTCTACTGATGTGCCGTATGGATGTTTTAAATCTTTGGAGGTGTAAATAAAGTACTGTTTTCCATCTGTTAGACCAAAACATAAAACTTTATTACTGTAATATACAGAAATGAAGATACGTGTATTAGCATTATTAAGAGCCACAGATGCAAAGATTGTACTTGGACAAACAAATTCGCGATGATACGTCTCCCCTTCTCTCCTGCTAACAAGGCTCCAATAACATTTCATCGAGTTATCTGTAGGACCGGAGATTACGAGCTCTTCCCTGCTGACAGCAGCCAAACCTCCACCTTGATACCTCGTTGTCACCGTTCCTGTGTCTTTGATGGAACGGTCTTTTATGGACATGAATTGCACAGATTTACTTCCATACAACGTAACAGCGACTTCATGGTGGTCCAGCAGACACATGTCGACTGGCTCTGCAGGTAATGTGTAGCTGCTGATAAAGCCATATGAAGAATCATACAGGCAGCACATCTTATTGTTATAATCTGCCAACACTATGTTTCCATCGGGGAGCTGGACGATACCTGTGTAATAGGAATTGTTTGTCCCTACACTTTTAATTTCTACCACTTTGTCCAGCTTCACTCGACACTCTTTAAGAGGTTTACTAATATTTGAGTAGATTTCATCGTTACTGATGGCAAAGCATGGAAATCTCGTGCGTTCTGCTCTGGATTCAAGTTTTGCTATGCTGCTAAAATCTTGAGATAGGATGTCCTGCACGTGCTTGCTAAGCTCCATATCTACTGTAACCGACTCTATTTCTTCATACTTTTCTTTGATTTGATCCCTGTAAGGTTTGAGTTGAGCTAAGGACTTTTTACATACAAGAAATATTTGAGTATCTGTTCCAAATTTTAAAACTTTCTCTAGAAATGTTTGGGAATTTCTAACAGCGTGAATCAAGCACTGACACTGACGATTCACTTCCTGGCGCTTTATAATTTCTTCCTTGTAGGTTCGGTTTCCCTCTCTGTTCACCAATAACTCCAGGTCATCCAACTTCTTGTTAATTATCTGTCGGATATTCTGAATTTCAGCTGCAAATTTATTCACTTTAGTCTCCTCCTCGTAAATATTGGACTCGTTCTCTTTTAGAAAGGTTTGAAGATGCTCCTCCATTTTCTTCATCTTATCCATGATTTGTTCGGGCTTTAACTCCCTCATTAGACTCTGAAGATCATCATTAAATCTTTTCACATTGTCACAAGTTGTATGATTGAGAAAGAAACAATCTGCACAACAAATATCATCATGAATTTGGCAATAATATTCGATATTTTTCTCTTGATGGTCAGGACACCCAAAACCCTCCGCTAATCGCATTTGATTTTCCAGTGTGCTTTTTAATTCGTCAATGCTTATTATTTTATGGTCCCTTGTCGATTTAGTTTTCCGATGGACCATTGAACATGT
The DNA here is from genome assembly GCA_029931535.1 of Margaritifera margaritifera. Lineage (NCBI taxonomy): Eukaryota > Metazoa > Mollusca > Bivalvia > Unionida > Margaritiferidae > Margaritifera > Margaritifera margaritifera. Next base: position 309,169 of record JAQPZY010001607.1, read on the forward strand.
GCTACATAATCCTTCCTCACACACGACACAGAAACCCTCTGCCATGTTAGACTCATTTTGATATTGGCATCCATCACAAACGAGTTCACCGTTTACTTTCCACTCTTTTGTTATTGAAATAGCGCTGCTGGGGAATAAAGACGCCCATTCATTCACAGGTTTTCCTGTCTTCGGTTGATTAGTGACTGTTCTACATACGGGGCACACAAATCGCTTCACAACGCCTCCTTTGTCTTCGACATTTGTTGCTACATAATCCTGAAGACACTTTTCACAGAAAGCATGCATGCATGGTAGTTGGCGCGGCAAAGTAAACACATTGAAACATATGGGGCACACGGCATCGGCTGCTGATAACGAGTCAATGCTTTGAGTTGCCATTGTCAAATCGCTTCATGTGAGTGACTCTTTCAACAAATGTCACTTCGCTAACTCAAATACAATTGCACTCCACACACATCATTATTGGTAATTATACCAGTATGCAGCTGTCTGAACTATATCAATCCATAAGCCACCCACTCATTAGTCAAGGGTGAAAAACAAACAATCGGGTTCAAAGTTCGTGTTAATATTTGAATCAAGTATTTGTATACAATAGTTCTGCACATCCGGAATGGATGAGTGCTAAAAGTCTCAACCGGATGGACATGACTGTTCCTATAAAATAGTATTTTTCAAATTGACACTGCAAGTCAGATTTTATTAGCTGTATATAAAGTGGGGTGCCCTTTTTATGATATAAAATTAAATGTGTCTGAGAAATATAATTAAGAGATTACCTGTAACAAATAAAGTATTAACATCAATCAGGATACAACCAAGCAGCTTTCGAAATTAGTGATATAACAAGATGAAAGTAAATGTGATATTGATATTCACGTACACTTGTATAGTGGGTGATGTTACATCAACATAATCCTGGCTATAGAGTTCCAAAGAAAAGCTATGAAGCAAAATGCTAAAACAAAAACTTAGTTAAATACTCAGGAAAACATCTCCCTCCAATCTCGAGTAAATATGCACCACGTGACAAAATACACAAGGTAAAGCAGTTGCTAAGACTTCCAAAACCCATACGAAACAAGCGTTTAGTCAAATAGGGTTAAAATCATTAGAATATAGACCCAACATGTTTGTATATAAACCACACTCTTTTGAAATGTCTAAGGTCTTTCTAGTTGAACCAGGACTATACCAGTTAATTACACGAGTGGACAGGGGCATGTATTCATGTCCCTGAAACCGAAGGTGCATAGGGATGTAGCGAAAGCGATGTCCTTTTGTCGGTATGTTTGTCCATATGTCTGTCCATCTGTAAATACAGCCATCTGTCCGTAGACGAGGTAGTTTCAGCACTATGGCTTTAGTTCGCTGTGGTCGTTTCTTCAAACCATATATGTGCCTTACTCATGGTTAGAGACAGAAACCTAATGATTTTGGGCCTACTTGGTCCACTACCAAGATCACTGGAGCTGAAAATCTCAGTTTCATATCTGCATGATAAGTTAAGTTTCCTTGACCTAAATTATTATCAAACTTCATAGGTAGACTACCCGTGGGCAGGGACAGCTCTCTATTCATTCTGAGGCGGAGATATGAAAGGTGAAGGTCATTGGAACAAACATTGATATTTTGTCGGTTTCTGTTCGATAATTCTAGTTTTTTCATCAAAGTTAATTGGTTGTCTACACTTTTGGCAAAGGCACTATCTTATTGATTCTCGGCCTAGAGGTTAAAGGTCAGTGTCATTTTGTGTCATTTTGGGCTCCACGTGGTTAGTCCGATTTCTTTAAGCCTTACACACTCATTTTTTCAACTTCATGGTTGCATTAAACGTAAGTGTGGATAGCTTCCTATGTAGTCTGTTATCGGTAACTCAAAGGTCAAGGTCACATGACGTGTAATTGCAAAATGATGTTTTTTATTTTATATTTGTAATAGCTATGTCTAACCGGGGTATCAGCCATTCTTATGATGACTATTTTGATTTAAATATGGGTGGTAATGGTCACTCAAATATAGACTAGAAAACTTCAATGAATGCAGTTACGTATCTTACCGTCAGTTTCGATTGTCAGAAAATGTAGATTTTAAGAAATACATAAGGTGTTTTACATTTCAAATTATGTAGTTGGACGTACAGAACTCCAGAAACTGGTTACCAGTAAGGGTCTACATTTTTTCAATTTCCTAAAGTGGATATAAAAAATATAAAAACAAATATCTAAAAATGACATTTGAGGGACAGAAAGGTTAGACTGACAATTTTGTCATGACTTTTTAAAAATATTTTTGAAAAAGTAGTAATATACACGTAACTTGCATAGACTAATCTCACAAATGATTTTAAGACACCGTAGTAATATACACGTAACTTGCATAGACTAATCTCATAAATGATTTTAAGACACTGTAGTAATATACACGTAACTTGCATAGGCTAATCTCATAAATGATTTTAAGACACTATGTGATGAGGAACATGTTGTAATACACAGTTGTTTCAGGCATTACTATCAAGTTCTACTGCTGCACTAAACGGCATTCAGGCCTGTCATATTGCAATATAAAAATAGCTCACCTTCGACAGAAAATGAAGATGATTTTAGAAGATGGATAAAAATTACGACACTCTCTAAAGCCAGCGTCTCACCAACAGATCACGTGGCAAACAAATCTTTCATCAAGCACAGAGTGCTACTCTCAAATAAGCGTAATGGAGCAGAAGGCATATTCTACAATCCTGACTCACAATGTTGTTCCAAATGTATCCACCACAAGGGTTCCAAATGTACCAGCCACAAGGGTTCCAAATGTACCAGCCACAAGGGTTCCAAATGTATCCGCCACAAGGGTTCCAAATGTACCCGCCACAAGGGTTCCAAATGTATCCGCCACAAGGGTTCCAAATGTATCCGCCACAAGAGTTCCAAATGTACCCGCCACAAGGGTTCCAAATATATCCGCCACAAGGGTTCCAAATGTACCAGCCACAAGGGTTCCAAATGTATCCGCCACAAGGGTCCCAAATGTACCCGCCACAAGTATAGTTGATAACATGATATCAACAACGAAGTCGTCCACATTGACCAGCTGCGGAAAATCTTCTTTGTTACATCTTTCGCACCACTGTACCTTCAAGATTCATTGATGTAATAGCGCCATGTACTGATCACATTCATTTTCATTGAGTTTCTGTGGCAAAACTATATTCAATCCTCTTTATTTTCGTGTTTTTTTTTTCTTTAACTGTGCTATTCCTATAACATAAAATAACGAATAATATGCTTGTTTCATATCATAAGTGTGAGTACATAATAAGGTTATTAACTGTGTTATTCCTATAACATAACATAACAAATAATATGCTTGTTTCATATCATAGGGGTGAGTACATAATAAGGTTATTAACTGTGTTATTCCTGTAACATAAAATAACGAATAATATGCTTATTTCATATCATAAGTGTGAGTACATAATAAGGTTATTAACTGTGTTATTCCTATAACATAAAATAACGAATAATAGGCTTGTTTCATATCATAAGTGTGAGTACATAATAAGGTTATTAACTGTGTTATTCCTATAACATAAAATAACGAATAATATGCTTGTTTCATATCATAAGTGTGAGTACATAATAAGGTTATTGACTGTGTTATTCCTATAACATAAAATAACGAATAATATGCTTATTTCATATCATAAGTGTCAGTACATAATAAGGTTATTAACTGTGTTATTCCTATAACATAAAATAACGAATAATATGCTTGTTTCATATCATAAGTGTCAGTACATAATAAGGTTATTAACTGTGTTATTCCTATGACATAAAATAACGAATAATATGCTTGTTTCATATCATAAGTGTGAGTACATAATGAGGTTATTAACTGTGTTATTCCTATAACATAAAATAACGAATAATATGCTTGTTTCATATCATAAGTGTGAGTACATAATGAGGTTATTAACTGTGTTATTCCTATAACATAAAATAACGAATAATATGCTTGTTTCATATCATAAGTGTGAGTACATAATAAGGTTATTGACTGTGTATAAAGAAACACTCGGCTCTCGTTCATGCTCGGCCATTCTGTGCCACATGAACTCAGGCTTATACATATATGAACCGCTCCACGAGATTCTGTGTCTCTTTGAGTTGAACGAATTTAAGACCATGTGCTCACGTGGTAAAGAAATATAATATAAATAAGATGGCTTTAATTTTCTGAAAACATTCGAATTATATAACTTTGCATCAATGTTTTGCAGTAACCACCCCTTGAAGCTCATCGCAACACTCAGGCGCCATACAAATAATCTCAGTGTCGTTGTACGTTCTTGATCAAAATATTTTTCATTAAAAATAAGTAACTAATATATATATATATATATATATATATATATATATATATATATATATATATATATATATATATATATATATATTGTGCCTGAAGAAGCATATAGTAAATTCGAAACTAGTCGCACACATTTATCGGCGTTTGTATTGTTTGTTTATTTCAAAAAAAAAAATATAAATATATATATATATATATATATATATATATATATATATATATATATATATATATGTGTGTGTGTGTGTGTGTGTGAAATCAGAATGTAGAGACAAACAGTCATACACACAATTATATATTTATAACTGAGATTTATGTAAACAACATATCAATTATTTTATTAAAATTGTATACAATTTTATATAATGTGTTAGTATTGAGACTATTGGAATACAAATTATCTAACCGATCAATCCAGTAAGTTTCATTAATCAGTCTGTTCATTTCTCCATGCACAATATCGATTGGCATGAAAGAAAATCACGTAAAGAGTGAGTATTTGTATTGAAAAATTAGCGGAGAATTGAGGATCCATATACTTTTAATAAGAAAGCTATGATTATTTATTCTCTTAGAAACTTGTTGAAGTGTTTGTCCAGCCTATTGCATGTTACATTTTTTATCGGTTTGCAAATAGATTACATCAGTTGAAATGCAGTCAGTGTTGTAAGGTAGAGAAAACAATTATTTTATATTGGAGCTACCAAAATAGGTACTCTCTACATCGAGAGCACCGACGTCTATTACATTTAGATGATGAAACACATCTTTTTATATTTTCTGTTGGTTTTGTTCTGATAAAAAATCTTGCAAATTCCTAGGTCTTCTATAAACAAGAATTGCGTTGCTTTTGTAAAGTGTTTTCACGCTATCTTTTTCTTTTTGTTCATATGTTGAGGAAACTCCAGTATTTATTAATTGTAAGGTCTATATTTGGTAATGTAGGATTATACTGTATTATGAAAGGAATTATATTTTTCTCTTTCGTACATTCTGCTGTGTTTAACGCATCATTTTGAGTAAGAATACAGACTTTATTTCAAGCAGAATTAGGATAATTCCTACTTTTGAAATATGTTTGTAATTCATTCAAAGAATTTTGTAATTGACAATCGTCTGAAATGATACGTCGGTATCTTTTCGCCTAGCTATAATGCATACCGTTTTTACATAACCTGAGATGGCAAGACGAATATTGCACATACTGGTGGATATTAGTTTCTTTGACATGAACATTTGTAGAGATAGCATTATCAGAATTGTCATCACATTTACATCTAGAAACGATACATGGGTACTGGACGCAGTATAAATAAATTTAATTGTGGGGTCAGGTAAAAGCTTTGATAGGTCTTGCTCATGCCGCTTAACACATTTTCTTTTCAAATAATTTGTTAAATAATATCATTCACTCCCAGTTTTTCGTAGGGAGGGTGACCATTTTAAGGAAAGAAAACTAAACGGTCCATGGGAAATATCATTGGGAGATTTCATGTATCGAATAAAGTGATCTTCTAATGCTACCAAACGTCTTTCTTAAAAGACTGAAGCAACGAAGTCAAATTATCTTTACTAGTTTTATTGTTTTGATATTGTTATCATTGTTGATAATATTGTATTATTGTTGTTAATATTGTCAATATTGTTGTTAATATTGTTATTATTGTTGTTATTGTTGTTATTATTCCTGTTCTTCATGCTACTTTTGGTCTTCTACAAGAACATACCAATTATGATTACTCTCCCTCAAGTGATATAGATGGAGATCAGATTACAATAAATCGTGACGGACGACCACGAAGACGCACGGAAATGACCTATCCCAATATATCCGCAGAAAGGAGGATAATATGATCACTGCATGGTTTATATTTAGCCCCGGGACCAGAGCAGGATTTAGTAAAAAGAGATTAGTGTGAACTGTCTGACTCTCAGCCCCAGTAAATATCCACCGTCTTTATATTATTTTTACATTTTACGAACCATTAACTGAGTATAAAAGGAAAAAGGAATGTCATATAGTCATATTGAACACAAATGATACTCCAGATCATTATTTCTTTTACATTGCTTGCAAGACATAAAGGTTGTCAACAGAAATGCTTATAAAATATGAAATTTAAAAACAAATGAAAAACAAACAAGCAAAAAGGAACAAACTTAAACTGAAAAAAAAAATCATCCGGCCATTTGGAATTCATACTACACAGTTTAATTGATCTGCCAAAATTTCATGCCACACCGTGTTCTGTATCTATTAACAGAGTCATCACTTTAAAATGTTAAAGTGTAGTTATGAAAACTATTGAATGGCGTGTATGAGATACTGTTATTCCCTGTGTAGTTGATTTTCATATACATGTATTTAAATACATGCGCAATGTCTCGGTTAACTGCAGCGTTAATGTTTGTTGCAGGACAAAGGAAAGGTCTATTGCTTTTCTACTTTTTTGTTAACAAATCTGAAGTCTATTAATTATTTCCTACACATTTTTCTACTTTAGCTAAATCATAAACTATAGCACCTTTACTTTCTTTTATTCTTTTCCTCTTTTACTCGTTTGTATAATCCCTCTTGAGTTTCGTTGTCTATGCGTTGCATACATTCATTCTTGGGATAATCAATTTCCTTTTCAAGTTATCGGAATTATCTTCCAAATGCTATTGGGGCAGTTTATTTTGCTATGTGTGTGAAACAATATATATATATATATATATATATATATATATATATATATATATATATATATATATATATATATATATATCCACATTTATATTTACACCTTTCATGATCAATTATTTACGATATGCAATTATCCACTATTATATTCATGTTTATATATATATATATATCAATAAATATATATATATATATATATATATATATATATATATATATATATGCACTGCTGACATTTTTTATACACTGTTTCACGTTTCTATTTTTTTCCATTTATTTGCAACTGTCCTATATTATAGTCTGCATTTATTAACCAGATTCAATTTACAATAGCAGACGTATGGGAAATAGTGATTAGTAACATGCCTGTAGGATATCAGTCACTTTCTACCGACACATATTGTTTAGTGCATTGTTCTCGCAATACAGTAGGCCCTAGTATGTCAGTCGGTGTAAGTTATAAATAGCCGAGGGTGGGTGACTGGCAGTCAATAACTTAAAAAAGTAATAAGATGGCTGATACTTACCAGTCACGTTCCACTGCCACATACTTTTTTAATATATGTTGGTCGTTAAAGTAGACCCTAGTAGGTGGGTGGTTGGGAGTAATTAATAATTACCTTGGGTGGGTGTGTTGGGTCATCTGTTATCATACTACCATCCTATCTTACTGAGAGTCCAAGGTAAACATAATGATACTACCCAAGTTTTTGGTGGCTATCATCCAGCTAGATGTGTGAAGAAAAAATCCTAATAAAAAGGCAGGTGTTGAAAATAACACTACACAACGTTTGAAATATAAATGAAATACCGACAACTTTAATTTTTAATGTTATTCCTGTAATTTTGTTCTCGATGTAACCTGACAAACTCATTGTGATTCAATGACCTCAAACTAGTCCTTACGTTGCTATTAGCGATGACACGTAGTGTCGTTGTGAAGGTATTATGTTCCGATTGATTACGTCATATTAAATACTATAAATAGTATTGCCTTCTCGCTTGGGGACTGTTATCTGGTAGTCTTATCTGGTGCGTTAGTTGCCAGGGGAAAGAAAAAGCAAGAAAAAATAAAAATAAAAAATTTACAAAAATTAAAAAAATACAACAACAACCAAAGAAAAAGCAAAACTAACTGTTTGTCAATTTTGTACTAAACCTGCTTACGACTGAGGTTTGTTTGTTTGTTTTCTCTTTCTCTGTTATATTCTTATTAAAATAAGAGACGGGAACATGCAAAAGTAGATTTTACAGTTTCACATGATGTAACATGATATATGTCAGATTTTGGCTCATGGCAATACTACTGCGAGAGACGTAATGACTGTAGTCAGTTATAATATCCGCGAGTGAAGGGTAAATGCGAATTATCATAAAATTAACCCTTATTGTCAGCCAATCAAAACCAGAGAATTTACCATGTGATGTATTGAAGATGGGCATTAACTTTCTCGGTGAGTGCAGAATTCTAGCCATGTGTTATTATTATTATTATTATTATTAGTAGTAGTAGTAGAAGTAGTAGTAGAAGTAGTATTTGTAATTAGGAAAAAAGTGCAAAAAGTCGAACCAGTGCCTTCGTAGGTTAATAATTATTTGATTTAAAGATACACAAATATTTAGCGATATTTCAAAAGTGAGCACACTTTCTAAGTTTTCACCATGCGATATTTTAATTAATCAGAGAAGCCAAAAGGGAAAAACTTAAAGCTAAAACATAAATATGTATGTAGTATGTAATCTGAAGGAAACAAATAAAACAGAAGAATAGGTACATGACTATACTCTCTATAGTCATGTACCTATTCTTCTGTTTTATTAGTTTCCTTATTGGCACAGACTGACATTTGATATCAACTGGCCCATAAATATGACCCTCTCGGTCATATTTATGGGCCAGTTGATGTCAAATGTCAGTCTGTGCAGACCAATCTAACTTTAAAGATTAGCACACCTGAGATTCCGCGAAGAAAATCAATGAAAGACATATAAATCTGATGGGAAAATATTGCACAAGATATGGTATTTGCTGTTTTTCTAAGGGTGTGTGCAACTTTTGTTTGCAGCCAACATTACTTTGATACAAACTGTGTGGTCATTTGGAAAGTTTCTATTATTACCCCATGAGGGAAATAACTCGCTCAAGTGTCGTCTCCTCTCAGAAGAATGGCTGCAGGATTTGCGTCTCTTATTCAGATGAGGGTAAAATAAAATTCGTTAAAAGTTCTTTTGGATGATACTACTTTCCGAATTTCCGTAATTTAGAAAACACGGAATTAAGGATCCTATAAACGTAGAGCTAATACTTTTTTCAGTCAACAGTACATATTTGACTTGCACAAGTTTCAGTAAGAAAAATTTCATTCATTGCTTATAGAGTTTTGCAAATCAAACTTTATTATTTTACGGTCATAGATTGATTACAATATAAGTAGTCGATTGACTTATTAAAATGCCAGAATCAAAGCGTCGCTATGCTCAGTTATTCAAGTGAAATTGATATTTACTGTCATAAAGGCAAACATGTTTGCAGTTAAATACACATACGCTATGCCTATAAAGAGATAAACACCCATACGCTATGCCTTAAATGAGATAAACACCCATACGCTATATCTTAAATGAGATAAGCACCCATACGTTATCCCAATAATGAGATAAACACCCACACGCTATGCCTATAATGAGATAAACACCCATACGCTATGCCTATAATGAGATAAACACCCATACGCTATATCTTAAATGAGATAAGCACCCATACGTTATCCCAATAATGAGATAAACACCCACACGCTATGCCTATAATGAGATAAACACCCATACGCTATGCCTATAATGAGATAAACACCCATACGTTATCCCTATAATGAGATTAACACCCATACGTTATCCCGATAATGAAATTAACACCCATACGTTATCCCAATAATGAGATAAACACCCATACGCTATGCCTATAATGAGATAAACACCCATACGCTGTGCCTATAATGAGATAAACACCCATACGTTATCCCTATAATGAGATAAACACCATACGTTATCCCTATAATGAGATAAACACCCATACGTTATCCCTATAATGAGATAAACACCCATACGTTATCCCTATAATGAGATAAACACCCATACGTTATCCCTATAATGAGATTAACACCCATACGTTATCCCAATAATGAGATAAACACCCATACGCTACGCCTATAATGAGATAAACACCCATACGTTATCCCTATAATGAGATAAACACCCATACGTTATCCCTATAATGAGATAACATCCATACGCTATGCCTATAATGAGATAAACACCCATACGTTATCCTTATAATGAGATAAACACCCATACGTTATCCCTATAATGAGATAAACACCCATACGTTATTCCTATAATGAGATAACATCCATACGCTATGCCTGTAAAGAGATAAACACCCATACGCTATGCCTATAATAAGAGGACATATTCTATTTTCCATGAGAGAATTAGGAATATTTATAGTCTTCCAAAAAAATTACTTATTTATTACCATGCAAGTAAATCATCATTATGAAATTGTGGAGTGGCACCTGTAACTACATCTCATTATATTTTGGAGTGTAACCGTCAATGAGATCAACGGAAGATCTTATTTCTAAATGAACGTTGTGAAGCAGGACTTTTGAAATAATTGTGAATGACAAACGCTTTTAAATAATCACTTTACAGCACAATAGGAATACACAAATTTGTTGCTTGCTATAATTCTTTCTTGAATTGGTTTGCTGTTTATCTTCATGCTCTGTTGAAGGTGGTAGTCTATATGTTATGAAGCAGTGTATATACGAGAAAACTTCTTAGGATGTTGTCAATAATTCTGGCTGAAAGGGAAAGGTGTATTTTAAAGTCATATTGCATGTAGATCGAAACCCTTCCCAATAAGCGTTACTCAGAATATCATACCCTTTTAATTTATACTACACCTTTAATTTTGAATATAAAGTTGTACTCTATAATTGTTGAGTACCTGAAAAATCGTCCCATATTTTTTAAATTACACCATTCTCCACTCATAGGTAAAAGTTAACCACTTTCTCATATATCTAAGGGAAAAAAACCCACTTGGAATTTAATTCATTTATCGCCATATTGGAAATACAGGAGTCAAATAACTATAACAGAGCTGTATCTTGTATACCAACGCCATGTTGTTCACATTTCTTAGTAGAAAAGTCCAGATATATTAAGATGTGGTTACGTAAGTAAATGCCTGGACTTCCGTCAAATGTATAAATCATGATAATATTAATCCACCGTATTAAACTCCATTTAAAAAAAAAAAAAACGTTTCCAAGCTCTCAAACAGGATCAAAGTTTAACTTTTGCATTTATTAAGGCATATGAAACCCTATTTTTGCCCCATGAGGCATGTATGAAAACTGAGAGACTTTAATTATGTCTGATTCAGAGGACCTTATACGGTTACTAATTAATTTTGAAAATGATAATTATGTCTGCAAATTCAAGTAGAATCTTAAGCGCATTGTCTAAATTTGTATGCATTGCGCAACAGAAAAGGTCAGAAAATAATTAATTGTGTATAGGTAATGATTGATTAAATTGCATTTGAAGACTAATAGACTTAATTATTAGTTGGTATTTACATTCGTGTAAATTTAATGGTAATAGTAGTTAGGGGGGGTACTGGGGGTCGTGGGTGGGCACTATGGGGTCCTACGAGAAATTAACATGGCGGGGGCGCTATGGGGTCCTACGAGAAATTAACATGGCGGGGGCGCTATGGGGTCCTACGGGAGTTTAACATGGCGGGGGTCTCTATAGGGCAATGGGATTTTAACATGGCGGGGGTCTCAATGGGGACAACGGGAGTTTTTAACGTGGTGAAAGTGTGGGAGGGGAATAGAATTAATCTTTCTTGAAAAAGGGTGGTCCTTAGAAGGACCGTTGGAGGAGGAATATTTTATTTCCTCCAACGTTTAGTGAATAAGCTTAGGAAGGTGGTGGATCTTTTTTTCTTGGTTGGAAGTGTTGGTGGTAGCCAGTCAGGATGTTTCATCCGTCGGAATTTATCTTGGATTTTCATCCAATTTAAATTCATCCGTTGAAATTCCATTTCTTTCCTGGCTTCTTCTTTCTTCTTTCTTTCAAGAGCCCACAAGATTTTAATGTGGGCTACTTCTTGCTCTAAAACTTTCTTTAACAATAGGGTTGTCGTGTGAAGATTGATCTCTTCACGCCTGACACAACTAGTGGGTGGATACGACCATTCATCTTGTTGAACAAGGTGAAGGAAGTATTTCACTTCATCTAGTAAGCCAAGGGATTTTTTGATAAAACCCACACGACAAGGAGCACAAGAAGAAGAAGTTTTTAGTCTTTCCTTCACCAAAACATTATTCACCAACCTCCTCGCTGAAATGAGAGCCGCTAGTTGGCTGGTGACAAATGGTTTGGTGGCAGGATATCTCCACCAGTACTCCACGGACGTTAGCGGAGACTGAAAATAATCCGGAAAAAAAATGGAAAAATTGACTGAGACTAAAAAAATAGTACTAAAATTTCGTAACTCATTTTAAATTTTTTTTGTTATTTTATATTTTTTTATATACAAACCCAAATAAACCCAAAACCCAAAACCCAAACCTAACACACTATCCCAAAATTTTTTATTTTTTAAATTTTGTTTATATCAAAACACTCACCACACTATCCATTTTTTTACTTTTTTAAAATTTTTTTATATATCAAACACAAAACTTACACACACTACACAACCATTTTTTTATTTTTTAAATTTTGTTTATATCAAAACACACAACCATTTTTTTACTTTTTTAAAATTTTTTTATATATCAAACACAAAACTTACACACACTACACAACCATTTTTTTATTTTTTAAATTTTGTTTATATCAAAACACACAACCATTTTTTTTACTTTTTAAATTTTTTATATCAAAACATACACCACAAATATACAATCCATTTTTAAAAAAATTTTATTTTTATTTTTATGGACTGCAAAAGTTGTTGTTGTTGTTGTTGTTGTCTTTGCTGCTGCTGCTGTTGGTGCTGTAGTCTATTTCTTTCCTCCCAATTTTAGATCGATAGAAAGAGAGGGAAAGTGTTTTTTTGGTTTGGTGGGTAAAAAACAAACCACACAACACCATTCAGATATATACATCAATAATAATAATTATATTTTATTCAATGTATATACATTATGTTACTCGTGGTAATAAAACAATTTCATATAAGTCCAATACAGTTCAATACACTTCCATATTTACCATTTCATTCTCTTATTGTTCTGACACTTCAGGAAGATTCTTGTCTACAATTCTCTCATAACTTTCTTCTGGACTCTCATTGATAAACTCCAACTTAATAAAATGTCCATTATCATCTCGAATCCACTGTCTTTTTTGACAAATCCAATAAACTTCACGATGATCTAATCCAAAACATCTTGCCACATCACCAATGGAATCCATCCGACTATATAATCCTGAATTCAAGTCAGTTAATTTCACAGGTCTCACAAATCCTCCAATGACTTGACTCTTCTTCTCTGGCTCTTCCCATCTAACTTGAAATCTTTTCTTGAACTTCTTCGAAAAGACCGAATTATAAATCCCAGTACAGCAATAGTAGATACTTCCTGCATTACAATCAAAATATTGATTAGCCTTTTCCATACTCCCAAATCTTCTTTCCTCTGTCTCACCAACAAACTGGCACAACACACTTCTATCACTTCCAAAATTAACTCTCCTTTTTTCTTTATCATTCTTCACATGTTTATGCAAACATGTTCGTTCACTAGCAGTCATCACTTGAAGATTTTCTATTCTATCATCATCAAGTACATCATTGAGATGTACCACTTGACTCTGTCTTGGTAGATCCACTCCATTCACCGCTTCAAAGACAAATCTCCCTCGATTTGTATGTTTCTTCCTCTTTCCTTCCTTACCAGTAACCGTAATAGTTATCAATCCAAATGAATTCAATTTTCCTTTGACTTTCCTTCCAGACTTCATCCTTATATTATAGACATTACCAAGTATGTCAGCAGCATAATTATCATACACCTTATGGACATACTTATTCAATTCAATTCCAAAATCTCTTTTTTGTTGACTTTGTGGACATTTTGAAGCCCAATGTCCTTTCTCTTGGCAGATATTGCAAGTATCTTGACTTTTATCTCGAGCGCAGTACTTTTCCATCTTCACAGTTTGAATGTTCAATCCCAAAGACTGATTCTGAAGGTACGAAGGTCTCTTTATATATAGTCTCCCTGTGTTAAAATCTCTCTATATAAAGGTAACTGGGTGAAACTGAATCAGTTTCAAAGTAAACTTCAAGATGAAAAGATCACGCGAAATCTATGAGAAACCAGAAGAAGAACAAGAAGAAACAAAGAGGCCACGACGACGATTTTCCGTGCCACCTGAAACACAACTAGATGAAGTGCTAGCTCAAGTCCAAGCGAGCGATTTCGAAGAGGAGATGAGTGAGCCTGAAACCTTACCACCTTCAAGTCCACCCAAAGAATCCACCACCACCACCACTACCAACACCAGAACCCCAGGCCAAGAAATACAACCTAGTACTTTGGCTCCTCCTGAAAATTACTATTGGATTCTAGAGACTCAAAAAACAACTTCTCGAAAATTTAAAACTACAGCTTACACTCACACGGTTCACTTTATAGACTTCAAGTCCAAAGTACCTCCCGAGAAAGCGGCGGGGTTCATTAGCAATTTGTGGGATTCTGTCTTAATGAACTTGAAACGACAATGTGGAGCCAAAGAAGACGATCGATTGAGACTGGCCATTTATCATGACAATTTGAAGAGTCCTGTTTGGATCGAGTTCAGCACCCCGGCAGAATTAACGCCAGACAAAGTCATGTCCAAAATAGAACATGTGCAACAATCCAACGACAAGTTTACCATCACCGATGGAAAGGCCACACTTTACTTGACACACGTTTCCCCTCCTTGAGGAAGTGGACGAAGTAGGAAACCGTTACTGGTGGACGATATTCGAAGTACCAAACGCAGTGTCGTCCAAATCGACAATACTCAAGACCAGATGTGCTTTGCTCGGGCTATTGTGGTGGGGCGAACATATGCCAACAAGAACGAGAGCAAAGAATGGAAAAGAGCCTGGAATAACATTCGACAGTCGGACAGAACCAAACAACGAAACGAAGCAGAACTCCTGTTGCAACAAGCAGGCATCCCTAACCAGCCAAGTGGTTAACTTTGAGGTTTTGAAAAATGCTTTGCTGTCTGGACAAGTGGACGACTTTCGAGTGCACACGTTAGAACCTCACAAGATCGTACGGTTACCTAATCATCAAATTGTCACTCGTCCTTTACAAAAAGTGTACCAAATCGTGTACCAGAAGCGAGTGAGACTTCCAGACCACACCACTTTACATTACGGACACGCCGATCTGCAGTATAAAAAAGGGCACCCCTTCCAAACCTAACCATTCATTGTGACTTTCAACGTTGACCGAGCAAGAAGAAGAAAAAAAAGATGAGTAATTTTGTCATCCTCCCACCAAAGATGAATAAGAATACTCATGCCACCCACCCACCGAGGGAGAAATCTAGTGGTGTGAACTCCAAGTACCATTACGACTTGGAGTGCGATGCAGTGCCATGCGACGAGACGGATTCCGTAAGCGTTGACAGCATCGATTCACACGATCAGAGGGATGCCGTACGCTTGGACATCGTCGATGCAGCACGTGTACCTCACCGTCCCTCTAGAGATGCAGGACGACCTTTCTTCTTTATTGGGAAGAATGCTAAACGTACCTGTGAATGTCATAAAGAATTGACGATACCTGTGGCTTTGCCTGGTTATTCAAAGTATGATAATCGACTCGAGACGTTCAAAGACAAGTGGCCTAAATTTCTACTACAATCCACTACTGACAAAGCTTTAGCCAGATCTGGATTTATCTACTTGGGAGAAGGAGATAAAGTTCAATGTTTCAGTTGCGGTGTGAGACTTCACCAATGGGAGCCTACCGACTCAGCTTACATTGAACATGCCAGATGGTCTCCGCACTGTCAGTTCTTACCTTTAGTGGCCTCAGAAGAGTACGGGTACGATGAGCCAGATGCCAAGAAGAAGTAAAAAAACATGTCGGAGGATACTTTACAAGAATACATTTGTGGTTTACCTTTGGAGCTGCGAGAACGCATTTACCAGTATTTTGTCCCTAGTTGTAGAAGATCGCATTCGTGACTTGCCTTCGAAGTTGCGAGTACGCATTTACAAAGAGTTTGTCCAGATCCAAGTGAAACCCAAACTCAAAGTCATTCCTCGATTTGCACACTACCGTGACTTTCACCGTATCAGAAATCTGATTTTGAAGAAAAACTATCACGAGTATCGTGAAGAACACAAAAGAGAGTTACTTCTTTCCAAGTCGGAAACTTTACCCAAGTACATTTGTGGCATGCCTTTGAATGTGTGCGAAAGGATTTACCAAGAGTTTGTCAAGATCCAAGTGAAACGTAAAATCAAAGTCATTTCTCGATTTTTACACTATATCCTCTTTCAAGGGCATAGAAGAATGGTTATGGGAAACGTCTATCGCTACTACTATCCTGAAGGAGACTGTCTCAAAAGGTACCAACCTTGGGAGCCTGGCTATAAAAACATGCCACCCAAGATACCTACCTTTGCCATCGACCCCTATAAAGAGGCGGCATGCCTGCGCTCTACACGTCACTCGTGAAACGGATTCCGTGGAAGGAAGTCAACGATCGTGTTCAGAGCTTAGAGGATTATAATGACTTGATACAAGAACTGTTACCATTAAATTTTGGACGTTATGCAGTGTGTGTCCTAGTGACTGCTTATCTTGGAATTCGTTTTACAGGACATTCGTTGTGGAGTATTTTTGAGGACAAGTGTTTGCTTTGGATTCTTTTGGAGGACCCGTGGTTGTTTTGGACTCAATTGTTGAGTTCCAAAAAACAATATGACCCTGTGTTCTTTTTTGGACTTAGTAGAAGAAGAAGACTATGAAAACTTGATTTTATCAGTACACGAAAGACAAATTGTACTTAAAGCGTTGAGAGTGGTCATGAAAATCAGTGAGGATCCTCCATGTGAAGAAGACATTCGTCACACTTTATCTGTTTATAAAACATTTCAAGAAGTGTGTTTTGCTAGTGAGTTACACCAACACCTTTTCAATTGGAAAGATGTACGACCCTGGAGAAACCTTGGTTTCCAATATTGGCTACAAGAAGTGGCTCAGTTTGCCAAAGATTTGGCAACTTGTCCATAAGGGTCCAAAAGTGAAAAAATGGGAACCTCCATGGGAAACCCTAAAAGAAGAAAAAGAAGAACGTGACACCACTTCTGTGGTTCAAATACCTCTTGAGGAACACAACCCTTCTTTACCGCCGTCGTCAGAGGATTCAAAAACAAAGAAGAAGACCAGAAGAATACTACCACCACCCCAAAACACAGTGTCTGTGTCTTTCATTACTAGGACACGAAAATATTGTTGTACATTGCCTTGTTTAGAGATAACTTTAGCTGTTTTAGTGGTAGTCTTCATTGTGTACGTGTTCATTTTAATTGCATATTTTCTCACTAATTCACTTCTTCGTGTTCGTGTAAAGTTGTAAAATATGTTTTTGTTGTGTTGGTTTTTAAAAAAAAAAAATAAACGTGTATGAAAATGTATAAAATGTCTTGGGTTTTTTGTCTTCTTCTCAAAAATCTTCTTACCTCAGACATGGCTACATCTTCTTCTGCCTCGTCTGCCTCCTCCTCTTCCTCTGTGGTTAAAGTGATTGACGAAAAGTTAGATCGTCAAAGTTGGAATGCTTTGTATCTGCGCCATCCATTTAACATGTTGATTGCTGGACCGAGTGGTTCAGGTAAAACCGAATTTGTCAAACGATTGATCGAACACAAAGCTGATTTGTTTGATCGTCCACCTCAGCGTATCGTGTGGTGTTACAAAGAATGGCAACCGTCTTACACGTTATTGAAAGAAAGTCAAGGAGAAACCATTTCATTTGTGGATGGTATTCCTCACGAAGACGATGGAATCGTGTCTGACGTGAGTCAAACTCATTTGGTTATTTTTGATGACATGTTAGGAGAAGACGAAGAAGAAATTAAACTTTGGTTTGCACGAAAAGGACACCATCGTAATGCTAGTATTGTCTACATTACTCAAAATTTATTTCAACAAAGTAAAGCCCATCGAACCATTAGTTTGAATGCTCATTACGTGGTCTTGTTTAAAAGCCCTAGAGACAAATCTCAAGTACAAGTGTTAGCCAAACAGTTAGGGGCTCCTTGGCTCAATTATACGTACGACGATGCCACTCAAACCCCTCACGAGTATTTACTCATCGACTTAAAACCTACCACTCCTGACTATTTGAGAATTCGTGCCCAATTGTTTCACCCTTGGGTTGAGGAAGGTGGTCCTGTCATTTACACATCCCCTTCAGCCCATTTTTGAAACAAAAAACTATAAAAACAACCTACTACGTCATTTCTGTCTCACACTCTTTTGAGAGATGGCTTCCTTTCAACCTCATCCTTCGGCTAAATTGATTCGTGCCTTGTATGGCATCAGTCGTGAAAAAAATGCACAAGTCCGTGCTCATTTGTTAGAAGCGAGTCTTAAAGAAGTGTTACGATGGTTTACTTTGACAGCACGTCAATTACTACAAGGCATCATTCACATCCCTCAACAAACTCAACGTTTTTTTCAAAGACATAAATCGGCATTGTCACAACTGGCTGATCCTAGAATCGATTCACGGACTAAAAAACAAATCATTTTAACTCCTGGTGAAAGTGGTTCTTTAGGAGGGGTCATGATTCTTTCCCTTTTGAAATGGGATCCTAATGCCCAAGCCAAAAAACCCAAAGCACCCAAAAAGAAGAAAAGTCTAAAGAAAAAGAAAACCACCCACCAGAAAAAGAAAAGTTCTGCCAAGAAGAAGAAAACACCTACCACTAGCACCCGCCGCAAGAGAGGTACTGCGGCCAGGACGCAAACGTACACCCGCAAGACACCACGACAAACAACCGTGACGAGGTCTCCTTCTCCTTCGTCCCCATCATCTTTGTCTTTTTCACCACCCTTCACGATGATGCCTGCCAAACCGGACTTAAGAGAAGTGTTTCCTAATTTGATGCAAAAATGGAAACCTATTTCGAAAGTCACCCCTTCGGGACCCTCGACAACATCGGCTGATCTGGCTATGGCAGCGGCCGCCAACAAAGTACCATCCCCTAAAACCAAAGTTCAAGAAAGAACCGGCGTGTTACAAAGTTTGTTGGATTTATCCAAAGAAGAATTGAGACGATTTAATCCCTTGAAAACACCTCAACGTCAAGTGATGTCTGTCGTGAAGTTGGTACGTCGTGCAGACAATCAGTGGAGACGTGTTCCAGTATAAAATAGAAGGGTACCCTGCCAGAGACTTCAGACTTACTCCTCACCTCTAAGATGGCTCCCAAACGTGCACACCACAACCACCAAAAAAAGAAGAAAAGTAAAACCACCAAAAAAGGACGACTTCCCCCTCGTCTGGCCAAACATTGGGATGTCTTGTCTGTCCTGACCAAATCCAATCCTCCCATGCGAAAACAACTCATTCAAACAGCCCCTAAAGAAATCATCGATACCGTGTGTGAATGTTGTTTGAACGTGTTGAAAGGAACGGTACCTTTGTCCAAGATACAGAAACAAAAATTAGGGAAACATCGGAACGTTCTTCGTCAAATGGTAAAAAAGAAAATACCTCTTCAACAAAAGAAAAAAATGTTGGTGCAACGAGGAGGATTTCTACCTATGTTGATTGGACCGTTGTTAAAAATAGCCGTTCCTTTGTTAGGAACGATTGCTGGACGGCTTTTAGGAGGGGTCATGCGATAGCCAAAAAAAAAGAAGATAAAAAGGACCACCCTTCTCTGAAAAGACCACACCTTTTTGGTACCTTTGGATGAAATGGAAGGACGAAAACTGACTTTAGTACCTTACAAACGATGGATGGAATTTCATCGTTGGAACGAACAACGGATACCTCATTTACCACCCAATCCTAATCTCAACGAAATGTCTCAGTTACAACAAGAATTACAATCCTTGATGGAACGCAGCGATGTGTCCGAAACAGAAAAATCCCAACGGTACGGTCAACTTTTACAACGTCTACAACTCTTTCGTCAAAAAGCGGTCGACGAAACAGCTCCACCCACTCTGAGAGATTTTAAGGCCCTGATGAAAAGCGAACCTAAAGTGGCTACCACTAAAACAGACACCGGTACAGGGATGACCGTCAAAGAAGAAGAAGAAGAAGAAGAAGAGTTTTCACTAACTCCACCTCTTAAAAAATTAAAAAAGTTAGCCACACCCTGTGGGATAAAAAGATGTTGTTTACCCCATTACCCTCAGAAAAGAAAAAGAAAGAAGTGAAGTCAGAAGTCAAAACAGAACCGATGACCCCTGTTCAAACCACCTTTACCCCAGTAGCACGTCGGACACGTAAACAACAATCCAAAAAGATACCTCACGAAGAAAAGAGTATTGGGACTTGGTTGAGTTATTGAGAAAAAAAATCATGGAGAAACTGTTAGCTAGCCTTTATTACAATCCTGGTCATGCTGCTGGTTACGGAGGTGTTCAAAAATTATATCGAGCTGCTAAAAGTAAATTGAAAAGTGTACGTTTACCTGAAGTACGACGATGGTTACAAGAACAATCGACGTACACGTTACACAAACCCATTCGACGTAAATTTTCTAGAAGTACCACTCAAGTGGAAGGCATCGATCATCAATGGCAAGCCGATTTAGCCGACGTCTCTCATTTAGCCACTTACAATCGTGGTCACAAATATTTGTTTTGTGTCATCGACGTGTTTTCCAAATTTGCTTGGGTCGTGCCTTTGACTTCTAAAAGCAGTACCGAATTGGTACGGGCCTTAAAATTGGTCTTGAAACAAAGTGGACGTCAACCTTTACGATGGCAAACTGACAAAGGCACCGAATTTCTAAACCAAGCTTTTCAAAAAGAATTGAAACAAAGACAGATTCATTTTTTTACTACCGAAAATCCTGAAACCAAAGCCAGTATCGTGGAACGTTTTCAAAGAACTTTGAAAGAACGCATGTGGAAATATTTTACACATCAACATACTCTCAAGTACATCGACGTGTTACCCCGTTTGGTCAAAGCGTACAATCAATCGTACCATCGTAGCATCGGATGTGCCCCCGAAGAGGTCAGCCCTGAAAACGAAGTGTCTGTGTTTGATAAATTATTTGGTTCACCCCAGACAAAAAAAAGAAAAAGAAGACACCCTTGTTGGAGTTAAAGACGGGAGATTGGGTTCGCATCGGAAAAACCAAACGCACTTTTGACAAAGGTTATTTACCTAACTGGACCACCGAATTGTTTCGTGTCACTACCCCCGTCCGTGGTCGTGATCCTACCGTCTATAAATTGGAAGACATGCACGGTGAAGTACTCAAAGGAACATTTTACTTGCCTGAGTTACAACGAGTGACTAAAAAAGAAGACGCCTTGTACGACATCGAAAGCATTCTCGAACAAAGAACACGGAAAGTATGTAAACGTCGAGTAGAAGAAGTCAAAGTACGTTGGAAAGGATATCCCCCTAGTTTTGATTCTTGGATTGCTGCTTCTCAAGTCGTCGACTATAAAAAGAAAAAGAAGTAAACTCGCAACATGCCATTCAACACAGCAGCCACCCAGACTTCAACGACTCCTTCACAGAGTTCTTCTCTTCAAGAATTACAAAAACAACCGCTTTGGGTGTGGTGTGGAGAACGTGTGCCTAAAAATCAAATCGTCTTTTTCTGCCAAATCTTTGTAGTGTATTGTGTCATCGGAGCAGCCATTGCTAATTTGAGTTTACAACAAGGAGACAAACAATTGTGGACCATATTACTGAGCAGTTGCATCGGTTATCTTTTACCCAGTCCCTCTTTGAAATTTACGACAACGACGGACAACAGCAGCCATAGCAACAACCACGCTAGTTCGACCAACGCCAGTTCACCTTCTTCTTCGTCCAGTTACCACCACCACCAAAATACCAGTCCTCTTTTGGAACCTTTTGAAC
Source organism: Margaritifera margaritifera (assembly GCA_029931535.1). NCBI lineage: Eukaryota > Metazoa > Mollusca > Bivalvia > Unionida > Margaritiferidae > Margaritifera > Margaritifera margaritifera. The sequence continues at coordinate 331,397 of JAQPZY010001607.1, forward strand.
ATCATTCTTCTGTTCACTTGAGTGACTCCTCGGACACCAGAACCACATTAGAACTATGAATGACCAATTTTATTTAACGTTACCCAGTGACAGTTCCATGGATGTGTTTCCCAACAACAAATTATGTTGTTTCACGGCCAAATTACCTCAGGCCTTCCAATTGGATCACGACGCTCATTGGGAAGTGGCTTTGGTAGAAATCATTCATCCTTCGCAAATCAAGAATGTGTCTGGAAATCAAACCATTTTTGACGTAGCAATCTACAACGAAAAAGTGCAAAAAGAGTTGGACGCTCATGATCCTGAAATTGGGAAAAAAATGAGTTCAAAAACTGACAATACTCCCTACTCGACCTATCGCATGAGAATTCCTGAAGAGTATTATTTTAGTGCTCAACATTTGGTGGAGACGATTGCGGCCGTCTTCGAAGCCCAATTTGGCAAAGCCTTGGAAAAAAAACAAAAATGGGTAGAGATCAAATACTATCCTGTGGCACGCCGTTTCCTCTTGCAATTTTTGAAAGGGCATGAGGGAAAGCCATTCGACGAGAAAGAAGACAAACACTTATCCGCGCACGAAAGAAAATTCATGACCATCGGTTTTTCTGCTGGGTTGTTTGATATTTTGGGTGGAAATAAAAAGTATCATGGTGAACGAACAATCCACACCAACACAGATTTCGGAGAGGCTTTTCGCACCACTATCGAATTGAACGTTGGACTGAATTTAATGTTTGTGTACTCCGATGTGGTGGAGTACAACGTGGTGGGCCACACAGCTGCTCCCTTACTGAGAGTCATTCCTTTCAAAGTGGATACTACTGCTGGTGCGTACGAAGAAGGTGGAAACACGTTTCACGTTCACCGTGAATTTGTACATCCTCATTATCTTCCAGTCAGTAAATCGTATTTTGACAGTGTCAACATTAGTATAAAAGGAGATTTGGGACAAGATGTGCCATTCATTGACAAAGGAAAAGTCACGGTGAAACTACATTTTCGAAAAAAACAAGTTCTCTAACGAATTGTAACTGACCCAAACAAAAAAATGTATCCAGTGTACCAAGGAGTGACTCGACAACGAGGACATGGTTTAGGAGATATGTTAAAATCAGCATTTCGGACGGTAGCTCCTATTTTGAAACCGATGGTGACTCGAGGATTTCATGCCTTAAAAGATGCCGCTTTGACACAAGGAAAAGAATGTTTGCAAAATATCCTCATCGACAAACAAAATCCAAAAGAAGCCTTTATGAGAGCAGGCAAAAATGTGTTGATGACCACTGGTAAAGATCTTTTAGGTCTCCAAGAAAATCCTATAAATACGCTTCACGTTTCAGACCCTGGCATTACTTCTTCCTCCACTTCACAGCAAGGACAAGGTAGAAAGAGACGACAACAACGTCTAAATCCTTTCAAAGTTCATAAAAGAACACATGACAGTTCCAAAAAGAATAAGAAAAGAAGAAGAACCGTCAGAGAATTAGACGTGTTTGATTATTAACTGTGAAAATAAAATGATGCACCGAGATTCTTGCGAATGTACCAAGTCAGAACTGGATATGTTTTCTATGCCTCCCACCATGATGACGATGCAAGAATCCCAATGGGTGAAATTTCATCCTGTATCGTCTTTGACGGAATCAGCTCCTATCGAATTTGAAATCAAAGGACAAACCGAAGATTACATCGATCTGAATAACAGTTACTTGTACCTGAAACTTCAAGTACAAAAAAATGACAACACCCTTCCTGGGGAAGCTGCCCGAGTGGCATCCGTCAATAATTTCATGCATTCTTTGTTCAGCGGAGTAGATTTGTACTTGAATAACAAACTGGTCAGCAGCAGTTTGGATACTTACCCTTACCGTGCTTATTTGGAAAATCTCTTGACGTACGGAAAAGAAGCCAAGAACACTCATCTGGATGCTTCGGTGGTCTGGAAACCTGACACCTCGGAAAAGTTCAACGACACAGAGCTGTCAGTACCGGCGAAGACTTCTGCTAATGATGGTGATCCTATAATTCCAGCAGTCCCGCACAATGTGGGATTTAACGACCGTCGAAAGAAAATCAGGCAAAGTTTAGAACTGATGGATCGTTTGCATTTGGACATGTGGTTGCAAGACAAGTATTTGCTCAATGGAGTGGATGTACGCCTGAGACTGAATTGCAGTAGTGCCGCCTTCCATTTGATGGCTCATGCTAACGAGTGGAAAACCAAAATCCAAGAAGCCAAACTTTACGTGCGACGTGTAGAAATCTTACCAAAAGTAGCTAACGACATCAGTCAATCCTTGAGCAGAACCACTGCTAAGTATCCTGTGCGACGAGTTGAAGTGAAAACCTTTACCATAGCCGCTGGACTCCGATCCAAAGTCGAAGATTACATCTTCCAAGGACAGCTCCCCAAACGTTTGCTGATTGGCATCGTTAGTAATGCAGCCCTCAACGGAGTCCACGATCAGAATCCGTTTGAGTTTAAACACTACAACGTCTCCAAGATAGAAGTCAGTCGAGATGGCAAGACCTTGTGTACCAGACCTTTTGAACCTAACTTTGGTGTCCAGAAAAATTACTTACGATCTTACCTGAGCCTGTTTGAAGCCACGGGACAGTTAGGTCGAGACACCAGCCACGGCATTTCGTACGAGGATTATGCAGGAGGGTATGCCTTGTGGGGATTTGATTTCACTCCTGACCAAGGCAGCGATGACGGACATTTCCACCCTATAAAATCAGGCCCACTTCGTGTGGAACTTCAGTTTGCAGATCCTCTACCCGACACAGTGAACGTCGTCTTGTATGCAGAATTTGATAACACTCTAGAAATTAACATTTCGAGATAAGTGTATTCTAGACTATTAAAAGAAGAAAAAAAGATGTAACACGTAGAAGAAGAACCTATGGAGATAGATGAGGGATTTTGTGAGAAGTCACAAACTACCACAAAGGATGATGATGATGACGAAGTCATTCATTCAGAACCTAAAACCGAGTTTACTGGATTTATTTCTCGATGGCCAGAACAAGAAAAACAGTTAGTGACCTGTTATGCTCAGGAATTGAGTAAAATAATTAACAGTCTAGTCCAAGAACAATGTCATGTATGTCAAAACGATCATCCCAGTCAGATACAACACGACCAATGTATGATGATGACGGGCAAAGAACAATTGGATAACTATTTGGAAACGGCCTGGTCACAACTCTCAGATGAACACATGTTGAAACAATGGTATAAAGTCTTGCAGACTTCTTCTTTTCCTCCACTTACTTCTCTGGAGATCAAACGGATCGAAGGACTCATTCATCAGAGTGCAGACCCTATCCGACGTGAATATTCCTGGAATTACAAGACAGATCCATTCAAGTTTAAAGTCTTTTGTGAATTGGTGACTCATTATTTCCATTGAAGACAAAAAAAAAAAAGAAGAAGAAAGAAAAAAAATGGATACTAGAGAACTTTATTACCTATTGACTCGTAGTTCCTATACTTCTTCTTAGAATCCTGAGGTATGTGCTAAAGATGAACTACCTCATCGTAAACCAAAAAACGTTCATGCCTATGTCATCAATACTGACGACAGTGATCTACCAGGAACCCATTGGATTGCCGTGTACTTTCCCAACGCTCACTGTGTGGAATTTTTTGATTCTTAAGGATTACCTCGTTTGGAAAAAGACATCATCGAGTTTATGAGAAGAAATGCCCTCTCGACTCGATTCAATAATGTGAGACTACAAGGATCTGATTCCATGGTGTGTGGACAATATTGTGTCCATTATCTTCATCAACGCAGTCTTGGATATTCCTTAGAACATTTACTGACTTATTTTGATAGTGACTATGTTCGAAACGATGCTAAAGTTCAACAATGGTTTTGTGAACGTTATGGTTATCTCTTGTCTTTAGCTCACAATCGTAGTGTGCATCAAAATGATGTCGATGTAGAAAGTTTAACATTTACTTTACCTTCCCAACGTTGTCAACCTTGTAAATATGTTCCTGTTTAATCTCTTGTTGAATGGTTAGTTTTTTTATGTTAGAATGGTTATTGTTGATTAAAAAAAATGGTTATTGTTGAAAACAAAATATGGTGTTGTGTGGTTTTTTATTGAATTTGAAATAATAATGATTATGTTCTATCTCTCTCTTTCTATCGATCTGAAGTCACCCCCCCCCCCCCCTATCTATTATCTCACTGTCGATCTGAACCCTATTTTTAGGTCCGCGCAATGGATGGTGTGGTGTATGTGTTGGATAAAAGAAAAAATTTAAAATAAGAAATGGGTGTGTGGAGTGTGTTTGTATAGAGTGTGTTTGTGGTTTTTTTTTTTGTTTTTTTTTAAAATAAAAAATAAAAAAAAGGATTTGTCAAAAAAGGAAGTGGATTAGAGATGATAATGGACATTTTATTAAGTTGGAGTTTATCAATGAGAGTCCAGAAGAAAGTTATGAGAGAATTGTAGACAAGAATCTTCCTGAAGTGTCAGAACAATAAGAGAATGAAATGGTAAATATGGAAGTGTATTGAACTGTATTGGACTTATATGAAATTGTTTTATTACCACGAGTAACATAATGTATATACATTGAATAAAATATAATTATTATTATTGATGTATATATCTGAATGGTGTTGTGTGGTTTGTTTTTTACCCACCAAACCAAAAAAACACTTTCCCTCTCTTTCTATCGATCTAAAATTGGGAGGAAAGAAATAGACTACAGCACCAACAGCAGCAGCAGCAAAGACAACAACAACAACAACAACAACAACAACAACTTTTGCAGTCCATAAAAATAAAAATAAAATTTTTTTAAAAATGGATTGTATATTTGTGGTGTGTGTTTTGATATAAAAAATTTAAAAAGTAAAAAAAATGGTTGTGTGTTTTGATATAAACAAAATTTAAAAAATAAAAAAATGGTTGTGTAGTGTGTGTAAGTTTTGTGTTTGATATATAAAAAAATTTTAAAAAAGTAAAAAAATGGTTGTGTGTTTTGATATAAACAAAATTTAAAAAATAAAAAAATGGTTGTGTAGTGTGTGTAAGTTTTGTGTTTGATATATACAAAATTTTTAAAAAAGTAAAAAAATGGATAGTGTGGTGAGTGTTTTGATATAAACAAAATTTAAAAAATAAAAAATTTGGGATAGTGTGTTAGGTTTGGGTTTTGGTTTTTGTTTTTATTTGGGTTTGTATATAAAAAAATATAAAATAACAAAAAAAAAATTAAATGAGTTACGAAATTTTAGTACTATTTTTAAGTCTCAGTCAATTTTTTCCATTTTTTTTCCGGATTATTTTCAGTCTCCGCTAACGTCCGTGGAGTATTGGTGGAGATATCCTGCCACCAAACCATTTGTCACCAGCCAACTAGCGGCTCTCATTTCAGCGAGGAGGTTGGTGAATGATGTTTTGGTGGAGGAAAGACTAAAAACTTCTTCTTCTTGTGCTCCTTGTCGTGTGGGTTTTATCAAAAAATCCCTTGACTTACTAGATGAAGTGAAATACTTCCTTCACCTTGTTCAACAAGATGAATGGTCGTATCCACCCACTAGTTGTGTCAGGCGTGAAGAGATCAATCTTCACACGACAACCCTATTGTTAAAGAAAGTTTTAGAGCAAGAAGTAGCCCACATTAAAATCTTGTGGGCTCTTGAAAGAAAGAAGAAAGAAGAAGCCAGGAAAGAAATGGAATTTCAACGGATGAATTTAAATTGGATGAAAATCCAAGATAAATTCCGACGGATGAAACATCCTGACTGGCTACCACCAACACTTCCAACCAAGAAAAAAAGATCCACCACCTTCCTAAGCTTATTCACTAAATGTTGGAGGAAATAAAATATTCCTCCTCCAACGGTCCTTCTAAGGACCACCCTTTTTCAAGAAAGATTAATTCTATTCCCCTCCCACACTTCCACCACGTTAAAAACTCCCGTTGTCCCTATAGAGACCCCCGCCATGTTAAAATCCCATTGCCCTATAGAGACCCCCGCCATGTTAAACTCCCGTAGGACCCCATAGCGCCCCCGCCATGTTAATTTCTCGTAGGACCCCATAGCGCCCCCGCCATGTTAATTTCTCGTAGGACCCCATAGTACCCACCCACGACCCCCAGTACCCCCCTAACTACTGGTAATCTTAATTTTCAATAAATGAAATGCAATTTTATTTAATACTCAATAGAATTATGTTACTTATCCTCTGCCATAAGATATATGTGTATCCTCACGTCTGTAGCGATAAATTACTTTTGTATCCTCACGTCTGTAGCGATAAATTACTTTTGTATTCTCACGTCTGTAGCGATGATTTGCTTTTGCATCCTCACGTCTGTAGCGATAAATTGCTTTTATGCTGAATAAAGTTTGTTCTCTATTCTCTTCTGTTTTTGGTAGCTAAACAATTTCAAACTCTTAAACTGCAGGTAGTATTACCACATTACATAGAAAGGGATCTAAATTGTTCCTCCACCGATTACAACAAAACTCACAATATCACCTTCTCCAGCTCTGCTGGTTAACGTCTTGCTTTTCTTATTAACTGAAGACTCTCTAGGAAGAACTCTCTTTGCAGATAGCCAGGGATGTTATAGAAATGGAAGAATACAGTTGATAACGTCTTTATTCTGAAGACACTATGAAAAAATACATACTGAATGATCCTTGATGTCTATATTTAGGTTTTATAGATTTCAGATAGACTTTATAAAAGATCTGCCGGGGTGGGAAGGTGGAATTCCTCTTAAAATTGTTAAAGATGTGCACTTTGAATACTACAATTAGACAGAAACGAAAAATTAAATAATGATACATTTTTTAAACGGACCACTTACGAAACCACTGTATCCCCCCCCCCCCCCAAACAAAAAAAAAAAAAAAAAATATATATTTCGCCGGAACGTGATCCAAAACTATAATCTGTTCTAATTTACCGGCAAAAGACAAACTTTATTTTCTCACAAAATGCCCACTTTATGACACAAAGACAGCTTTTATACAGCAAACTGGAACATGTTAATAAAGATTTGATTAGATTTAAATGACTTAGAGATTCTTTTTTTCTTCAATTTTATATAATATCATATGCGGTCCATATTTTAGTGCACACGTAGTGGGTCAATTCTTATGCAAGATGTTCAACACTAGAGCATTAAGTAGCTCCGTAATACCTTCCATTTCTAAAGTATATAGAGCTTCAAGTAAATCACGTTTTACTCTTGTATAGAGTTTCTAGTAAGTCACATTTTACTGTATCTATGAAATATCTATCATGTATTCCTACATAATTGTATTAAAATACACATTAGGTGTTTGCACGGTTTAATCTCTGTTAGGGTGTAAATGGTTTACTTGCTATTCTTACATGCTTTGCATTTGTGTGTACGAGTGTGGGCGTACGTGTGTATACCTGTGTGCGCATACATGTGTGTACATGAGTGGGCATGTATGTATATATATATGCATATATGTATGTATTTGTTCCTGACAGAGACATGATAACACCACTGCTATAGACTTGTATTCTTGATTTATTGTGTTACATTTTAATATTCTCATCAGTAACTCAGTTGATACAGCGTCAAACCTGGAATCGAACTGTCGCGAGTTCGATACCCGCCGAGGCCCGTTGTCTGACCCGATGTGTCGTTTGGAAAAAAATATTTAGATCCGTCTTCCAATGTATAATATAGCTAGACCAATGTATCATATAGCTAGAGCAATGTATCATATAGCTAGAGCAATGTATCATATAGCTAGAGCAATGTATCATATAGCTAGAGCAATGTATCATATAGCTAGAGCAATGTATCATATAGCTAGAGCAATGTATCATATAGCTAGAGCAATGTATCATATAGCTAGACCAATGTATCATATAGCTAGAGCAATGTATCATATAGCTAGACCAATGTATCATATAGCTAGAGCAATGTATCATATAGCTAGAGCAATGTATCATATAGCTAGACCAATGTATCATATAGCTAGAGCAATGTATCATATAGCTAGAGCAATGTATCATATAGCTAGAGCAATGTATCATATAGCTAGACCAATGTATCATATAGCTAGACCAATGTATCATATAGCTAGAGCAATGTATCATATAGCTAGAGCAATGTATCATATAGCTAGAGCAATGTATCATATAGCTAGACAAAACGCTGAATTTGCTGTTTAAAACCAACCAACCAAAAAGCCATACATTCATTAAAATAAACGTGTGAACGTGTGAACTTGTGATTTGAAAAGCAAGTACATATACAATAATCTGATCAAACAGAATGAAGCATAACAGCGGCAAGGCTACGTATTACAGGTAAAACTGTATATCTTTAATGATCCGTGATCCCTGTGTTATTTTTATTGTGTCAAAGGAAGACTGAAAATGTAAAGTATACCACATTGCTGAAATGTTTGAATTACCTTAATGTGTGTTTCAGTAATCTCATATATATATATATATATAGTTACGACTCTATGGTCTAGGAAAATGTAACAGAAAGAAAGTGAAACCAGCAAATCAAATAAAAATCAACAAGCAATTTATTTCTAGACAATTAAAATGAAAAATCAAAAAGACACTTACAGTAATGTATATGAAAATCCAAATAATCCAATAAGAATTAGTGTTCTAATCACAAATCCTAAACATATAATGTTACGAATTCACGGCTGCATCCTTGAATGTTGTGATGTGCCAATGGTCTCTTAAGTCCTGATGTACTAGTAGTCTTTAATGTGCTGATGTCAAAATGAAGTATTCAAAAATATCTTTGAATAAGTTGACATAAATTCCAAAATCATCATTTAAAAATCCAAAATCCAAAAGTTTATGAGCACTGTTATAATCCAATGAATATTTTAAATAATTCCTCTCTTAGAATTTGGAATGACTTTCCACAACTGTAATAGCTCTTTACAAGACTGATAGTAATGTCGAAACTGAAAAACTGTCCACTAAACATGGTATATATAAAGATTGGTCACATGACAGAATGTTCTAGAATATGTGTCATCTTAATGGAATTTTACTTGTGTGGACATGACTTTTTACACATAACTGTAAGAAAATTTCAGTTTTATCTGTAAACAAAATCAACCTTGACCTCAAATTGAGAAAACATTTTGTTTATCAAAACTATGCTTGAGCTCAAATCTGAAGTAAACAACCTAATTCAAGGACACTAGTTAAACATGTTTTTTTCTGATAAACACCATTAAGATTTAAGCAAATATTAAAGTCAAAAAACATTTATAATTTCCTAAAATATCTATAATATTATATAAACATCATACATAACAATATATATATATATATATATATATATATATATATATATATATATATATATATATATATATATCTATATATATATATATAATGACTTTTTATACTGGCCCCAAGGTAAAAGTTCTAAAGCTCTGCAGCTTTAAAGATAGTATATAACAGGTTTGTATTTTAGTCCCAGCCTATCATGATTATATTTGTATGCAAGTCCCAGCCAATTATAACTAGATCTGTATGTTAGTACATATCAATGATGGAATTTTGTTAAGGTGAATCACACACTTTCAACCTGAGGATAGTGGTGTGGGTCAAAAGGTCAAATATACTATATGTACTAAAATTAAAAAACTAACTTTTGTATGAAACACAATTATGAAGGGGAAAAATGGCCACATATATTAATTAGCATAGCTATATACAACAGTACTTTTCCCTGCTTGTAAAATATAATGTCGATTTACAGAGGCGTTTTGAGTAAGTGGCAAAAATTTCATGAAGACTACATAAAAGATGTTGAAGTCATAAAGATATAAAATTATACACGTTAGATGGTAAAGCCTGTGAATATGACCCACTCGGTCTCTCACAAACGGGTGACCCATTCGGCCCCTGATAAAGCTCTCGACAGACCCATATGTGGGGGAAAAGTGATTGATAAACCTCAAGCTAGATGGTAGATTGGTCAGCTGGTCATTGAACTTTCTTAAGTCAATTTGGGTGTGAAACTTATCCCAACGCAAATCTCTTTACGATTGGAAAAGGCAAATTAGGATTTTTTTCTTTCTGATTGATACTTTTAATTACTTTTTCATACTGTATATTGACAACTATAAATCTGCGGTGGTGATAGGTAATTGAGACTAATAAGAACTACTACGGGTGTAAAATTATATCCTACTCCTTTCGCATGAAAGTGCCGACAGTTGTAAGTACAATTGGCTGTGTAATATGATTTGGTTTCGGTACCAGAGTAAATTGCATCAATACACATGTATACTTTCTTGAAATATATAGATGACACATGTGCACCATGGATTAAATCCTATAGCTCATGTCCGAGTCAGATACGCGTGCAATCGGTACAAGATCGCGTATGCGTGGTAAGAGCTACATGGTCGAGTGTCTGAGGTACGAAGATTAAGGTGATGATGGCACGATAATAATAATAATAATAATAACAATGTCTTAACTTTAAGACTATAAAATATTTAGCATTAGAAAATAATATTCCATATGGTCCTTACATAAATGTATACATATTACAATGACAGGTAAAAAGAAGCGGATGACATCATGTTCTTTTATTACAATAAAATGAGAGAAAAATATGTGTACACAATTAAATAGGAATTTCAGTCTGGATATCATTAGGTGTGAGTCAAAAGCTAATCATAATACAAGGATTTTTTTAATTGACAGTAAAGGGTAAATATCTAATTTCGAAGGGAAAAATATTCCATAATTTTCGACCTGATACAGCGAGAGATATGTCGAAAAAGGAAGAGAGAGATAGTGGAGTAAACGATACAGGTATGAAAAATAAAGAAGGTCAGGGCTTATCTATTAGCAGTTTGATGAGATATAATTGATATAGATGCACAAGGTCATTGTCTGCCGTTTGTAAATCCGATGTTTTTAAAGTATCGGCTAAGTAAACTTTAAGTTGTTTGAGAAATATCTAGTTAAGTTCAGTACACGCAATATAAATAGTGCGATATCGAATACAAGTGACAAGCGTAGGTACCTAGAAGATAGTACCGATCGATATGAATATTAGAATAAAAAACGGAACTTAAGAAAGCAAGTAGACTGTATATATATATATATATATAACGTAAGTTTAATAGCAAACACAAAGCTACAATTAGCAATAGACTAAGAAAGCTTTGTAAATCTGACCCAAAGCAATATTGAAAAGTAATTAATAGTATCAGATGAATTAAATATTCTTCTGATATAACTATAAAAGTAATTAATAGTATTGGATGAACTAAATATTCTCCTGATATAACTATAAAAGTAATTAATAGTATCGGATGAACTAAATATTCTCCTGATAAAACTATGAAAGTAATTAATTACGTTGGATGAACTAAATATTCTCCTGATATAACTGTTAATGTGTCTTATGAATACTTCAAAGGTCTTAATCAGATTTTTGATTCAAATGAAAATGACAGTTTTAAGTAAGAACATTATCTGCTGGAAATAAGATATTAAATAGATATATTACTGTTGAAGAAGTACACAACACAATTCAGAATCTTAAATATAATAAAACTGCTGGTGTAGATAACATCATTACATGTAGACTCAAAATTGTTATGTCTTTTATAATTTGCTGTACCATTTTATTATGTATATCCTAAATATTGATCAGACTATACCTCTTTCAACTATTCTTTTTTTGCACACTCCTCTATCCGCTACACCACCACTAATAATAATTTGTCGGTGTACTTTATGTCATATGTCGAGTATTAGGACTGAGCTGGCAATAAAGTTCTTTTCTTTTCTCTTCTGTTCAACAATTTGGTCAGCTAAAAGTCAATGTGCTATCAGGTAGCCGATATGAGGGGGAAATAAGTGTTTACTAAACAAAAGCTGGCTGCTAGATTAGTCAGCTGGTTATCGCCTTGCTAGGCCAAGATGTCAATTTGGGCATAAAACGTATCCCAGGGCAAATTTATTTACAATTGACAGCTTGTAATAAGCGTTTTTTTATTTTTTTTTAAATTCAGACTTTTACTAATTTTGGCATAATATATATCAACAACTATGCGGTGGCGATGTCTGATTGAGAACACTAACAACATTAAACGTTAACAGGTGTAAAATTGTGTCCTAATCATCTCGCATGAAAACACTAACTGTTGTAAGTGCAATTGCCTATGTAATATGATTTGTTTCTCGGTACCATAATATATTGCATCAATACAATATTTTCTTGAAATATGTAGATGACATGCGTGCACCATGGATTTGATCCTCGAACTCATACACGTGGCAAAGACGCGTGTACTCGGTACAAGATCGTGTACTCGAGGTAAGAGATACAAGGTACATGATCGAGTGTCCGAGGTACAAAGATTAAGCTGATGACGGTTCGAGAATAATAATAATAATAATAATAATAATAATAATAATAATAATAATAATAATAATAATAATATTAAACGGATATTAAACCAATTCTGGTGTTTTTTTATTTTTGTGAGTTGGTTCGTTTGTTTCGTTTTTTTTTTTCGGGGGGTGGGAGGTGGGGTGCGGTTGAAGAAACCTGTACATAAATGTCCATAAGTGAAATGAGTGACTGTGCCATGGACATGCAAGTGAAAGCTGCTTTGCATGATGGAACAGGACACGATACTTAGCGCATCACCACTAATGACTGGACCGTAATCTCCGTAGGCATATAACTGATAGTAGTAGTAGTAGTAATGATAATAATAATAATAATAATAATAATAATAATAATAATAATAATGTCGATAATTAAAGAGGATAACACAGTTAAGATTAAAAACTAATAGTCCATATAGTCCTTATAAAAATGAACACATACTACATTCGAGTCCTTATTAAAATGTATACATACTATCTTCGAGTCCTTATTAAAATGTATACATGCTATCTTTGAGTCCTTATAAAAATGTATACATACTATATTCGAGTCCTTATAAAAAATGTATACATACTACATTCGAGTCCTTATAAAAATGTTTACATATTACATTCGAGTCCTTATAAAAATGTCTACATACTATATTTGAGTCCTTATAAAAATGTATACATACTACATTCGAGTCCTAATAAAAATGTATACATACTACATTTGAGTCCTTATTAAAATGTTTACATACTACATTCGAGTCCTCATAAAAATGTATACATACTACATTCGAGTCCTTATAAAAATGTATACATACTACACTCGAGTCCTTATAAAAATGTATACATACTACATTCGAGTCAGTTAAAAATGTATACATACTAGATTCGAGTCAGTTAAAAATGTATACATACTACATTCGAGTCAGTAAAAATGAATACATACTACATTCGAGTGTTATGTATGATGTTTATATAATATTATAAATATTTTAGGAAATTATAAATGTTTCTTCACTTTAATATTTGCTTAAATCTTAATGTTGTCGGGAGAGGCATGTTTGGCTGGTGTCCTTGAGTTGGGTTGTTTTGATCAATATGTTTTCTCAATTTGAAGGTCAAGGTTGATTTTTGTTTACAAGTAAAAATTCCATTAAGATGACTCATGTTCTAGAACATTCTGTCATGTGACCAATCTTTATATATACCATGTTTGGTGGACATTTATTCAGTTTCGACATTACCATCAGTCTGGTAAAGAGCTATTACAGTTGTGAAAATTCATTCCAAATTCTAAGAGAGGAATTATTTTAAATATTCATTGGATTATAACAGTGCTCATAAACTTTTGGATTTTGGATTTTTAATTGATGATTTTGGAATTTAAGTGAACTTATTCAGATATTTTGGAATACTTCATTTTGACATCAGCACATCAAGATTACTAGTACATCAGGACTTTGGAGACCATTAGCACATCATAACATTCAAGGACACAGCCGTGAATTCGGAACATTCTATATTTAGGACTTGTGATTAGAACAATCATTCTTATTGGATTATTAGGATTTCAAAACACATTACTGTAAGTGACTTTTTGATTTTTCATTTTAATTATCTAGTAATAAATTGCTTGTTGGTTTTTACTTGATTTGTTGGTTTCATTTTCTTTCTGTTACATTTTTCTTAGACCATAGAGTCGTAACACGAGTCAGTTAAAATGTATACATACTACATTCGAGTCAGTTAAAATTCGTAATCCTACTTTAAACTCTGATTTAATGACAGGTAAAATAGTAGAGGATGACATCATTATTTTTTTTACAATAGAAGAAGAGGAAAATATGTGTACAAAATTAAATCGGAATTCAGTCTGGATACCAATAGGGGTGAGTCAAAAGCTAATCATAATGCAAGGATTTGAATTTACAGTGAAATACATGATACTGGATTGAAAAGGAACGAAGGTCACGGTTTATGTATTAGCAGTTTGATAAGATATGATAGATATTCAGGTACTAGGCCATTGTCTGTCTTTTGTACATCATGCAACCGCTTTGCACTTCAACACGTTTAATATTAGTATGGTTCGTTTTAGCCACTTAGTAATCTTATCGGTCTGAGCAATACTGCAGGTGCTCCAAATGGTGTACTCATAATCTATGATTGTTAAAATATAGTTATAATATTGCCCCAAATGGTGTACTCATAATCTATGATTGGTATAATATAGCCCCAAATGGTGTACCCATAATCTATGATTGGTAAAATATAGCTATAATATAGCTTAAGAATATTTACAGAAACTCAGTTCGAAAGACTTTTCATAAATTTATTCCGTTTAATCAGTATGGCATGGTGATTAATGAGTATTTCTACTCATATTGCTTAACACTGCATTGTTAGCATATACTTTCATCTTCGTATCCAGACACGTAGACACTACCTGGTAAAATCAATATAATTAGAGTAGCTTTGACAATGTTCTCTGTGAGTTTTTTGGGGGTCTAATTTTCCTAGGTGTGTGTGTGTGTGTGATACAGTATTTTGCGGGACTGATGTGTGTGTGTGTGTGTGATACAGAGTTTTGTGGGACTGAGGAATGTATCTCGTTGTAGTAGTTTCATGCCTAAAACAAGTAATGTATTTACTGATCTTACACATCTTTGCAATTTACAAACAACTTGTAGGCAATGTGCAGTAAAACATTATTTTACTGGATCATCAGACGGTTTGTATGGTACAAACACTTGGCCGCCTTACAAACAACCTGTAGACAAAGTGCAATGAAAACAGATTAATATCTCGCTTGATCATCAGAAAGTTGACATAAATCATTCAGTTTAGGCTGCCTCTGTTTTTCAAATTTTGTCTTACCATCAGTATCGTTTAAATTGTATATCATTATCACTGCAAGGAGATGCATTTAGGGAAAAGTATTGTCCAAATGATCTAAATCCTGAATCAACAAGTGTTTTTCTTTCAATATTTCATTTAATTAGTAAAGTGTCTTAGATCTGTTTTCACTGAATTATGCAGCTGTTCTCTGAAACTCTTCTAAGATTCATAGTGTCTAATTCTATCGTCATTAGATACACTAGGATCAAATAACTTAAACAGATAATTTCTTCCTCTAAATGCTAGGTTGTTTGCTCCTCAAATCATAACTGTTTTTGTGGCCATTCTTGGAAAGATGCTTCACTGTTTATTGTGCTCTATTTATTAGAAACACATTTTGATAATTCTGTCAGTTTGTATTTTGTGTCCCTATAATCGCGTTATTTATTTTCGTTCTGATAATAGAGCGTTCCCATGTTCTTGATAGTATGTTCTTGTTTGTTTTTCACAGTGCAATTTTTCTTCAGATTTTTGGGGGGCTCTAGTGGATCAACAAGCAAGGTGCTGCTTGCAAAAGAATTCAATGAAACAATATATGTTCTCATGGAGGAGATCATAGATAATTGATTTTAGAGCTGATCAAATTGTTTATAAGCCTAAATTTATTTATCAGAATGACATATTTTTTCAACACACCTATTGTGTTTAACTTGTAATCTAAATAGCGTGATGGAACATAGATAGATCCGTAACTGGTAAGTAATGTATGTACTTACGTTTTACCTTTAAAAAAGATACAACAACCTTTTTGTTTAGACAACACAAATATTATGTCCTATTTTTATTTTTAATGAATTTTATTTGAATTTGACGTTTTGAATGCACTATTAATAAAACACCATCCTGATTTTCCTTACTCGTTTCAAGGCGAAAATGGTAAAGCTAGTATCAATTTTTTTTTATAATTCATCCAGTTTAATGCAATAATCTTTATACTCATTTTCGTGTTCAATTCAGTTTTAAATGTCGTTATGTTTCCATAAATACTAAAACTTCGTACGCGAGTCTTTGTTTTTTTTTTAAATTTCTGAAAGCATTTGTATCTTTTGTAATCTATTGTTTCAAAGCATTGAAATCGTTTCTCATATGTATAATTCTTTTCGCTATTTCGTCGATAGCATCAATATTAATCACCAGTTTCTCTATCAGCATATGCTTTTGTAGCTGTTTAGATCGTGCAACCTTACCGTATAACGTTTTTTATAATTATGTGAATATAACATCTTTGATCGTGTAGATCTTATCACTCAAATCTGTAATATTTAAATCGTTAGTTGTTTTCATCGCTCTAATCTTACTTTCATTCGGATTGGTTTTGTTGCTGATGTTTTCCATCTTTTTGATTATGTCTGTTAAGGTATTCATTTTATATAGCTCTCATAATGTATTAGTTTTAGATTTTATCTTCTTGCTCAGGTCAGTAATATTTGTGGTAAAATCAATCATAAGCTTTTAGATCGTTTTGTAGGATTTCCTTATTCAATTCTTTATGTAATCGCTCAAGTTGAGATTGTAAATTATTGGATTCTTCTAGCGATTTGTTTCACTTTCTGTTTGTAACTCTCTAGGATATCGAACTGGTATGTATTGTCTAACGTTAAACATGTCACCGCCTTTGTCAAGGTCTCCATGCGGAAGAACAACTGATCATCCCCGTGCTAAATGTAAGTCTTGAACATCAATAAGTAAGGTACTTAATCTCTGCCTAAATATTTCGTGTGTAACTGACATCTTTCTTTGTATTTGTGTGTTTTCATCAAAATGTTCATCGACTCTTTCAGTACCACTCTGTTCAATAGCAGTTAATATTTTACCTAAATTGCTCATTTAACTTTTTGAAATCTTTTCGACTAGAATCATCCAAAGTTTTACGTATTCGAGTATCAACTCTTTTTTTGTACAAAAGTTCTATTAGATGATTAAATTTTTTTACCGAATCTGATAGGTTGGTAATGCAGATATTCTTAAGGTTTGAGTCAATGTTAATTATTTAACCTAGTGTGGTATTTTCTCTCCCTCACTCACCAGGACCTCTACGAGATATCTCCAGTCATTCTATACATGACCTATACTGTATACTTTACACAGAAAATATATGTTACAGACATGACGTAAACATCTATCACTTTTCCACGTTCATCTCTGATGCTAAAACTCAATTTGTTTTCGTACCCTTCTGTAATTGTTTGTAATGAGAATCAAAGTTGTAAACAACAAATCTCCATGAAAAACATTTGTAACTTTGATATCCTCTAGCAAACACGAATTATAACCATCAGTGTAATTTTTGTGTTATTGATTTTTTTGGGAAACACTTATAAACCTATTCGTTTAAAAATTGCGCAAACTAAAAATGGACTCGGGATATACCAGTATAGTTGTCTGACTATTGCACCCTAACAGTTTATCGTTGTAGTTAGTTATTTATAATGTGTAATTGTTACGCGGAGTGATTTGAACGTTTGAGTCGTGTTTTAAACATTCGACATCAATACTTTCATTTCTTCATTCTCATCATTTTCAGTCATTCCTTTTTGACTTTCTTCATATACATTTAAAAGTTGTAAGAATAACCAGAAGCTAAAACAGGCCTTTTGTCATTCTTGTCATTGATGTAAATTAATATGTTGTTTTTGAATTTGTCGCAAACATTGGAATACCCAAAAACGAATTCTACTCTCTGCAATTACTGAGATAGTGTGCCATTTCGGAAATCAATTTGCATAGCATCGATTGTAATATAGCTCTCTTGCTTTGCACAGGCTGCTCCGTTCATTTGGATAGGAAAACATAGCGCAGACAAGACTGCAAGTTTTGCTTTCCTTTCAACTTGCTTTTGTAAGTGTTTTTGAGATCATTTTCTCATTTCTACTGCATTCTGATTGAGTTCGTTTACCTTATTAATCAAGACGTTTGAAACGAATCGTATATCTGCTTAGCTAAATTCTCTAAAGGTTAGTGGAACAATTATACCAGTTGATATGCCTAATAAATACAATTCAACCTCAGAAACACCGTTACCAGCTCGAAAAACTGTTTCTGTGCCTGCCTCTAACCAGTTCAAAAGTTTGTATGCCACTATGTATTTTTCCTTATACCTTTATAGTGTTTGAACTCCCTAATCGAAAAATATTTAATGTTACGACTAGGGGTAATGTAACAAAAGAAAAGACTCAAATAAGCTTTCAAGATTTAAAATACAAATCTTTAATTTTCTAAAATATTAAAATATTTCAACAAACAATTAAAGTGAAAGAATTAAAAATAACTTACAGTATAGAATATCCTTAAAAGTCCTAAATTGTTTTAAAGTTTAATGTTCCCGAAGTTAATCCAAATATTCCGAATGTATGTTCCGAATAAAGTAGCCTTCACTCTGTTAATATGTTGATAAGATTAAGTTTTATCCAAATAATCGTTAATAATATGGAATCTCACAAATTCTAGAAATGTTTCCGATAATTCCACGGAGCTGTATAATAATTCAGGTTGAAGACACAGTACTGAATCCTAAATGTCCTGTATTAATTAATAAATATCCAAAGAATAATATCCCACACTCAAACTGAATCAAATTCGTTATGACCTCTCTATTCTATGTAACTATGAAGAATGCAGAATACCTGCTATAATTCATATATATATATATATCCTTAATGCGCAGGATCGAAATAAAAGCCCATTCTACGTCTTCGATAAACAAACTGGGTATTTCGAAATACTTTCATTCTAATAAACACGATTCATTCCTCGGATGTGACCTTAAACCATAATTCCTGGTCAATATAATGTTTACTCCTAAAAGTACGAGAACTAGGTCAAAAGTTCAACCTCGCGCGCTAACACGTGATGTACTAAAAACTTCAGCGAAATATCGATCGAGCCTACGTATGTATACTCATAAGACGACAGCTGTTTAGACTAAGAACATATATCATAACTAATAAACTATGCCATTATTAAAAGGAAAATGATATATAATTCCGTAACATTAATCTCTTTGATTTTTTGTAAACGCTTTGTTCTTGTCCTGGATGGAAACTCCGCCAATGGTTTCACACTTGGTGACGTTTCACTCATTTACCTAACAAAAAAGCTACTCTGTTTATTGAGTTACAATCTTGTCTTATAAACTTTCGTGTAATATCAAGTATTCGAGTGTTAACAAGCTAACATCAATTGGAATGATCATTATTACAACTTCTTCAATATTGACTGTTGATGGGGGACCAATGATAAACCTCAACATCATTTTGAACAGCATTCTGTAAACGACAGTTAGAGTAGAGGTTCACGTCACAAGTTAAGTTGTTCTAATCAGATGTTTCTTATATTTTCTTTGTTCGACATTTTATTATTTATTAACCCAAAAAGGTTAGAAAACGGTGGCGCAGATGTTCCGCCAAGGCAGTTAGGAATGTAAATGTTTTTAGAAACCAGTATTAAAATTTCTAGACTAAACTACAAAATGAGGAAGAAGTTATTGACCAGAAAATGTGCAGTAAATAAAACAATCTTACTCTTCGAGTATACATGTAAATGAAGGTGATATCACCAAGCAATTACTACAGAGATTATTAAAACTGAATTTGGTATCTAAGATTAGATCTTGTTCAATAGTGTACGTAGCATTGGTACCCCTGATCGTGAAACTAGGTAAACGCTTAGGATTTTTTTATGCATGTTTCATTTAGGTTGAAATATAAACCTAATTTGATTAATGGACAGTTCGCCCCTGCGAATATATCACGTCAAATGAAGCTTGAACCAATATACTATGGGGCACGATACAATGTCGCCGGGCTTAATTAGTAGTTGATAAAGCTCTTTGTTTAGGTTCAACAAGTTCACCCAGGTCATTCACTGGACTCTATCACTAAGAAAACAAATATACATCGAAGTCTGACTTATGCGCCGTCCATCAGATTAACACAGGGAGTCATGGGGAAAGTTTTGCGACTGATTTACCTCCCCCAAACGTACATGTAATACATATATAACAAGCGATGTTGATGTTAGTAATCGAAATAATAAATAAGTTTTTTTAATAAGTTTTCTATTTCTAAAGGTTTGTAGGTTACAAAGCAGGTTATTGTGTTGAGACTTTGTTAGTTTTGTTCATGCTTTGGATCTTTGTAGTTTTTTATAGACAAAAGTGGATGATCTCGACATAGCAGAAATTAAAGAATGTAATCACATATATAAGCAGAGGAAACTAGCTGCTATGTGAAATTCCAATGGTATTAGAATCTTCTATCGTCAGCAATACTCCAAGTTTGTGTCTGAAATACAGACTGCTAGTGAATATGTTCTTTTGGGTTAAGCTATCTTAAACCGTAAGCTGTCTTAAACCGTAAGCTGTCTTAAACCTTATTTGCTACATCAGAGGATGTAATAATGGGTACTTTAATATATCCTAGACATTAATTTTATTATCAAAATCGAAATAACTAGACAAGAGTTTATTTATTTTCATTAGCCCAACTTGACTATGAGGATACAAACTTGGAACATAAAAAGCAGATAGTGTAATATATAAACATGGCACATAAATAGCAGATACTGTAATATATGAACATGGTTAGAATGATATATATTGAGCAAAAAAAAGCACATAACTGTATCAAAAGAGTGACAATGATACAAACACAATACTCTCATCCACACAGACAGATATAAACTTTACCACTCACCCGTAACACACACATACACACACATGCCTCACACATTCTTCTATCGTATAGGATTTGTGACAAAGATTCAGTTATATACATATTGCAATATAAATGACACCTATTTGGGTATATACTACTACTACTACTAATAATAATAATAATAATAACAATATTAGCAGTAGTATTAATATTAATAATAATAATCTTCATCAAATATCAGTTGTTTCGATATAGAATATTATTCCTCAGTTCAAAACCTTAAAAATGACATCTTAATACTGTGAAACAGATACAAATGATACATAGTCGACAATATTACACGGACGTTTACCATTTCTTATAACATAACATAACATAACATAACATAACATTACATAACATAACATAACATAACAGAAAAGAACAGAATGTTTATTCAGTACTTTAGGCCTCCGGCCCATAATACATATCGAAGTGAACAGAGTGAGATACACAGTGCGCCATAACAATATTATAAAATACACTTATTTAGGTGTTGAGATTGATACTTTCTAACAATTCATCTCTTAGTTTAACAGCAAAATTCAGAAATTTTGATATATTCGAAATAACGCTTATTTTCTGACAATAATTTTATGAAGAAATGCAAAGGGAAATTACTGATGTCATGGCAAAATATAAATTTATATACTTGATGGATGACTTTAATGTACGCACAGCAAATAATCCAGACTTTTGTTAGATTTAGATCATGATGAGTCGAGTGTTTTCAAATATATGACAGTTTAAATTTTAAATCGGTTTTGACCGTAGACTGGGTATTTCTCACCTTCGAAAATGAAGAGAAACAAAGACTAATACATATGGCCGTATATTAATTAAAATGTGTAAGTCCCTGAATCTATTCATTTTAAACGGATGTTTGGCAAATGATAGAGATTACGGTCAATTCACATGCAAAATATGCATCAGTTGTTGATTATGTTATGTCATCAGTTGAAGGTTTTGAACAGATCTCTAATTTCACAGTTTATGAATTTGATACTTTATGAACTGGTGTACATTCAGGGGAATTTAGCTCTTTTTAATTTATACAATTTATTTGATTTCTACCTGCAAGAGAAAACTAAAGTTTTGATCCTTTCGTTGGATCTGTGTCTACTTATCGATGAGAGATATCGGGTTTCCACCTAGGAAAAGATGTTGAATAAATTCATACAAAATTTTATAGACGATTATTACGGGTAAATTTGTTTACTAATTTGGATGTTCTCTGTCATTAACTAATTTGGATGTTCTCTGTCATTAACTGGGGAGATACCCACTATGGGAACTTAAAATAATATTCCAGTTAAGATTGTGGACTCGTGTATTTCATAAATAGAGATAGTTTGAAGTTTAGATTCTATAAAATATTAAACAGCTATGCTGATAACGGTAACTCTTACAATAGGAAAAAGTTGGCATTTAAAGTTAAATCTCAGTTAGATGATCTCGAAGTGTCTTAGAGATCGTGTATTTGTTCAGAATAGACAAATATGGATATCCTATGTGATGTCATCAAACAAGCTAGAGTAGTCTTTCTTGTATAAAGAATATTTATCATTTTAAGAGTACCTGAATGTCATAAAGCAAGCCCGTTATTAAATTCCACTAAAAAGATTTAGAGCACTATCACATACCTTGAATAACGAAATGTGTCGCTACCAAGAAGCACCAAGGAACGAGCGGCCAAGTAATAGGTGTAAAATAGGAGCTGAAAATGAATATCATTTGGGGGGCTTGCTTGTCCATTTCATAAGGAATTGAGAAGAAAATATTTACCACAATATTATTGTTCATGGTAGAATATATCAAAATGTCAAGCCATTATGTCTGCAAATTCAACAAGAATCTTAAGCGCACGGTCTAAATTTGTATACTTTACGTAACAGAAAAGGTAAGAAAATAACTAATTGTGTATAGGTAATGATTGATTTTAATTGCATTTGAAGACTAATAGCCTTAATTATTAGTTGGTATTTGAGAAGAAAATATTTACCACAATATTATTGTTCATGGTAGAATATATAAAAATGTCAAGCCATTATGTCTGCAAATTCAACAAGAATCTTAAGCGCACGGTCTAAATTTGTATACTTTACGTAACAGAAAAGGTCAGAAAATAACTAATTGTGTATAGGTAATGACTGATTAAATTGCATTTGAAGACTAATAGCCTTAATTATTAGTTGGTATTTACATTCGTGTAAATTTAACGGTAATCTTAATTTTCAATCAATGAAATGCAATTTTATTTAATGCTCAATAGAATTATGTTACTTATCCTCTGCCGTAA
Organism: Margaritifera margaritifera; assembly: GCA_029931535.1. Lineage (NCBI taxonomy): Eukaryota > Metazoa > Mollusca > Bivalvia > Unionida > Margaritiferidae > Margaritifera > Margaritifera margaritifera. The sequence continues at coordinate 354,707 of JAQPZY010001607.1, forward strand.
GATATATGTGTATCCACACGTCTGTAGCGATAATCTGCTTTTGTATCCTCACGTCTGTAGCGATAAATTGCTTTTGTGCTGAATAAAGTTTGTTCTCTGTTCTATTCTGTTTGTGGTAGCTAAACAATTTCAAACTCTTGAACTGCAGGTTGTAGTACCGCATTACATAGAAAGGGATCTAAATTGCTCCTCCACCGATTACAACAACAATCACCTTCTCCAGCTCTGCTGGTTAACGTCTTGCTTTTCATATTAACGGAAGACTCTCTAGGAAGAACTCACTTTGCAGATAGCCATGGATCTTATTGAAATGGAAGAATAAAGTTGATGGCGCCTTTATTCTGAAGACACTATGAAACAATACATACTGAATGATCCTTGATGTCTATATTTAGGTTTTATAGATTTCAGACAGAACGTTTAAAAAGTCTGGTTTGTGTGTGTGTGTGTGTGTTCCTCTTAAAATAGTTGAAGATGTGTACATTTAAAACTACAAGAAGAAATTAGGCAGTAACGAAAAATTAAATAATTATAAATTTATTAAAGGACCCTATACACTGCCAACTTACCTAACCACTGTGAAAAACAATATATTTCGCCGGAATGTGATCCAAAATAAGAATCTGTTCAAATCGACGGTGGCACAGGTTAGCCGATATTAAACAAAAAATATATAAAAAACCTGGCTCTGTAAATTATGTAAGCAAGAGATAAAAGACAAACTTAATCTTCTCACAAAATGCCCACTTTACAACACAAATAAAGCATTTATACAGCAAACTGGAAGGTGTTAATAAAGATTTTATATTAGATTTAAATGACTTAGAGATTCTTTTTTCTTCTATTTTATATAATATAATAGGCGGTTCATATTTTAGTGTACATGTAGTGAATCAATTCTTATACTAGATGTTCAATACTAGAGCATTAGTAACTCCATTTCTAAAGTATATAGAGTTCCCAGTAAGTCATGTGTTACTGTATATATAGTTTCTAGTAATTCATGTGTTACTCTATATAGAGTTCCCAGTAAGTCACGTGTTACTGTATCTATGAAATATGTAGCACGTATTCCTACATAATGTTGTTAAAATACATATTAGATGTTTGCATCGTTTATTCTATGTCAGGGTGAAAATGGTTTACTTGCTATTCTTACATGCTTTAACTATATATGCATATATGCGTGTGGACATGCATTTGTTTGTACGAGTGTGCGCGTACGCGTGTGTACTGGTGTGCGCATACACGTGTGTGTACGTAGGTGGCCATGCATGTGTTTATATGCATATGGGCATGGATTTGTCCATACTAGAGAGGCATGATAACACCACAGTTATAGACTTGTATTCTCGATTTATTGTGTTACCTTTTTAATATTGTCCTCAGTAACTCAGTTGGTACTGCGTCAGACAGGTAATCGAAATGTCGAGAGTTCATTACCCGCCCAGGCCAGTCGTCTGACCCGATGTGTGTTTTGGAGAATCATTTAGATCCCATTTCCTATATATAATGTAGCTAAATAAAACGCCGAAATTACTGTTAAAAACCAACCAACCAAAAAGACGTACATTCGCTAAAATAAACGTGTGAACTTGTGAACTTGTGAACTTTTGACTCGAAAGGCAAGTATATTATACAGTACTATGATCAGACAAAAGGAAGCATAACAGCGGCATGGCTACGTCTCACAGGTAAGACTGTATATATTTAATGATTTATGTGTTATTTTTATTGTTTCCAACGGAAGATTGAAATTGTAAAGTAAATCACATTGCTGAAATGTTTTAATTACTTTAATGTGTGTTTCAGTGTGTGAGAGAGATATTTCCGCTGATGAGGAACAACCGCACATGTGCTCTCTTTCTCTCACTCTTATATATTTGTTTCTAAAGACGATATATATATATATATATATATATATATATATATATATATATATATATATATATATATATATATATGCATATACATGTATATATATATGTATATAAATATCTAATATATATATATATAATATCTATCTATCTATCTATCTATCTATCTATCTAACACTCTATCTATCTATCTATCTATCTATCTATCTATCTATCTATCTAATGACTTTTTATACTGGCCCCAAGGCAAAAGTTCTTAAGCTCTGCAGCTTAAAGGTTCGTAATGTAATGTTCAAGCTTGAGAAAAAAATCATATTTTAAATAAAATATTTACTAGGTGACAGAGATGGTATATCACAGATTTGGATGTTAGTCCCTGTCTATGATGATAAGATTTACATGTAACTCCCAGCCGTGATAACTAGATCCGTTATGTTAGTACCGGTCATATCATGAAATTTGTTGAAGGTGAATCACAGACATTCGACTTGGGGACGGTGGAGCAGGTCAAAAGGTAAAATATACTATATGTAGTAAAATTAAAAAACTAACATTTGTCCGAAAGGGGATTTTGAAGGGAAAGAAACGACTGCATACATTAATTAATATAGCTATTTCAAATAGTACTTTTCCCTCCTTGTAAAATATAATGTCGATTTACAAAGGCGTTTTAAGTAAGTGGCTAAAATTTCACGAAGATTACATAAGAGATCAGAAAGTCATACAGATTTAAAATTATACATGTTAGCTGGTACAGCCTGTGAATGTGGCCCACTCTGTGTCTTACAAGCAGATGACCCAATCGGCTCCTGATGAAGCTCTCGACCGACCCATATGTGGGGGAAAAGTGTTTGATAAACACCAAACTGGATGGTAGAATGATCAGATGGTCATTTAAATTTTTCTAAGTCAGTTTGGGTGTAAACCCTATCCCAATGCAAATTTTCTTTACTATCGACTATCTTGCAAAAAGCAAATCAAGAGGTTATTTTCTGATTTAGACTCTTAATTACTTTCTGATTCTATTGTTACGGAATTATATATCATTTTTCTTTTAATAATGGTATAGTTTATTAGTTTATGATCTCTGTTCTTAGTCTAACAGCTGTCGTCTTGCCGTAAGTACACATACGTTAGGCTCGATCGCTTGTAGCATTAGTACATCACGTGTTAGCGCGTGAGAGGTTTGACCTATGGACCTAATTCTCGTACTTTTAAGAGTAAACATTGTATTGACCAGGAATTATAGTTTAAGGTCACATCTGAAGAATGAATCGTGTTTATTAGAAGGAAATTATTTCGAAATACCCAGTTGTTTATCGAAGACGAAGTATGGGTTTTTATTTCGATTCTGCTCATTAAGGCTATATATATAGGAATTATAGCAGTATTCTTCATTCTTCATAGTTACATTGGATTGAGAGGTCATAAACGAAGCTGGTTCTTTTTGTGCGTGGATATTCTAATTTTTTGATATATTTAATACAGTGCATTTAGGATTCAGTACTGTGTCTTGAACCTTTAGTAATTATACAGCTCCGTGGAATTATCGGAAACATTTCTAACACTTGTGATATTTCATTCCTAGGGATTATTTGGAATTATAACACTTGGATATATTTGATTCAAGTTTACACATTAGTACAGTGAAAGTTACTTCATTCGGAACATATTACATTCGGAATATTTGGATTAACTTCCGGATCAGTGAAATTTAGAACAATTTAGGACTATTAAGGATATTCTATACTGTAAGTTATTTTAATTCTTTCACTTTGATTGTTTGTTGAAATATTTTAATATTTTAGGAAATTGAATATTTGTATTTAAAATTTTGAAAGCTTGTTTGTGTCTTTTCTTTTGTTACATTACACCTAGTCGTAGCACTATATATTGACAACCATAAAGCTGCCGTGGTGATGGCTAATTGAGAATAGTAAGAACCACATTAAACGTCAACGTGTGTAAAATTATGTCCTACTACTTTCGCATGAATGTGCCGACAGTTGTAAGTGCAATTGGCTGTGTAATATGGTTTGGTTTCGGTACCACAGTAAATTGCATTAATACACACGAATGTATACTTTTTTGGAATATATAGATGACATATGTGCACCATGGATTTAATCCTAGAGTACTGTAGGAAACAAATATATTTCGTAAATTCAATAGAAAACACACGGCAACAATTAACAATAAACTAAGAAAGCTTTGTAAATCAGAACCAACACAATATTGGAAAGTAATTAATAATATTGGATGAACTAAACATTCTCTTGATATAACTATTAATGTGTGTTACAAATACTTCAAAGATCTTATCATAATCAGACTTTTGATTCAAATGAAAATAATGATTTTAAGTAAAAACATTATCTGCTGAAAATAAGATATTATACATATATATATATATATATATATATATATATATATATATATATATATATATATATATATATATATATATATATTATTGTTGAAGAAGTACGCAACGCAATTCAGAATCTTAAATATAATAAAGCTGCGGGTGTAGATAACATCATTAATGAGTACATAAAATTTACTGAACCTATGTTTCTACATGTATAAACTGCCTCATAAAATCTAATTTTAGACAGTAGCATTGGACACTGTATGGAGGGCAGGGCTTTGGAAAAAAGTGGTTAAATATAATGTTAACGGTAAATTGTTGAATGTAATTAGAAATATGTGCGGTAAAATTAAGTCATGAATATATATGAATAAAAGAATTGTCTAATTTATTTGCATGCCAATGTGGAATAAGGAAAGCTCAAAATCTCTCACCCACCTTATTTTCAGTAATTAATTCTAACAAAGCTCCGTGCCAATAATCACAGGTTCCCTATTGAAATTTGAAGATGACAAAATTAGGATTTGTCTAAGAAACTGTGAATTATGCGCCTCAAAAGATATATTTGTTGAATTTCACTCTCTTTTGCAAAGTCAAATTGTGAATACACACATTGCTAAATAGCACAAAAGTTATCTTACTTTTTAGTTTAAGTGAATTTATAAAACTAATATTTTTATCACTCTGGTCCCATGTAGACTCAAAATTGTTATGTCTTGTATAGCTTGATTTTGTTACGTATGTCCTAAATATTTTATCAGACTATACCTCTTTCCACTATTCTTTATTGCACGTTTGTCTATCCGCTACACCACAACAATAATAATTTATATGTGTACTTAATCTCATATGTATTTTGTTTGGCCTGAGTAGGCAATACAGTTATGTTATTTTCGCTTCTGTTCAAAAATTTGGTCAGCTAAAAGCCCATGTGCTATCAGGTAACCGATTGTGAACAAGGCGAAAAAGGAATATTTACCTTTTCAATTGTAAAGTTCAGCAGCCTTTTTTTGAAAGCATGGTATAGGTATGTGTTGGAATAGTTTTAAGTACTGCATGGTCAAAAGGGTTAATAATGTTTGTTGTTTAGCTCGACATCTTACTATTTATTACCCGAGAACGCTAGCAAAAGGGAGCGGAGACTTGAGGTCCTGCTGAAGCATTTACGGTATTGGGTTGTATGTATGGAAAGTCTTGTCATTTCCTACGAAGTTATGTCCCTTAAGTGTCGAGCTTTGCTTGATTGCTTGTTGTTAATTTCAACTGCTGATACTACCTGACGAAGAAGACTTTGGGAAACTCCCAAAGCACACTTTGCAGTCTTTGAAACTTTGGGTACTTCTTGTTCTTTCTTTAAACTTTTTAATTTGACTTATTTGAATTTCTTTGAACGTTTAACTGGATGTGAATCAAATTAAATTCTGCGTGGATCTCTGGTCCTTTTTGAAGACATCCTTTCCTACCCCTTCCTACCCTTAGATCTTCTTTCGTCTCAGTTACCTTCCATTTTTGTTTTGACAGCGTTAACAGCAAGACTGGTAATAATGTTACTTACAAATAATGAAAAACAAAATTGAAATTTAATTTGGTAAATAAAGGAGATGGATTCCAAGACTTGTTCAACAAAGGAAAGACATACACAAGTTTTTAAAACTTACAGTTGTTCCTCACGCTGTAAAAATGTATGCTACAAAGAGCGGTATAAAAAATAACCGATGATATTTCTAAGGGGAGATAAGAAAACAGAGCGCACTATAACGAGTATTTTCATCAACGATACCGCAGTGATGAAAATAGAATTGTGACAATCGTGGCTAGAAGTAAAATTTTATAAGCACTAAGAGGCAACATTAAATCAGACACGACATTAAATATGCTAGGTATTTAATTGATTAACTTATATCGAGGATGCCTAATCATCGATAGACATGAAGGTGTCAATGGAGATGATTCAGACATAGATGATGCTATTCAATTTTCATCTTTTGATTTATCTGATCCAGGTCAGCAAAGAAAATGTGTCCACTGCACAGCTACGAGATACATGATATCCAGTACAAGGAGATCTGAAAATAAAAAAATGCCACTAGTGACACATATAGAAGAGCATAATAAAAAAGTTTAAACATTCAAGATGGCTAACTAAATCACTTGGTAAATCGTGATCAGTATTGTTGAATCTAATTTCAATGTTGAACTTCAAAATACTGATGGTTTAGCAATGTTAATACTTCTACCATAACATATGAATTTTATGATAGACCAGATAGACTCAGAGACACAGAAAGAACGCAACCTAAATATACGCTTGAACCTTCTGTTGTACAAAAGCAACCAATACATGTACCCAAGTAAACAGGGATACAATATTTTAGTCGAACAAATCCACAACTCTGCAATGAAATAGATGAAATATTTGGTGAAATTTAAAGAGCACAACATTCATCTGCATATTAAGAACAACTTGTTAAAAGATGTACTCAAATAGAAAACAGAAAGCCGGGAGGATATAAGGAACCTGTTGAAGTTGCCGCATCAAAAATATGTTCTAGAAATACAACTCAAAATTATGACAAACATATAAAAATACCTGAAGAGGAAATTAAGAAATAAACAAATAATAGCAAAAAGGAAAAATCTAAAACTATGTGGTCAGAACAGGTTGGAAATATCGAAAAATATTAAAGAAATGATGAGACGCAAACTTCAGGTCAGAGAAAGACTAAAACGAAAACAGTTTTCCAAAGAAAAGAGTGTAAAAATAGCTGATATAGCTACAAAGATGGCAAAGGGTATATAAACTGTTGCTCTGTTTGTACTAAATTTGTTTAATTAGGTATGCTTTTTCATGTAGCTCTCAATGATTTTGTTTTGTCCCAACTGTGCCTCTTCCACTCCCTCCTCCTAGTCCAGGGGTATTCATTGTTTATCTTTTTTTTACACGATCAGGAAAGGCTTAAAACGTAGCCAGTTACTTGTTTGGTTTAGTAAAAAAGCAGAATCAGCATTGCCCGGGATTATTGGCAGCGTGACAAGCTGATAGCTTAAGAGTGCTTGAAATATTGTTTCTTTCCTTTCTGAACATGTTATTTTACTTTGTGTGTCATCATGGGGTTTGTTAATTTGGTTTAGATTAAAATGTGTAAATCTAGCATCTAGAATAGTAAGATGAGTATCCATGAATATTATAATAACTGATTTTTTTTTATTGGGGTGGGTCTTTTTTCATAGTCGATATTGTTACAACTCTATGGTCTAAGAAAAATGAAACAGAAAGAAAGTGAAACCAACAAATCAAGTAAAAAATCAACAAGCAATTTATTACTAGATAATTAAAATGAAAAATCAAAAAGTCACTTACAGTAATGTGTTTATGTATCCTAATAATCCAATAAGAATGATTGTTCTAATCACAAGTCCTAAATATAGAATGTGTCCTTGAATGTTATTATGTGTCAATGGTCTCCAAAGTCCTGATGTACTAGAAATCTTGATGTGCTGAAGTCAAAATGAAGTAATCCAAAATCTCTGAATAAGTTCACATAAATTCCAAAATTGTCAATCAAAATCCAAAAGTTTATGAGCACTGTTATAATCCAATGAATATTTAAAAATAATTCCTCTCTTAGAATTTGGAATGAATTTTCACAACTGTAATAGCTCTTTACAAGACTGATGGTAATGTCGAACTGAACAAAATGTCTACCAAACATGGTATATATAAAGATTGGTCACATGACAGAATGTTCTAGATTGGTCACATGACAGAATGTTCTAGAATGTGAGTCATCTTAATGGAATTCTAACTGTAAACAAAATCAACCTTGACCTTCAAATTGAGAAAACATATTGATCAAAACAACCTAATTCAAGGACACTAGTTATACATGTTTTTCCTAACAAACATAAAGATTTAAGCAAATATTAAAGTGAAGAAACATTTATAACCTCCCAAAACACATATACAACATTATATAAACATCATACATAACAATATTGTGTTTTTTGTTCTTTTGGTGTTTTTATGCTGTTTGGAAATTGCCATGTACCATTCGAAAGTTTTAATATCGAATATCAATAGCAGATCTGACTATATACATACCATTATAATAATCCTTCTTGTCCATATACGTTTTATTCACTCTCTCTTCATTTTTGTCTTCTACAATTGCTGGTCGTACTGTCAGTGATTATTCGTCTGCCTTTGGCACTCTTCGTGTTTCCTCATTAATGGTATTAGCATTCAACCCCAGCTTAAACAAGTTACTGTAAATTGTCATATCTGAGGATACTACCCATTTTCATCACTTCGTCACTTAGTAAAAAAAAGATACTGTCACCGCCAACATTACAGTTCAATTTCACTTCTTTACCTGTTATATATTGTTGAAATTGTCCCATTGATGTTTCCATCGGTGTCATAACCTTGCCCTGCAAAAATTAATAGCTCCATCATATTTTTAACTCTGTCTAATAATTTCGAAACCGACTGTTTATTAGATGTTTTGTGTTGAAAATGTTCGTCTAAAATACAAACTGAATATGATCCAATGATTTTATTTAAACCTTGCTATACTCTTATAAGTCAGAGAATTACTATCTTGTAAAACACCGTGTGTCCAACGTGTTGGCTCATCTTTCGCTGTCTTATTATTCATAAAAGCTGACAATATTCTCCAGTATTCAATAATACCTGTTTCAGAAGAACTGATGTGGGCTCAACAACATCTTGTTTTGTGTCCATCTGGCCCATTATATATGAAGTACTTGGTGTGTGTATGTGGAGAGAGGGGGTGGAAGGTTCACTTACGGTTAAGCAGTGGTTGAATTTTAAGTGTTGCAAATCAAAAGAAATTGTTCGATATTGAATCTTTTGTTATTCGATTTCAATGCACCATCATTGGGTAAAGGAATAATACATTCAGATTAGAGATTTCTCATCTGGAAATAAGCACGAAATTTGTATTCAGATTTGACTAATTCTGGTACAATTTTTTCTATCAATTGCCAGTAGGAAATCCCACAACCAGATGTTGCCCTCCACACTGCCCATCTTAGTTGATTTTGCCAAACTTTCATACCACACTGTGACTTGTATCTTTTCAATTAGTCATCACTATCAAAGTTTAAAGCGTAGTTCTTAAAAATTTTAATAATTTGTATGTGAAATATTGAGTTTCAGCAAAGAATTATTTCGTTGTACGCACCATTTTATGTTCTCATTGATAAATTTAATTATTTCAGTTGCTGGACAAGGGTAAGCAGCTGTAGCTGCTTTTTTAAAACATGATTTACATTATTTAAAATCTAGAAGTTATGGTGAAATTGGCCTGTGTAGAGCAAATACACCGAGCTTCTCTTTTATGTTTTTCTACATCCACTTGTAATTCTCTGATGATTTTTCTCTATGATCTGTTCATTGTGTCCATTACAATATCAGACTAATGTTGTTTCATATGAGACCAGACTATTCAATATCAGTAAACATACACGTGTGCTGGTGTTTAATTCATCCCGATGCTGTAAACATTCTTCCCATATCAACGGATTTTGGTTAATTGTGTTGTGATTCTTTGCTATTGAAGGTTTTATGGATTTTAAAAAAATTATCATGGCAAAAACGTTTTCCAGGAAAAATGCATAGTTGCTTAAGTAGTGGTATGACTCACACCCTTTTTGGATGAAATTTGAATGAAATTCAAAACAACCCCATAATTGCATCAAATTCTATGTGATTTTCATTACACGTTTTGTTGTTCAAAATCTCTTTTCTTCATGTTTTGAATGTTGTTTCTTTTCAACTGTACTATGCTAGAACATTGCCTACACTGTAATCGCCTTTTCACTTTTTTTGTGTGTACCATTTTGTGTTTGACTTATATTTTTGGGTGTACTTTCTTTTTCCTACTGTTTTCTCAAAACATGGTGTGCATGTTTTAACTCCTTCCTTTTTTAATGTGCTGTTTTTACCTGCTACGTTCTAGAAAATCATTATCTTTCTAGAACTCAGTCAGCTGACAATCCTTAAAAATAATGCTTTCTATCTACTGTGCTGCAATTACTGATTTTAAAGGAATAATGCTCCTTAAAATGTTCAATTATTCATCATATCCTACATATTTTACAAGTGCATACTTTTTACCTACCATATTAGGGTCTTCAGAAGCTTCTAAATTTTTTATCTGTATTTTTGTTTGGCTTATATATATATATATATATATATATATATATATATATATATATATATATATATATATATATATATATATATATATATATACCTGTTTGTGATTGACCTTGCAAAGTTTATTAGATCTTCGATTCGTACTGTAAATCTGGTCGAAATAGATTTGGCTGTTGTACAAAATAGGCCTTACAACTTCAATATCGAAAAGTACTCGTTCTACTACAAAATCAAACAACAAGGTAAGGTAATACGGGATAGAAACGATGTTTCCACGCAAGCAATTGCTGACAGATACGTCTTTGATCATATTCGCTATTTCATGTTCATTATGTACAGTTTTATTATTTATAGTTTTTTCATGGGGGATAGAGTAAAACTTCGGTGTGTTAATATCTTTCAAATTATTCCAGATGAGCTATGTATCCTTTCTTACGGGAATTGAGCTTGAAAAAAATATTTCTCTTGTATTCCTTGATGAAAGATATTGTCCTATTTTGCAACATTGTATTCCTTGATGAAAGATATTGTCCTATTTTGCAACATTGTATTCCTTGATGAAAGATATTGTCCTATTTTGCAACATTGTATAATTCTGCCAGTTCTTATTTTGGTGTAACAGGATACACACTCTACTAGCTATATCATCGGTATACAGTGGCGTAGAGGGAGGGGGGGAGCGAAGGGGACGGTGGCCCCGGGCGGTACTTTCTATGTGGCGGCAATTTGGTAAGAGTACCATATATATCATAAATAATACGAATGGAGTGGGGGCGTAATTTTGGTAGTTGGCCCTGGGCGGCACTTTGCCTCGCTACGCCACTGTCGGTATAGCATTCCGGATTTGTGTAGTTTAACTCCTTTGTATTTTAGTGAAACATGTTTATTAGGTAAATATAAAAACCTGTCAGACCAAACTTTTAACCAATTTTCTGGGTCCATTAGTGGTTTTGAATATGGACTGTGGGTGAGTAGTGCAATTATGACCAATCAAAATAGATGTAGACTAGGTTATACTTGTTGGTTTATTAGAAATCTGGGTAAGGGTACTAGACCGAATCATGTCTAATCACTTTTTGTTATGAAATCTATGTTCAATATGCATATCAGGATTCATTCAATATTAGGCATGGAGAAAAGGATAGGTTCAATTTCAGTTTCGAAAATGTCAATGCATTTAGTGGGAGCGTATGAGGGATGGTAAACTCAGCGAAATCAGAAAAGAATCTCTATCCATAAAGCTTTTATGTTACCACTTTCAGTACATTGACACTCGCTCGCTTAAAATAATTATTTCATTTCTTTCTTTAAGCAATATAAAACCTTGTCTCTTTGAATTATATGCCATTCTACTTTTATTTTCAGAAATAGCCAGATGTTGTGGATGCTCGTTTTCTATGCTTAACAGATCTTGAACCAAGAGGCAGCACACATTTTGAAAATCTGAGGTTTAAGAGACCAAATCTAACTGCTTGATTTTTGTTCTCAAAGAATTAAGCAATTTCAACATTGTTTATCTCTTTATATGTGACACACTGTACAATACCTTTAGAACAAACTTAAACTGTACTGAAAACAACTTCAATGAGAGCACTTATAGTAGAAAACTACCATGACCTAAAAATCGCCATGCTTATATCTCCACGCAAGTTAAAGACGCTCCCTTTCCATTTGCACAGGTAAAAGGGTGCAAGATAACGTAATAAGAAGTCAGGGAAATCTCCATGAAATGGAAGTAGATGACACCACTGATAACATCGGTAAACCAGTCATAGATTCGGAATCTGAGGTAGATGTGAGATGCGGATACGGAACGTACAAACCTAAATGGCTACAAAATTTAAACAACCCCCAAATTCTTCTCTCTCTTCTCTGCACTTTCGCTCTAGTCCAAGGTGAGTAAATAATAATAATAATAATAATAATAATAATAATAATAATAATAATAATGATAATAAAAATAATATTTAGGATTATCATCAGCATCATGATCATCTACTTATATATCTAGTCATCGACATTATTATTAATATTAAAATTTTTGCAGCTTTTGTGATAAGCGGCTTGATCAACGTCAATACGTCGACGCTGGAGCGTCGGTTTCAGCTACCAAGCTCCCGGGTTGGAACGATCTCCAGTGCGTTTGACTTTACGGCGGCCATCATCGGCATCTTGACAAGTTTTTATGGCTCTCGCCACCACAAGGCCAGATGGTTGTCGCTTGCGGCAGTGGCATTTGGCGCGGGATCACTCACTATGGCGCTTCCGCATTTTATTACCGACCTATACCAGTCGAGTGATAGCATCATCAAAACATGCAGTTACATCCGTAAGTGTTCATTTCGAGAAACATAAATGAAATCTTTGAGGGCAAATCTAATTAAGGGAGTTTGAAACTATATACATACAAGTACTAGAAACGATAAACGACATATAAAATGCAACATAATTGGACAATGTAAATAAACCATAAATACCAAGTAGCTTGACCAGATTGATAATAGCTGATAATGATTTGTGTTTCTAAAGAAACAAACTTTTTAACGGGAGTGTAGTTATGACATGTAGTAGAACCTTATACGTTTTGAAATACAAGATCGACATAGGCTAAATTAAAGACTCTTTAACTATGTTTGTGTGAGAAAAAATCCCCTCCTTTCATACAAAGATCTCTGTTCATTCAAACGCATTTTATTTTTATGCTTTACTGCTCACAGGGTGGTTACGTATCTCATGTTGACACATGATGTCATAAAATTATACACCACCATGAATGTATTACTTACTAGTAAGATAAATATTTTCAAGATTGATACTTATTAAACACTGAATGTCAACTAAAATGTTTCAACGAATAGCTATGAACAAAATGTTTGATGGGTTTACACACGCGCACACACACACACACACACACGCACACAAAAGCGCGCGCGCCTAATACTTAAACATATGAACATCATAACAAAATTCTGTTGATATTGACATACATTGAATTATTCACTCACAAACAAACTAAAAATATTATTATGTAACTGTTGTAAGATTACCCTCTTGCTAAGATTAGCTGCCACAGGACAAGTAAGAAAAAGGGAGGGCTATTTATCCCGAAATGTTTTCAATATACTGCTAGAAATTTACATTATATTTTTATTAAATCAGAATCTCCAGAAGAGTGCCAAGACGAGGGTCTTCAGAACTACATATACGTCCTAATACTGGGACAGTGTCTGCATGGTCTAGGAGGTGCTATTCTGTACCCCATTGGGACCGTTCTGATCGACGACAGTGTTCCAGCTACCAGTTCGACTCTTTATCTGGGTAATCACTATATACACATGGTATACTTATAGTATTATATACACATGGTATACATATAGTATTATATACACATGGTATACATATAGTATTATATACACATGGTATACATATAGTATTATATACACATGGTATACATATAGTATTATATACACATGGTATACATATAGTATTCCTCGTTTACACTGAGACATGATGATATTTTTTATCTTTCTTTTGTAACGAGATCAGACAATGAAATTAGATCTTAAGTATATTCCGCAATATTCTCGTTGTGCCAAGAAGTGTCGCTTTCTTCAGTATGTCCGTCTTTATTGCTATTTCCATCTTATTCAATCTGTAACTTTTGTATGGGGCTTTAACTCCTAGTGCTCCGACAAGAATTAGCACCGCTGATTAGTTTGTTGGATTTTAGTTGTTATGGAAACAAAATTCTTTTCCTTCATTTTCTTATTGGGTTGTGGACACGGTCTTGTTTGCTTCTATGTTGGATGAGTTATGAGTTGAATTGACGTTGTCAGGCCCACGATTGAAATCGCTTGGAACTTTCTGTTATACATGACAATGTGATATGTCCCGTATGGATCGAATTTAGACAACATGTTGAATTAACGGTGTCCAAAGATCAGCGGCAAACGTCAGACTGTACAACAATCCAACGTCGAGTTTGATGCACGGGTGGAGAATCAACCTTGTAAGGGACTCACGGTTCGTCTCCTTTGGATATCGGACGTTGCAAACTGTTGTCAGTTGAAAAAGTTCCAACTATGACCAAAACAAACCAAACAAAAACAAAACAACAAAACAAGAAAAACCCAAACAACAAAAGTATAAAAAGCAGAGTCGACTGGGGCGACATCTTTTTCTCCAGATACGTCTACATAGGAACATCCTTTTCCTGAAGGTGCTTCTACACAGAAAAAAGACGAGTACGATGCTGTATCCTACGACAAGAATGATGCAGAGCCTTACACCATGGAATGCGGTGCTGTGAATCTGCCAAACCTTTGGAGGTCATAATTATTAGAGTAACAGACATGTCATTTTTAATACAACCCACACTCTCCATAACAGGTTAAAGTAAAACCGATCGTTCCAGATTCACCCACATATTATGGAGAATCATGAATGACAGCAGAATACAAGATTACCATGACCCTGGGGGCTAATTTGATCTTGTTTGTAGATTTAAAACATTCAAAGGAAAAAGGCCAAAGGAAGGACTCAGTCCCAAAGCTTTGGCTAGAGCAGGATGGTATACTTGAGAAAAGGAGACACAACGTGCAGTGTTTCAGTTTTGGCGTAAAACTCTACGAGTTGGAGTATGAAGATTCAGCCTGCAAAGAACATAACCAATGGCTTCCACGGTGTCAATATGTCAATACCTTCGCTTAGTTGCAAAAGGAACCGTCTAGTGATTCTCATCATCATTGACATCATCATGGACACTTTGGAAAAACGCATTTACAGTTTACCTCTAGAGTTGCGAGTTGGTATAGAATCAAGTGAAACGCAAAGAAATGTATATCCTAAAATGACATTAAATGGATAACTTTTGGTATATCGTTGCTATAAATAGACTCATTGCGGAAGACTGTAGCATAATGATCATAGAGATCTTTTCGTGGATACTTTAGAAGAGCGTATTCTGAGTTTACCTCAAGAACTGCGAAAACGCATTTACACATTTTCTGTACGGATTCATGTGAAACGCAAAGAACGTCGTCTTCAGTGGCATAGACATTTTAACAATTGACATCTAATTGGTGTAAGAAGATGATTGCCTCAAAGGAATTCAAATGGTCAGACATCGAAGGATTGTGAGCACGGTAAAAGTTTATCGACGCCGAAGTCCGTGAGTAAATATCATCCGAATGATTAAGAACTTTGATGATTACAAGGTGTCCTTAGAAGAAGTAATTTCACAGAACGATGTCCGTTCGAACATGTGACAACGTTTGATGTGCGTGTTAATTACTCTTTGTCTTGGATTTCGTTTACCCGTTGACTTACCTTGGAAAATGTATCGACTTCACATGAACATACCTGATCGTAATGAAAACAACTATTTTCTCTGTTCAGAAGAAAGTCATTTTATTCAGTGGTTTGCAATCGCTGGTGAATACGAACCCTGTGTGAAGAAGAGATTCGCCACACCACGTCGACAAGCCTCCCTTATCTAGAATATTGTGTAGCTAGTGATCTTCTCCAGAATACTCTACACTGTGATAATATGCCTGAGTGGAAAAGTATTGGATTCGATGCCTGGATGCGAGACGTGGCCAACTATTTAGACGTTTATGAAAACATGTGCAAATGTTTACGCTAGAACCAACAACAACAAAAACCCATACGGATTGTTTAGTGACAAAATAAGAAAAAAAAATAATATATTATCCAATGGTGCTTTGAAATTTTGTGTATTTATTGCATACTGAAGGCACCCAAAGAATCTAATATATTAATTTATGCATAAAATGTCTTATTTTGTATGTTTTGCTCATAATGCAAAAATAGGTGGTCATGACTATATCGTCTGTTCTCACTGCAATCGATGAAATGTCAGATCGTCAAAGTTGGGATGCATTGTATCTTCGCCATCTGTTTAGTTGATTGCAGGGCTTAACAATTCGAGCAAAACTGAATTCCTCAAATGTTTGATCGGACATTAGAAAGTATTGCTTATCGTCTTCCTCAAAGCATCGTGTGGTGTGACAAAGACTTGTAATCTGCGTACGCGCTACACAAAGAAAGTCAAGGAGAACACATTTTGTTGTGGAAAGTATTTCTCTCGAAGACGACGGGATTTGACTCCAGTCAAATGTATCTCTTAATCTTCGACTACATATGAAGACTACAAAAAATCAAACGATGGTTTACAGCAAAAGGGCATCATCGCTAGTGTTATTTACATTTACATTTGTTGTAAAAAAAAAAAAGCAAAACCAATCACACAATCTGTCACAATGCATATTATTTCGTCTTCTACAAAGGTACAAGAGACAAATCTTGAGTGCAAATGTTAGTCAAGCAATTGGGATCGCCACAGCTAAATTATGCCTATGAAGATGCCACTTTGTCTATGCGTACATGCATTTACTTATCGCCTTGAAACCCAATACTCCTGATTATGTTTAGATCTCGGACTGACTTGCTTCTGGACTTTTGTCACATTAGTGATCCAGTAATTTACTCGTCATCATCGTGTTTGTCCATCCAAACGTATACAGAAAATCTCATTGATTCACTCACTCACGAACTTCCCAAAGATCACTACCATCGTTGTTCAAGATAACTTCACTCAAATAAAAATCAGAAAATTACTCGCGCACTATATGCCATCAGACGCAAAAAAGATGCACAAGTGCGTTCGCGTTTGTTGGACTCTAGTCTCAAAGAAGTGTTCCGTTGCTTTTCTTTGATGGCACATCAATTGCTGCAATGAATCACTAACATTCCTAAACAAAAGGAAACCTTTCCAGAAAACACTGGGTGGAATTGACACAACTCGCAGACCTGGGAAATGATACATCGACCAAGAAACAAATCATTTTAAAACAGAGTGGAGGTGGATTTCTAGTAGGCATTATCATTAGTTTGTATCTACGATGGTATTCCATCAAAGCCAAAAACGAAGACACATAAAAGGCAATCTCAGAAGAAAACAAAGAACACGAGAACGAAGAAGAAGAAGAAAGTCACAACAGCTGCAAGACAGAAGACGAAGATAAAGACTACGACCACGAACACCAAGACAAAGAGAGGTCATGCAGCCAGAGCGCGCACGTAACAACAGAAGCCTAGAGCTCCAGCCATTAGAAAAGTAAGGGTTGAAGATGCATCAGCTAAAGTACCATCTCTCGAACAAGGACCGTTTATTCCGTTTTTAATGACGCCAGCTAAACCAGAGTTAAGAAAAGTGTTTACAATATGTTGATGACGCCGTCAGAATTGAACAAATGAATAAAATCACTCCTAGTTTTACTTCTTCTTATGCTATTGCTACTGCTGGTGTAAGAAAGCAGTACCACCCATAAAAAATGTACAAGACAGAACAGCTATATTACAAGCTTTAGTTCATCGCTTGGAACAATAGTCGATTTAGTCCGTTGAAGACTCCTTCTTTTTCTCGTTTAGAGTCAATGTTAAACTTGTAGGACGTTCCGACAATACTTGGACACGTTTACCTGTTGAAAGGAAAACATTTGCACATTTTCCCATTAGTACGATCAACACAATATTATTTAAACAATCTCATTGCCTCGTTTTCAACATCGTCGTTTAAAGACTAATAAAAGTAGAAGGAAGTTCATTACCACTTCATTTAACCCAAATTTAGGACGTGTTAGTGATAACCAAATTTAAAACACCAATGCAATCAGATCATTAAAACTGTTCACAAGAGAATCATTGATAGACTGTCCGAATGTTGTGTGCATGTCTTGAAAGGAGCAGCTCCATTGACGAAGACACATAGACAGCCATTATGACGATATTGTCACATTATCGAAATATGGTGAAAAGGAACGTTCAAGTGAACAAAAAAAAAAGGGTTCGTCCAGCAAGGATAGTTTCATCCAATGCTGAATGCACTGTTGTTGGACAAAGTGGATACTCTAACCTTGTTAGCGGTAGCTGGTCTTTTTTTAGGAGGCGCCTTAAACTACTTTTACAAATAAAAAGGATTATTCATTCTCGAATGTCACTAATGATACCAAACTTTGCCATATGAACGAACCAAAATTAACATTAGTCCTTTACAAACGTTGGATGGACCTCCACCTATGGTACGAGCAGCAAATACCACATTTGTCTCCGAACACTAAAGTGACCAAAGTGGCTAGCTTACAGCTTGGGTTACAGGACCAGTCAGACTTTCCGGAAATGGAGAAATCACTATGGGACGGGCAACTGTTGCAAGGTCTTCGGGCGTTTCAGCAGAAAGCATTAGATGAGATACAAAAAAAGATCTCTAAATGCCATAAGTACTTCATAACCTAAGATAAATAGCAGCGACAAGGGCAATACTAATCGCGACCGACTCCTCCTTGGACGACGTGGAGTTGGGAAAGCAAATTCAAGAAAGCATTCATAATAGAATGTCATGGAAAGCGCGTTTGCTTATTCTAAACGATTTTCACCACATCTCCCAAGGCGAGCAACATAGTCTATGAAAATGGATCCAGTATCGAATGTGGTGGATTTGGTCAACGATGTTCTCAGATCCCGTAAAACGTTTGTATCCGTGGGATGGCAACGGTTCTTTTTATGACTGAGCGAAACGAGAAGTTTTTCAAGATGCAGTAGAGCATCCACAACGTTGGCGGTGAATTAAACGTCATTGACTGTTACAATCGATGCCTGGTTTGGGAGACAGCCAGAGACACGTGGAAGAAGACAAGTTGGAAGATAGATAAGATATGGAAGATTCCCAAGCACCACAGGCTAAAACACCCACGAGGAAAAGGAAGATGTTGGCACCAATACCGCTTCAAAAAGAAATTAAATTATAGGTCGAAAACATAAAGTCTACGCCATCCTCATCGGTACAAGAAAAAAGAAAGAAGAGAAGAAAATAATTTTTTAAAAGTTGATGATACAGGTTTTAGCATCAACGAATCCCATTTCCTGTTCTAAGCACCACAAACTAATAGAAAAACAACAAACGGGCATCGGAAATTGTCTGACTTATTGAATATGGACTAACTTTTGTCGATATCCTCTTCGATGGCTAACTGCCCGAGGCACTGAATATCTCAAACTCTAGTTTCAAGACGAATTGAAGAAACGACCCATCCTTTTCTTCACGACCCAAAATCTTGAAACTAAAGCTGGTGTAGTCGAACGTTTTCATAGAACAGCGAAAGAACGCATGTAAAAACCTTTTACACGTATGTGCGCGCTAAGATACATCGATGTGCTGCTAGTTTCGTCAAAGTGTATAATCAATCGTAGTATCGGACATGCACCAGAACCAGTCAAGACCCTAAATAAAGCCGAAGCGTTTGACCGACTGTTTAGTTCCACCGAAAAATCAGAGAAGAGAAAGAACAACAAAGTAGATCATAGCAGTCGCCGTGATCATCATCACCCTTGCATTGCATGAAAACTGGAGATAGGGAAAAACGAAAGGCACTTTCGAGAAAGGATATTTACCCAAATGGACGACAAAATTGTTTGATGTGACCGGACAAGTACGTGGACATCACCTGTTCAGTTCATCTATATATGGGGAGATATGAACGGAGCAGCTTCAAAATGAACGTCTTACTTCCCTACTCTACAGAGAGTAACCATGAAAGACAACGACGTCTTCCATACTGAAAGCACATTCGACCAAATAACCAGCAAAGTGGGAAAACGTCTTACCAAAGAAGTGAAAGTACATTGGAAAAACTATCCACCTAGATTCGACTCCAGGAATGCAACCTCGCAAGTCATCAATTATAAAAACGATTCCATGAAAATGTCATCAAACATCATCAGTGCCATTACTAAAGGACCAGCAGAAATAAAAGCATCAGCAACAACAGTGGGTGTGATCTGGAGAAGGTGTAACAATTTTTACAAAAGTCCTTGCCGTGTGATTGGATCTACAATTGGAAACAACAGTTTTTAGCTGTGGACGATTATACTCAGTAGTTGTATAGACAATCGTTTTCCCAATCCATCGTTGAAATATACCAACGGTAGCAGTAGCAGGAATGGCAACTCCAGCAACAGCAGCATAAACTGTAACAGAAACACACTGGAACGTTTGGAAAGTTGCACTTTAAAATTAGATGAATCAAACACGAGAAGGATTGAAATATGATTAATACATTTTACTTGACAGTACCAAGCTACAGTTCCATGGACATGTTCCCCAAGAAGAAATTGTATTGTTTCACGGGAAATAACCTCAGTCCATACAACTAGACCACGAAGCCCATAGAGAAGCGACCTTGGTAGAAATCCTTCAAACGACTGCTGTCGTTTAATATCATTAGGAATCAAACGCATGTTGTACTTTACATACTATACAAGCAGCTACAACAGTTGGACATGGAGGAATATAACTCTTACGAAAAGATAACACCACTGGCAGCCAAGTCCAAGCTAAATGTGTACGAGATGAGAATTCCAGAGGGATATTATTTTAATGCTCGACATTTCTCCGATACTAGCAAGATCCAACAAAATGGATTGTTCCAACAGCACAAACTGTCCAACAAATTGTATCCGACCATTTTTTTATTTTGTTTTTTAATTTTGGGTGCAGACACGAGCCTAGCTTCTCAGTCGAAAGTCATCACCACCACCAACAACTATAGATTTGGCAAGTATTTCTGATACCCCATTGTACTAAATCAAGGTAAAACCTTGATGATTATATACTTGAATCATGTAGGATCCTAGTGGAAAACACATCAGATCCCTTGCTGAGAGTGATCCCAGTTAAAGTGGATCAGTGTTTACGAAGAAGGAGGGAAAACTTATCTCATACACCGAAAATATGTTCATCTGCAATATCTTCCAGCCAGTACAACGTACCTTGACAGTGTGGACATTGGTATATGAGTAGATCTCGAGAAAGATGTCACAATCGTCAAAGAAACAAATCACTTTGATAATTCATTTTGGCAAACCATTCTCTAGTATTTGTAACGCGTGATTCTTGCAAACACAGGAATAGCTTGACAACGCTTATACGGTTTTGATAGTACGCATGTTCAAACCGGTCTTTTGTTTTCACTGCTGGTCTTGAAAACTATCTCCCCTCCCAGGTCTGAATACTTTGAAATGCAATATTCTGTCGCACATCGTCTCAAACCACAAACTAAAATTCGCTATGCTCTGTTTTCAAAAGTGGCTGCCTGCGATCAAATTACCCTGTTTTGTATGCATATGCATAAACGATAAAACACGTCATCAAGGAACCAATGAAATAAGATGTTATACATTGTCAACGGACTTCACCATACAAATGGATAAGTGACTGCGTTTGGAAGTGAAACATCTGGTTGGGTCACTCAGTCAGAATTAAAGGTCATATTGGGTCAACCTTCTGATACAATTTTACTTGGGTTTCCAATGATCGTATCAGCAGCTATATGCGTATTTATGAGAAACGAAGAAATCTTTTAGCAGGTGGCCGCTGGTAAAATGAGAGCGTAGTGCAGTCTCGCCCTTGATCTTCGACGATGTATGTTGCAAGGTAATCAACTCATCCAAAACGTAATTGTCGAGAGAACAAATCACAAACAGTCGTTGCTGAATGTGGGAAAAAACGTGCGACAAGGTACGGCAAGAAGAAGAGTCAAAGAGCAATAAAATGCTTTATTACTAAATAAACATCAAAGAGTACGCACCAAGATTCTCGCTAATGTTCCAAGACGGAACTCGGTCTATTTATCATGACCCCACGATGATGACGATGCAAGAATCTCAGTGAGATATGCTGTCCAATGAGTTCAAAATTAAGCAGCAGATATATCGTTCAAGAGAACAGTTACGTGTAACTCAAAATAAAAGTGATAAAAAAGACACAATAAATTCAGAGCGAATTGCCAGATCAGCTCCCGTCAACAATTTCAAGCATTCTTTGCTTGCTTGTACCTGAACAACAAACTAGTGAGTAGCAGGTATTGCACAATTACCTGTACTAGTGAGTAGCAGGTATTGCACACTTACCTGTACTAGTGAGTAGCAGGTATTGCACACTTACCTTTACCGATACTACCGATAGATTCTACTGCTTACGAAAAAGAATTCGCACTTAGATGCTTGTGTGGTGTGAAAACTCTATACGCTAGGCAAGTGCAACGAGACGGAATGGATTGATGATGAAGACGCGGACCACAAACATGGAGTTACAGACCGACAAAAGAAATCTAAAAAGGTCGCAGAAACGATGGATTGTTAGCACTTGGACATGTGGCTACAAGAGAAGTATTTCTTGAATGGAGTTGTTGTTCATCGAAGACTGAGATGGAGTAGCACATTCTTCATCTGGTTCATAACGCTAACGATTTTATAATCATCACAGACCAAGCGAAACTGTTCGTGTGAAGTGTGGAAATGTAATCCAGAGTAGGAAAAGTCCCCAGATATTTTCTGACTAGGAACACAGCCAAGTACCCCATACGACTGCTGCACTCTGAACCAAGAGCAAAGATCATGTGTTGCAGGGTCAGTCACCCAAACGTCTCTTCGTTGTCATCGACGGCAGTTCTCATCGGAGGTATTGACCAAAACCCTTTCCATTTTTATCTCTACAACGTTTCGATATTGAAATCATCCGGGACAGACAGCATTTGTGTCTCAGATCATTTGAACCCAAGATTATCCAAAATAATTACTTGCGATCCTACCTTGCTCCATTTGAAACCGTGGGACAATTGAGCACCAACAGCATACACTGTATTTCCTAAGACAGCTGTGCGAGAGGTTACTGTTTGTGGGGATTCGATTTCTCATCCGACCTAGGCAGTAATGAGTGTCATTTTTAACCTATTACATTGGGACAGCTACCTGTAGAAATTCAGTTTGCTCAGGCACTCGACAAGAGGGTGAACATGATGTTGCTTGAAGAATTCGACAATACAACGGAAATCAACAGTTTGAGAGAAGTGATCCTGAACTACTACCCACCCACCCCCTTCCTTCACTCACTCATGAAACAAACCTGCTGGCGATAAACTTCCTATTGAAAACTAAATATCACGAACAGCAGCAGCAGGAACAATGTCAAAGAATGAGAGAATGAGAGAAAAAAGAAGGACGAGCAGAACAGTTTTGGCGCTATGATCAGAGCAAGGTAAGACCTTAAAGAACTTTTCGCTGAACACCATGCCAAGAGAATCACGCTTCTGGGGATAGTGCAATTCTAACGATGACAAGTCTATGATCATAGACAAGTACAACACGACAAAATGTTTCACAATTAGCCAATAAGGAAAGCTGGAATATTTTCTGTATAAAGTATACAGCTTGGACTCTCATTCAACAAAAAGAAAAAAGAAAAAACTCTTGAATAACTGGTATAAACATTTGTCAAAAAATTCTAAGACACCACTGACTTGCAGAGAGACAGAACGCATCGTACCTCTCTTGTATTAGAGGAAGAATGTCTCAATCTCCTCTACTACCTCACTGATCAGTATAAAGAAAACGCAAAGTTTGAAATCATTGCCTATTGTTACCTTTTTGTTTTCCAAGAAGGAATACCAGGGAACTTCATTACTTATTTATACGCAGTTCCTAAACGGCTCCAAGGAACACAGTCGTCTGTTCCAAAACGAACTTTCTGGTCGAAAATCCAACGACCTACGTAATCAACACACACGACAGCTATCGATCATAAAACACTAGGAGCTGTCTCGTGGAATATTTTGATTCGTACGGATTACCTCCATAAATGACTAGCTCACATACTTTATGAGATGACATTTTGCTTCGACTCATTTCAGTAATGTGAGACTATAAGGATCAGATTCAATAATGTATAGACAATACTGTGTGTATTTTGTTAATCAGCGAAGTCTTGGATTCCCTCTAGCACACTTACTGACTTATTTTGAACACCATTTCCCCACAAATGGTGAAAACGTAGAGTTATGGATTCGTGATCAATATGAATATCTTGTCTCGTTAGCATGACAACGTAGTTTACGTCAATGGTAAGACGAAACAGTAATGGATCATCGGAACCCACGTCTCACCAATCAATGCTGTCAACCGTGTAAATTTTGTCACTATTAAATGTTATATTGCATTGTACACTTTATCGTCGTACATTCCCATTTAGAACTTACGCATTGTACATGTTATGAGGGACCGCCCTAATCTTCAGTCTTCATTGTTAGTGTGTTAGAGAATTATAATTAGTTATTTGGTTGAGCGGGGCACATTAAAGAGTGGATTTAAAGGAGAGAAAACTGCCCACATCGTCTCGTGCTGTTATCATTTAATAATATTTCATTTTCCACACTCATCACGCAATATCTATATATCTCTATCTCTGTATATATCTATATCTATCTCTGCCGATCTATACATCTATCAATGGATGTTTTCCATTACGTCCCTGTGTCAGGTCATATATCTTTTCCATCACGTGCTAGACACATTTTCCATCACCAGTCTTTCCAAGCATCGTCGACCAAACAACGCAAGTTTCAGTGAAAGACAAGTCATGGCTTTGACGCATAAGAAGAGTATAGGGGACCTCCTGCGCCTGGTGAGGGACATGCTGCCGCATAAGAGAAGGTTGATTCAAATAGTACACCTCAATTTTAGACACGCCAATGAAATAATCTTTCGACTTCTTGAAGAAGAGAAAAAGGGGGAAGGAAAAAGAAAACGAACTCTCCATTTTTGACTAAAAAGGACCCAACATTTCCCAAACCTTATGCCCCATAGTGTCCAGTCTATGTTGCAATTATCTTGTTCCCCATGATACATCTACCTTTTTCGATAGGGATCCACGTTTTTCCTTTAACTACTGACCTTTCTACGTTTTCTGGCCGGGTCAATGTACCTTATTATGTTTTTATTTAATTATTGTTTTTTGTAGTTGTATATTTTGCTCCTTTGGAGCCACATGAAAGTCCACTGGTACCGCTTTGTGTATGACGTAGGTCAAGTTCCTTGCCTTGTCAACCAATAGTATTTGTGTGTCTGGTCTTCAGTGACGTAACCCGAAATCAGTCTGGACGTTACTATATGTTTGCCCTGTTGCTGTCAGTCACTTTATCTGGAATTGACTATACCAATGTGTTTTTTAATTTTTTTTATTGATACTGTTGTAATATGGATAGGACTAGTTAGTCATGCCGATTTTCTACTCACACAGGGTAAGCTTCCTGATCTCACTAATCAGGTGACTGGCTATCTCCTCAATATTCCTGAACTCTCAACAAAAGAAGAGGCGTCTTGATTTTGTAAACTCGATTTCACCTTGTCGATCACGAGTGATCTGCATTACCGATTTCTCTGTTACTTTCGAATTCTTTTGTTCTCCCAGTTGGAACCATCTCCAGGTGCTCTCAGCGGACTATTTTCTCTTTTCCATTCCATTCTGTGAAAAACGTTGCATTTTTCCTAATTTTCTGATGTTCTCAACAATAGTCATTATTATTATTATTATTATTATTATTATTATTATTATTATTATTATTATTATTAATGTTTGATATGAGAAATAGCTAATGCATTTGTGTTTTCCTTCGTCAAATGTATCTGATCATTTTTATATCTCCATACTTTATGGCATTGCAATCCCTAACCTTCTTTACTTTGTAACTTTCGAGATGTGTGTGTGTCGCAAAATGAATCCAGAAAAAAACCCATCTGTAATGACAAATATCTAAATGTTAGCTTCCTGCACTATTAATTTCGGTCGTATGTCTAACAAATTACATCATAAACTTGGTCGTATTGCTGATAAAAAAGGACGTAGTTTCTATGAGAACTTCCAAGGACTCAGACAGCTTTATTTATTGCATCTGCTTTGTTTACCTTTTAAACTTCTTTTTGTTGTTTTGTTTCCTTTTTATGGTTTATATACATGTATTGCATATCCCATACTTCTTAGCATAATGAACTTAATTATCGTCGCACAAATTACGAAATTTGTCCTTCAAGTATGGGAAATATTTCATCACCCGTATACCTTATTCCGTCATGATATTGTAAATTTGCTTCAGGGATCTTGTCCGGAATTGCACTTCTTGGACCAGGGACTGGACACATCGTAGGCGGTCACTTTCTCAACATTTACGTGGATTTTGAACGAGTCCACCCAGACAGGTAGGTAAGAAAATAGGGTTTGCACAGAATTGCAATCACACAAAGAAACAAAGCGTATATTTTGTAGAAAAGACAAGGGGAATCCCCATAACACTATATAGCTAGCATTTAGAGGTAAAAAAGACAAGGGGAATCCCCATAGCGCTATATACATTGTATATAGAGGAAGAAAAGACAAGGAGATTCCCAATAGCACTATATACCTAGTATATAGAGGTAGAAAAGACAAGGTTAATCCCCATAGCATTATTTACCTAGTATATAGAGGTAGAAAAGACATGGGGAATCCCCATAGCACTATATACCTAGTATATAGAGGTAGAAAAGACAAGAAAAGTTCCACAGCACTAGATACCTAGTATATAGAGGTAGACAAGACAAGGAGAATCTCCATAGCACTATATACATTATATATAGAGGTAGAGAAGACAAGGGGAATCCCCATAGCACTATATACATTGTATATAAAGGTAGAAAAGACAAGGGGAATCTCCATAGCACTATATATCTAGTATATAGAGGTAGAAAAGACAAGGTGAATCGCCATATCGCTATATACATTGTATATAGAGGTGGAAAAGACAAGGGGAATCCCCATAGCACTATATACCTAGCATATAGAGGTAGAAAAGAGAAGGGGAATCCCCATATCAATATATGCCTAAAGCACAAATGGATTAGATAGTCGTTTTGCTTGTCGTTTTTTTATGCATTTAATTCTCAGTTGATGCCCTTGAAGCGACGCCTTTCTAAGTTGAGGCCTTTGAAGCGATGCCTTTCTAAGTTAATGACTTTCCAGCGATGCCTTTTTAAGTTGATTCATTTCAGTCATATTGAAGAGTGTTGTCTTGTCAGTGTCCAATATATTGCGTCAGTAACAACATTTAATTGGCATAATGGCAACAGCAGACGAATTGGAAATACCCGGGCCATGAACAAACTTTGTGAGCATTAAGTATGGAGAACATTTTGTCAGATTGATAAATATGAATCAAAAATCAAGTGGGTCAGACCACTGAAACGGCTACATATATACTAATTAGGTTTTATGACATTATTAGAAACACTGCTGTCGCATTTAATGTTAGGTCGAATACTACTTTTTTTGCATCGTTTAAGCATGATGTTTTAGTCCAGACTTGACACTCTTGAGACAACTTCAAACAATCTCGTTCCTACAAAATTATCCAAGCCTCTATATAATGTTGAGTGGGTATGCGTATCATTATTATTTCATATGGTGGCTAACTGAGGTAATCTAATTGCCTATTATTTTATCTCCTCTCTCTCTCTCTCTCTCTCTCTCTCTCTCTCTCTCTCTCTCTCTCTCTCTCTCTCTCTCTGCACACATAACTTTACATACATCATTGAATATTAGGACAATAACACAGCAATACAATTACCAAAAGGACTGCTATATTCTCACAATAGATCACCACAGATTCGTGATGCTAGACTTGAAAAGCTTTTCTTTATTCTAGATCATTCCTTACAGTTTGATCAAACGATCAAAACATAATGAGCGTCATACCAAAGGATTTGTCTCTACTCATAAACATATGATTCTCGTTGTGTATATATTTAGAAACACAAGTAGTGTCACGAAGGATTTTTAAGCTCTCTTTGCATGGTATTTTTTATTTCTGTGTTAATTTTTGTCTTTTGTAACTGTGTATTTCGTAAGTGTCTTCCTTGCAGAAAGGGACGCATAGGTCTCCAGAGTGTTAAAGATGGTTACATTAGTATTGCGCTGTGTGTTGTCAGTTTGTTTCACATATGGAATCACTTTCTGACAAACGTAATCTCTATGCACCCATTGCATATGGAAAGATTGTTATTGGCTTTAAAATTTGCATTTTTATTTGCTTTTGTGCTTAATGTTTGTTTTCTGCATGTAAATCG
The DNA here is from genome assembly GCA_029931535.1 of Margaritifera margaritifera. Classification (NCBI taxonomy): domain Eukaryota; kingdom Metazoa; phylum Mollusca; class Bivalvia; order Unionida; family Margaritiferidae; genus Margaritifera; species Margaritifera margaritifera. The sequence goes on from JAQPZY010001607.1 coordinate 383,148, forward strand.
TTTCTTCCCCTGACGAAGAGCTTGTTTAGCTCGAAACCCTGGGAAACTGTTTTGTATTTGCACCGTTATCAATTATTGTGTCATTTTATATATATATATATATATATATATATATATATATATATATATATATGTGTGTGTGTGTGTGTGTGTGTGTGTGTCTGTGTTTATGTATGTATATATAATCTGCTTGTGTAAATGCATGCATTATTAATAGCACAATATTAGAATGGCTGATATATAATTTGCATTCTAGATGAAATATTGTGTTCTGAAACAAAGCAAACTTTTTTTATTTTTTTTATTTTTTTTGTTTGCATGTTCTACAAGCATGAGGATGACGACACATGATCAACGTTGGGTAGGCGCTTGGTGGCTGGGCTTTCTCTTTTCCTGTGGTCTCTTCTGGCTTATCGCTTTGCCTCTGTCGGCTTTTGGGGCCGAACTGCCGAGTAAGTTGGAGAGAGAGATAGAGAGTGAGAGACAGACAGACATAGACAGAACAGAGAGTAGCTGATGTGAGTACGTATCAGGGATCTCCCTCTCCTAACATTCCATCGATTATTGCTCACATACAACTATAATTCTTTGTAAATCTTATTGAAACTCGACGAAAGACATCGAACATTTTCCGAAATTAAATATGCACAGACTAATGTAATGAAATTAAATACCCACGGACCCCTACCTTTCATCCAGCTAAATGTAAATGAACTCATGTGAAGTTAGATGCCGAGCTTGTACGTCCATCTGTAAATCACCTTATCTGCCCCAACATATCCACACGCAAACTTTGAAATATGGATTTTCATAACAAAAAGTTATTTTCTGGCAACATATTTCATATTTAAGTTGAACGTTTAGGTGACATGATAGCTCTCCACAAAGGTGTTAGTAGATATTGCATTTTTTATATATGAAGAAATGTTTCAAGGATTAAGGCTTAGTAACAGCCATGTTTATTTTCATTGTTCCGGAAGCAGAAGTCGCTTGATACGTCGTAACGGTAACTCAAGTACAAAAGAAAAAAAAGTCAATATTGCAAAATTTCCGAGCTAGGCGAGGTTAGTAAGATCTAATGACGATATGAATATATCTAATTTATCAAAACTTATTCAAAACAAAATTATATTGGAAAGAGGTTATTCGCGATTTTTCGGTTTTACATAAAGATCTAAATTTGAGTCACTTGCGGGTGTGTGTGTGTGGGGGGGGGGGACAGGTGTGGATGCGTAAGTGTTACAAATGCTTCTATGCTAAATATAACAGGACACAATAGTCAATAAAGTAAATTGCCTAATTTTCAAGGACTGTAAAAAGATTGCTTTTACTAACCTTCAGCTGAGTTACACACATATGATAGCATGCAAACTTACGCAGTTTGCCTCAGATTTCTTGTTTCATACTTCAGTCGAGTAAAAGGTGAATACGCTGTATTCGGGATTGGTATCATTAGTAGAACAAAGCCTAAAATGGTAATGCCACTAGCTAGAGGTGGTCGTCATATGGGCTAAAATAAGTAGTATGCATGTGCTTTGATTTTCAAGTACTCATCTCCAAACTCATCTACAGCTGTTCCAGCAATCAAAATGAGTGGAGTTCTCCCTGCCTACTTTGGTGAGGTCACTAAAGTACACAGTAATGAAATCTGGCAACTAATCGCGCAGGGCAAGTAACCAAACGCAATGTCTCTATCTGAAGGGTATTAGAACAAACGTACTGAAAAAGGAAAAAAAAAAAAAAATCAGTTACCTTGACCTTGAAGTATATACCTTGACAGTAATATATAAGTTGCCATCAAAGAGAGAAACATAAGTGTATCTTGGTTCATCCCTAAACCCGAAATACCTTTAAAGATATAAAGCATAAACAAAAGCAACCATGAAATTCATAGTTGTGACCCTGACCTTGAAGATAGGACCCTAGTTATGGAAGACAACACATATGTTAGTGACAATATACAAATGTACCATATTTCATTTATTGACCTTAAACAGCTCCTAAGTTATACAGAGGAAGAGAAATGCTACTAAAACCTTGAATATAGACCTGTGATATTGATTTTAACGATAGTACCCAAAATGTGTTACATGACAAATATGGCAAATTTCATTCTTTAGTCTCAAACTGTACTAATGTTGTAGAATGAAATAGAAGGTATAAAGGATGACTTAAAATACAAGCCCATGACCTTAACCTTGAATGTAGGACCTCCAACGTGGTATGCGACACATCCACTAATGATGATGCTTGAGTATGCCAAGTTGTATCTCTTAATCTCAAACAGCTCTTAAATTATAGAGAGGAAAGAAAGTGTAACAAAAAACCTAAAATATCGACTATGACCATTAAGATACTACCCCTGACGTTCTAATAATAATATATATCTATACCAAGTTTCATCCTTAAATCTGAAAGCTCTCGAAAGCTATGGAACGGAAAGGAAGTGTGATGGAAAACATGAACTATTGACCTGTGATCTTGAACATGACGATAGGACTACCGATGTACTAAACAATACACGTTGTGGTGATGATATATAATCTCTTTAGTTTCATCTTTCAGTCTCAGACGGATTTTAAATTATAGAAAGGAAAGGAAGTGTGATAGAAAACACCATGACCTTGAAGATACGACCTCCATTGTGGTACACGACACACGTAGTAATAATAAAATATAAACATACACAGTTTCGTCTCTAGAGCTGAAAGAACTCTCAGGTTATAGAGTGGAACGAAAAGTGTGACGAAAAACATGTAAACCAAAAAGTATTGTTCTGTGACCTTGAACTTGACGATTGGACTACTAATGTAGTAAGCAACACACCTTCGGATGAAATTAAATAATCTCTAATAGCTAGTAAGTTATAGACCGGATTGAAACATGCCATGTAACGTAACTTCTAAAGATTATGTGAAAAGTATAGCAAATTTCATCCCTTAATCTCAATGAGCTCGCGTAATGGAAAATTTAAATATTGAGCAGTGGCCTTGACTTTAAAAATAGGTCTACCAATGTGGTACGCGACACGCCTTCTAAAGGTGATGTATATGTATACGAAGTTTTATCCCTTTCATCTCAAACAGTTCTAAAATTAGAGAGTGGAGTGGAAAGTGTGAGGGAAAATTTATAATAGTCATCTAATGAGGAATTTACTGCATATCATTGGACCGCCGCATAAGAGTTACGCTGTTTGTCCGAAATTATATACTGCATATCAATGGACCGCCTCATAGCAGTTACGCTGTTTGTCCAAAATTTGGTATTTCTCTGGGCAGCCTGAAACTTTGTGGCACCCGGCCTAAATTGGGAACCCAATACCATAGGCCGGTAAGTAGCAAAATCTGTTTTCCGATTAATTATTTGTGTAGCGAAGTGCGAAGCAGGCAGCATACGAAACAGAGACCGGATCAATGGGTACGTTGCATCATAGGAAAACAGAGCTGAGATTCCGCACTTTTACTAAGATGGAGTATGCTTTTTATCTGCGGTCTCACGAATACCAGAAGTATGACGTAGTTGGCATCGAAGACTCAAAACCGTAGTCGCAATTCTGAATTAGGGGTTGGTCTTAAATGTAAAGATTACATTATTTATAAATTAATACCAAAAGTTTGGAGACTTCAAGTAAATGGTCGAAAATGGGTAGTATTCTCCTTTCTGGGCGATCGAACGGGGAGATTTTACTTTATATATGTATGTATGTATGTATGTATGTATGTATGTATGTATGTATGTATGTATGTATGTATGTATGTATGTATGTATGTATGTATGTATGTATGTATGTATGTATGTATGTATGTATGTATGCATGCGTGTATGTATGTATATGTGTGCATGTATATGGCACGTCAGCACAATGTAGATTGCAACCTAAGTTCTACAATGTAAAAATTAAAAATAGTACCAAGAAGTAAAAAAAAAACTTGAAAAAGATAAACCCATTCAAATAAATGTAAACATATTGTCCTACAAAACAAAATGTAAAAGCTAAAGATGTTAAACTTCTTGAAAAGGTATATCAAATTAAAAATAAAGTTAGAAAATATAAAATCCTTAAAATATAGTGTCCAAATTCTTGTATATAAAACGCATTCCTTTAAAAAGTCTCAGATGATACATTATTATAAAGATTCCTAACTGAGTTTACATCAGCGTATGTCTCACAGTGTTTAAGTCGATACAATAGACAAGAGTGTATTCCACTGTCAGTGGACACTGGATATGGTATGTACTCTGATTGAGATTCGCCCTTCAGGAGGTATGGTTGTAACTGTAATATTGTATAATCTATTTACTAGTACATTGATATATCTTTCCACCAACAACTTCTAAAGCGGCTAGAAGTGTCCGCGAGACCAGAGTAAATCAGACCTACAAAGATGACGGAAAGCCACATAAAGGTTCTGAAAGCAAGACTGTCTCCATTCGAAACCTTCGGGCAGCCCTATGTCGTCTCCTGAGGAACCCAACTTATGTCTGCATTACGATTGGTGGAGCAAGCGAGGGGCTCATTATTTCCGGATTGGCGACATTTCTGTCGAAATTTCTTCAAAACCAGTTCAACCTGTCAGCCGGTTATGCAGCCATGCTTACTGGTAAGCCCCCTCATGAATTGTCTTTTTCAATCTGTGAAACTTTGAGACCATGGATAAAGTGAATGTCTGTTATCTAGCAATTTGTAGATTTCAACAAAACGAAAATGTATGTAGATTAGTCATCTACAGAAAAATGGACTGACAGAAAAAGACAGTCAATAGACATATACCTAGGTACATGTAACGTTAAAAGGCATACCAATTCATCAAAGATGATTTATCCATCCGTCCACGCATCTATCTTTCTATCTTTATATCTATCTTTTTATATGTCTGTCTGTTTGTCTATCTATCAACTGGAGCCCAATGAACATAAACATTTCAATATGTGATTAGATATGTAAGTTAGTACATGAGATTTTTCAAATAAGATGTGACAATACAAAGAAAAATAAACTAAAGAGTTACACTTATAACGAGTGGTATTGTAGAAATGAGGATTTATTGCTACTTGAGTAGATGCATAATAGGGGTATGAAATTGACCGACCAATTACGGTTCCTAATCTCAAAACCCCGTCTATATTCCCCATGACTTTTCCCTACTCTGGATTTTTCACACACACGTGCATCCTCAATTGTATTCCGCGTGGGTTCTTAAGCGAAGTTTCCATGGGGCGCCTCTGTATTATGTTACCGTAGATCAATACAGTGCTGCAAAATTAACCGATTTTCGCTAAATGTAATCAGCTACCTGTTTTTGGGTCGCTAGCGCCCCAGTTCCGTATCTGAGCGCGGATTCGCCGGTGGTTTCCCATTTCGAGCCGCCCCATTTCGAACTCATCCATGATAATCGTTATATCGTCGATGGCTAACGATTATAGCTTGGCAATTGTGCTGAGACTACTTTGTTCCACCGCGAGAAGTTCGTATTTGTGAATGTAACCGTAAAGAAATTATTTTGCCAACACCGCCTGCGACAACGGTTACTATCGATATAGCCCCGACAGCAAATCCAACTGGTGAACCTATGATGGTTGCTGTAGTCACAATGCCAGCAACACCAAAGCCAACGGTGGTCGCGGCGGTAATTCCGCAAATAGCATCTACAATAAACACACACGAGTTTGTAGTTCGCGAGTAAAACGGTTTTCTTATCGACTTCATCTCGCAGCTGTTGTTCCGCTTTGATTATTTTCTCACGTCGGTAACTTTGAGAGTCCATCACAGTTCTTCTATTAATACTGTTATCGTGAGGTACAAGTTATTGACTGGCAGACCTTGTTCGGGTGGAAGACGCACACGCACTTCTAACCAATTACCCTTCTTTATTGTTAAAACTGCCATGCAAGCATATAAAATATCTAACTTGGGAATATTTAAATCTCCGGCGATTGTGTGTTCTGGGGAGCCTGACACCATGTTCATATAGAACCATACTGATTACGCCAGTGCTTGGTGTCGGAAACGATTCTTCTCGTTTTCGCTCAAGATCTGTACACGGACATGCGCGTCCTCGTTGAATATTAGTCGAGATTATTCTCTTTTTAGTTGAGTCAATGTTGGTGGAATATAATTGTGGGGGTATAACCGGGGTGGATTTGTCGGTGAAGTCCACTTTTTCGTTGTAGAAGCAATCCCTGAGTGCATTTACGCCTTTTATGTGTGCTAATGGGTTGACTCCAAGCTGACTTCGAGTTGATATTGGTACATCAGGGTCGTCCCAACTGTCAATTTCTATTTGGCCCTTAGAAACATTATATTTCAGTGTATACGAGGGCTGGTTAAAACCACTCTGACGCAGTTATTAGTCGATGAGTCTAACAAAATCACCATCGATGTTAGCATCCCCTGCCAGCTTATCCAACACCCCGTCGGTAAATTCCACAAGATCATCATCGCCTGGCTGTTCAGAATCCATCACGTATATGTAATGATAAATTTTAAAAACAAAAACCAACGATGGTTAAGTGCGCTTCCGGATATATGCTCGGTCCTTCAAAATAAATTTAATCACCAGCGACTAATGGTAACGATGCTGCATATGTAAAGAGTACTGGAACATTACCACTTGCGGTGGTACGTGTTAGTGCTGCAGTTGTACGCTAGTGATCATTTACCAATATTGCCATTGTAGCCCACCAGTCTGTAAGACCGGTTAAGCTGAATAAAATGTGATCCAGACTTTAAGATGTGAGATTGAGGTTTATCAGAACTATCTCCGACAATAACAAAAAGAAGTCGACCATTTGCTAAGCCTGTCACAGGATGAAGCCGGGTTGGGACTGGATTAGTGAAGACACCGAAAGCAACTGCGTTAATAAGATGTTTATTTATAAACGCAATTTAAAGATGAACAAATCTGACACCATTATAACAAAAAGATAAGGAAAATTATAAAGTTCCTAACATGGAACTATCAACAACAAGTAACTCAACGAGAAAAATCAAAGATGGATTTAACAAATGGAATTTTAAACAAACGTGAATAGCATCCTATCACCAATCGACAAATAAGAGTGTATGATTTACACCCCAATATAAACAAGGTCTTATTAAGTACCAAGGGTGACCAAAGCATGTGATTTATGCACTTATCAATAGAATACTCATTTATCCATCAATCTGTTAACTCGTCAATTTATCAATTTAACAAGCGATGTTGGAATATGAATTTATGAATCCGTCGTTCATATAACAATATTGAAATGGGGATGTATGAAATTATGAATATGTCGTTCATATAACGATATTGAAATGGGGATGTATGAAATTATGAATCTATCACACATATAGCGATATTGAAATGGGAATGAATGTAATTTTGCACAGATATCAATATTGAGATAACAATCAAATGGAACACGCAATAAATATAACTATCGTGGCGTCCGTTTGACTACCAAGATGTATCTACGGTTCCACCCGCTCTAGTCCATGGTCAAGGAGCCACCACGCATGGTCCACCCCTCCCAGCCTGTTGAAGGGTCCCTCGAGAGCCTTCACATTAACACAGACCCGTTGATCGAGAAGCCTTGGTCCCTCGCATCGAGAAAACCAGTACACTCTTCCGAAACAACGTCACCAGACACAGCGTACACGTCACACGAAACCACACAGAGTTCTGTGACTTCACACACCACCAAACCATACATATGGAACAGCTAAAAGTATAACAACTAAACCGTGTAGTACATATGACACGGTTAGTACTTTTGTATTGATATATGTTGCGCATGCGCGCACATGAATTACGCCTCGTTACACATTACATTAATCATTCAATGCATGCCGCGTATAATTAAATAATACCCGTCTGTTCAGTTACAACAAATAGCTAACTTGAACCAGCCTATAGGATTTCTAATATCATGGCGTTGTATGTCCTAGGTATTGACTCTCTGTAGAATTTAGAATAAATTCTAAAACATCTAATATATGAAACAATTATGTCATATAAAACGAATAGTGATAAAGAATACAATCTTAAATTTCACATACCTCTACAGCTGAAGTTTTGCTCCCGTAAAGAGGTAAGCTTTCTGACAAGACTCATCGTAGTGTAATTTGTTTATAGAGAATTCGCTCTATATGTACTCTAGCTGTGACAGATATGCGCAGCAGCTAGGTACGTGAGTTTTCACTGCAGGCAATTTGCACGTGCAGCATGGGGTGAATCGCGCTCAGTATTTCAAAATAACTAGAGCCGAAAAAAATAAACAACCCCCGAGTAACGCTCTAGTCGGAAACGAAACCCGAATACATTTTTGATCACATATACACATTGATATAAACCATACAATTCCGTGAGAAAGCCATCAGTGTGTTCCTCCGTTTCTCTGATTAATATTATTTTAATTAGGTTTCGCGAAGTTACTACGCGTGGTGGTGAGGGCACCTCTGCGATCTTTGCAACCACGTATTGTTTCGTCGCAGTCGCAGAAACATCAATAAATCCTTTGATCAAGGTCACGGATAAACCACAGTCTATGATTTCATAGTTTTCAGTGATTTCGGACAGGGTTTTTATACGATGGCTCCTCGCGACTTTAAAACAATATCCTGAATGTCTCTGTTGGATGTTTGCAGTTTTCCAGCTTGATTTTAAAAAAAAACCACAAGCTCGCCCAGGTCGACGTCAACAACAACCGGGCTAATAAACTCAGTCAGGTAGGCTTTGGTTGCAAACCTGCTTAAATCCTCGACGCCGCGTCGGATCGATGCGCTCTCGCGTCCGTACATGTCAACAGGCATTTCGTATACTATCAAGAGTAGTTTCTAAGAGACACTGTAAAATCAATAAGTGCGTGTGCTGTCGGTGAACGCTTGAGTGCACCCAATGATCCAACAACAAGATGTCCACATATTGGGCCGTCCATCCGAGTTTGCAACGGTAGCGTTGAATAAAAGAGCGGTTGTCGTCCAGCGCTGGCACGCCGGGAACTCCGTGTGGCAAAGCCAAAATGTTAATAATCAACAACTTCACTTGGCGGTGCAATCCCGTACGAGTCAAAATGCAAAAGATGTCGAAGCGTTACCTCGTATGCAACCCAATGAGTCTCAGGTCCTGTTGTTGAATCCAGGTTGACGATTACGGTTTCCCACGTAGGAGGGGGAATCATGGCTCCGAGTTCACCACGCATAAAGATACCTCGGACTTTGACATCGCGAGCAAATCAAAATTTGTCAACGGACGCGCTATTGTGGCCGTCAACGGTGAGACCACAACCGGATACCTTGACCTGAAGGTATTTTGCGAGTCGTCCCGCGTAGCCGAAGATGTTTTCCTTTTTTATGCGGCCTCGATTCGTTATACATCCACCAACCGCCTTTTCTAGAGTCATCCCGAATGCGGTTTTGACGTCCTCTAACACAGCCGCTTTTCCAACCACGGGAGCCACAGCGGCCAACAGTGCTGATATTGCTGCGAGAAATGGAAATATTCTACCACTCTTTTGCATTTGCGCCACCTCCGACTTCGAAAACTTTAATGTCACCGAGGTGTTCTTTTGTTTGGCCGCCTTGAGCAGATTAAGTTGTGTTTGGGTTATCCACAAGGGGACATTTCCAGTTAACTTTGCCTGAGAAAGCGTCAATGCAAGCCCGCAATCGTTTCTTATTGCGCTCTTTATTTTCGCAAGCTGTTTTTCGCTAAGACCAACCTTAACTTAATGATAGGACATTATTTTTAATTACGCTGTTCAATTACAACAAATGTCCTCCAAGAACAGCATCTTATCAGAAATAATCACAGCAATGTATCTGTACTCTCGATCACCAGCGAATCCTCCTGCACATGCTTTGAAATACATGTTCACCACGGACTGCTTAACCAGGTCTAGATGTTCGAGAGAAAAGTAATAAATTGGGTATACCGTAGTGAAGTCTTTTTTTTGGGGGGGGGGGGGAATCTGCATGTCTGTGTCAATCTTCTGATCTCGACCCATATATTTCAACAGATGATGATACACACGCGCGACTTGATTATTGTCAAGTTAAGCAAACTGTTTTGGGTGGATTCTGAGTGACCATATAACATCAGCGAGACCTCAGTCACTGCCAGTTTTGCAAATATCATTGAATTTTCCAGTTGGGTAACTAGCTGGTTCCTGGTTTGAAATGCTACGAACGCATGACGTGGTGCGCTGACACCATGTTAGGTTCTTATTTGCAATGAGAATTCTCCTCGGACGTGGCTTTGCACCGAGTCTGTGGTCGTCACGAGTAATGAAATCGTAGACACGCTAGACTCCATAAATGATGTCAAACGTCCGTCTGTGTCCACTGATGGACTCATTGAGGGCATCCAAAGCGTAAGTTTGGATTGCACAACTTTACAGTCGGCAAGGGGACAATCACGCCAACTTGCATCGTTTTCGGTGCACTTACGGACTAACACGACTGCGTGTTAGGCACGAAAATAACCTTACAAATGTCTCTCCAGAATCCAAATATGTGTGTGAGTGGAATCGCGCAGGAACAATTTCCGTCAGCACCAATCTGACATTGCCGCATTAAAGAGCCTAGGTTGAAATCAGGATTGTCTACGGTTACGGCACCAACTTCGTTTAAATTATATTTGATATGATCAGCATGTTTGTTTGTGTCCTTGGTGAATATCATAGATGGGCCAGTGGACATCGCGTAATCATCGCTGTAACGGGCGAGTCTGAGAATTGTCTTGGCTTCATCGATCATGGAAAAGAAATCAATGTGGATGACGACGAAGTCTTTGAAAACGCAAGCGCTTGTAAAATCCTTGAGTATATCATAACACGGCTGATCATCAGCGGATGGTGCAATCACATACAGCCGATCCCACGTTAACCATCTCATGATCAGATCCAACAACAGCCTGATTTCCCGGATCCGCCCGGACCTATGATCAGTGCGCAAACCGAGTTTGGAAACATGTCACCATGATTGGGCGGAGAAGTCAATGACGGTCAAATCAGCATTTCTTTTTCGTGACGCAATATTAAATGTCAATTGTTGTATATGAATCATCGTACCCTTTATATGAAAAATTGTACCAGAAATCCAAATCGGGTTCTAACGCGTAATGGTAGAGCCGCAATCACGTGAACTTGCGTCTGATGTGGAGCAAATAAATTTACATTCATGGCGGGCAAGCCCGCTCACGGACCTTCCAGATTTAAAACAAATCCGCAGTGATATCGGTGCTGCGTTAACGAACCTACTCAGGACACCGTGGAGTAAACATCCTAGCGAAAAGCATTTCCGTGGATACAATTATTGCGATCCTGTGACACGGTTGGGTACACGACTAGACTCTAACAATCGACCGAAGCCCAAAGAAGAACCTATAAACCGCGTCGATGCTGCACGTTGCCGACATAATCTCGCGTAAAAAGCATCTAGTGATATCCGTTCGCGTCAAAGCACCCATGTGGATCTCATCCATCTCATCCATCACATGAATGCGATCACGTGACCGGGTGTTGGAGAAAGAATCGCAAGTTGGATCATCAAAGGAGCTATGAAGGCCAAGATTGCACTTGGAGGATCCGCCTCTGATGGACAAATTCCACTCACTGGAGGTAAAACCGTAATATAATAAAAATGGATAAGAAACTGGCCACTATATAATACAGTCCACGCAGTAATTTGAAGGGTGAAGCAGCTGTTTAAATGTTAGCGAGCGCATCAAAAGTCACCCATGGGGTCGCTCGAGCATGGTTGGCCAAACAAGCATATTTGGCAGATTTACCTAACCGCACCAAGGAAAATTTCCCGCGGATGGTTTCATGTGAAGATCCTTAACGAAGTTCATCAGGCTGACATCTGTTTCTCCCACATGATCAGGTACATGGTTGTGGACGCTGCCATGCACGTACATACAAGTACGCGTTACCATTGTAGATGTTGCCAGCAGGTAGATGCAAGCTGAGCCACTGACGTCTACAAATTCACAAAGTGTCGCAGACGCATTGAAACATATTTATGCATATCTGAAAGTCGATCCAGGTAAAGAATTTATCAGAGCCGTTGCTGCATTGTTGATGCAACATAATGTGCTGGTGGGCGTGGACATATCAATATACATCGCGACCAGGCCATTTTGAAACGATTCAACCTTACACTTGCGGAACAATTATTCGGGCATCAGTACGCGTAAGAATTAATGATAAATCATGAGCGGTCTCGCAAGTGGATTACACGGCTTCGGTCTATCATAACAGTATTGAATAATGAAAGCCGCTGACGCGATTCAACAGAATATAGTTGGCCTCAAACCATGAAGTGGTTTCACAACCATCCGCTTTAGAATTGGTCGAGGACAGTTCGGTATATGTCTGCCCCGGGGGAGTTAGAAGACGGAAAACGTGGTGCTACTGATCCGGTATGGTTCGTTGATGTATTTACGATATAAGACTGAATTGACATTCCGGGACAACCAGCACGCTATCTGGCACTATTAGAAGAACGAGCGCGAGACCGCTCTGTGGTCCAACCACGAGAGGCAAAGCCGAGTGGGCTTCATCCACCAAGTAGAGTATTCGTGCGAGAAGAATTACAAGCTATTCTCGCGAATACGGAACTACCATCAAGATTTATTAAGGGATAAACGCGTACCCGTTCGCGTAAGTAGTGATTCCATTAGGGAAACTCCATCGCTTGGAGTTCAGCGGGGACAAACTCACCTTGGTGCAACGATACACACCCATGCGATGTTTCCGCGACAAAATAAGATTTGCCGCATGTGTGAATTCGTGCCGCTCGCATAAGCACTCCACATACATGTTGTGCCGCATATCCTTTTGCACAACTACGCGTGGAACCTTTGCCTTCTTAATGTTTTTGGAGCCACGAACCACAATCGAGTACATTGTAGGTCTCAGTCCCACGTATTCTTTGATTGGTTTCAAATTTCTCCAGGACTTTTCTGTTGACGTTATTGGACAGTGGATGGTCCTTTGGATACTCGCTGGTGTCAGACTCGTCCGCGAGGGATGTTTCATCCATGTCCGCGTATACGTCATCGGTGGTAATGTGCATCAGCAATGAGTAGGTATCAGTGTACAGCATCTTGATGTTGTACGTCCTAAATCATCCACGAGCGCACACTGGTACAGTGACATCTACATGCGGCACCGACAGAGCTTCCAGGGCCAGCGGATAATCGTTGTGTGGGTGGCGACGCTTTTCCGGATATTTTAAGTCAATTTCGAAGAAGTATCCGATGTCGCTGTGGCTTTAGTACTCGTGTACGTGTTTGTGTACATCCATGTGTGCGAGATAGATGCACTGAAACTCGCCTACAGGCATTGATTGCATTATCGCCCAACCATAGTAATTGTCGGAGTCAAGATACATGATGTAACTGTGCGGGGCAGAGCAATAGTATCCGTCCACAAGCGGGTTGTTCGCGCGAGCGTAGCGATGGAAATCCCGCCGCGGATATCACGTTCGACGAATAAATGTTGGTCAATGTCAGTGAGTAGTTGATCTTAGTTTTCGATCGTAATGCATGCCAGGCCATTCCTGGCGATAAGAAGTAATGTGTGGGGTCGAGCTTGTATACACGCATGGCTGTAACACGAAAAGTCTCAAATACATCTGCGAACAGCAACACGTCCGTGAGCAAATACAGGACGTGGTAGTCATCAAGATTTTGCATATTTAAGTGAACATCATATCCGCGCAGGCTATGAAGCACAACCGGATTTTTTGTATTGTTTGGGTAAATTCTCAACTGTTTGAATGCGCTGTGTCCAGCTTCTCTGTACGCCCCAGTGATGTGGCAGTGATCGAGCACTTTGGCATGCTTGGACGGCAAAGCCGTCTCGCTGTAAGTTCCTTGCAGATCCAACAATGAGTGGCTGCAGAAAACTAGCTAATATCATTGGTGGTTGTAATGATATCTGCAGACGGTAGAGTTGTTGTTGAATCCATTTCACTGTAACCTTGAGCGATTTAATAAACACCTCATCTAAACCCTGGCCGCAGTATAACATTAGCGGCTCAGTTGTTCCATCGCATCTAACAACAGTGTAGCAAAACTCACATCGGACTTGTGCAGCAACTTGAACCCTGGGGACTTCCTGATCGTTGGAAAGCGAAGCTTCCACGGGAACGTTCAGGCATTCGAAGTCCGCGTAAATCACATACGTGACCTTTATCTTCCGTTGCACATCAGTAAATTTCAAACGTTCTTGCCGGGTTCTGACATGATCGTACGCTACGGCCTCTCGCCGACTCCTCATCAGTAAAAGTCATGGTCGTCAAATAGCTACTGCGTCGTGGATACCTGCACGCAACATCTAAACGGAAACCTATTCCCTTTGTACTTGTTGCTCCGGTACACCATTCTGGAAAATCTTGTGCCCACACATAATGGTGCCGCGCCTTTGGACCATTCAGCAACAACAGACCAACTACGGTCCGCTCGCGTGCATGTGTAGATATTCCAATCGGCTAAAGGCCTTTGTTCCAAGTGAACACATTAACAGTGATGCGAGAGTGTTGAGCCGTTCAAAATTACTGAGGTCAGTAACTTGTATAGGGAATTCTATTTTAACAAACTCAATTTCACCCAATGTGTTGTCGGTATTTTGGAGGCTGATCTGTATGAACGCGTGCGGGACGCAACGCGGACAAGATCGCCCATTCGAAACAGCGGTTGTCATTGTTTTTCACGTTTATCACTGCTTGCCGTGAGATACACGCTGGAGTTGGCATATAACTGGATCCGCGAAAAAGCTTGTACATGGAAAAAGCAACATAAACTTCCGCACATGCAGACGGAGTCCCTCCTGAACCTTCTCGGGTGTAATCGTCAAACATTCTGAGAATCGATGCAAAACCTTTGTTGATTTCATCATTGATGGCTTCAGTGTCTTCGCGGTTGAAGACCACACGGGCACCACTGCGATTGCGGGATAGTAAAATCCGCAACAGTAGTAATTTTCATCTTTTATCCGGAGGTGCCCGCGGGTGGCGAAATCAACGTTGATATAATTCCCGGACGCATGTTTGAGAGAAGCTTCACGGCGTAGCTGCTTGGTTTTGTATGCGCGTGGGATATATGCCCGATAATCTTCGAAATTACGAACGCGCATGTGCAACTTGAACTCTGAGACTTGGATTCGTTGACGAACAAACGCGGCAGTCTCAGCGCCGATAACAGATGCAAAACGGCGACGCTCTTGTTCATCAGCGACCACACGCGCGATTTCGGCCCGGTACGCCCGTGGACGAATCTTGATGTGTAACTACGCTGCTGTTTCATAACGTTGCTTCATGGCTGGATGCGGCTCATCTGCGATTCCTAATATTGCAAGTATATATGTACATCTGCCTTTTTAATACTGCTGGGTATCCTTATTCCTGATTGTTTAAGTTGATTTACATTTGGCATAGCCGTATATAATGTCTAATTGCTTATTCCATCAATAAAGTTTTCGAATGGTTTTACTATACCAGGGTCAGAAACCACAATGGCTTCAATCTTGGCTATTATTTCATTGACTTCTGTATCTTCTCAGTTATTTTTTCACGACGATAGGTTCCACATTCGTGTTGGTAAGTCGGCGCGCGCTATGATACTCGCGAACATATTCACATGGTTGGCAAAGCTGATTAAGCGACCTTATTCAGATACCACGTTTCAGGCAAGGTCGAGTACCAGGGACAACAACTAACGCGAGCAAATGTGATTTATGATATTCATAATGGCATGTTCTGCCACAAAGTTCACATTTTCCAAGGCATGCGCCTTTGCAGAAACTTTAGTCTCTAATTGAATTTTTGGTTGTTTGGATCTGTTGTATGTATCGCCTTTATCTGCCTGCTTTGGTATCATAGCAAACTCAGTATAATCAAAAGGATAGAACTCAATTTTACGGCCATTATACATACAATACGTTTGGTGGATGGTGATGTATGGTATTACCTCAGGCTCTGCAAAATAAACAGGCTCATCTTCGCAAGGCCAACCTGCTCGGATAAAAGTTTCTCAAAAAACCCATTAGGCCAAATTATCCCTAACGATCCGTCACTAAATGTCAAACCATACCGTACACGACCATCCCTTGTTTTTATCCAAAAATAGTAAACGATTTGCCACACTTACTCTCATATATGTCAGCTATGGTCTCTGTTTCTTCATCTTCAAACATACAGTAGTAATCATCACACAGTGCCAGCTGTCTTTCTTCTGCATCGTTGTGAATTTTTTCGTATTTCTTCTCAATGAAGGTGAGTGTGAATGTCATCTATACATTAATTCTCAAGGCATCTCTGTAAATGTGGTGATCCCCGCTGCCTTTGCCGTCTTCACTGGGTATTTTATTGTCTTCGCTCTATTCGCTACAGTTGACTGATGAATCGGTTAACGTCAGCGACTTAAATTTTTCTTGCACAAATTTTATATACTTTACCGAGTGTACGTCGTTCTTCTTTCAATACGATACCTAACTCGACTAACTTATCAAGATGTTCCTGATACGTATTTGAAAAATCATGCAACATCATGTGGACCTCTTTGACAAATCGGTATGACGCATTTAGACGAAATAGTGATTTAATATTTTCTGTGACGTTACAAACAAGCACACCATTGCTCAGGCAATTTGATTCCCTCGTTAGCTACACTCATGAATCCCTTCAAAATACTAGATGTATTAATCGGTGAAGATTTTGAGATTATATATATATATATATATATATATATATATATATATATATATATATATATATATATATATATATATCCGCTGTAATTCTCTAATATAATATTCTCACGCAAATGGTGTCCGCTCGGGCTGTGCTTGTCGATCATTATTTCTTTGTAATGTATTGGCATGGTGCTGTCTTAAGCTGTTGCACACTCATTTCTTACAGTCAGAAGACGTGTTTGCTTAGTGTCAATTACTGTGGTGTGAATTTGCAGCTCCCAATGAGCTCCGAAAAGGCCAAACCACATGCCAGAAGGCTCAGAGCTTTTTTCATGCCAGATTACGTCTGAAAGAATTATGCGCGTCTTGTAATCATAATTGACACGAACTGTATTTCGTCATATGGCGTTCATATTTAGTGTGCAACCAAGCTGAACTAGACCTTTCCTTAATTATAAAAAGTATCATTTTCCGCGAGTGTGATTCGAACCTGAAATGTCTCGATCAATAGTATGACACGCTAACCGATTAGACCACATTAATTTTTAATATATTAAACAACATGACACACCTCCTATATCTCAAATTAATAATTAGCACTTCCACCAATAATAATTTGTTTTTTTTATATCGACTGTGGTCAAGACAGCTTAAGTCGAGAAATTTTGGGCATCCTCTTTGAGAATTAAAAGCGGCGCAGAACACTCCATTTCTTGACTTAAGTTGTCTTATACAATGACATAATACTACATGCTACACGAGGTATAAGCCAGATAGCCGCAATCAATAATAACAGAGATGTAAATATCTGCAGCGGTGTATTTATCTACGGTAACATAATATAGAGGCGCCTCGTGGAAACTTCGCTTGAGAACCCACGCTGGTTACAATCGCAGATAGACGGGTGTGTGAAAAATCCGGAGTGGAGAAAAGTCAATGGGAATATAGAAGGGGTTTAGGGATTAGGAACCGTAATCGGTTGGCCAATCTCATATTCCAATTATGCATCTACTAGTTGATTTTCAGGCAGATGATAAAGGAATGTTATCTCTACCATGCTAGATTGTTGGATGTCTGGCATATTTGCAACTAAAGTGATATGGGGCTTCTGTTTAGGACAGTCGAAGAAGGAGGGATAAAATAGTATGTCCTTCGTTTAGATCACTATGGTGTCCTCACAAAAGGCGGGCGGGGGTCTACTTCAACTATTAACAGGTTGTCTCGTTAACCTGAAAATTATGGTTGTCGTGGATATTATTTATTTTCAAGTTGGTTTAAGTCGTACTTTGATAAATAACACTTTTCTCGGGTTAGATAAGCGGTTAATTTCTACACTAAATAGTTAAAATAATGTTATTAGTAATAGTAAAAAATGCTGGTTATTTCTACACAATAAAAGCTAATGGAACATTATTAATAATTGACATAAATGCGGATCATTTTTACATTAAGGAGCTAACTAAATGTTATTAATAATATAAATGTTCTTTCTACCCTAAAGAGCCAATCAAATTGAAATCATAATATCCAACATAACGGAGATCTGAAGGACACCGATACGAGGTCATGTTGGATTGACCCATCGATTCACCAGTCAAATTATAGCTTTTACATTTATGAAAGTGAAAAACTTCATTCAGAACATATCGTTTTGCGTTATAACTCTCCCTAACACGAAATGCAACGCTCAGTCTGAAAGGCTAGTAAACAAGAAGTGGACCAGAAATTCCAAAGGTCAGCAGGACATGAACATTTATCTGTGCATGTCAGATTTCCTTATTATATGTAAATCTCCATTTAATCAGATTACTAAATAGCTAGTGGATGATAGTCAGAAATTCGGGTTATTTCCACAAATAATAGATAACGAAATATAATTAATAATATAAATTTGATTACTGACAATTGAAATAAAGTATTTCCATGTGAGGAAGATATTGGAAGTAGGGTGGAACGAACAGAACGAATTATAATTACTTATCATAAAATTTTGTGGGGTGGGCATTTAGATCGTTTTTTTGGACACGAGGTATAAGAGTGTAGCTTACTCTGAAATATAACTGTTTTAGTCAACAATAGGCCTATCAAAATACCAAAGTCAATCTTTAAAGAGAGGGGAGTGGAAAGAGTTGTCAATCAGATATGCATGATGCATAAAAGGCTTTTCGATCATGATAAATAATGAATATTACTCCATAGGTGTTATAGTGGTTCCCGGGGCAGCTGGTGGGACCTTTTTAGGCGGCCTGATGTGCCGATGCATGAGGCTGAAGGTCAAGGGCATGACCAGATTTTCCTTCATCGCGTGCCTCCTTGCATCTATTTCTTTCGCCGGCCTCTTCCTCAGATGTGAACAGTCTAAAATGGCGGGCGTCAACCACCTCTATAGCAACAGGTAAAATCTGGATTGTCTTTAAGGACACAAACCTAAAATTCCCTGGATACGATAGTATTTTCTTATTGTCTTCTCCAGTCTACTACTAGATATTGAATATTTATTATTAATTTGTTTTTAAGAAAATCTGTTTTATGGACTCATTGTACTATTGCTTCAATATTTCATTGAAGCATTGTACTATTGCTTCAATATTTGGATGGAATAGAATGATGTAACTATTTTATTTTACTTAAGACACTAACTTCAATTTCTATAGGAATCATGAAGTCGTGAAGCTTGAAATTCTATTGCAAACATAATGTGTAATATATTTGGAAGCTTCGTGATTTTATGAATTCTGTAAAATATGACGTTCAATTCTTATAATTACAAATAAACAAATAATAATTAATCTCAAGAAATAAGTAACACAAAAATGGCGCATTAATACATATGTTGTTGCTTTCTGGTGTTATGAACTGATAAGTTCTAGTTTTCTGCGATACGTGATGCAATTTTAATCAATCTTATTGTTTGTTACAAAGGCTTGGTGAAAAGATTGTAAATAATACAGTGTAAATAAACATAAAGATTGTGTTACAACTTATATGTTCATCTGGGATTTTACTTATGTCTTATACCTCAGATGGCTTTATGGAAACGTACCTTAAGGTACGGTCCTGTGTACGTTGTGCATCCTCCGTCTTCCGTCGAGAGTCGTCTGTCAACGATAGCTATTTAAATCTCCTTTCCAAAAATAAATGGACAAATTCAAACCACACTTTGAAGAGAGAATTATGGCATGCAGTTCTTTCAAATTTATCAAAAACCGCTAATCAAAATTTGAACAAAAATTGACAGATTTCATTCCGGCATAAAGACTTTTCAAATTTGTGCGAATGATGTGCGTCCGCCATACAATTTGACCACCGTTTGTAAAAACATCAAAACCTTTAAACAAGTTCTTCTCTCGAGCTACGGAACAAATAATGATCAAATTTTTAAAAGATTCTGGAATGAATGCCTTTAACGTTTTATAGAAATGATAAAGATCGGCCATCAAATATGGCTGACATTACTAAAAATACACAACTCTTCAAACTACTTCTTGCTAGAATACACTGAATAAAATGTATCCACATTGACAGAAAGCATCCTCGTATGTTGTTTGTTGAATGTCACACAAAGAATGCAGGTCCGCTATTAAACATGGCCACACGTAAAAACAATAGAAAAACCTCCAAACTACTTCTTTTACAAAAGCCCTACACACAATTTGACCAAATCTATAGAAAAATACCGTAACATGAAGACCTTTCAATTTCATGCTATTATACAAAATATAGCATATCCGCCGTCCATAGCAATAGAATTAATTTCAAAAAACGTCTTCTCAACAACCACTGAATAGACATTTGACTAAGTTTAACAGAAAACGTTCTGGCATTAAGGCCTTTCAATCTTGTTTAAATGATACAGATTCGCTATAAAATATGGATGTCGTTAGTAGAAATGGAACAATATTTAACTAACTTCACACAAAGAAGACTGAGCAGAACTTGACGTAAGTTGACCGGACGCATCTTTGCATGAAGTCCCTTCAACACTATATTAATGGTGTCAAGCATGAAGTCCTTTCAAGACTATATTAATGGTGTCAAGCATGAAGTCCTTTCAAGACTATATTAATGGTGTAGATTCGGCCTCAGCTACTAAAATAGAAAAACCTTTAAATTACTCTTCTTGAAATGAAAACTGGTCACATAAAGCAATCCGGCATAAAGTCTTTTAAGCTTGCAAAAATGATTGTGATCTGCCATCCAATTCATTTGCCATTACTAAACATGAAAACAAAAAATCCACAAACCTTTAAATGTCTGAAAGCATCATCCTAACCCATATTTCTTGGCCAACTACCCCGTAATTTGGCTCTGATGTCTATAGTTGAAAGGTGAGCTATCTCTTGCCCGTTCGAGCCACTTGTTTTTGCAGGTCTGGAGACAAACTCTCGCTCACCGTCCAGTGTAACTCTGAGTGCAATTGCAATACGAAATTTTATGAACCAGTCTTTGATAGTGCCGGACTACGCTATTTCTCCGCCTGCTATGCTGGATGTTCCACCACAGTCAGTCCCGGGAAGGTTTGTCAGTTTTATTGTTTCATGTACAATTTAATCAAATTTTTTAATCAATATGAAATAGTCCATTATAAATTGTTCAACTGTAATTTACGGGCCATTTTACCTACTAATAATTCTTCCATACAGTGTGTTCATCACTGGACGTATTTCCAAATCAAATAAAGAGCAATTTATTACTTATTTTATACAGCATCCCTTAGAACAGTAGTAGTTACATATTTGCGGATTATGGGACACTTAACCAGCTAAACTTCAGTTTAAACTGGTTAAACAGTTTTAATCCACTTTAAACTGGTTTCAAATTTTAAACTAACATGTGACCATGCGCATTTTTAAATGAAAAACCATAGTTCACCTCTCTCTTATCCTCCATATTTTGATCACTGGCTTTCAAAACAGATGTTATAACAGCACACATTCCCGAGGTCACATATGCCACTGACGTTCAAGTTTAGTTGTTATAATAACAGGGCTAACGGCCCAGGTCCGTTGATCTTCAAAATATTACGACTCCTGATTCACTTAACCTCGCAGCGTCTAAGACACTTGACCTTTGGCCTTCACCCTATGCCACTGGTCCTCAAAATATTTATTAAAAAAACAAAATTCAGGACAAACGATTTTTAAATTAGTTGTTATAACAGCAAAAAAAGAGGAATATGGGCTTTCTACTCTAGACGTCATCAAATTAGTTGTTATAGCAACAAAAAACCCTAGGTCGGCGACTGTCAAAATAGTTGTTATAACAACAAGACCACACGCCAACTGACACTCAACATTTTTTTTTATAACAACAGGGCAACCCAAACACCAAACGTTATAGGTTAAAAACCAGCGTATGTCCCCAATTTTATTATTTTTAAAAGGCAGAACTGTATACATTTTCAAACATTTTGCTTTGCTTTCGTTTTGAGTTTGATTCGAAATGTGGAACGAAAAATTGAAATTAAGCTTGTGTTCAATCTAAAAAGGATGAAAATCGCCTTACAGATGGTCAAACTGGGGCTTTCTTTGTCTAAAAATAGAACTTGACGACGTGTAATATGGTCATGTGACAAATCAAAATGATAATCTAAGGCGCAAACGGCTTGAGAGTGGATGTTTATGCTTTCACATTAATTTATGTGATAATAAAAGACTATCTACTGCTGCCGCCGATGAGCTAAAAGAGTTTTAATGCATATTAAAGTACTCTCCTTGAAGAAAAGTTGTTTTTATACGTAGTTTTAGAGCTGTGGATCAAGCAAGTAATTTGCATTGTAATGGGATCGTGAGGGTCATCTCAAAGTGATACTAATTGAAAATCTACGTTATAAATCTCTCTCTCTCTCTCTCTCTATCTCTCGTAAAATAAAAGAATAAAAGGATGAGCCCTCTATCTGTTTATCTATATGGTAAATACATAATACACCTAAGTTCACCCACAGTAAAGTTAATAACTGAAGCTGTATATAGGAGCTTTAGCATTGACATGGAAGAGATGGACCCACACACATAGATGAACAAAGTTAATCCCATATACCGCAAATGGAAGAGATGGACCCACACACATAGATGAACAAAGTTAATCCCATATACCGCCAGCTTATTGACATGAAAGTATAAAAGGAAATATTTTGAACATGTTGCAACTCTTGACTCCTTTTTAAGAAATTAAGTGAAATATATTGAGGTTACTGAAACATACTTTAAAAGATATGGTTCACTAGGGTAACATTGAAATAAAAGTAACAAAACATAATAGTAATTTGCATGTTAAACTGGGTTCAGAGATTTTTCTCCTGAACAGATGATAAATGAACAATATATGATATTGTATGTGTCTTGTCTCACTTTCTATGAATCTCCCAGCAGCTGGAATACTCCTCATATACTTAACCTATTAAACAAATATGTTCATGTCGAAACTTCTTTGGAACCAAACTTTGTGTCATATTCAACTTATAGAAAGTTCTTTTCAGAAAAGAAATCTTGAGAAAAGCACCATGTTGGCATTCTCTTACCTTCTATACATTATTAACCCCATACCACTATAGGCACATGCACACAAAATTGATGAAAATTCCACTATAAAGGTGGCTAAGATGCACATACTCAAAGCACCCAAAATTTCACATCAGTGTCACAATGGTTGATGGTAAAAGCATGTAGAATAACCCTCTCAAAGTCTACAATTTTGATTTTGAATATGGTATCAAAACAATGAGATGTGATGCAACCTCCATGCTTTTATGCTTTTAAGTAACAAGAGTACCACACAGCACATTATATGCCCATCTTAGAGTTACAGACCTACCAGCTGCATGTGTGGAGCTGGATAAAATTTCATCCAAATATATGAAGTGATTAAAAGTGACAGCCTATATAAGGAAACAGGCCAGTGACTTCCCTTGTTTTTGACTTTATCCTTTGGGGCAGAGGGTATGCCTATGAATACGTGAGACACTATCAAGTCCAGATATACAGCAGGCAATAGGTGGACGCTGATTTATATCTTACCTGGCTGTGACCTTAACCTTGAGACTGAGGTCATGGCTATGGTTTTATGTCTGTTACTGCGTTTACAATTTTGGAAGTTACGACTCCAAACAAATAAGGCAATGTCTACCTTTGACCTTTACATGAGAAACATGAAAGTGACAAATTTGGCAGCCTTGTCTTACATATGTGTAAAACTTTACCAATTGTCACAGCACTACTTCTATCTGATTCAGATTTACAAACATCACACTTAAAGCAAAAGTAACCTTAGTATGTGACCTTGACCTTCAAGAAAGAATAAGAACACACTCTCTAGTTCTCATGTGTAAATTTATACAATATCATCCAGCCAATAGACTAATTTCAGTACACCTTCCTTGCAGAATAATATTGGAAGATTTTGTAGAAAATTACACAAGTATCCATGCACATTGATTCCACATTTTCTTCAGGAAGAATGTAGCCAGTGTCACTTGTACAGTTTTCACACTGGATGATTGCATGTGACCCATCAAATTCAGTGTGATACAGGAAAATACATATAATTACGTAAATGACATGGCATCGCATATCACTACGATTCTAAACTATATGGCTAGGCGCGTATGGCCTGATCCAGGGGAATTTATTATACTGTAAATGTGTATTTCTCTTTCCTATCAAGTTAGTGTGTGGGGACCTTAACAGCTTCCAAGTTATGAGCCAAGGTCAATTTCCCAACGACAGGGGAACAACCCAAGGTCTGTGCTGGCTACATGTTTAATTTTGACTCCTCGTGCCCTTCAAAACTATATATAGTTATGGGCTGGGGATCTCAACAGTTTTCAAGTGATGACCCAAGAGCAAGTCTCCTTCTTCAGAGTCTGTACTGGAAATGTGTCTGATTTCTTCTCACGTCCTTCAATCAATATATGGTTAGAAGATGTAGATCTCCGTTGTTTCCAAACTATGACCCAGGGGCAAGTCCCCAACCTAAGGGGATTGACCCATTATCTGTATTGGATGTACCGGTATGTCTGGTTCTGTCTCACGTTCTTTAAACCTATGTGTATATGGTTATTGGGTATGGATCTCAACATTTTCTAAGTTGTGAGCCAGGGGCAGCATACCCACAGGCACCATCCCTGGGGCACTACCAGAGAGTGTAACCCAAAAGCCCAGTGCATACGTTGTAGCCATGGCCTTGAAGATAACACAAACCAACTTTCAGATATATACCTACAATACTTCAAATATTTAAACTTTTGGAAAAATAAATAACTGTCCCTAGACACTTTTCCCATCACAACAGTCATAATTAAAATTTTAAAACCAATATATGCATCTTAAGACTACCCCTAATCATATCCCAAACTTTAAAATTTCTGTCTTTAATGGTGTAGCAGACATAATACATTATTAATGGAGGCATAAACAGACCGACAGACAGGTAGGAAGACATAAACCCCACTTTTTAAAAGATGCATGGGAATAAAAGTCTTTGTTCATTTTGTTTTTACTTATTTAAACATTATGACTGGCAATGATACTTATGAAAAGATTGCAAATACTATCAATACTCAGAGAACAATCTGTGGTTGATTGACAAAGTACACCTTCTATGAAACAGCTTTTCATGACATGAGAAACATAAAACAAATCTACATATATTTAAACTTAATGATATCGTTAATAACTACACACATTAACTATACTAACAAGACTTTTGTTTTAATTTTCAATACTAATTTCACTTTTATTACAACTATACACAACTTAAACTCTAGCAGAAATATTATTTTTCATTTACCCTATGAATATCATGTTCTAATTGTCTTCTAATTTTTCATAAATTATCAATTTTTCATTGAATTGTCATGACTGTAGAAGGAATGGATGTGAGGTGCATAATAGTATAGAATGAGAAAAGGAAAACCTCCAATAACAGCCTATGCATATTGCAGTTGAATATTATTATTATTATTATTATTATTATTATTATTATTATTATTATTAATGTTGCTGTTGTTGTTGTTGTTGTTGTTGTTGTTATTGTTATTAATATTATTACCACAAGTTTCATAATTAGAAAAATAAAGCGTTTAAAGCTTGTGGTTTCTGTGTGAAGCTGTCACGGTATTAGTTATAGCAGAGTTCCTCAGACTACCAGGTATTCAAAGTCCGCATGAGTTGGCAACAACAAAATTTGATTTCTTCCCTTCAGATAATAATTGTAAAAGATGCTGAAATTATTATCTATATTATGATACTGGACAGCACCACTATTTTACATTCAAACATTCATACATAACATCATTTTTCTCCTTCCAAGAAAACAAATTTTAATGTATTTTCTTTATCAGAAACTGTACAACCCATTTATTGGATGCACTGTAGGTAAAATACAGATCTGATCAAGGTAAAAAAATATACGTAGAATCCTTCACCATAACAGTTACACTGCAGTAAGTGTAAGCTAAGTTCACAATGAGTCTAAACAGACAAAAGAGTTTTGGATTCTAATATATGAGAGTCACTGCCAGGCATCAATTATGTTGGCCTGAATAGTTCTGTTATATAGTTGTTTTAAAGGTACTTTATGTGATGTGATACCTGAAATAAATAAAAATTAAAATAAGGAATATAAACTAAAACAAATTCATGAAGTATGATGCCCCGCTGAATGCATCTGCAGTACATACAATGAGCAACGAAGACATGTTGAGTAAAGCAACTGATTTGTGGTTTAACAGTAACAGTTTTCTGAATTAAACAATATTAATGACATTAGAGACAGTTTCTGGTTATGTAGA
The DNA here is from genome assembly GCA_029931535.1 of Margaritifera margaritifera. NCBI lineage: Eukaryota > Metazoa > Mollusca > Bivalvia > Unionida > Margaritiferidae > Margaritifera > Margaritifera margaritifera. The sequence continues at coordinate 409,618 of JAQPZY010001607.1, forward strand.
TAGCATGCACTGCACAGTCATGCACTCAAGTAAAGGGGAAAAGTATGAGAGTATATATCAACGCCTTCACTCTCCGCGTTAATTTAAAGTAACGGTAACTTTATTTATTATATTGAATGTATATTCATTCCTCCATGTTTAATGTTTGTAAAAATATCCTTGTGACTTAAATTTGCTGCAACCATCGACTGCAAATCATGGTATCAACTAGATCAAGCTTCAAGTCTGAAAGTTTGAAGCCGATTATCTATGTAAGCCCAAATGTTTGACACCTACCTTATGGGACAGAAAGTTGTGTTTTTACAAGACAACAATCCTCTAGAGTTTTCTGGAATTTTATATTTTTTCATAGTATACAGTAGTGCTCCTTTAAAACTCTGTGAATACAAACAAGTATGAAAAGGTTTAGATATATCAATTATGGAATTCAGAATTAGAAAACTTACAAGTAACGCACGTTACTCTTGTTCTGCATCCATTTTACCACATTTACATTTTCACTATTTCATGGCAAAACATTTTCACCATATACAGTTAAATCTATATTACAACAAAAATGACCATTTTGACTGCAAGCGACTAAACATTTTTTTCTCAAAAAACCACACTTTTTAATTTTATAGTGATAACACAGTGAATATATACAAGGCACATAGTGATATGAAATTTTGACAAAATCAATTAAACCGGGCAGTATGGATGGCAAAATAGGGATCTGGAATATATTTTTGGCATTTATCCGCTGACAGTATACCACACTTAGTACGATATATATATATATATATATATATATATATATATATATATATATATATATATATATATATATATATATATATCTGTGTATGTGTGTGTGTGTGTTTTATGTATACCTTCAGATAAGAAAACTACTGTCTGAATGTTTAATGCCATTATCATATGATAAAGCACTTAACCCAAGAATCAACACTATAGATCTAATTACATTTGAATTAATTTGTAATAACTTTAATATCCCACCATATGATGATTGGAAATATTCACAAGGAAAAAATATTTAATGTTGTTAATGGGCCTAGAACGTATTACAAAATAGAGAGGGATATGACAGATGATGAAATAAGGAGATAAGTAGACGGGAAACATACGAAATTAGACAAATGGTGGAATAAAGGATGGCATATGGGATACAGTTATGAAAAATATAACACTTAAGAAGAAGAAGAAGGACTTATTTTCATCCAGATTGCAACGACCTAAGAAGTGAAGGAATATCGCGTCTAAATCAGAGTATTGGATCATATGTGATTTCTATTTTAAGTTCTCAATCACACAATAGAACAGGTATTACACAGTCCATTTCTACTGTTTATAACACCGTAGAAACGTTTTTTTGAATATTTAATATTAGGTGCTAATGGTTATGATTCAGATGAAAACGTCAACAAAAAAAACAAAAATTATTTTAACAATATTTTTTAGATTAATACCTTAAACTAGAATATGAAGTTGGTAGTATGGCTATGAAAATAATTGGTAGTATAGTAGATTATAATAATAATTTACAAGAGTCATCAGTTTCATTTAAGCTAGGAATAAATCTTACTGTAAATACCAACGTGATAAAGAATACAACAAGGTGAAAAGTGTCTGTAATTATTCATCAAAAGACAGACAACAAAGATTTTAAGGTTAATACTAAGTATGTAGACATACCTACAGTGACGAAAACTAATGTTCCTTATAAAAAAAAAGATTTAGATCATGAAACAAACGAGTTGATTATTAGTATGCATTTGTTTACAGGAGCTAGTGCAATTTACTTTTGAAACAAATTAACAGATCAACAGGTTAGTGTTACAGATAAGTTATAAATAAGTTAATCGCCAATCCTTCGTGTTACTAAAAATACACGTTTTAGCACAATTACAGAGAAAAGCTAATTAATAAAATATTTCAGGCTGATTTTATAAGCCAGCTTACCACATTACTAATTATACCAGACAATGCTGCTAATGCTTTTTTAATTAAGTTAGATGAATATTCAGCAGTATTTATATACTCTTTTGAATTAATCAATTACCGAACCCACACTACCGCTGCTGCCACCGTTGCTACCGCTTCCCACTGTTAATCCGTTTAAAAAAAATTATGCGGTCATTATTTAAATAGCTGTACAAATAATAACGAATCTCCCTCCCTATTACAAACATCTTTCACGGAGATGTCATCTCATACGATGTTAATAGTCGATATAAAATTACAAAGAAGCACTATACGCAGAATAAATATCAAAATTAAAAATTAAAACTCAAAAGTAACAGATTTTAATATTATGCCAATTATATATATACTTGAAATATGTCAAGCAAAGTAATTTTGCCATCGCGTTCCTTGCGAACAGTATCTACGCTCGCACAATATGTAAACTCAAACAAAGGGGAAATAATCTGCCTGTTTCATGTTCAATATATGATAGAAATATTTTTAATAGCCCCAAGTGGCGATAGTTTTACAATCATATAGAAAGATGAAAAAGATGAAGCAATAAGTCAGACACTAAAGAATGTTTCAAACAGTAACAACAATCGTATTACAAGTTTAGCAGATCAGATAGAAACAGCTTTTGCAGCTAATAGAAGTTTTGTACAAATATTCTCAGGTACAAAAGACTTTGGAGTATACTAATTTGAAAGATATAAAACATGGAGAGAATAAGTTAATAATACATTATATATTAAACCCTCAGAACTGCAAAAATAAACAGATTATAAAAAGAGAAAGATTTAAGATGTTCAAGATTTATTTGCCGAGAGATCAAGAATTTTATTAACTGCTTTACAAAGTTTACGAACTGTTAGAGAAGAATCAAACATACAGAAATTATTGGGACCAATTGGCCATGGGATAAATGCTCAAATATCAGCCTTAAAGAGTGACGAGAATGAAATAAAGAAGTCTCTGAAACATTATAATACATTACAATGACAACTTCAGCAGTTGCAGAAAGAATTAGACGATGAGAAGAAACATGATGATGAAAATACTAAAAAGTTAGCTGAGGACATTAAAGCTGGTGTGAAAAAGTTGGGAGATAGACTGGAAGCGTAAATATTAGTCTTTCACAATTACAAAGGAAGAATGACTTTGAAAAGTCAATAAACTAATAGAGGACTTTAAAATAATGTTAATAGAGGACTTTAAAATAATGTTAATGTGAATGCAACTACCTTCGATTCATCTGTTTAAGATTTGAGCAATAAAATAAGTTATTGAAATAACAGGACTTAGTTACTCTCAGAAACGAAATATCTGCAGGAACAGACACATGTCAAACAGATAGTAAAGTATATGTTGACAAAGAACTTCTTAATAATATTGGTGGTATAAAAGGAAGTATTGAGGAGTTAGATGAAAAGGTTAAACGATTAAGAAGAGATTTTAATGATTAAGAACAAAAAATAACCCCCGAAACAGACAAAATCAAAACGAAATTTATGAATTGAAAGACATTAATAATGCCGTAGATGACAAACTTTAACATTAAGTGAATAAATTGATACAGCTCAATCAGAAATAGAGAAAAGAGTATTTCAATTGATGATATTAAAAAAGGTTGCATGGTCGTAATACAAGGAACAAACTGGAAGTGTATTACTTTTTTCTTTTAGTTAAAGACCAAAAGGTTATATGTTTGTTGACAATAACACATCACCATATATATATATATATATATATATATATATATATATATATATATATATATATATATATGCTTATGATTCTTTTGCTGAGAATATAATACACAAAATACAGTTGTGAATTTCATATTTAATGAGAGATAAATATAAATAATTAATTCACGATAGTCGTCTATCAAAGAAGAAATACTTGAAGCTCGACTATTATAATATTGTATAATTGGAATAAAAGCATTATTTGCAAGAAAACATTATTCTATTTATTTAAGGTTGATTAGTTAAATATATTGGTTATAATAGATTAGTGTCAGAGTTTACTACTAATAACACACAACAAATGAGCTATCATTAAATAGCAGGAGCAGCAGTAATAATCGAGGAAACACTTGTTAACGCTTTAGCATTAACAAGAAGTCATTTTCTCTTCAAGGTATTTGATTCTGATGTAGCTCATGCATAAAGAAACAAGATATTACTTGAGGATATGCAGAGAGAAACTATTGAGTTCGATGAAAACAGAACAAAGACACTTGGTTATATATGAAACATTAGATTTCCCTTCAAGACTGTACTTGGATAGCGTATCCCATTTAATTATATATGTTGTATTACCTTATTAATATTATTTGCACTGTAAAAATGCCATGTTAATTATAATAGTTATATACGGTACTAAGCACGTGTCTCGCAATCGGCCAGTACGTATATTTACACCTGTAGCATCCATAACCTTTGACTTCTTTAGGAGAGAGAAGTAGAACGCGATTTATCAAACTATACTAAATACATGTATGAAGGGAAATGGACGCCAGAACTACTTTGCTAGGGACTGCTTTGCTGGGAATATTTCATAGGCCAACCTTGAGTTATTACAATATAGTAAATATATCTGTCCAGGGGATAATTAAACTATATAAATTTAGGAATATGGGTAATTTCTTGAATGGTCTAGACTGGGTCTTAAATCGACGTGGCTTTTCTTACTGCGTGATAAAATAAAACAGGCATTAGTGTATTTGCTATAGACCTAGATAATTTATTATAGTACGGGACGGGACTGCTTCGTTGTATATATTATTAGTAAAGAAGTTATTTATCTCAGCTAGCTAACAGCTATCAGTCAGTGTTAAAAAGCTTCTCTTTTCAATCATGACAACATATTTCGACACAAATATTTGATATAGTAAAATATCTGTATAATTTCAGTATGGCACTTAACACTAGTCTTAATGTTAGAGAGATTCTTCAACACTTTTGTTGATGCAGAAAACTTGGATTAAGTGGAACCATCTTTTTCGATCATTTTCTATCATTCTCCTGTATATATTGTCCCTACTGTAACTACCATTTTACATTCACATCAGGTGTTCAGTAACTGTTCTTGCGTAGCCGTCCAACCCGGACAGAACAGTTCTATTGTTACTACAAAAGCGAGCCAGTCAAATTGCAACCTGTTGTATGTGTTTCTGCCCCTTATGTGTGTTGCCGTCTTTTTTTCCTGTTTTGCGTATGTACCGTCTGAATCCGCCGTTCTGAGGTAAGAACTTTCATTGTTTCTTATTATTAACCCTCAATGGTAGTTTTTTATTGATGTTTTGTACTCGTACATATTAATTTTATAATAAATTGTCTGACTTTTTTTCCTCAATGGAAAGTTTATATTTATGTTTTGTACTCGTACATATTAATTTATAATAAATAGTCTGACTTTTATTCCTCGATTTCCATTCACCATCTTATAGGTCTTTCTATGCCAGAATGGGACAGAACTTAGGATTGTTTTCTTGCATCGGTTACGTCCCTCGTAAATATTGTAAAGTAACTTGAGGTCTCACTGGACAGATTTTTCGGAGCATTTTCATCGCATGAAAACAGATTTCAGAAAAATGACAATGATTTTTGTGCAAAGCATGCTCGTAAGATTTTTATTACCCTATTCAGTTTAATTCCTTGTACAACTAATAGCCTTTATGCTGAATCGTAACTACTGTAACAAGATGAAGCTGGGATTGGATTTAGCGAAGACAATGAACACAGTTTCGTGAATGAGATATTAATTTATAACGTAATTGAACGATGAATGAATCTGACACCATACTAGTGCGCATAAAGTCAAACAATGGATTTCACAGAATGATGCGCACAGAGCTCAACAATGGATATATGAAAATTATATCGTTTCTAAATAGAACTAATCAGAACATGTAACTTCAATGAGTAATCAAACGATAATCAACGTATGTAACTCATAAACAAATGTGATTGAGATATTCATCTATCACCAGGGATGATAAATGTATAGCATTTATGAACAAATATGATTTATATATGAATCTATCACTATCAATGATCAATGTATAGAATTTATAAAGAAATATTAATGATGTATAGTGCATCACAAGTACGATTCGTGTATAAATAAAATTTGTCTCATATAGCGATATTGAATTATATTGATTAACGAGTGGAACATATGAAATGTATCTAGTAGCGTCTAGTCGATGATCACGAGATATTTTCGGTTCCACAGCCCTTGTCGAATAGTCAAGGAGCAACCACGCGTGGCCCGCTCCTCCCAGTCTGCCGAATGATTCATCGAGAAACCTTGTCCCCTGCCGACCCGTTGTTTCGAACCTTTGGCCCCTCGCTGCGAGTAAACCAATACCGGCCTCCAAGTCAACGTCACCATCGACCGCAGCATCCGGGTGATACGAAATCTCACAAACTTCTACGACTCCACGTGAAACAACTAAAAATACAATAGCTGAGCAGTGTAATACACGAGACACAGTTAACTACGAATATAATGATATACTTTACACATGCACGTACATGAATTGGCTTCGTTACTCATTAAATTATTTCATTAGAACAATGTACGAGATTATTATTATAATAAAATGTTCGTATATGAATCGGTGTCAAACAAGGATAACTTCTTTGGATTATAACAACCCGAACATTACTGATCATTTAATGCATTCGACATATAATTGAACTCAACTTGTCTGTTCAATTATTAAAACAAATGATTAACTTGAAACAGACTACATTCTATCCAATAACATGGCGTTACGGGACATAGGCCTGAATTTCTAGAAAATTTAGAATAAATTCCCAAATATTCAATATATTTATAAGAAAATCACATTAAACGTTTAAATACACACAATGTCGTGACAACTGACACTAACCTCTCTTTAATAATGTTCCTTTTATACACTCATGCCTTCTTCCTTAAAAATGAGCGTGGTGTCAAATTAGAAAACTATCCAATGTGACTTTAAGATTTTTACGTACGAGTTTGATTGGGAGAAAAATATCTCAGCTCCCCAACTTTGGGGAGTTCTGAATAAAACGCCACCTTAAAAGGTGTCAAATTCTAAATAGTTTTCTTGCTACAATTTATTGCATTTGTCATGATATCATATGGAGCAACAGCCACCAGCAACCTTCACACTTGAACTTGTACCATCCCCACTTAAACCTAAAATTACCTTTATAACGTGTCAGTTTCATCATTTTTCATAGATGATAACCCCTGTAGTGTTTAGTGCTTGGTCCTATTAATGTCATACTTGATGTACCCTGTAGTGTTTGTGCTTGGTCCTATTAATGTCATACCTGACGTACCCTGTAGTGTTAGTGACTGGTCATATTAATGTTATACTTGATATATCCTGTAGTGTTTGTGATTGGTCATATTAATGTCATACTTGACGTGCCCTGTATTGTTAGTGCTTGGTCCTATTAATGTCATACTTGTTGTACCATGTAGTGTTAGTATTTGGCCATATTAATGACATAATTGATGTACCCTGTTGTACTAGTGCTTTGTCATAATAATGATATATTTGATGTACCGTGGAGTGTTAGTGATGTTTCCTATTAATGACATAATCGATGTACCCTGTAGTATTAGTGATTGGTCCTATTAATGCAATACTTAATGTGCTCTGTAGTGTTAGTGATTTGTCCTATTAATGACATGTTTGATGTGCTCTGTAGTGTTAGTGACTGGACCTATTACTTACATACTTTATGTACCCTGTAGTATTAGTGATTGGTCCTATTAATGTAATACTTAATATACTCTGTAGTGTTAGTGATTGGTAATACTAATGACATACTTGATGTACCCTGCCGTGTTAGTGATTAGTCAAGTTAATGTCATAATATCTACCGAATAGTGTTAGTGCTAGGTCCTAATAATGACATACTTGATGTACCCTGTATTATTAGTGCTTGGTCCTATTAATGACATATTTGATGTACCCTGTAGTGTTAGTGACTGGCCCTATTAATTATACAGTGCAACGCCAGCAGTACAATTCTTTGTGAAACCTCAAAATGTAGTGACTAAAACATGTAAATGAATTGAGTTGTTTCTCTGTGCAAAATGTAGGTATTGAAGAGATTGAAAAGTGAACGAAGCACATCATAAATAAACTGATATGCACCCTTTTAATGATTAGGTCAAATCTGTGAGACAAGAGAGAAATCTGGGAGCACAGTGTAAGAGAGGTAACTCCTCTGGTAACCCAAAATATATGATCCAATGTTTGTCCACTCAGCCTGTGCTGTTACCGTCGGAACAGTTTGCTTACAGTAGCCCTTTAGATTTGTCTCCCCTTTTTAACTCTTCTTCATAAATATCAGTTTTCTTTTTTCGTTTGTAATACGTCCAGGCAGGAATGTGAACGTGCTTCCACAGCTCTTTCCGTGGAATCTGAAGCCCACCACAGTGTGAATAGCTTTGTAAATCATCGGTAATGACTCGTAGATTTAATTTCTGATATGGATGTTAATTGAAAGTGACAATCAGTTCCGATATAGTGATCGATAATAATACGCAATGTCATGTCTCCTGCGAGTGCATTTGATACCCTTTTTTGTGTCGGATTCATCATAAACCTTCTTTTTGTGTTATCATTTAACCCTCTTAATAACAATCTTCGATAAGTCACAGCAGAGATGTTAATTGGGACATACCTTATCGTGAATTTAAAATGTATGGAAAGTACATAATGGACATTAATTCATCAGTGAATTACAAAGTATGGAAGCACATAATGGACGTTGATTCATTTGTGAATTTAAAGTATGGAAAGACATAACAAACCTTTAACTTTCGATATATGCCGATTGTTTAAGTAGTACAGATACGTTTCTTTAATTTAATGTAAATGTAATAATTTTCATATTTTGTAATAGTTGTATTTTCATTTTTTACAGCTTTTTACCCTAGTTTGATGAGAGTTCTCGCCTACGAATAAAAACAGTATTTGAACATAATATGATGTATTGTGTCTTGAATACTAGAAAGTTCAAGGGTTATGCTAACTGTTAATACTAGAGAGCTCAAGGGTTATGCTAACTGTTAATACTAGAGAGCTCAAGGGTTATGCTAACTGTTAATACTAGAGAGCTCAAGGGTTATGCTAACTGTTAATACTAGAGAGCTCAAGGGTTATGCTAACTGTTAATACTAGAGAGCTCAAGGGTTATGCTAACTGTAATTCCTCCTGAGGAAAGGCAGTATAAGCCTCATCATTATGAAAACTTAAAGAATGAAATCCTATACCCAGATTTATCCTCTGCTGGTGAGACAATATTCATGTGAAGTTTATATGTTAAGAACACTAAGAATTTCACGTTTGGGTTATTTCAATACTGGTCAGCTCGTGTTGTTGCTGAAGCTGTTGTTTAAAGAATTTTATTTATTGTTATTATTTTTTATTCAAGTTTCAGTATTTTGTGTGAATTTATGAACACAAGGTTCATGCAGTATTACTTCTCACATCGCAGAAACAAATTAGGAGTGTCAAAACACGGAACTTTCCAGTGAGATCTGAAGATCTCATTAAACAGGTTTTATACCAGGGGACTTAACTCTGTTTTTAACCTAGGATTTGTTTTATTATTAATATTTTTTTTTTTTTTTTATTTGGTTGGCTAGTCCATGTGTTTTGTTATCAAAACATTTCTAAAACCCAGTGTGTTTCCTTTATGAATTAGAAGTGATACACAGTTTCTTCTGTGCATTTTATTTCAGCTAAACCACACATTTGTTGTTTTTTTATTAAATGCTTTGAGTTAAGAAATTGCTTTATCTTTGTGCATTTTCTACACAAATAAAACCTATATTATAAATATATAAATATAAAAGATAATTGGAAGAAAAAAATAACACTGTCCTATTGAGAAGGAATTGAAAAAAAATATATATTTCTTAAACGCTCTCACAAAATTAAAATGACATAATAAAATGCATGGGTATATGTACATCTCTCATTACAAATATGCATCTTTGTGTCTGTTGGGTGTAGTACTAAAAACCAAACACGAAACATGTTTTTATTGTATCACTGAAAAGCCTTAAACCAAATTCATTTCGTTTGTGGATATCGTAAAGCTGACCCATCACAAAATCAACAAAGATGAATAAAGATGCAGAGGATCTTGTGTCCTAGGTGATTAAATGATATGCACTATTTCCAGTAATGTTCAATAATTTGTTATTCTGTATATAGTCATCGCAAGATCAGCAAATCCATATCGTGTTTTCTAGTGTTGTGAGCTTCTTAAGGAAAATGTACTGTAGAATATATGATATTGCCCATTCGTTCGTACGTACGTACAGTAGTGCTCGGGTTCAATAATGCACTTTGTTTAACTCCTGATACACGAAGGATAGACTGTCATACTCTGGCATACGATTACAACCGAAAAGTTCATGGGTACGAAACTTTTAAACCCTGACATGTAACATTAGGTGGATTTGGGGGCAAAGAAAGCTGGTTGGACGAGGGTATAAAAAGGAAATTAAGAAAAGGAGCATGGTCCTGATCTAAGAGAACTGTACTATGAATTTGATTGAATAAATTCTACAAGAATAAAGCTTATTTAATTAGCCTTATTTTTTTATTTTTTTTTTTTTTTTTTTTTAGATGCATCCATGATGTAGACAGAACGTTTGGTATCGGTTTCAAAGTGTTAATAATTCGGATGGCCGGTCAGTATAATATCAATGATAACGATACATAATGTTAATATGGATGTGAATTTTATTGATATACCAAAAATGCCTTTAGAGGAAGAGGTGGAGGTGGGGAGGGTGAAACATATGGGACCATGCTATTTTGAAATATATCTTAATAATAATAATAATAATAATAATAATAATAATAATAATAATAATAATAATGTTATTATTGCTATTATTATTATTATTATTATTATTATTATTATTATTATTATTATTATTATAAATGACGATGCTGCAGTTAATGATAACTTTATAGGCAAAAGTAATGATAAAAATAATATCATACTGAAAATATATAATTAAAGGTAATGTAAAATTAATATCATACTGGCAATATATCATTAAAGGTAATGATAAATTAATATCATATTGGAAATATATCAAAAAAGGTAATGATAAATTAATATCATACTGGAAATATATCAAAAAAGGTAATGATAAATTAATGTCATACTGGAAATATATCAAAAAAGGTAATGATAAATTAATATCATATTGGAAATATATCAAAAAAGGTAATGATAAATTAATGTCATACTGGAAATATATCATTAAAGGCGCTTTTACTTATTCACACATCTGCTCTATTTCAGGAACTGTTCCAGGGCCTATTTTGTTTGGCGCAATAACAGATTTGACATGCACATTATGGAATGAAAAGTGCGGAGAAAAGACATCCTGTTGGCTGTACGACAATTACGCTTTGGCACGGAACTACTTTCTCCTAATTCTGGGCTTTAAGTTTGTCTCATTTGTGTTCTTCCTCCTGGCGCACTTGTTGTATGTTCCACCCAAGTCGGATGTGCTTCATGCGCTGAAAGAAAGCGGAGAACAGAAAATGGACAAAACCGAAACAAGCAACAACAGCTTAATTACAAATAATGATGACGTGAATTTGGATGAAATTAGTATAATATCACATCAGAATTCGATACAAACACGTTTATAAATTATAGCCAATTTTTATAATGCTGATGAGAGAGAGAGAAGATAAAAAACGTATAAAAATATACTAATGTGTATTCAATTTAATTACCTTAAGCATATGAAATCATTTGAGGGCTACCTATGATCATATTTAGTCTATTAAAGAATCGGCAAAACTTCATCAGATCTCAACCGTCAGAATATGTGCCGTTTTGTCAATAAAACTGATCTCAATAGCATTTTATACAGGATATGGCCAGTTAGAATTTGAAATATACGGCACTGAAACCAGGTGTACAAAGTCAGAGGATCGAGGATGATTTTTTGTGCTGAGACTACATTTTGACCGACAGCTTTCTTACTTGAAGCTACACGTTTTTAATTGTTCCTAAAAAGAAAGAGAGGAATAATGAGGGAGGGGGTGGAAGAGGGTGGACATTCGCATGGAAGAGAGGCGCTTTTATTCTCGCAAAAGAAGTGGTGGAAAATGCAAAATTGTACATATTTGCCTACGTTAAATCCAGCGAAAGAGAAGCGCTCCTATTCTCACACAAAATATTTGTGGGAAGTAGAAATTGCACATATTTGCCTGCTATCCATGCTATATTAAAATCTGGTGAAATAGATGCGATTTTACCCTCAAAAGGTACTGTTATTGGAAGTAGGCAATTGTATATAGTTGGCTGCATCACATGCTATATTTAAAAACCCAGTTCGATTCTAGCAACTGTTCTGTGTCAAAGTTCGATTCCATTCAAAACTAGACCAGATTGCGATTATAATCATGCCTAGCGCAATAGCGAAGTGACCCAGACCAATAGTAAACTGGCCTAGGTTAATTTAACATTGGTCTAGTCCTGCCTATGATCTGTGTCTGGATTAGGCCAGTGTAAATTCCATGAACAGAAAAAATAGATTACTTAGACGAAACTACATACGTGTTTGTTTCCGAGACAACGAAAAAGATAAAGTTTGATATGGCGCAGTGATACGTCGATGCTTTCAGGCCGAGATGTATTCATACGCCATATCAAACGAGATCTTTACTCTGACTCAGAACAAAACACGGTTTTGTATTCATTACACACGGTTTTGTATTCATTACACACGGTTTTGTATTCATTACACACGGTTTTGTATTCATTACACACGGTTTTGTATTCATTACACACACCCCTCTTTTCGCTTTCTGAATATTTTAGCCTAACAGTGTGAACGAAATTTAAGACGACTTGGGATTTATACAAGATTGATTCAGTGAGTCTAAAAATATCGATGCTTGGATGTCAGAGAAAAGACATAAATAGTTTCAATTTGGGTATGATATATGGAAATACGGACATAATAAATGTATCAAACACAAGATCAAGCATTAAGATTAAATGGGTATGATATATGGAAATACGGACATAATATATGTATCGAACACAAGATCAAGCATGTAAGACTAAATGGGTATGATATATGGAAATACGGACAGAATATATGTATCGAACACAAGATCAAGCATGTAAGATTAAATGGGTATGATATATGGAAATACGAACATAATAAATGTATCAAACACAAGATCAAGCATGTAAGATTAAATGGGTATGATATATGGAAATACGAACAGAATAAATGTATCAAACACAAGATCAAGCATATAAGATTAAATGGGTATGATATATGGAAATACGGACATAATATATGTATCAAACACAAGATCAAGCATGTAAGATTAAATGGGTATGATATATGGAAATACGAACATAATAAATGTATCAAACACAAGATCAAGCATGTAAGATTAAATGGGTTGATATGGTGCTCGATACGGATGTTCAATCCGCATTTCCATATCGCGCACACAAACTAGAACTATTTAGAGTTTTTCGCTGATGACTGTCCGTCGATATGCTAGAAAACACCGAATCAAACTTCTATGAATCACTTTTTGGTTTGAATTCTGTTCACACTGTGTAGCAAAAAATATTTTGAAAGCGTAAAAGAAGGGATATGTAATAAATACAAAATAACTTCATGTTTTAGTCAGGGAAAGAACTTGTTTGATATGGCGTATGAATACATCTCGGGCTATGCCCTCAGCGTATCCTTGTGCCAAATCAATCACATTCTTTCCGTAGACTAGAAACAAAACATTTGATATATTTTTGTGTATCATAGAGTGCAAAACGTATGTAAGCATTATAGACGTACGTTATCAATATAGATCTTTTTGTTTTATATTAGCACACAAGAAGCTACGAAAGCCTACATGGGGAGTTTTTCATAGAGCGTTTGGTAAATCAGTGTTGTACACATCATGATCATAGTGTATCCACGTACTAAGTAACATGACTCTGTATCAAAATTTACTTCAGAATCTGACTAGATTAATATATATATATATATATATATATATAGGGTGTATCCAAATGTACTCAAGAAACTGACCAGATTTTAAAACAAATAACATTTAGGGTAATCTAGGGTGTGAAGAGGTGGACATACGGACGTATGGACGGACACTTACACGAATGCAAAGTGATCGCCCTGTCTAGATTATGCAATGGTGGGCTCGTCATACAACAATTGTGAGTTTTGGTCGAAGACAATTTATCGGGTGTTTTTCCAATACTTGCTGCTGGAAAGGAAATGTTGTTCGTAATGATCTTCAGTTTTAGATTGCTATTTTATGTTACAAATGTTCTACCAATGGTTTATTTGTATTTCGAATACTTTTCACACATTTGTGTATATCTTATTTTTATGATTATCTTTTCTGTGTGAATACGTTTACATACATACATATATATATATATATATATATATATATATGTGTGTGTGTGTGTGTGTGTGTGTGTGTGTGTGTGTGTATGTAAATTCATAAGTGTTAGCCGTATTTATTTATCTACTCAAATAACTCCTTTTCAAGTTTTAAAATAATTTTTATTTTATTTTATTTATTTATTTTTATGCCCGTGTTATAGAGCAGTATCCACCTATTTCGAGTCCCTTACATTTTCATCTTGTCTTTCTTCATATTTGGCTTGAATGCCCAACTTTGGGGTATTGTCAAGACACTACAGCCGTAATTTGACCTATACTAATATCAAATGGACCCGTAACACTTGTCTCTAGAGAAACTCAGATCCGTGTATATATGAATATTTAGAGAAATCTTGGTCCATGGGGAGGAAATAGTCAGGAATAAGGACTGAACACGATTTGGAAGGTCTTCCCTTAGACAGGAATAAGGGCTTAAGACGATTTGGAAGGTCTTTCATTAGACAGGAATAAGGACTTCACACGATTTTAAAGATCTATTAGACAGTAATAAGGATTTGGAAGGTCTTTTATTAGACAGGAATAAGGGCTTAACACGATTTTAAAGGTCTATTAGACAGAAATAATGACTTAACACGATTTTAAAGGTTTCTCAATAGACAGGAAAACGGACTTAACAGAATTTTCAAGGTCTTTCATTAGACAGGAATAAGGGCTTAACACCATTTGGAGGGTCTTTCATTAGACAGGAATGAGAACTTAACACGATGTTGAAGGTCTATAATACAGGAATAAGGACATAACACGACTTTAAAGGGCTTTCATTAGTTGAATTACATAATAAGGTGAGTTCACTAATTTTCGTTGATTACCAATTTTTGGGGATTCCGTGCTTGCTACAAAACCCCAATTAAAAGACGGAACGAACAGTGATTCTTGTTTTAAAACAATTTAGACCCTGTCCAGATCTGCGACAAAATGTGGCATTTTGCTCAACACCACGAAACTAAATGAATGGACAGTACATTATTTTGCAGTAGAGCAGTTAAATGCTCAACCCTACTGTTCTCTTTAAACACATTACAGTTAAATACTCAAACTCTACTGTTCTCTTTAAACACAGTACCGTTTAATACTCAAACCCTAATGTTCTCTTTAAACACAGTATGATATAAAACTTGCACAATGATTATATGTCAGCTATTGCCAATTTACAAATGTAACAAAATGTAGTACATTAGAATGATTAAATGTTCTGTAGTTTTCATATTTCTTTGTCATTTATTGCATTATTCACACCAGCCTGCGTTTTCTGTCAACCCTATCCTTTTCCCTCGTCACGGTTACCTCATATTTCTCATGAAACTATTCAGTTTTTTATTTTTCCTATTGCAATTTTCCTACGTTCTGCGGACCTAGGGATATAAAATTGATCTGTTGGTCACAATTACTCTTTCCATGCAATAATCATGTTTGAAGTCAAGTGGATCACAAGCATGACAAGAATATTTATATGATCCTTCCAAACACAGGAAGCAACAAAACTACACAAAGGAAGGACATATAATTTTGATATTAAAAAATATGAATGCTAGCGTTCTGTGGTGAACCAGACAGGATCTATGTGTGCCTTTCCAATCGCAATTTACTACATATTTATCCACATTTGGTGAAAGTTTCTCTCTGAAGATTATATAATTGTAAACCGCTTAATATAAATGTATACCACAATAATGGTTTTCTGTGACCGCGGGTTATGCTGACCCATTTAATTACTGGATTTTGGATCTCTTTCCACTCTACACTGAGTTGTTTGCTGCTTAAAAGTAATCGTTCACTTTCATTCATTAAAGGCTGGGACAGCTTTCACTTTCATACATTAAAGGCTGGGACAGCTTTCACTGTGATAACCTATCTTCCTATTATTTCCGTTCATGCATTGAACTCTAGTACAAAATAAATTTACTTAAATGTGTAATGCTTCTACTTCTTCTTCTTTCTTGTCAAGGTAGGAATGCTTGAAAACACATTACTGTGCATTGGTTAGAGAGTACTCTCTCTCTCTCTCTCTCTCTCTCTCTCTCTCTCTCTCTGGTAATTTGATTGCACTTTATTCATTACAATTATTGGATATACACATTTGCATATATTTCAATAGCAAAGTTAATGTTAGCAATACATGATTTTAGAAATTACTACACTAAATAAGTTCCATATATATTTTCAACATTTTTCTAGTTTTAATGAAATCCAGTGCATCAGTTATAAATTCACCTACACCAAGACAGTCTTACTTAATGATAAGCACCAATTGGGACAAAACATTCAAAAATTGAGAGCATAATTGCTGTTGCATTTTCTGGAAGTAGTTGCAGTTGAATGAAATGACTTGTACGTTTAGTGTAACAGACCATTCCGGAACCAGCTGAGATCACACCTTTTCACTTTGTTATTCTCTGCAGTAGCCAAAGGAATGAATTCAATAAACATTTTATTTTCTGTTTAGATTCGAGTGCTGCTTTCTATTGAATACCAATCAATATACTCCACTGTCAGTAGATCTCTATGATAAATAGGAGAATATATATTAATGATTCTCTCTAGGACAACAACAGAATGCAATAGCAACTGTTTTGGTTCATTTAGTGTAGTGATACATTGTATCAAATTCAGAATGTGACAATTTCTTTATTAGAGTAGTGATACATTGTATCAAATTCAGAATGTGACGATTCGTCTATTAGTGTAGTGATACATTGTATCAAATTCAGAATGTGACGATTTGTCTATTAGTGTAGTGATACATTGTAGCAATTAATTTCAGGATGTGATGCTTCGTCTTTTATTGTAGTGATACAGTGGAACAAATTAAGGATGTGACGGTTCGATTTCTGTGATTAAATTTGGAGGATATTGTAATACTAATATATTTTGAACATATCCATCAGAACCAAGAAAAACATCTTATCCAATATTACTTATCAATATCAACACAATATCCTGTCCAACATTACTATTAATACCAACGCATATATCCTATCAAATATGGCTGTCAGTACAAGAAACGTTAGAATATCAAAATATATTATCTATTTTAAACCAATCATATACAATTTCTTGTTTTAACATGTATCATAAAAATAAATTTTTTTTTTTTCCAAAGCCACAAATACATTTGACATGATGTCTCCATTCCAAGGGAGAGAATAGAAAATAATATAACTCTTGCGCATATTAATAAGAAATATACTGTGCCTTGGTGGATTTCCAAACAGATGTTTAGAAATCACGGATAGGCAGAGTGGGGCACAATGCCACCAACATGTTTGCAATTAAAAAAGGTTAGATGAATTAGTTCTTCCATAGTGTTTGATTAATATGGAATGCAGCAAAAATGTCAGAACAGTGGTAGGCATTGCACTCACTGAAAATCGAGAAAATTTAAAACTTTTGAAAACCTGATCTCGATATTTCTTGTCTCTTGTGCATCTTTGTACTGCTGGCTGTTTGTTATGGAAGTATGAAGCTGCCGTTGTCATGACGACATATTTCTATAGCGTACATGATTTGTTATAGAAGTATTAAGCTGCCGTTGTCATGACGACATATTTCTATAGTGTACGTGATCAAGGACACGTCTTTCGCGTCAACAAGACGAGTCACCGATTGCAATGTATTGACACGATAATGTAGACATGTTGACAGATTGTTACATCTATGTTGTATTACTGACATGTTTCCACAATATAACAATCTAAGTACATACATGTGTCATCATATGTACATCATGTCAACACAATGCAATCGGCAACAAGTTTTCTTGACATAATAGACGAACAGCAAGGGGGCGAGTCGACCATTTTCCGGCGACGCAAGGGGTTGGGGGGAGGGGGCTTTGTAAAACAATTTGAAGAAAAATAATTTACCTCGTGCGCAGCGAAATGTCTAACCAATGCTCTATTGTAAAAAAAGAAATAATTTACGGGTAAATAAAAATATGAATTAAATTGATTATCGTATATAACATGTATGACTCAGAGGAGTTCATAGAATTCATCGACGCGGTATATATGAGTTTTGTACAAATTCGTAACAAAAGTGCCTGGATGAAATTGAAAGAAAACGATCGTAAGTTTCTTCAACGGCAATTCAACAATTGCGCTGGGGCATCGACAACTTTCATACGACCGCCAGCACCTTCCAGTAACACATTCTTATCGGAATGAACCATAGCGATACATCTGTAACCACATGCAGGAACGGCACCTACTCATGCTTTGCACCACCGACTGCCTGAACAAGTCCAAGTGTTCCAGCGAAAAGTAATAGATGGGATAGAGCGTTGTAAAATCTTTCTGGGAAATGTTTAGTCCGCTATCGATATTCTGATTAAGACCCATACACGTCGACAACACATAATACGCACGTGCAACGTGATTTTGATTGAAATGAAGTAAAACGTCTTCGGAGGGGTTTTCGGTGGCCATTGAAACGTAACGAGACTTCAGCTGCTCCAAATCGTTCGAACGCCGTAGGATTACTTTCTTGGTTGTTTAATTGATCCATCTTCTGGAAAATTACAAATACATGACGCGGAGCTGATAATCCTTGTTGAGAACTAATTTTCCAGGAACATTGCCCAACAGCGCTGTGTACAGAATTGGTAGTCAATGCAAGGCACAACAACGTACAAACGCCGCCACGTTCCACAAACGATAACAATTTCGCTTCTGTGGTCAACGATGGAGTCAATGCTGGCATCCACAGCACGAGCTTATCAAGCTTAACTCGACCAACTGCGCCAAATGGCTTCATCGTCGTTACCACGTCATGTTAACACCACGGTGTTTTTGGCGCCTAAAATAACATACAGGACAACTCTGCAAAAATATTTGACTTAGCTGAATTGCACAGGAAAATCCCCCATCATCGTTAAGTTATCCACGACGCGGTGCAAATCCTAAGTTGAAATTCACGTTACTGTTATGCGAGGGAAAATCAGCACCTGGTCTTGATATCATTCCAGTCGGCTGAGGATCAACAGTGGTAGCTAGAGCAGTTGCAAGTTTGAGATATGGCGCGTGATCAGCGGCATTACTAGTATCTTTATACCACATCATAGATAATTCAACGCTGCGGGCATAATCGTCGCTATACCGTGCCAAGTCAGGCATAATCGTCGCTATACCGTGCCAAGTCAGGCATAATCGTCGCTATACCGTGCCAAGTCAGGCATAATCGTCGCTATACCGTGCTAAGTCAGGCATAATCGTCGCTATACCGTGCCAAGTCAGGCATAATCGTCGCTATACCGTGCCAAGTCAAGTATTGTCGTAGCGACATGCTTCGATTTCTTTACCGTTGATGAGATATCATGCGCTATTGAACAACACCATAATGAGTTGTTGACAAAACCAACTTTATCCGCTGGCGCGTATTCAGCGGTAGGGTCAGCGGCAGTGACAAATCTACCTACAACCTCTATAAAAGCCTCCGATGGAGGCTGTCAAGTCAAAGTCACCACTATCGGTGTCGGCGGCGGCGGCGTTGCAAACCGCTTCCTAGCGCCAAATTAGCAAACGTACTATCCAAAGTTTTATATGAGATTTTATCTTGGCTTGATAGCGCCTGTAATCGCTTCGTCGCAGCATCATGGATAACTTTACCGACGCTCGCGGGCCTACAGACGTGGATTCGATTAACGGTGGAACGAATTTACCATCACGCTGAGCGGGCCAGCGTTGGGTTAATCGTGCCAAACGATATGGCAACGATGAAAATATATTTCTGGACCGTGATGCAATTTCATTTAGCGAGTGTGTCTCGACGGTATCGACGACACGCATCGCAGCTTGTTTACCAAATGGAGCTAATTCTCCCAGTACCGCTGAAGCTCCTCTAATTAATCCTTGAACGACAGCACCAAATCAATTTCCGTAATACGTGGCATAGACAGTTTGAATTGAATTGACCCCTCTGACAGGTATCAATTGTGAGTGTCCTATGGTGATGTTATAAATTATCATCGACACGTTTAAATAAACTAACTGTTAATTCGTTAACAACTCACGCAACGTGTTAACGCGTTGAAGCAAGTCCAGCGAATCACGTACGGCCCTAATTTGTTAATGTATCAAGTGTTGTCGATACGATCTCGTATATATAATCATATCTTGAGAGTTTCCAAACGAAGATCCAGTAGATCTCCGTCTTGGTCGGTAAAAGCAAAACGAAGACGCGTAATTCTCCGGTTGTTACACGGTAATACACTGGTGACGTTCGCGAGATCGTAATAAGATATTCCGGAGCAACATCTGACGACAAACCGTACAAGATGTACCCCTGGCCTGCGAAACCCGTATAGCCGCTGCTTTGATAACTTCCGACGATGGCGTCGCACGTTACATTAATCGAGTGCGTCGACGTGATTCTGACAATGCCAGGTACGTCATGATAACCCGCGCGGAGGATTCGTTGTACTTGTGGAATCTTATTGTGGTATTTGGCCCATCCTAGAACCGTTCAGATACTGGACTCCACGATATCTACGAGATAACCTGGCGGAACTTACCGTAGGTTCGTTGACGCGTATGGAAATTTTGGGGTCTTTGTTGTTGATTGATTTTATTCTTCGCTGGATCTCATCATTGATCGATTCTATCTTGTACGCGCCTGTGGCAGTCCGACAAAGTTTCAACTTACGCCATTGTCCGTGGAGAACACCAGAGAATTATTCGCGGGAAGGCCTCCAAAGACTTCTCTGCGATATTTGGCTAACTGTAATACACACGCAGCGACGCTAGTGCGATGTCTACTATGCGTTGGGTCCTGTTGGGACCTGGTGGTGCTTCGATCGCGTTGGGAAAAAAAAAAAAAAAAATTCTGGCCTGGAAGAACTCACCGATAACATCGTGACCGTGGTCGGATTTGTATACATCACGATAGTCTGCAGTGCTTCCTTCACTTCACACAGCAACTTTGTTGCCGATTATATCCATATTGGATATAAATTGGATATTTTAAATGTGATTTAAAATCTTCCTCTGTCTGTGTTGTCGGCCTAAGAGCACGGATTTCTTCTTGGGTACGCTCATCTGCGGCGTCTATCGCTCCATGAACCTGTTCTGGTATCTCATGTATAGTTTCCGCAATGTCCGCCATAGTTTGCTTGATAGCGTTGACGCGTTTAACTGTTTTCACGATAGGACCAGGCGCTGTTTCCGTTCCGATCATCGCGGTAGTTGCACCGGCAATTTCTTTCAAGTATATCTTTAACTCGACGAAGGACCGCAATATATTCGCGTAGTAGTTGAAGTGCTTTCTATATTCGCTGAGGACATGCTGTTATTGTATCATGTAGTTGTCAACTGATTTGTCAACACAATTCGCGGTCCGCTATCGGGCTAAGCGAACTAACCCCAAATAGTATCTAAACCAACACGGTAACCGCCTTATGTGTTCGCTAAATCAACTATAATAAATCTGTGAGGGTTTCGCTATCCGTGGCGGTTATGTTGTGCGCGAGAGAAAAAATTATTAAACGCGTTCCAGGTCATGTCAGAACTACAGCAGGTTCTGTAAATGTTCGACAATCCGTACGCGTCAATCCCGTTAAGCACCATTAACATGTTCGCGCTGTCGCGGATTACTTTAGAGATGTGTGCGCGTAACGCTGAGTCACTTAAATCACATTGGTATTTTTATGTCGCCCACGTGAAAATATTAATTCCGGATTTATTTGTAGATATATTGGCATTGTTTTCGGTTATTAAACTAGCAACGTTGTTGAAATCACGAGGTACATCGTAACACAATTGAACATCCGCGGACGGCGCGACTAAATATAATTTATCCCAAATGAGCCAGTGCATAATAAGATTCAATAACAACTGAGACTTTCCTGATCCAGACGGACCAATAATGATCGCGCGCACGGAATTGGGAAATACCGCATTATGTGTTTGTGGCCGCGTCGTTGTGCGTGCTGAAAAATCTATCCCGGTGAGATTACTGTATCGTCATTGAGCGCTAGCTGGCGAACCATTAGTGGTTCGGACTTGCTCATTAACTGCTAAATTATCATTCGTTGAACGAATGGATAATGCCATCAAGTATAAAAATTAACCGACATGAGTTCATGTTGTGTGCGATGTCGTGCACGAACACGAACCAGAAACGCATTACCGGTCACTTTGTTGAAAGGGCAATTTGCCATCGAAGGAGTATGTGCACGCTGCGGAACATTAAAATATTCATTTGGAGGCGTTGATTCATACTCTAGCACGCCGGGTAAAATAGAAAACAGGCGGTGATACCGCATCTGCGTTAGGAAAACTTCCTGGATTTCCAACTGCGATATATCCAGAAGAAAAACGTATTCCTGGATATAATTATTATGGACCTGAACCCAATTGGATATACGTGTAGACGGCAATGATACACCACTACGCAGGGAAGACCCCAGTAAATGCCGTTGATCGCGCTTGCTATCGTCTTAATATCGCGTACAAGGCGACTAAATACATGCGTAATATGCATGTCGCTGACTTAAATCTCATTCATTATTCAGGTGTGATTGCGAGGAAGGCAATAGGCGAATGCGTTGCACGATGGATTGTTAGTGGTGCTATGAAGACTAAAATTGCTCTCGGAGGACAAAGTCCTCTGGGTAATGCGCAAGCGCGTCGTGTTCAACGACGACGAGAATCTTGAGTGTGACGACCTCTATTCGTTATATGTTAGCACGCGAAAATAATTTCTTCGTGTGATTGTAAAAAAGAGATACTATTGCGATATACAAACCTGATGGATGCTAAATTAACAGCAGTTTATTACAGTCCACATGGTTATTGGAAAGGTATTGCAGCCGTGGACAAATTAGCAAATGCAGCTGATGTCGGCGCTAGCGTCGCACTAGCATGGATAACAAAACAAGCGTTATGGCAGATTAATACACCAGCCGCAAGTAAAATTCAACGAGGATCGTTTGATATTAGAACACCTAATGACGTTCATCAGGCTAATATTTTATTTTTACCACACTATCGGGCACGCGTCGGCTATAAACAATATACATGCAAATACGGTCGTTGATGTTTCCAGCCGATATCAACAAGCCGATCCACTGACGTCTGAAGATTCAACAAGTATTGCAGATGCATTTTAAACCTATGCGCGTGGATTATTAACATGACCAAATCTTTTATAGGTAGATCGAGGCAAAGAATTTCTTAAAGCATTGTCGATGTTGATGAAACAACATCATGTACAAATTAGTCGTGGACATGCCAGTGTTCATCGTGATCAAGCCATAGTTGAACGATTTAGCTGTCCACTCGCGGAACGATTATTTGGCAATTGATACGCACATGAAATGTTAATGCAGTCTGATGAACGTCTCGCGAGTGGGTAATAAGGCTTCCCAAGGTCATAGCTGCGTTCAAAAATGAAATTACACGCACTACCAGGTTGAGGCCCGCTGAGAATATTTAAAAAAAAAGAAATTATATAACAACCACGATTCATAGAGTACTTAGGGGAAAGTGAACCTATACTAGGATTTAGCGTCACGCGCCTGGAGAACTCGAAGGCGGAGTTCGGAGAGCTATTGATCCCGTTTAGAGCCTAAATAAACATAAAATCTCACACGTAACTCGTCGCAGTAATACACCAGCGATATTATCTTGCAACGGGGCCTCGACTCGGGTTTGTTCGTGGGGAATGACAGGTAATACCCTCAGATACACAATTACCACCTCGTAGAATACTAACAAAGACAATTTCCAGCACCTCTACTGCGGTTACATTCAAGGCGTGTCAGCACAACAAAGAAATTTTTAAATATATTTTTACATGTTCTCCGTAAAAGAATAGCATGTAAACACTCATATACATAATGATACAGTTTACTTACTTCAATAGCTGGAAAAAGATAAGCACGTGAGACATTAAACCACCAATTTTACAGAAATTCCGTCAAAAATCAGAGCAAAAAAACGACCCTTTATATACGATATGTCAAGGTTAGGAAATGCTGACATTCAGATAGGCATTCCATCCAGAGTGATATAGAATGTATTGTTGTGAGCAAAAAGAGAAATTAAGCTGCGGAAAAATATAATCCAGTTGACTGTTCTTTTCTATAGCTAATATTCATGACACGTGTCGAACTCGAGGTTTTTGCATCAACGTCTACGTCATTTCCGGTAAACAGAAGTTGCAACACGTAAAGATATTGATGAAGGGTAGTATTGCACAAATATATATATATATATATATATATATATATATATATATATATATATATTATAACTTACTTTAATGTTTAATTTTTTTAAAACCTTTTTATTTGTTATAAAATTGAGAAACTGTACATAGAAATGTAATAGATTAATATCATGCTCCAGAGACAAACCCTTTAGTAAATCAAGGCTTGTAAAATAGTGATTGGGGTTCATATATAATGTTTATCCTAAACCCATTAGTACTGCAAGGGTATTATAGATATTAATATAATTCAGCTTATTTTATTTTATTTTAGTCAGGTTTAAGTTGTTCATACAATTCATTGATATTTATGTATACAACTGTACTTTCCTACAGTTCATTGATATTTATGTATACAACTGTACTTTCCTACAGTTCATTGATATTTATGTATACAACTGTACTTTCCTACAGTTCATTGATATTTGTGTATACAACTGTACTTTCCTACAATTCATTGATATTTATGTATAGAATTGTACTTTCGAGATCGTAGTGAAGATGTGTTAAATACTGGGTCGGGGAGGGGGGGGGTTAACGGTATAAAAATGATAATATAATACTTTACGCTTGACAAGTTGTCTTTAGGAGTTATCAACAAGCCAGCAGGACATTAATCTATTACATGAACCGTTATTTTCAGTAATTTGCAATATTTCTTCAAAAACAGCTTCTTTATATACTGCGTCGCCCGTGTGCTGTTTGAAAACCTACTTTTTCCATAAATGATATATCTGCTTTTGTAGAATTGTTGTGGATTAACCTTCTACAGTTCACAAGATCTTCGAATTGTACTGTAAATGTAGCATAATACAAATGTGTGTATTCGCTCATGTCAAATACGTCATTTGTTCCTTCTTCATGCCGTACTGTTTGATACTCTTCCTATTATGATAGATGATGCTTATCTCGATGTTGTCATCATTTAATGTAATCTGTAAATCTTCATCTTTTTTATAACAATGCATGACATCATTTTTTATGTTAGAAATCTAGAAATCAAACATTTCTATTATTTTGAATGCTATTTTGTACCACATCTCTCTTCGTGCACACTTGACAGTGCGATTCTTGCTTTTATGTTAACTCATTAAATAGTTATATCACCTCTCTGAAAACTGTTGAATATATCACAGTATAACTTTTGTCATTATTTATGTTGTGAGAAAAAATTAATTGGCCTCTACTCAGTTCACAATGAATATAAATTACAATTTGGTATAGGGGAGCATTTTGGTTTTGAGTACAGGGTAGTGAATACATTGACACTACTGATATTTCTATTTGCATGCCTTCTAGATGTACAAGTGTTAAAAATATGTTCTCGTACGAGAATGTTTTGAAACAGGTTCATCAAGTTGACTGCTTTAGAGATGTTCTCGTATGGGGGTACGAAAATGTTTGATTGGCCTACATTTCTATGTCATTTTATTTTATTTAATTAATTTATTTTTTTAGTTTTGCTAAGTTCGCTGAAATGGATACAGAATGACTACATCTATCTATCCATAATTTAATTCCAACTTTAAGCAGCACATATTTTAGTAAACACTATAGATGGTTTTATACACTCTACTGTTGTTGTTTTTGTTAATGTTGTTATTATTGTTAATCTTGTTATTATTGTTAATGTTGTTATTATTGTTAATGTTGTTATTATTGTTAATGTTGTTTTTGTTAATGTTGTTATTATTGTTAATGTTGTTATTATTGTTAAAGCTGTTTCAGATACCTGATGATTTTCATTTAATGAAAACTGTTTCATCAGGCTTTGCAACATAGAATAATCAACCCTAAATTATACAAATAGCATAGAATATACACTAATCAAACGTGGTGTGACCTTGAACAAGACACTATACCCTATCTGATTTGGCACGATATGGGGAGTGGGGTGGGGTGGTGGTGGTGGACAAAACAAAACAATTATACAATAGCACGCGAGAGCATAGTCATTGTCAACGTCTGTTGATATTAATAACACCTAATACAACAATAATATCGTTATGGCATTTAATTGCAATGCCTAATGCAACGGTTATTTTTTTAGGGGTTGCAGTTGCAACATTTGTATACATCGTGTCATTGTGGCATTTAATTGGAATGGCTAATGCAACGGTTATTTTTATAGGGGTTGCAGTTGCAAAATTTGTATACATCGTGTCTTTATGGCATTTAATTGCAATGCCTAATGCAACGGTTATTTTTTAGGGGTTGCAGTTGCAACATTTGTATACATCGTGTCATTATGGCATTTAATTGCAATGCCTAATGCAACGGTTATTTTTTAGGGGTTGCAGTTGCAACATTTGTATACATCGTGTCATTAGGGGTTGTTATCTCATTAGGAGTTGATACATGATACTATATCTTCTTTGAGGGCTCAATGAGGAATAACTATATACATGCTCTGTTTTCTGTCTCTGCTTAACAATACTTGTCCAGTTTACTATCACTTCATATATTATTTTAGTGATGTATGATTTATATCTTTCTCTGTTTGATCTTTCACAGCTGATTCCATGTTAGAATGTGAGTCTCACAACAATACTCTCAATTGTCACAAGGTCTGTCACTTAATACTACAGTGCGTCAGGGTCTATACTTCTCGTCATGACAGAATGGCCAGTTCCATGCTGTTATCTTGAAATCATTAATAGAATGAACACTATGGACTTTGACCTCCTGGAGCATTACTGTACAATGACAGACTGGGTTCATACTGTTCGTTTGAAATCATGATTAGAACCTACACAGTGGACAGTGATATATCGGAGTATTGCTTTTTAATGGCAGATGCTGTTCGTATGAAATCATGAGTAGAACTTACCCAGTGGACAGCGATCCACTGGAGCAATATTATGTAAGGGCAGATTGGGTATATGCTGTTCGTTTGAAATCATGAGTAGAACGAATACCACTGACCCTGATCCGGTTTATCATTATTATTTCAGATCATGGTCTGTCCTCTACGATTATAGTCATCAGTAGCACAATCGCTACTGAAGCATTATTATCAAATGACAGATTGGGTCTTTTGAAATAATGACTAAAACGATCACCTTGTACCCTGATGTACGGAAGCATTATTATTTAATGGTAGATTGGGTCTTTTGAAATAATGAGTAAAACGATCACATTGTACCCTGATGTACGGGAGCATTATTATATAATGGTAGATTTGAGGCCGGTTCAGTGTTTTACAAAAGCAAATACTGTCAGTCAGAATCGATCTATTTTTAAGAAGTTCTTGGATTGGTTTTCTGTTGTCTGTAATGGCGCCCATACTTGTCAGAGGATATTGATTATCTGTAAAATTGTTCACAAATCTTGACGCAATAATGCTTTATATCGAGTTTGGTGTCAGTAGGTCAAACACTTTCAAAATAGAAACACACGTAGCAAATGCTGACAAACTCAAGACGCAGAGTGGAAAGATGAAAGACTGTAGGTTTTAACTTGCAAAAAATAGGTGCTCACTCAGATCATGCATAGTACTGCACGACAGGTGATGACTGTCATTTATTATTCTTGTTTGGAAAACATTTTGAAAGCATACTGTGTATTTATTTGTATGCTGGAGCACATACATGCATGCGCACAATTATGAATGATAAAATAAGATAACTTTATAGACAAAAATGGAGAAGATGTTTGATAAACACTAATTATTAACTGATAAATGTTCAACCTTGCAATTATTCTGTGATCACATTTAATTACAATTATTTTATAAATGTGAAGAACAAAAATACCAATATATCTGCAACATCGATTTATTACAATAAAGTTACTACCAATGACACAAGGTTCATTTTTTTATATGACTAACTAACAGTTAAAGATAAAACTGAAGTTTACTTGTTTACAGTTACATAGTATGCATACATCATTGGCAGAGTATCTGTATATAAATAAACAATACAAATAGTTAAAGCGTAACTACACTCCCCCCCCCCCCCCAAAAAAAGAGAGATCACCATGTAATGTAAGTCTACTTTTATTCACGTCATTTTCCTTTTTGGCGGAATTCAAAAGGAGAATGTATTCGCGAAACTAAATAACCGTGAATTTCTTTCTCGTAAAACGACAAAGATACAAATAGGCAAATGTTGATCATTTTAACATATTAATCCACCGTATTACTTTCAAGGAGTTTTCTAATGACAGAAAGAATGTTGATCCCGCATATTATGGCTGTTACAATTTACGGGGAAGTGCGGGGGGAGGAATCTGCATCTATCTATCTATCTATCTATCATGTTTCCTAATCATACCAGATGACATAATGTTTTGATTATTATGTAAAACACGATTTCTCACAAATTAATTCCATAGTTTCATGGTTGGAAAACAAAACAATCACCTAAGATACGTACGTATGAAAACTATCGGTATCTTTAGAAGGCGTATAAATGGAGAGGGTAACCTACATTAAACCGGCGAAGAAGGTATGAATGAGAACGAAAAGGTCCGACATACTTTCTATAAGTGTTCAT
The DNA here is from genome assembly GCA_029931535.1 of Margaritifera margaritifera. Lineage (NCBI taxonomy): Eukaryota > Metazoa > Mollusca > Bivalvia > Unionida > Margaritiferidae > Margaritifera > Margaritifera margaritifera. The sequence continues at coordinate 438,810 of JAQPZY010001607.1, forward strand.
CTTTCTTCATACAAAATAAATTTTCTATACGTGTTCATCGTCCTTCATATACTAATTCAATATACATTCTCTACGTATTCATCTTTCTTTATACACTAATCCAATATATTTTCTATAAGTGTTCATATGTCTTCAAATACTAATCCAATATAATTTCCATCAGTGTTCTTCTTTCTTCATATACTAATACAATATATTTTCTATAAGTGTTCATCTTTCCTCATATACTAATCCAATATTTCTGCAAACATAAACATCAATGAAAACAGCCTTTATATCATCGTCGAGAAATACTCCAGCGCTTCATGGAAAACTCTAAAGTAATAAATTTTCTTTTTCATCTTTTCAATACAATACAATACAATGTTTATTCCGCTCAGGTCACGAATGTGACAAATGAGGAGTACAGTATAAATCAAAAGTATATACACATAGATATCATATTTTTACAGGAGACTAATGATGTAGTTACGATAATAGTATATTAAATAAGGTGTTCTAGACAATGTAGTTAGATGGTTGTTACAACATTATTCATCTGGTAATAAAAAGCTTTAAACATGATGACACTTTTTTATAATTCGCATATTACTCAGGTCATTCTTGTTTTAGATTTGAGCTGTTATGTATAGAAAGATAAACGCATATCAAAGCATATGATATTAAGTACCACTGGTATATGAAACAAGATATAAGCATCGGGACATATGATAATACATAGATTTTCATATAACATACCATTTTTGCATTTCATTATTTATTAATCATGTAAGTGTTGTTCAACCTACACAATAATATACATTTCATGTTAACTTCGAACTTTCAATTTTTTGTACTCATATCTGTATCGATTGAATTCTTGCAACATTTTAATGCATTTCTGAATTGATTAAATTATCGCAATATTTTGTGAACAATAGCTGGCATCTTGTTTGATCTCATATACTATTAATTATGAAGACAGAATATATAGTAAAAATTAATGCTATGACACAAACCGTTAATACAAATAAGTATGACAAAGTTCACAATATAAGTACACGAAATTGTATAGGTATGACAAAGTTCACAATATAAGTACACGAAATTGTATAGGTATGACAAAGTTCACAATATAAGTACACGGAATTGTTGATTGTTATCATTGCTTATTGAAGAGGTTTACATTCCCTCTTAGTTGTAGATATTTAGGTTTTAAGTTCTGTAATCGGATCATTTGTAAGTTGTGCAGCTGGGTTAGTTGTAGATTTTGTAGCCGGATCATTTGTAGTTTATGCAGCTGGGTTACTTGTGGGTTCTGTAGTCGGATCATTTGTAAGTTGTGCAGCTGGGTTAGTTGTAGATTGTGTAGCCGGATCATTTGTAGTTTATGCAGCTGGGTTACTTGTGGGTTCTGTAGTCGGATCATTTGTAAGTTGTGCAGCTGGGTTAGTTGTAGATTGTGTAGCCGGATCATTTGTAGTTTATGCAGCTGGGTTACTTGTGGGTTCTGTAGTCGGATCATTTGTAGGTTGTGCAGCTGGGTTATTTGTAGATTGTGTAGCCGGATCATTTGTAGTTTGTGCAGCTGGGTTAGTTGTAAACTGTGTGGCTGGGTAACTGGTAGACTGTGCAGACAGATCATTTGTACTTTCTGCAGCTGGATTACTTATAGGCTGTACAACTGGGTTACGTGTACTTTGCGTGACTGTGTTATCTGTCGGTTGCATGACTGTGTTATCTGTCGGTTGTGTGGCTAGGTTATCTGAAGGCTGCATAGCTGGGCTACTTGTAGGTTGTGACGCTGGGCAACTTGTAGCTTGTGTAAGTGGGTTACTTGTAGGTTGCAAAGCTGGAATGATCGCCCCTGTAAACATCAATAAATAAATAAACCCACACGCACACATACACATATAGATAGTGATTATGTGCCGGTCCATATATCGAAAACAAATGTTAATTCAACAGGAAATGAGTAATATGTTGATCCTATATTCCTTCAAGCGCTCTCCCATGATCGTCATGAAAGCTCTTCAGGTCGAGAATGTGGACCTTATATATATATATATATATATATATATATATATATATATATATATATATATATATATATATATATATATATATGCGTGTGTGAGAAAGTGTAAAAGAAATCACAGGAACATCCTATATTTATTGCAGAGCTGAGGCCTGATGCGAGTTAGATAGTTAACCTCAACTGTAAGTAATGTAGTTCGGTTTGTATTTTAATTTTGGGCTACACTAACTCGAACACTATTGGTATAGCTTTGATCGAATTTGGAGGCTTTGTTCTCAAGCTACATTTCTAGCACTTGGTGTCTGCAAACGTTTTATGTTGACTTTCATTCCACAGCAGTTATATGCATTGTTAATTTCGCAGACTTATTCCAATATTTAGTCAATTGTTACCTTAATTTTTATCTGTTATCCGTAAACAACAGTCTATCTAAACTTTAGTTGGAAATTAACACAGGTTTTGAAGACAATAATTTTGCAAGCATTTTTAGAAAAGAGTTAAATAACATTGAGATAAATCAGTGCAGCATTGTGTAATATGCATGGTGTCTAAGGAAGAACAATGCGGAGGACGAGGAAAATGACAAATGACAAAACACCAAACTCCATATATTTGGATTGGGTTTTTATGGCTTTTTACTGCACTGCAACACGAGTAGGTTATTTAGTGCCGTGACAATTAGAGTTAAAATGGTTTGCATCGGACACACTGCGATAACTAACTGGGGCTGATCTGACATTAGGATTCAAATTCGTCCCCTTTCGATTACGATTCCAGCACGCTATCCTCGGAGCCAACGCCTCTCCTGTCTTCGTTAGTCGCCTTTTGCGTAACGGAGGACACATTGGGCATATTCTGCATCCCTAAGCATGCTGGGGTTCAACATATTTACTACCCGCTTCCAGTCAGTTATAATTTATACTAAATTCCATGTTCACGGCTAGACAACCTTGTCCTAGGTTACAAATGACCCATTAAGTAATGACATTTGCTCTGCTAAACTTGTCTGGCTAAAAGGACGCGTGTTGCCAAACTGGTTAGAAACAGGGACAGTTTCCACTATGGGACATCGCAAACTTCAATTTTTAATCCAATAAATTTTCAATATTAACCTAGAATGACGTTTTAATAAAATTCGATGGTGTTGTCTTTTCTTTTTTATTTTTAGAAGGGTGGTGGAGTGTAGGAAAGGTTAGGCGTTTTTTAAAAAAAGTATCGGTTTTACAGAAAACGCTATATCACCGAATACACCTGGAGATATCAGCTCTTTTTATGCGTCAATTGTTATACATGATGAAACATTTTTCTTTGAAAATACTCATATGTAGTTACCGATCACCACTGAGTAAATTGTGTTAACATGATAATAATCCCTGAAGCTCAAAGCAATTTTAATGTGTACATTGTGGAAACTAACTTCTGTATCAATAACCTATTATGCCCCAAGATTAGACAAGCGTAGCCTTTAGGGAGAGTATGTAATGATTTAAGAGACGTGTTAACGGAGTTTTGAAAGTAAAATCATTGACTCACAGTCTAGGTGAAGATAGTGATTCGTCGATTTGATACAAAATATAATTTAAAGTCAGATACATAGAAAACATGTAGATACAAGAAGTAATAGGTGACCATGTTATATTAATTCACTCACATTTTTTGTTTTCAAGGTTGATATTTTTTCGCTTTTTTTGCAGACAAAGAAAGGTCTCAATACTCATTTATACAACATCATTTATGAAACGAGCATATACGTAGAAAAGTCGTAGAATTTAGCAGAGAAATAAGACCAACAACAACAACAACAAATATGTACATTATATTTAAACACCTATAGAACATAAGATGATTTTTTTTATTTAACATTGGACATTTTTTTAAAATTAACATTAACTACTGTTACGGCATTATGTATTATCTTTAAATTATAATAGTTTTCATTTGGGTTTATAATCATTGTATTATAATTCCTTAGTTCAGTAGCCTACGCTATTTGTAAAGTACAATGTACTTCAACATGTTTACATGAGTCATGCTATGTCCTGGGAAAATCAATAATTATGTCGGTCAGCTCAACCCACAATGATGAAGTCATATGGTAGCGCGTGCAGATTTTATGACCTGAATCCTATGTCAACATCATGTTGATTTGTAATAAGGTATTTTAATTGTAGTACAAAGGCACTACAAGCAGTAACATGCGCGACCTAGTTTCTGACTGGTCAAAGAAGGTTGTTGACTGAACTCATTCTAAGTCGCAGTATTAGAAGTTAAATTCTCTTTTACGCGGTAAGAGACTATATAATGCCAATATAACCACTGAATCTTCATCCGTAGAAGTTCTCCAGAATCATAAGGTTATTGAGGAAGATTATTATTGTTTGTAAAATCAGCTTTTGAAAATCTATTATCGACATAGTACATTTTGGATTTAAGTACTATTCTTCAAGGACCTTAACAATATTCTACATTCACAGGAGTTTACCTAGGATTAATAACATTTGGATTTAAAACTGTGTTTCTTGTGTCATATCAACACATTAGTGACTTCATTCGGAATACTTTGGATTTACTTCCGGATTATCAAAATTCAATAGGACATTTAGGATTATTTAGAAATTTCTAAACTGTAAGTTATTTTTAATTCTTTCACTTTGTTTGTTTGAAATATTTAATATTTTAGGAAATAAAATTTATATTTTATAAATTGTGAAAGCTTGTTTGAGTCATTCTTTCTTTTGTTACAATTTCTAGCCCCTAGACGTAGCACTACGTAGATCTTATATTCCGACAATCATTTTGTAAATAAATACGAAACAGAAGAACAAGAATATTATATATAGATATAAAATGCATGTACAACCTACATAAAGAAAATGGCCATTGCCATATAGTAATTCACACATATTTAAAGCAAAAATTGACACAGATCTTAAAATATATAACAGATTTCGAACAAGATACCGTTACAAATGGAATACTGGTAGTGATGCGTAAACAAATATTAATAACGAACACGTAAACGTATATTGATAACAAACAGCGCATATCTTTAAGAGCGAAACATACATTTTCACTATTGGAACATTCTTATCCTCAGTTATCGATGTTTATCAAGAATTTTCTGTAACTAAAATCTACATGAAAGTTTTTTTGTTGTTGACAGTTACTTAGATTCCAAATGCACACGTTAATAGCTATGTCTGTATTCTATGTTGATGATCATGAAAAATAATAATAATAATAATAATAATAATAACAACTTATTTTCTACATGTTACTTAAATCGCTGACATCTTACATAACACAGATACAAATTTTTTTTAAAAATTGAGAACAAAGTATCTTTTATTCAGACTTGCATTATTGTGGAATCTTTCACAAAAAGATGCGGCTACAAAATCTAGGCTCTACTTACACGACATCTTTAAGGTTAAAAAATATTTTGTCACAGGGGTTTCATCTCCATTATACTCTTGTTGTAGTGTATATTGCATGTTACATACACTATATATATATATTGTAGTGTATCTTGCATGTTGCATACACTATATATATATACATCATTGTAGTGTATCTTGCATGTTGCATACACTATATATATATAATTGTAGTGTATCTTGCATGTTGCATACATTGTATATATAAATGTAATGTATCTTGCATGTTGCATGCACTGTATATATAATTCTAGTATATCTTGCATGTTGCATACACTATATATATCATTGTAGTGTATCGTGCATGTTGCATACACTATATATATATATAATTGTAGTGTATCTTGCATGTTGCATACACTATATATATATACTTTATATATATATATATATATATATATATATATATATATATATATATATATATATATATATAAAGCGTAGTCATCATATGGCAAATAACAGTCTTTCAAGTGCACTGGATCCAGCAAGGGATCGCGTGTGTCAGAGATTGATTAAGATAAATGCAATAAACTGACAACGTACAGTGCAAAACTAGTTTTATACTAGCCTAAGCGCTTTCGACTCCCACTGAGTCTTTTTCAAAGGCAAACACAAAACAGAGACAAGACAAATAATAAACACAAAAAGCGTTCAAATTACAAAAGTTTACATAACTATTTCTACGGGAATTACAGTTTGTAAATGTTTGATGTGTCGTCTAGTTGGCTTTAACTCGACTGCTGATGCTGTAAATGAGTTGGTTTTGACCTACCTCTGTCTCATCTCTGTTTTGTGTTTGCCTTAGACAAAGACTCAATAAGAGTATAAAGCGATTCAGCTGGTTAATAACTAGTTTTGCACGGTTCGTTGTCAGTTTATTGTACACACACACACACACACACACACACACACACACACACACACACACACACACATCTCATCGCAGACTATAAGCTGCTCCGTTTCTCAAAAAATAGCACGAATTTAACATAATCATCGCTGACAAAATACTTGCAAATTGCAAAAGTTAGCGTGGACGAAGGAAGGTAAGGGTTTAAAGGATTAAATAATTATGAGATAGACTAAAATTGTGCTATGTAATCACCTACTGAGACAGAAGGTAGGGTACGATTTAGGATCGGTCAGACCCTGTCACATCCCCACCTCTGTTTTAACTACTTGTAGTATTCTGCCCGTAATGGAGAAATCTCGTATACAAATGCGGGCTTTATAAATACATATATGACTAAATAATTAAGTATTTTTAACAGTTGTTAGGGGATCTATATGATATTACCCAGTCAGAGGATCTATATGATATTACCCAGTCAGAGGATCTATATGATTTTACCCAGTCAGAGGATCTATATGATATTACCCAGTCATGAGATCTATATGATTTTACCCAGTCAGAGGATCTATATGATATTACCCAGTCAGGACATCTATATGATATTACCCAGTCAGGACATCTATATGATATTACCCAGTCAGGGGATAAATATGATATTACCCAGTCAGGGGATCTATATGATATTACCCAGTCAGAGGATCTATATGATATTACCCAGTCAGGGGATCTATATGATATTACCCAGTCAGGAGATCTATATGATATTACCCAGTCAGAGGATCTATATGATATTACCCAGTCAGGACATCTGTATGATATTACCCAGTTAGAGGATCTATATGATATTACCCAGACAGGGGATCTATATCATATTACCCAGTCAGGGTATCTATATGATATTACCCAGTCAGGTGATCTATATGATTTTACCCAGTCAGGACATCTATATGATATTACCCAGTCAGGACATATATATGATATTACCCAGTCAGGACATCTATATGATATTACCCAGTCAGGACATCTATATGATATTACCCAGTCAGGGGATCTATAAGATATTACCCAGTCAGGGGATCTATAAGATATTACCCAGTCAGGGGATCTATATGATATTACCCAGACAGGGGATCTATATAATATTACCCAGTCAGGGGATCTATATGATATTACCCAGTCAGGGGATCTATATGATTTTACCCAGTCAGGACATCTGTATGATATTACCCAGTCAGGACATCTATATGATATTACCCAGTCAGGACATCTATATGATATTACCCAGTCAGGGGATCTATAAGACATTACCCAGTCAGGGGATCTATATGATATTACCCAGTCAGGACATCTATATGATATTACCCAGTCAGGGGATCTATAAGATATTACCCAGTCAGGGGATCTATAAGATATTACCCAGCCAGGGGATCTATATGATATTACCCAGTCAGGGGATTTATGTGATATTACCCAGTCAGGACATCTATATGATATTACCCAGTCAGGGGATCTATATGATATTACCCAGTCAGGACATCTATATGATATTACCCAGTCAGGGGATCTATAAGATATTACCCAGTCTGGGGATCTATAAGATATTACCCAGCCAGGGGATCTATATGATATTACCTAGTCAGGGGATCTATATGATATTACCCAGTCAGGACATCTATATGATATTACCCAGTCAGGGGATCTATAAGATATTACCCAGTCAGGGGATTTATATGATATTACCCACGCGCATTGTTTCGCAGGTTATCAAAACTACGTCTCGAGTGGCACAGAGAATAAAGTCTGAATGCCATAAAAGTGTTACAACCAGTCAAACAACAAACCAGTTAATTGATCAATCAACGATACACGCATCAACAATAACGAAAGCAAAGCAGATAGAGAAGAAAACAAAATTTTTGCAACAGTTTATCAATCTGCAAGCAATGCATATTATAAAAGAGGAATGAACTAGAAATCATTACCCCGGAAACGGCTCACTATAATGATTAATAATAATACTAATTAATAATAATAATAATACATACATATATACATACATACATACATACATACATACATACATACATACATACATACATACATACATACATACATACATACATACATACATACATACATACATACATACATACATACATACATACATACATACATACATACATACATATGCGTATCCAGATACACACATTAAATGCATATATAAAATCATGGTCACGGTTCTCATGAAAAATGAAATATTTTTTTTAAACATTTCTGGAGATAATCTTATATAGAATATTTATTATTTACTGATATATAGAATATGTATTATTTACTGATATATAGAATAGGTATTAGTTACTGATCAATAGAATATGTATTATTTACTGATATATAGAATATGTATTATTTACTGATATATAGAATAGTTATTATTACTGATATATATAATATGTATTATTTACTGATATATAGAATAGTTATTATTACTGATATATAGAATAGGTAGTATTTACTGATATAGAGAATATGTATTATTTACTGATATATAGAATATGTATTATTTACTGATATATAGAATATGTATTTTTTACTGATATATAGAATATGTATTTTTTACTGATATATAGAATATGTATTTTTTACTGATATATAGAATAGGTAGTATTTACTGATATATAGAATAGGTAGTATTTACTGATATATAGAATATGTATTATTTACTGATATATAGAATATGTATTATTTACTGATATATAGAATATGTATTATTTACTGATATATAGAATATGTATTATTTACTGATATATAGAATAGTTATTATTACTGATATATAGAATAGGTAGTATTTACTGATATATAGAATATGTATTTTTTACTGATATATAGAATATGTATTATTTACTGATATATAGAATAGGTAGTATTTACTGATATATAGAATATGTATTATTTACTGATATATAGAATATGTATTATTTACTGATATATAGAATAGGTAGTATTTACTGATATATAGAATAGGTAGTATTTACTGATATATAGAATATGTATTATTTACTGATATATAGAATATGTATTATTTAATGACAGCAATTTAGTGATAAAATTGAAATAAAATAAGTAGTTGAAATGGATGGGTGCTCAGAGTCATTTTACTATTGACATTTAATTCCATTAAATTCAGATTCTAGCTGAAAGTCAAACATTTAAATTAGGTTTGCAACTAGAAAACACTCCAAATGTTTACTATGTGCCACTGCGAAGTGAAAGAAAAGAGTAAATTGTTTTCAAAATGTATAATAAGAATGACAATGAAAATTAAAATAAATAAATAAAAAAAGATAGATTGCTACTAGATCTATACTATGACTAATATTAGATTGCTACTAGATCAATACTATGACTAATACTAGATTGCTACTAGATCTATATTATGACTAATATTAGATTGCTACTAGATCTATATTATGACTAATATTAGATTGCTACTAGATCTATATTATGACTAATATTAGATTGCTACTAGATCTATACTATGACTAATATTAGATTGCTACTAGATCTATATTATGACTAATATTAGATTGCTACTAGATCTATATTATGACTAATATTAGATTGCTACTAGATCTATATTATGACTAATATTAGATTGCTACTAGATCTATATTATGACTAATATTAGATTGCTACTAGATCTATATTATGACTAATACTAGATTGCTACTAGATCTATATTATGACTAATATTAGATTGCTACTAGATCTATATTATGACTAATATTAGATTGCTACTAGATCAATACTATGACTAATATTAGATTGCTACTAGATCTATATTATGACTAATATTAGATTGCTACTAGATCTATATTATGAATAATGTTAGATTGTTACTAGATCTATATTATGACTAATATTAGATTGCTACTAGATCTATACTATGACTAATGTTAGATTGCTACTAGATCTATATTATGAATAATGTTAGATTGTTACTAGATCTATACTATGAATAATGTTAGATTGTTACTAGATCTATACTATGACTAATATTAGATTGTTACTAGATCTATACTATGACTAATATTAGATTGCTACTAGATATATACTATGACTAGTAGTAGATTGTTACTAGATCTATACTATTACTAATACTAGATTGCTACTAGATCTATACTATGACTAGTATTAGATTGCTACTAGATCTATACTATGACTAATACTAGATTGCTACTAGATCTATACTATGACTAATACTAGATTGCTACTAGATCTATACTATGACTAGTATTAGATTGTTACTAGATCTATACTATGACTAGTATTAGATTGCTACTAGATCTATACTATGACTAATACTAGATTGCTACTAGATCTATACTATGACTAATACTAGATTGCTACTAGATCTACACTATGACTAATATTAGATTGTTACTAGATCTATATTATGACTAATATTAGATTGCTACTAGATCTATACTATGACTAGTATTAGATTGCTACTAGATCTATACAATGACTAGTATTAGATTGCTACTAGATCTATACTATGACTAATACTAGATTGTTACTAGATCTGTACTATGACTAATATTAGATTGTTACTAGATCTACACTATGACTAATATTAGATTGCTACTAGATCTATACTATGACTAATGTTAGATTGTTACTAGATCTACACTATGACTAATACTAGATTGTTACTAGATCTATACTATGACTAGTATTAGATTGTTACTATATCTATACTATGACTAATACTAGATTGTTACTAGATCTATATTATGACTAATATTAGATTGTTACTAGATCTATATTATGACTAATATTAGATTGCTACTAGATCTATACTATGACTAATACTAGATTGCTACTAGATCTATACTATGACTAATACTAGATTGCTACTAGATCTATACTATGACTAGTATTAGATTGCTACTAGATCTATACTATGACTAATACTAGATTGCTACTAGATCTATACTATGACTAATATTAGATTGCTACTAGATCTATACTATGACTAATATTAGATTGCTACTAGATCTATACTATGACTAGTATTAGATTGCTACTAGATCTATACTATGACTAATATTAGATTGTTACTAGATCTATACTATGACTAATACTAGATTGCTACTAGATCTATACTATGACTAATATTAGATTGCTACTAGATCTATACTATGACTAGTATTAGATTGCTACTAGATCTATACTATGACTAATATTAGATTGTTACTAGATCTATACTATGACTAATACTAGATTGCTACTAGATCTATACTATGACTAGTATTAGATTGTTACTAGATCTATACTATGACTAATACTAGATTGCTACTAGATCTATACTATGACTAATATTAGATTGCTACTAGATCTATACTATGACTAATATTAGATTGCTACTAGATCTATACTATGACTAGTATTAGATTGCTACTAGATCTATACTATGACTAATATTAGATTGCTACTAGATCTATACTATGACTAGTATTAGATTGTTACTATATCTATACTATGACTAATACTAGATTTTTACTATATCTATACTATGACTAATATTAGATTGCTACTAGATCTATACTATGACTAATACTAGATTGCTACTAGATCTATACTATGACTAATATTAGATTGTTACTAGATCTATACTATGACTAATATTAGATTGCTACTAGATCTATACTATGACTAGTATTAGATTGTTACTAGATCTATACTATGACTAATATTAGATTTTTACTATATCTATACTATGACTAATATTAGATTGCTACTAGATCTATACTATGACTAATACTAGATTGCTACTAGATCTATACTATGACTAATATTAGATTGTTACTAGATCTATACTATGACTAATACTAGATTGCTACTAGATCTATACTATGACTAGTATTAGATTGCTACTAGATCTATACTATGACTAATACTAGATTGCTACTAGATCTATACTATGACTAATATTAGATTGTTACTAGATCTATACTATGACTAATATTAGATTGCTACTAGATCTATACTATGACTAATACTAGATTGCTACTAGATCTACACTATGACTAATACTAGATTGTTACTAGATCTATACTATGACTAATATTAGATTGTTACTAGATCTACACTATGACTAATATTAGATTGCTACTAGGTCTATACTATGACTAATACTAGATTGCTACTAGATCTATACTATGACTAATACTAGATTGCTACTAGATCTATACTATGACTAATACTAGATTGCTACTAGATCTATACTATGACTAGTATTAGATTGCTACTAGATCTATACTATGACTAGTATTAGATTGTTACTAGATCTATACTATGACTAATATTAGATTGTTACTAGATCTATACTATGACTAATATTTGATTTTTACTAAATCTATAATATGACTAATATTAGATTGTTACTATATCTATAATATGACTAATATTAGATTGTTACTAGATCTATATTATGACTGATATTAGATTGCTACAAGATCAATACTATGACTAGTATTAGATTGTTACTAGATCTACACTATGACTAATATCAGATTGTTACTAGATCTATACTATGACTAATATTAGATTGTTACTATATCTATACTATGACTAATACTAGATTGTTACTAGATCTATATTATGACTAATATTAGATTGCTACTAGATCAATACTATGACTAGTATTAGATTGTTACTAGATCAACACTATGACTAATATTAGATTGTTACTAGATCTATACTATGACTAATGTTAGATTGTTACTAGATCTATATTATGACTAATGTTAGATTGTTACTAGATCTGTATTATGACTAATATTAGATTGTTACTAGATCTACACTATCGCTAATGTTAGATTATTACTAGATCTATATTATGACTAATGTTAAATTGTTACTAGATCTATATTATGACTAATATTAGATTGTTACTAGATCTATATTATGACTAATGTTAGATTGTTAAAAGATATACACTATGACTAATATGCTATTGTTACTAGATCTATAATATGACCAATATTAGATTGTTACAAGATCTATACTATGACTAATGTTAGATTGTTACTTGATCTATATTATGACTAATATTAAATTGTTACTAGATCTACACTATGACAATTATTTGAAAAAAGGTAGGCCTTATGACAAACGGTTCATTCTTTAATAAAGATGTGGACCTGTTTGAAGATATTGCAGTTGATTATATCGTTATAATTTTAGGTTCAAAATAAAATAACGTTTAAATCGATGGACTTGCAACGAGTTCATCAAATATCAACCTGGGAATGTTACAAAATTGAAACAAATAATAATTAAAAAGTATTTGTATTTGACTCGTGGCAGTCGCAACTCTGATAGACGTTTATATCATTTACAAAACTATTCATCTTTAGAAATGAACATTTATATAGTAGTTGCGTATACAGGACAAAATATTTTCTTTCTCTTTCAACATGTATGAGTGTAAATGTTAATTTCATTTGTAGTGAATATTAAAAGACAAAGGAGATGAAGAATGCATGACTAATTGTGGTAAGTAATTCTATAATTTGGCTGTTGAAGGCACAAAGGATTTACTCGAAATTTAGAGACGGCAGAAAAGAGTAAAATTGGTGTACTTATTTCTCAGTTTGTATCTACCGTCTACATATGGAAAGATTGCATCAGGTTGTATCAGCCGTCTACATACAGAAATATTGAATCAGGTTGTATCTACCATCTACATACTGAAATGAATCAGGTTGTATCTACCATCTACATACTGAAAGATTATATCTGGTTGTATCTACACTCTACATACGGAAAAGATTGTATTATAGATTGTATCTGCCGTATACATACATAAATATTGCATTAGGTTGTATCTGCCGTCTACATATAGAAAGATTGTATCAGGTTGTATCTACCGTCTCCATCGAGACAAATGCATAGTGTGACTCTTCCCATATAACTATGCCGTATCACAACAAGTGGACTAATAATGGATACTTTTTCATTTCGCCCATCTTAAGAATAATACAATTGATAATTGATTAATTTGACTATATTTCGGATATTAAAAACACAGAGAATAGCACAAGTAATTTACACCTAATTGAAAACAAGTTTTGATATTGCGGCAAATACATTTGAACGTTTTTCGCTCAGGCTAATTTCGTGTTAGAAGCAGCAAACACAGTTTCGGCAGTATACATGTTGTATTCCATGAATGGTTAATATAAATGTATTAAAAAAAAGCTTTGCGATCGTTATAAATTTGGGCTAAATCGATGATGACGAAAATTTCACGTACACAGTAGTCCCTTCTTCTACCAATGTATTGCAATTCTAATCTAATTGTCAGACAATTGGGCTACGAGAGCACAGCAGTAACACGTTCGCTCTACACTTTAGTCCTTAGTTAGATGATGGTTTAGGGCATGCACAAGGGTATGTGGCTGGCGTTAAAGATCGGTGATTTCCCCTGAGCGTTAAGGTTTTCTTAACTTTAAAGACCATCCTCAGCCAAATATCGTAACCGTCAGTAGTAGTTATTTGTGAGAAGCTGAGAAATTATTGTAAATGCGACAATTATTACATGAAGAAAATAAATACATTTAGACAAGTATGAAAAACTCTGCAGTTATATATATATATATATATATATATATATATATATATATATATATATATATATATATATATATATATGTATATGTCCTTATGACTCTATGGCCTACAAAGTATGTAACAGAAAGAAAGTGAAGCCAACAATGTAAGTAAAATCAGCAAGCAATTTATTTCTAGACGATTAAAATGAAAATTCAAAAAGACACTTACAATATTCTGAATTAAAATCCATATAATCCAGTAAAACTGGTCTACAGCCAAATGCTTCGGCAATAATTGTTGTCAAACTTTACTAATTCTGGGTCACTGAGAACGAAAATGATGCTTAAAATTGTTGATTGGCTCTAGTTTTAAAGATATTATACTGGGTCAGTATTATACGACCCTTGACTTGGGAATGGCGGAGGATAAGTGATTTATAAAGGGAAGGGATCTCAATTTAAACCAGAAATGACTCAAATACATCCTTGACTGGATCTATGAATAAATCTATGACTGGGTTTGGACAGTACTTGCTTTTTAGGCAAAACAATGAATGATCCAATCTGAAGCAGGTATTGCATCATGTTATTCCCAGAAGTCATGGATGATGCAATCATAACTAAGCCTACATCACTCTGCTGAAGAAATTGCCCTATATCAGCTCTACAAATCATATAGTGTCGTGCTCTCTTATTTGTCAGTGTTTGATTTTGCAAAGGGACACATTTCTGTTTAGCCAAAGTGAGCAGAGATGCCTCGTACTTGTGTGAACAATGTAGATAACTTCTGCTATGTTTGTGGTGAAGTAACTTTTGCATCACAAAAGCGCAGTATAACCACTATGGTTAAGAAAGCCTACCACCTTTATTTTGGCTGCAAAATTGGAGATCAGGACAAGATGTGGGCCTCACTGCAACACTTGTGCAACAAATCTTCACCAGTGGTTGAACAGGAAAAGGAAATATATGCCTTTTGCAGTGCAAATGATTTGGAGAGAGCCAACAGATCATATCAGCAATTGATACTTCTGCATGGTGCCTCCAGTTGGGAAAGATCTGTCAAAGAAGAAAAAGTGGACTGTGCATTATCCAAACATTCCATCAGCTATACGCCCAGTACCCCACGGAGAAGGACTGCCGGTTCCTGATGCACCAGAATCGTTCTCACTTGAGTCAGACGAGGAAGAGGAAGAGGATGAAACTTCTAGTAATGAGCCATCAATGTTACATGACCGATACTTTCTCCCATCCTCCTCCTCTGAACCACGCCTCATAACACAAATTGAACTGAATGACCTTGTCAGTGATTTGGAACTACCCAAGAGTAAGGCAGAGATGTTGGGCTCCAGACTACAGCAGTGGAATCTCCTGGCAGGTGATGTTAGGGTTTCCATGTTCCGTGACCGTCAAAAGGATCTTGTCCCATTCTTCTTCATGGAATGTGATCTTGTAGCCTGCAACAACATCGATAGCGTGATGGCAGTCCTCAACATCGTTCATGATCCAGGTGAATGGAGACTGTTCATTGATTCATCAAAGACGAGTCTTAAAGCTGTTTTGCTGCATAATGGCAGTGTTTTGCCATCAATTCCAGTTGGTTATGCAGTCCACATGAAAGAAACCTATGAAAACATGAAACAACTTTTGAGGTGCATAAACTATGACCAACATCAGTGGCAGCTTTGTGGCGATTTCAAGGTTCTTGCCTTCTTGCTTGGTCATGCCGACTGGATACACAAAGTACATCTGTTTTCTCTGCGAATGGGATAGTCGTGCGAGCGATTCCCACTACATCAAGAGAGATTGGCCACTCCGACAGTCATTGGAGACTGGGTTGAAAAGTGTTCAGCATCCACCAGTTGTTGAATCAAGGAATATTTTGTTGCCACCCTTGCACATCAAGCTGGGTCTGATGGAGAACTTTGTCAAGACCATGGACAAAACACAAGCAGCTTTAAAGTACCTCCGTGGAAAATTTCCAAGGTTAAGTGAAGCTAAGATAAAGGAAGGTGTCTTTGTTGGTCCTCAGAATCGGGAACTTCTTCGAGATGATGCATTTCACCGTGCCCTCCGTTGCAAGGAAAAGACGGCATGGAAAGCCTTCCAATTAGTGGCAACAACGTTTCTCGGAAACAACAAGGCAGACAAGTACAGGGAGTTGGTGGAAAACCTCCTCAAGGCGTAGAAAAGCCTTGGTTGCAACATGTCACTAAAGATACATTCTTTGCACTCGCATCTAGATTTGTTTCCACCGAACTGCGGAGCAGTGAGCGACGAGCACGGCGAGCGTTTTCACCAGGACATTGCAACAATGGAGACTATTGCTGGACAGTGACAAGAGATGCGATGAGTAGACACTGAATAAGGACTAAACTATGTACTTATATATACATAATAGTTTTTTACTTTTGTTATAATATATTTTTTATTTATATAACCCTTTTGCTGTTTTTTAAAGTGTTACATAAACAGGACAAGTGAAATATTATCATGTAAAGCAACCATAAACAAATGAAAAGACCCAGGTTTACAATTTATGATTAAAACTCAACTATGTACACAATATACATAGACGTAAAATGTAAAAATTTAAATACCTTGGAAACAGTAACCAATCAGTTGTTTTAAATGTCGTATTTGAATTCAGCACATCAAAATCCTTAATAAAATGTTATCTCTGAAACAGACGCCTTCTAAAAAATTGTAGACCAGTGTAATCCTAAGTGTTAATACGTTGAGTACCTCATTGCAGATGGGTATTTCATGGCCAAATGAGTTATCCTCTTTAGATAAAGATTATTGTTATTAATATTATTATTATTAGTAGTAGTAGCAGCAGTAGTAGTACCATGTACCCAGATACGATGTCCAATAATGAATCATCTGCTCGCTTAAAATTCTGATCGGATAGAACAGTTTAAACCTTGATCTGACTGCGCATTGTGTGAGACCAGATCTGATCCCATGCTACAATAAGTATATGTAAGAATCAAACAAAGCTAAGACGTATATATACACCATTGGTAATTTTTACAGCTTGTAGCCATCCCTACACTAATTACGTTCCTTATATATTTCCTTCATATTTCTACAAGTTTGATGAAATCTAGTGCATTAGTTATAAGCTCAGATGCAACAGGACTATCTTACGTATGTTGAGCAATAACTTGGGCACAACATTTTAAAAATCAGCGTTGGTTATGTTGCATTTTCTAAAATTAATTGCATTTGGAATGAAATGACTTATTTTGGTGCACGTGGCCTTTCCAGAACTGACTGAAACATACCTGCTTGCTTTGTCACCAAACGTAAAAGCCAAGCGGCTGCATTCAATGAACACTATATTTGTTAATTAGGTTTTGTTGCTGCTTTTGTATTGAGTGCAAGTAACATTCTTCACTGATTAGCAAGTCTACGTATTTTCTTAGGGACTAAAATAGGAAGCACTAACAGTTGATTGGCTCATTTAATGTAGTAACACCTCGAAGAGATGGCACAAAGTTGCACATATGAAATAAATTTGCTTTCTTGTATCAGTAGCTACACTGAAGCATAACTGAGAATGTTTCTTGCATTTATTTCAGTGTGGTTTGCCAGAGATACAACTTTTTACAATACAGCTGTCGAAGTGTAGTGTCACGTGATGCCATAGATGCCAAGTGCTAGGCCCAAAAGGAAGGACTCATTTGTAATACTAATCAAAGAAAGAACATTCATTAATATGTTTGAGCTAGTTATAAAACATTTGTAATAATAAGTCATTTATTGAAAACACGAGTTCTATGTAATTTTGGTATATTTTTAACACAGGTTGTTTCTTTGGAAGTAAGATTCCCCCCACCCACCACCACCACCGATAAATACATGTTCATCGCTTTAAAACGTTTTTGAAACAAAAATGTGACCAACTACCAGTCTGTATTCTTTCAAAAACCTAAGCCACCTCTTCCTCCTATTCTCAAAATGTTTATGGAAAAGCCTAGGTCACTGGCTTTCAAAATTGTAGGAAAGAAAACTTTGGGCCACTTAGGCCACTGATCGTAGAATTTTCAATTTAAAAAAAAAATCTGCTTCTGGTGTCAAATTCTCATGAAAAATAAATATTAAAAAAATCCATCACTGTCAGTCAAATATTTTTAGAAATCTTTGTTCACTGATTATATAAAAAAACAGGCCACTGGTGGTCAAATATGTATTAAAGAGCCTTGGCCACTGATCATCAGATTTTATCAAAAATCCTCAATCTCGTCTTATGCTGCAATCATTATGAGTTTATATTTCAGAGAACTCGAGATATTAATTTATTCAAAAAGAAATCCAAGTATAAAAAGCTAGCGCGTCGCTGGAGACGAGACTAATCCCTCCTCTGTGAGCAAAGCGAAGCAATAAGTTGTGGGGGCGAGAGGGGTGGGAGAGGGGGGCTTTATATCCTAGATTTTATTAACTTCAAATTCATTATGCAGTGAGTACAAAACTCTATAATTGTAAACAACAATGAAACATTGTACATTTCAGATTTTTAACAAGCACCTTGTTCCTGTCCTGCAACTTAGTTTTATGCACCACTTGATAAAGGAGTAGCTAATGAGTTAAGGGGATAACAGATAGTACACAGAAAATGATTATTTTACATGCAAATCATTAAACCCTTTTAACCTGCTTGTTAAATGGCTCTTTTCTCTTAAATTCTCTCATTTCTATTCCTTAGGATATATTATAGTTTGTTTTGAACGTTTGGCTCTTGTAATACTGTTGGATTCAGAGATTGTTCAGTGGGATGCTGTACTATTGTAGCTTGTCTTCTTTGCCGATTACTATGTATCTTCTTTTATTCCAAACCTTAAAAATGTCAAAAAGACACTTTTACCATTTTGTGCATACACGGTTCTAGGTGATAAAATGATTCTTGCATTACCAAGCCAAGAAATTCGAATATTATATTATTTCCTTTTTTGTCTTCATGTAAGTAAAATAATTTTGAATTTTTAATATTTATTTCATTTTTCAATAATTGATATTGCGAGCCGTCTTTGCTTAATTCACGTTTAATTTATTCTTTATATTGATCAACATGTGATTGTTGAACTGTTTGTTTGAATCAATCATTGATAAAGTAGAATCCTCATAAGTATCAAAAGTTTCGTTAACTTTATCTACATCGTCATGATCTTAAGCATCTTCAGCCAATTTGCACTATTCAAATGGATCAAAAGCAACTTAAAAAAGAAAAAGGTTTTTGTAGAATCTGAACAGTATATATACATTAGCACTATAAATGAAGATGAATAACCGAAGCCTATGAACAGGAATTAAAAATAAGTATAGTGAATGAAATATACAATGAAACAACTGGTATATACTTACATGTTAATGAATTGGATAAATGGATTCAAAACAAATAAAGAAAACTTATGATTATATTTGTGTAAAATGATAGTTCAGCTAAATTATCAAATTCATTGTCACATGTAATAATTATCGGAGTAACATCTTTTATGAGTAATTCACTTCCAATTGATATTCGAAATGAATTACAGAAAGAGTTGAAAGAAAACTACTTAACACAAATTGGAATTAGTTACTTTATCTTTTAGGTTTGGATTTCCAATTTCAGCATTAAGTGCTAGCCTAATAACTTTAAGTACATTAATTTAAACACGCAGATTATACCCAAACAAATCCAGCACGTTCTAGAAAATCAGAACTTTTAATCAGGCCCGCAAAAGATTTATTACATTACTTTATATTTAAATGATCACAAGGTCTATATATTTTAACTGTGATACATGCCTGCTGAAAATAAGCCTGGTCCAAAAGAGTAAAACCAAAAAATGGGATGTGACATAGAGAACTGTTGTAGGGAAATATTTGAAGAGGGAAAACCAGAAACAAAAAATACAATTGGATGAAGGAAAGGAATTGTATAACGTAAGGGTCAAAGAATTACTGGAGTAAGAAAATGCTGAATGGTTGTCCACTCACTTAGATAAAAGAGCGTCTGTAATGGAAATATTTATTTGAATTCTCAAGACTAGAATGTGAAAGTATTGTACTAAAAACGAGACGAGAATATTGGAAGTTATATTACAAAATCATATTGACAGATACGGTAGATCATATCTTCGATTTGTAAAGATGTCGCCAATTGAAATCAGAAAGCCGAGCAAGAGGTCAAAATTACGGACTGACTTATTTGTCTGTTTTACAACAGATGGCTATGGAACACCCAAATATAAAATAGATGAGAAAGGAAGAATCTCAAAATATAACTTTACTTTTTGCTTAAGGCTCTCTTCCTAATTTGACAGAAGAGATTATTATAATCAGAACAATAATTTTGGGAGACCCAGTAGTATATAAATTTGAAGACTTCAAGGGGGAGAATATTGAGGAAATATTTGACAAGGAGTTATTCCTATTCGACAAGCAGGATGACGTCTTCGTGACTGATAACATTCTAAAAAAAACAAAGAAATAAAAAGAATGAATGGTAACAAAATATGTCCTGGTAAAATGGAAAGGATATGATAAATCTGTTAACAGTTGGAAGCCGGAAGAAAAGATTGTCTCAATAAAGAAGGCGTTGGTCCTAAGTTCATTTAAGACACTGTAGTGATTTGTAAACAAAATGGATGTTATAAAATGTGATTGGTTGTATTGTATATGTTTTGTAAAATTAAGTCGAAAAATGAAATACAACGTTATAATACAAGCTACAAACAATGTAAAGACAGAGCAAGTATAATGAAATCTGATTGGAATAAAAGAGGAGGAGATAATAAAAAGAGAAATAGAGCCAAATAAAAGTTAACTGTGAATGTGGAAAAACTGTAAGAAGAAGCTCGAAGTTCAATCATAAGAAAAGTCAATTTTGCACTAGCTTTATTGATGGAATATAGGTACTGACGAAATACGAATATTATTATCTAAACTAGTTTAGTAATATGCAAATCACACAAAATTAGCGGCAACACCGACTAATTCTTTGGTAAATTAAAAAGGTATGAAAAATATTGGAGGGTATTTTTTTTAATTTAGCCAAAAAATATCAGTAATATTATCTGGGGTAATTGCTATAGTAATAACTAGCAGGATGTTAAAAGTTTCTCTTCCAAGTACTAGAAGATTAGAGATTCCTTAATTACTATCCAACTACAATGTAATTTAAAAGAATTTTGAACCAAATTAAAAGAAAAATAATGATTACAAGAAAGCTATAAGACTCGTTTAATAAACGCGTAAATGAATATAGCGTTATAATCGAAACCGTAGAAAGTCATCAACATCATTTGATTGATTTGAATCTTTTTTCAAAGAAACTGATGCATGCATATTAAATAATAGAAAAATTAGAGAGATTTTGGATCAATAAAAGTCCAGTTTGATTTATCTATTGAACTAAGATCAGTACATAATACGGACAAAGCTAGTTAATATAAGTTTCGTAGACTCGTATCATAGCACGAAACCTAAACACATAACGGACAGAAAAGAAATGGAAAGTAATGTTCAAGAACTGTTTGATGAACTACAAACTAAATTCAGACATGAAATAAATGCAGATGCACATCGATTTTTTGTGTGTGGTTTCTTCTTTTTGTTTTATTCTTTTTTTTTTTTTTTGTTGCAAAAATATCAATAAGATTCCTAGATGGTTTTTGATTTATGGGTTAAAATCACTAAATCAACTTTCTAACAAATCTCAAGGATGATAAATTCACAGAAATAATAAAACGTTTTGAGCAAATAAAACCCAGAGGTTTTAGAAAAGATATTTGTTCATACGAATACTTGGATTCATTCAAAAGATTTAATGGAACTGAATTGTCACCAATCAAGACATTTTATTAAAAACGCACCGGATCAGCAATAACGCAGCAGATGTAAAAGATGTAATGAAACATTTTAAACTAAATTCTCTTGGTGATCTTCACGACTACTACGCAAACACAGATACTTTTATGCGATATGATATTTTTGAAGAATTTGTATCTGTGTCGATGAATAATTATAAACTAGACCCAGCAGCTGTTTTTACTGCACCTGGACTAAATCACAATGCTAGTTTGCAAATAAGTAATGTAGAATTGGAATTGCAAGCTTATTATATGTTTTTAATGATTGAATATGGAATAAGAGGGGAACAGACACTCCAAAGCAAAGCATGAGTATTATATCGATGCGAATAATAATAAAATAAGTGAGAGAAGCATGAATAAAGAGAACAAGTCTAAAGTTCTTAATACCGGAGAAAACGATACAGGAAGGGTCCAGTCATATATTACACATTTGAATACCAGCCATTTGTATGACTGGACCATGTGTCAACACATGCCCCCAGTTATAAACTTCAAATGGGCTAACGAAAAAAAAAATAGAAGAAACGGAAGAACCTAAAGGAATAGTTTCTTGGAGTGATTGTTGAAAAACCTGAGCAATTTCAGAGGTTGATTTAGAAGTACCAACATATTTGCACGACTATTTTAAAGGTTATATTTTACCACCACCTAGTAAGAATGATTTATCTCCACTGCAAAAGAAATTAATCGAAGATGGAAAGGGTGCAAAACAAAGAAAGATCTGTTATTCATTATTCTAACTTTAAGTCATATGCTCAGTTAGGAATAAAACTAAAAAGGTTTACAGAGCCGTTATATTTGATCAAGAACCGTGCTTAACTCATATATAAAACTAAACGCATCTCTGAGGCGAAAAGCAACTTATGACTTAATGATTAACTCTGCATTTAGTAAACTGTATAATAACACAAAGAAAGAGAACTAATGTGAAAATATCTACGAACGAAAAAAATAATTTTACATTTCAAAAGGATATTTCATTTTCAAGAACAATCAATATATTAAGATATGGCAATAGTTATTTTAAAGAAAAAGAAAATACAATTGACGAAACCAATTTATGATGGCTTTACAGTTCTAGAAGTAAGTTGCTGGTGTATTACTTTTACTACAACAAACTAATGAAGTAATATGGTGACAAAATTAATGTATTAATGACCGATACACATTCTTTGTTCATAAGTGTTGATACAGAGAACGTATACAATGTCATGAAACAAAATATACAGTTTTAAGACACATGTGTTTTTTTTAAAAATGATAACATATGCTGAATACTATTAGCTAACAAGAAAGTTGTTGGATAGTTTCAAGATGATATGAATGGTTTATAAATAGTAGGATTTTGTAAATACAAAAGTAAGTTTTATGCCCTTTAATCTGACATAGGATGAAAAAAGGTATGCAAGGATATTTAGGAATCTGCTCTGTAAAAGAATCTCAAATTAGATATGTACTAAGATTGTTCATTAAAGTAGACAATAAATTATCAAGATATTAATTTGATGAGGTTATACTATCACGAGATATACAATGTCACGATGAAAGAGGATGATTTGTCACCATAAATGCTATTTAGTTGATAACATGAATACTTTATCATATGGCTATAAGATTAACGAGTTAATCTACTAGTTAATATATTAACCAGCTAATTAATTTCCTTCCAACTTGTAACCAAACGGATATTTCAGCATTATTAAAGGTTTAATTTTTACATTTTCTTTAATAACTTCTCAACTTTTTCATTTATGAAACTGGTGCTAGAATATCATTTTTATTAAAAATGTTTTCTATAGACATTAAATCGAACATTTTCACGAAGAATTATACTTGTATACTATTACTCATAAATATATTCCATAATGCCTACAGTTGAATGCTAGCTTTTTTAAGCTGGTTTCTTTCTTTTTTTACATCATCTAAATTCGCACAATCGTCTATAAGAAACAAAGCATTAGATTCTTGGTATAAACTGATAAGTAATTCTAGCAATGTATTTATCTTGTCACCAGGATCTATTATAATTACCTCGTCGTCTCTAAAAAGCCATTTTGTGTTGTAAGTCTTATCGTACATAAATGTTGGACAAATAGTTACAATAAAATCAAAAAAGATTTTAAATTCTGTTTCAATCAAATCTAGTGCAAACTTTGTCTTTCCGCAATTTCAAACACTGCATATCATCATATTATGACGTTTTCATGTATTGTTGCTCTGGAGAAGGCGTTTAAAAGTCTGAAAGCGTGGGTTCGTCGCCCATCTGCGTGTTGTCGTCTGTTTTATCGCCGGTTCCCAGGTGGTACTTGCGCAGAGCTTCGAGAGCAGCCTTTTATTGAGGTAATCTTGATGCAAGCGTGCTTGCAATTGAACTCAGACTGCACGTCTTAGAGGGCTTCCATAGCCCTTGTCGTGGCGGGCGAGTTCCTCGTCGGACCTTTCTTTTAAAAAATGTAAGTGAGCGAAGAGGAAGTTTCAGCCAGAGAATGAGAGGGCATTAAAATTTGCCAAGCCAACCATCATACTAACGGCAGCGACCATTTGATGATATTAGCGGGAATTGTTTAGTTAGCGACCATTTGATGATATTAGCTGGAATTGTTTAGTTAACATGTCCTGCGTCCAAAGGCTCAGATAAGCGGTTACGCACATATCTTAGTGTTTCACTTGCACTTGTCCGGGCCGTCGTTGTGCCATCTGGCTTGTCTGCCAACCCATATAGTAGCTCCTCAATATCAAGGTCTCTCGCAGCTTTTGCCATAGTTCTTTTGAAATTTTGGGCAGGGTTCACAGATCGGCTCATTCTAAGTAGCACGTAGCCTAAGGCCACAAATGTTACAGTTTGGTTGGTGCTGTACAAAATATGAAGCCAGCACATTACTCCAGCTTAAGAGCGGGTACGTGGACAAACTGGTAGGACATTGGTGGTTCTGTGTGCAGAAGCTCGCCTAAACTTTCCATTCTAAGAAAACTCATAGGCCTCCGCTCAACTTGAGGCCTCAGTGATATCGTTTTCTTTCAGCGTATCCCTTCGCTGGCATTTTTCTTGCACCTTCTTAACCCGTGGAGCGCGTGGACTTGCGTTGACCCCATATCGATGACAAGGCCACGCCGATTTTGGTCGAATGCACCAACATCGATCTCCGGCAGATCGGCGTCCTTGAGAGACTTCCTCGTCATTATTTGATGGCCTCTTCACACTGCTGGTATCGCGCGTGTCCATGGATATACATCTGGCTCGGGACGCCTTATATCGTGTTCTTTCTTTAATATTGCGCTACCCCGTTAACGCTCAAGTCTTACAATGGCTGAAGGAGGCTATAATATTAGAATGGAAGAGTTTGGTACCAGATTAAATAGCAGAAACTTCATCTGAGGTAAGACCGCAGAAAAATTGACGAAAGTGGGAGATATGATTGCAGGTGACACAACTGGACTCGCATATACTAAGTTACTGTCGGCGGTTGGGCCCACGGAAATCGTTCTCCAGGAAGTTGCAACAGATGGCCCTGATACTGTCCCAGGCAGAGGCTCCTTGGCATAGATAGGGCATTTACAAAATTTAAAGGCTCGTTTTCAAATAATGCCGCAAAAATTGTAGCAATCAAGACGACATAGATGCATTAAAACAAATCCGTAGAACGATCCCAAGATGAAACAGCACAAGCAGCCACAAGCTGAAATTGCAGCTAAGGTGGGGGAGCCCGAAGGTCAGTTCCAGCTGCCCAACGATTTACGAGGGGAACTTCACGACCAATTTGCCGCCATCCGGGAGGTTACCAGCCATGTTATCCGACAGGATACAACTATAGGGGAGAAGCTGCGAACCCTCGTTTGCGAGCAAGGCATCACGATCGCCTCGATTCTCACATGGGTGGGGGCCAGGGATGGTTAAAAAAGAACTGTAAAAGCTCCTAACAGTTTGAGCCCCACCCCCTGACGAGGGGGTCTGTACAAGCACTATTTTACATCTACTTGTTTGCATATGTGTTTTCGTTTCTCTCTTTTATTCTGTAGACGTATTCTTTATTGAACATTTACTACGTTTTATACCATATTCCGTGCAGTCTACTATCATCTATGCTTCGTAAATCAACCCATAAACAATGGTAATCAAAATTAAAAAAAATATATTACTCTAATATCTGAGTGTCTTTTGGTTTTTGTTCATGAAATAAATATTTAGTTGTCTCTTTAAATTTCTGATCAAATTTTTACACCGGTGAATAAAATATGTTATGTAATCCTTCCACAGTAATCATTATTTCTTCTATTGCTGAATTAAAATACCTCGCAGGATCAGTTTCTCTGTCCGTTTTGTGCAGTATTTCAAGTCCTTTTAAACTCATTCTTGGTGAATCAAGTATTACATTTGTTAAGCTTGCAACACTGTGTGGGCAGGACGATACATCAGGACTGTTTCGCAGGACTCCTCAGCAGGTTTTGGCTTCAGTTCTTGCAATATCTATAACATTGTTTTTTCTGCTTTAGCTTTTCAAATTCTTGTGAACGTTTTCCACGGCGTTTCCCACAAGCATCAACCCTACGCGGATCTTTTATTCTTTGTAATGTTACCTTCTCTTGTAATTTAGGACCCTTTAAAGTTTTAAAAGTTTTACTTTCCCCACCTTCATTTTATTTTAGAACGATATTATTGTTTACCTAAACTGTTATTCATGTTATTTTCAAGTTATTTTCAACTTATTCAACTCCTCTTTCAAGTAAAGTTGTTAAAAACTTACATATAATTACAATTAATGTTCCGTTTTATTTTCACCACCTTTCATTTATTTTCCAACAAAATTACAGTTTTCATAAAGAGTTATGCAATTTATAAACGCTTGTTTATTCGATTCATGTAAATAGTCTTCAACCTTAAGTAGGGTTTTCATCAACTTAACTTGGTGTTGATACAACTAAATTCATAAATATTAGTTCATATACACATTCAACCCTAAGGCTTTATCAAACATCGGCATAATTGTATGTGGACAGTCCAACAATTTATTACCAATTCAAGAGTCCAATCGAAGCAGTACTGATGTTCCGTCCTATTTAATCGTCCAAGCAAAGCATGCAAAACAGTCCTAAAGAAGCAGTCCTAATGTCTTATCCCCAGTCCCGTCCTGAAAGAGTCATAGCGAAGCAGTCGTAAACTTCTCCTGACGTCCTCCGTCCTATTGTAATATAAACTATACATGTACATTTGTGCCAAATCTATCTGTAAAAACAAAAAGATATGTCATTAGCAATCAAATTCTACTGTGAAATCGTGCCCTTATTGGCAAATACAATGCTAAGATTGGATAATATCGTTCTTATGCGGCATTTATTTATCTACACACAAAACCAGATTCTATCATGTTATGGCAGCTCTGTTTTAATGTCCGAACAAACAACTCACGGTCATTAACCAGGGCACACCTTTGCTGATATAGGTTTAATATATCAATGGTAACAACTGTCCTGTGACTGTTTCCAAAATAGAGAAATGTTTCATCTAACTTAGACTGTATTAGCTTGTCAATAAAGCCGGTTTATAGAATTCTCTATTCATTGTTTAGTGAATTTGAAAGTAATAAATTTATGTGAAACGCCCTCCATGTTCTCTCTTCGCTTCGCTCGCTCAACGGGGGCATTCGCCTTTTTATCCATGGTTTTCCTTTTGAAAAAATTAATAAGTCAAGTTCTTTCAACTTAGAAGGCATGAAGATTGGAGCATAGAGATGGCGGGGTTTCTTTTCGAAAAGTTTTAAATTTGAACACTAAAAGTTCAAAGTGATGTCCAGTGGTCAAGGTTTTTTGATAAAAAAATTGATGACCAGAGGCTGAAGTTTTTCTTGCAAATTTGATGGCTTGTGACCGAGGATTCTTTCCTAAAAATTTGACGACCGTTGTCCCTTTTTTTCTTTCAAACAAATTTGATGACCAGTGGCAGAGAGCTTTTTCATCAAAATTTGATGACTAGTGACCAAGGGTTTTCTCACACAAATTTGACAAATGGCACAGGTGACTCGGGTTTTTTTCTTCAGAAAATTGTAAAGACTAGTGGCCTTGGGTTTTCCATAAAAATTTTATAGGATAGGAAGTAGATGGCCTAGACTTTTTGAAAGATAAAAACTGGTGGATGGTCACATGTTTGTTTCGAAAACCATTGAAAGCGATGCAACCTTGTTAACCGGTTTAAATTTGTTAAGTGGACAAGGAATCGGAATTATTATGCTACTAAAATCGCCAAAACGTGTACGAGTACGTAACTCTTTTCAAGACAGACAAATCATTACTCTATTTTTCCCCACTGCATCAAAACTCACCACTGTCCTATCAAAATGAAAGAACCGAACTACCCAAATGTATCATACTCACCCTGTAGCAGAACGCCAAGGGCTAAGAAAGCACATTCGAGTATCAACTATTCAATCAACATTTGTATGCAACCATGTCACAGTGTACATAGTGGTTGCATTGGTACGAAACACTTTTTTGTCTAAATCTGATCAAGAGGAAATAATATAGTTATCAGCATTGTATTCTTCATATATGAAAAATAACCTATTTATTAACGTCTTTCATTTACATGAATACAATATTTACCTATGAATGCATATAGGCTGCTTAAAAATTATTTAAATGATACTAAACAACCCAAATAAATTTGTTCATCGTGGATTTTCCCCTTCATGCAAATGGAGGCTAATTTAAATCGTCCTTTAAATCAAGATACATGGTGATAAAATAATTGTGTTAACAAGTATTAAAACGTTCTGGCAAACCTACCAAATTGCCATCCATGCATGTCTTTGTATGTAAAAGTAAGTCTATTAGTATGATATTATGTCTCGTGGCATCATTAATTCCAAAGCAGCTCTTTTTACTCTTACGTATGTTGCACAAAATAATTATGTATCGAAGCCAGCACCAATACACTTTGTGAGTAAAACAGAAAAACAAAATTCTTAAGTAGGTTTAATTAACCTGTTTTTGATTTTTATCTAATTTAAACCATTTTGATACTCGAAGGTAAATTACAAATACGTAGTGAATTAATTTCTCGTTTTTACATAATTGTACTTTACACACGTTTCATGACAGTGTAAATGTATGAAAATGACGACAGATTTCTTCAAAACAGATATATTTGGATAGGAAGGTATGAACCCTGATCTAAAAATATAGGAGATAAACAAAATAAAAAAGATTTGGACTTACCAAGTAGTATTGGCCGAATGGGTGGCACTGCAAAAAATGTATTTATTTATTTACTCATTTATTTATTTATCATAAGTCCTGTAAGGACTATGAGTACCCTTTTAAAAGCACATGACATAGAACATTATATGGTACATTCACATTACAGACAATTCTGTATTGAAATTGGAACATTAGCATGTTGCAAATGGAAAAGTATTCCTTTATTGAAGGTGCTGTCTAACTGTAGCAATGGAGAAAAACTGGTAGCGTATGAAAATAAATGTAAAGCAAATTGTGTTACATCAAAGGAACACAGTAGATATTGAATTTTTAGCAAACATTTATTTTCGTGGCGTTGAAGTTTAAAAAATAAAAAAGACACGTGATCTCTTAGTCCATAGTTCAAAGAAAATGATATTCACGTGTTTTAATCTTATCAGGAGATTTATCGGAGAAGTCGAGATAATCAAAAGCAGCCTTCTGCTAAGAGAATTTATTTAACTTCGCTCTGGCCATTCAGTTTTACAAATGCGAGTGTTGATATGTCGTTAATAACTGATATTTCTGTGATTTTGCATATTTCTTGTATTGAAACATTATTTTTTATTACCTCTATGCCGTTATATAAATTTATTCTTTTTGCACGAGTGTTTACGTTACGTAAAAAAATGCAGACATAATTCTGCTTTACACAGCTAACACACGCCTAAAACATGAAGTCTGCAGGAAAGCTGCATTTCATTACACACATAAATGTTCCCACCCCCTCTGGCTCCGCATTAAGGTTATGAATTAAAATTTCAAAACCATTGCCCACATTAACAAATCACCCCCAAAGCCTATACCAATGTCTGAGGACTCTGTCTCAAACGGTGAAATAGGCATGACACGAGATTACTCAGGCGCACGCAAATGTACAGACGGGCGGTATAACATAATCCACGGGCGGTGTAACACAAACCAACAGTGGTATAGCATCATCCCCATCTTTTCTACGAAAAGCGATTGAATAATGATCATAAAAGAATTGAAAATCTAAAAAGTATGTATTCCTGCTTTCTATTCGAAACAATGCATTTTGTAAAAAAATATCTTTTTCGTGGACGAAGAACGAGTTGCTTCATATTTTACACTACTAATGTCAACTGACTGGGTCAATCATTGAAAACTTAATTTCTAACAATCAATTCTGTCAGAACTCTAATGTATCGAAGCATGAAAGGCACGAAGAAGTAACGATGGATCAGTCGTCAGCGGGTACGATCCTGTCAAATGCAGACAGGGTCGGCCGTCATGATGTTCCTGTGTTCAAAACATTTTACTTAAATTGCCTCGGTACGTTGTAATCGTTCATGTGTCCATGCTACTTTAAACACCAATCAATTATCAATCAAACTCTGAAAGAATGTGAAAAAGAAGCTGTACGTACCAACAACATTTGAAGCAACTGAAGACACTGCAAATATAAAGTTTTGAAAAAACTGTTATAGTAATTACTACAATTCTATAATCAGAATCCGGACAAGATCTATCGAAACATGTAGAGTAAATAATGGTATAAACCAGTACATCTTTACCAGATTTTGTGGGAAAAAGATATATTTTCTAATTGAGGATAGATTAATTATGTCTGCATCTCATTTTTGTTTATTTAAAATTGTGCTTGGCTTGAATTTTATGTGTTACATAGATATCTTTTGAACCACTTGGCTCTCTGCTATGTACTTGTTTTTAGTTCGCTGCAGTTTTTATTTTAACTTTTATAGACTCTCAAACGGTGTTAAACTTTGGCACCCCTTCTAAATCTGTACTGCATGTAGACGCCAGAAAAGCTTCTCGTAGCTCATCTGATCTCGTGTTATATTCAAGGACTTTAAGGGAAACCTCATGACCTTGGACTCTACATTTAAATAAAGTTCCTCTGTATGCCCCTAGGCCTGATTACTGTAAGCTTTTGTGATACATAAATCATAATTAGTGAGGTTTGTCCATCAACAGATGTCAACAGGGTCTTTGTATGTCAATAGAAATCACAGAAGCAACAATGAAAGTGTAACGAATAACTAGCAGTGTATCAGTTACAATTGTTATACATTCAAAGTGTCAAAATCCTTCTGATTGGTCGTTGATAGATCACATGACAATTTTTATGCATCCCTCATTTCAGCGTTTACTTGGTTCATGACATATAAAGTATTTTCTTCTCGATCGAGATGATATTGTGGCCCGATCAGACATTCTAATATAGCATTTACATATCAACAAATATACACACACACACACATACACCCAAGTAGGCATAAATTGATTCACCTGTTAAGGAATTGTGTCTTTATGATACACGCCATATAAATGTCATATGTCTATGTCGGAGGGAGATTATTAACTTCCCAGACAATAGAAAACTACTACCTGCGGAATCACACACACACACACACACACACACACACACATATATATATATATATATATATATATATATATATATATATATATATATATATATATACACACACACAAACACACTCCGCGATCAATGAAAATAAGTTATATAAATATAAACTATGCGATCAAGAATAGATTTAGAATGATCTCACATATTACAAGGCATAACAAAACATATGAGGAATTGGCATTGTCCGTTTTATCCACAAGAGTTGTGTGACAGAGTCAATATGTGTATGTACATTCACAGGTAAGAAACGGAAAGGCACGGAAACAAGTGACTAATTTGCATTGTCTGGCATACGATCAAGAGCCACACGACATTGTCATTACATTTAAGCAATACGCTTACTAGGAACACTTATGTAAAACAACATAAGAAAATTCATAATTAGCTCAGTACAAAGTCCGATCGCGGAGCGTATATAAAATATTTGCTGTAAGAAAGTGACATCTTCTTTGGGGTGGTAACTTTTGCAGCTCTGATATATCTATCCCCAGAGATAGAATCGACAGGAAGCCAGGTGGGATTTCGCAACAAAAAAAAAAAAATGAAAAGGACGTTAAACGTCAAATGTTAAAGACGCATGTGAAATAATTAGATATTTGTACTTAAATAATTTAAAATGAACACTTGGATACAATAATAAACCAAGTGAGAAAACATACAACCATATTTCAAACGTCTTTCATCTCGAACAGATTTTAAACGTTTGAATAGGCAGAATTTAAACAATATTGTCATAAAAATGCTTTGAGATAAACAAAAATTGTAATCAGTACAGACCGCACGTAAATTTATAATACGGTTATTGTTGAGGTTGAAGTCACTGTGCATTGTTTAACCTAGGGCTTGACTTCGTAGAGTCTCTGACGTTACATCTTTCACTTTTGCTTTTGTCTCAATACCTAATAATATCGCGAACTACACTAGAGCCGCTCAGCGATATCCCATTCTGTCATTTATCTAGCAATAAAATCTGCTTATTTACTTTACGTATAAAACACACTTTACAGTGTTTCAGATTCAGTAGTTGCCTGGCTAGTTCTCTGGTTATTGAATCTAGCATGGTAGTGATTTACACCGTGTACTTCTTATTCTGAAGGATTTTAACTTCTGGGTTGTGTTTATAGAATTCAACATGAATACTTTTGTCATTGTTACTATCTGCAGTTATTCCATTTTTCACATTATAGAGCTGTAAAGACCGTCATGAATTGAATCAGTCTTTGTTATATATTTGACCTTAACATAAGAAAAGATATTCTTTTTGAGTTCATCGAAAACATTGCGATACCCAGCAACAAAATCTATCGTCTGCAATGGTATGGATGGTTTACTATTTCTGTATGGAATGGCTATGCTTCTTTCTCAGGAAAACCTTCAGACTTTGTCTACACTGTATTGTCTATTCTGCTCTGCAGATGACACGTTACATATCTAGCGACAATGATTGTCGTTAGATAAGGACACATCGTGTCCGCTAGCATATACAAAACATTTGTTTAGGAGAAATTCAAACATCCAGCAAAACAAAACAACAGCTCGGACTGTTAAGTGGTAACCGGTTCTGTTGGCTTTCTATATGTTGGTCAGTGCTCTCAGACACTGTAAAGGCTTCGGCGCTTTAGCTTGCACCGTTGTATTTATGATTATACCAGACTCGATTTTTAAATGGTTTTTTTGTGTGGATTCCTTTTGTAAAACAGTAGCGTATCCTATAATCCCGAAGTACACATGTATTGCACAGAAACCACAATGAAGGCTGAGTCACCAAAGGGAGTTTTTCCGGAATAATTTTGTTTCATATATATTATGCTATTTACCTAGTGGTAAAGGTGTTGGCTTTTGCAAAACAGTTATTGACTAATAATGTTATCATGTAATAGTTTATGTACTATTAGGTAGTCCAGTGTAGATTGGCTAAATGAAACTGTCAAATTGTAAAGTGTAGTTCTCAAAATTGTTTAATGGCTTGTATGTGTAATAATCTTAGTAAATAGTAAATGTTTATATACCTCACTATTTATGCAGTGTCTGGGTCAGCAACATAGCTGAACATAGCTGGGCATGGATAAGGTTGGAGAACATCAAAGTGTTATGGCTAACATTCCTTTACGCTTGAACTGATATTGATAGTTTAGTTGGTAACTGAAGATCAATGGGTTGTGCATTTTGTACCAAAGAATGTTCCTTGCCATCTGGACCAACACCACCTCTAAGATCTCTAGTATCATAATAATTTCAACTATCAAACGCAGGACATTCTCCTAATTATTTTGCAATTTCGCTATGCAAGTCATCATCCATTTCTACTACAAAGCTAAAATATTTGTTCACAGCTTAATTTCGTGCTACCTATTAATGCGAAATTTACTTTTTGTGTGTAAATACACTTAGCCGATATTCACTGCATCTCCACAGTCACGTGCAATTCTTTGTCAATTTATCTCTAATATTTTCATTTGCTCCACAGTAATAACATTTTAGTGTCGTTGATTTCACGTAGTCGTTACCTCCCTGGTATTTTGTATTCCTTTTTCTTAGTTTCCTCTATCAGTTTGTCTCTGTTGCATTTATAATATTTTGCAACTGAATGCAGATGCAATGCACGTTGTGTTCGGTATTAATGGACTGTCACCACAACATCATGCTTTTCATCTGTGCTACATATGCAATGTTAATAGTACCGTTTATGTTTGTTGTTTAATTTGATAAACTACTAAATGTAAAAAATGTCAAATTCGAGTGTTGACAAAAATATATTTTCAAAATGTGTATATCAAAGCATACCACAGCTCAACCATGTCCTGAATTTTACTTCATCCGTGTGAGTAAAAAAAAATATTAAAAAAAACAAAGAAAAACAACCCAAAAAACAAACAGCATATTAATTGTTTTTTCTTACGTTTGTGGCCATTCTTTGTGGCTAAATGTTTTATGGATGTGTTAAAATTGTACGTGGCAAACCTGTTGTTTAGGAGACATGCAAATTTGATTGTGTAACTGAGTGAATTGCTGCTATAATTCCTACGGATGCTGTATGAAAGAATTGTTTGCATCCTTACAGTTGTATTCAACCTGTATGTAATTTGCATTACCTTTCATTGTGTTGACTAAAATAGACCCTTCTGTCTGAAATGTATTTTCTTACTTGTTCTTTCAATGTGTATGTAGATTGTTCAGTTATCCATTTTTTCAATTAAGTACATATTATGTTCATTTTGTCCCTGAATATGTTTAACACATTTTTTAGATTTTCGTTTACGCATCCCCGACCTTCTTGATCCTTGAAAAGATCTTTTAAATCCTCTTATTTTAGGACAATTAAAACTGTTTAAAACCATCCTGATAATAGCCTAAGTGTTTTAAGGTGTTAGCAGCAAATTAAATGGACGACAACGCACTTTTATTATTAGAAATTTGCAACGATTCAGTGATGCTTTCAAACGCATCAATGATTTCAGATTCATGCCAACTTTTTTTATTTCTATGGTTGAAATCAAGCTTAGATTTCCATACATTCTATCTCTAGTTTTGTCGAATGCTTGTAGTTTGACCCTGAAACGTTTACGAGATCTTCAAAATGGACTGTACATTTTGCCGAATTTAAACATGTCCATTTTCTTAGTTCTCTGATATCATCATTAAAGGTAGTATTCAAATCGGGATCTTTTCAGAGACATTGGAGTATGTCTCTTTTGTTGCTTGAAATCAACAAAGTACAACTTTTATTCTCATTAACACTTTTACTTTATTTCTTTTGTGTCTTTTTTTTTGACACAAGCAGCTTTGATCATACTTTTATACCGACAGTTCTGCTATCTTGCTAAAGTCAATGAAATATTCATATCAAACTTTAAGTGTGTACTTTCAACTTCGACAAAACTGAAAAGAAACAAGCTATTGGATAAAGTAAATCAGTTTAAATGGCTCAGAAATATGTCATGACCAAAATGAAGTATACTGTGGAAAATGACAAAAATCAGTCTAATATTTACTATGTTAAAATAGATTCATGTGTTGACGATAAATAAGCACATGCAAAATTTTAACAAGTATAGCGTTCTCTAGGTGTGTCGACAAAGACCGTTTCATTTAACGTCGTATGATACATCCCACTATTTATACACAAATGTTGTCTAAGGACCTTGAGTCACGGTGTGGTGTGCACAAAGTTGCAATTGTATTTTATATTAATGTAAATATAGTATGGGTCCTGTTGCCGCCTACATCGTTACCCATGGTGTATGTTTTAGTTATTTTGGACGATTGTGCCCTGTATAGTTTCAGTCATTTTCTCGACCGACTTACTGTGGCACGTAGAAAGTGCTGGTGATAGGAGATATTTTACCTCATGTTTTCCGTCCGTGGGCCCACTCCTTACCAGTATATAGGGTTCTAATGTTTAAATATAGTCACGTTGCCTTGTTCTCTTGTCAAGATGCTGTTTGAGTAACGATAGGCATTTTTCAGTTGTAGAGGTGTGTACTAATTGAACACTTTTTTCTACTCTTTCTATTATCTGTGTTTGATAGATATAGTAATTTCTTATGTTAGATGACTCGGAATTTTTCCAATATTTCCATTGGGGCAAACTAATTTCACATAACACAATGCTGTCATATTTAATTATTTAATGTAGTTTATTTTAGGTTAGATTCGTATCTTTATCTGCATTGATAATTTGGGTTGAAACGTATTTGCCTTTTTAACGATAATACGTCAATATTAAGACATGTAGTTATTTCGAATGTATTTTCTCTTTCTTTTCTTTAGACCTATTGATTATTCTGGATAGCTTTATTTCTCTGTGCCAAATGTAAATAGTTTTTTTTTTGTCTACGCGTGTTACTCCTAGTGTGTGTGCGTGTGTATTTGTTGTCCACCGAGGAAGATCTTGATCAATCAAAACGAGGAAAATCTTTGTTATTGTTCCCGCGCTCTTTTCCAACGTTCGTTCCATTGTAAAAGCTGTTGGTTTGCATTCCTATTTTGTTTCTTACGAAATTCTTGTGAATTCTGGCGCTTTATCAAGGCCTAGGTCGTGCTACAAAACGATGTGATGGACAATGTGATGGTTCGACGTCAACAGCGTGTCAGTCTAACCTCGGAAAGATCAAGCTGTTTTAATGATCACTGTGGGATTCAGTTTCTCCAAAAATTATAGCGATCCATCGGAAATGGAGACTCAAGAAAAGAAACGTTTTGGATCTTATTGATCGTCTTCTCGACGGAATTCATTGTGTTTTGAGAAATATTTTGTTTAACTGGAATCTAGTGTTTGGCACAGACGTGTTTGACCACACTCGATGTTCTCTGTGGAACCAAAAATCATACGTGGTTAGGTATCTGCAATATTCATGTATCAGAAATATGCATTTTGTCAAGATGAATTTTCAATTAATGTTGAAGAAAAAGGTTCAAAACAATACGAGAAAGACTTACCATTAACTGTTTTTTGCGCAGGAGCCACTGAAAAATTTATGACACAACACTTGAAAGCAAGTTTGTAATGTAAAGTTGCCGAGCTTATAAGAAAATATAGATCTTCGATCAGTAAAGAACTCAAAAACCATAAAATTAAAGCTAATGATTCCATACATATTAAAAGACAAAATGATTGTGCTATATCCTTTGTCAAACGAAACAAATATAAACGGTTGATAAATGCAGTGTCCAGTTACGAAAAATGTGTTTTTTTGTCAAGATGAATTTCAACCAATCATATCGGATAATATTAATAAGAGAAGAAGTTTGACTTACTAGTCGTTGTTGATGATAGGTTGGAAACTAAATATTTACATGAAATACTTATAAGCAATTTGTCAAAGCTAATGCTGTAGTGTTAATTAGAAACATACAAGTAGAGACCAGTCAAGCAGTCAATACCCTACCGAAAAAAAATGATATATATATATATATATATATATATATATATATATATATATATATATATATATATATGTGTGTGTGTGTGTGTGGTGTGTGTGTGTGTGTGTGTGTGTGTGTGTGTGTGTGTGTGTGTGTGTAAGAAAATTTCATAAAAGATATATACTATGATGTACACACGTTTTAGCGACACTGAAGTGATATTATGAAACGTTGTAGGAATTGAGGATAAAAATGGAAACAAAATGAACACTGCATTGCTACATTACATACAATTTATAAGAAGAAGATTTTAAATTTGTGCCTTTAAGAAAAGTATTGAGTATAGTTTCTTTGTATGTCCCTTGTTTTACACATACAAAGCATGATATGTTCAACCAATGAATAATTATGATTAGCTTACGGTTTGTGTGCATAACATATTACTAAAACTCTATAAACGAATTTTACTGTAAATTAATGATTATATGACCATATCAGATATGAAATCAACAATAATAAATAATTTTATATCTTGCTCCAAATTAGTTTCCAGCCGCGAAGAGGCCAAGACCGCTAAAATTAAAACTAATGTATAAATACATATTAAAATATAAAAGTATTGTGCTATATCGTTTGCCAAACGGAATAAACATGAACTATGTTTATACATGTAATATTCAGTTATAAATAGGGTGTTTTGCATCAATATGAATTTCTACTGTTATTATTGGGGTAATGTTAACATGAGAAATGTGACTTACCAGTCGTTGTTAATGATACGGAGGCAACTAAAATGTTACATAAAATACTTATAAGCAATTTTACAATCTAATGCTGTCGACTTGATCAGAAAACATAGAAGTTTAGATCAGTGAGGCAGCCAACCCCCTAGAGGAAACTGAGTATTTGAAAGGAAGAAATCGGAATAAATGTTATATACTATGTACTAACATTGTAGCGACAGTCACAGTGAATTATAAAACATTCTAGAAATTGAGGATAACCGTGGATATAAAATGAACACTTCATTTCTATATTACATACAATACATAAGACAAACTTTTAAGTAGTTGCCTTTCTTTAAAAAGTACTTTGCGTGTATTCTTTGTCTTTCCCGTGTTTTATACACACAAAGGGTTGACCTTTCAAGTAATGAAATTGTATCATTCTCTGACATTTTGCTAAATACTTTGTGCATAGCATATTGCTAAATATTTTCTGCTCTGTATATGTTTCAATCTTGCCAACGATGTGATGGTTTACGTACAAGCATTATATTCGTTCAAGCGAAACTTTGGGAATCACTAATTTGTTTAATGATCTTTATTGCAATCATCATAGAATGTATTGACATAGGACTTAGAGTTAATTTATCATCTTTCGCAAAAATATTCCTTAATTGATAATACGTTTTGAGAATTTTAAACAAGCAAGACGACATTCAAATCTTCTTATGCGAATGATATGTAGCTTATATTATACATTTAAAAAGCATGATACGAGTATGAAATCAACAGTCATAAATATTTTTCTATTTTAATCCAAATCGGTTTCAATGTTGACAAATAACTGGAAGTTAAGGTATAAACGGAACATTCAGGTTAGTCAAACATCTGGCAAATCTAACTTGTGTCAGTTATACCTAGGAATGATTTTAAAACAAAGAGCCGATCATATTTATCTACTCTGTATAGACCATGTTTGAGCGTATATCTTTCCATTTATTGATACATGTCGTTCATTCTCAACACAACATAGCACTCTCAAGAGTTTCATTGAAGGCTTTTGACTGGATTATATCTGAATTATTCAGCCATTAATATATTTGTTTTCTTAGATATAATTTTCAACATTGATGCAAAGAGAAGATTTAACAACAGCATATATCTGGCTTACCTTTCATTGTTGTTGGTACAAGTGTCACTGCAAAATTAACATACTTGTTAACACTATATATATATATATATATATATATATATATATATATATATATGTACATACATACATACATACATACATACATACATACATACTTGAAAAGTTGCAACAGATGATTCACTGTAATATAGAGTCACTAATGAATGAATATAAAATAAATGACGAAACATTAATATATATACATACATATGTATGTATATATATATAAATATATATATATATATATATATATATATATATATATATATATATATATATATATATGCATTCTCGCCTCAGTTGTTTTGACGCTACTAATGATATGGTGGTTCAGTTACAAGCAAGAACTTTAATGCATTCAAACTCTGGGTAATTTGAACTCATTTCGTGGTCCCTGTACAATTTAATATTTCGAACCGTTTCACAGTCTATTGGGATTGGCGATTTGAAAGAAGACTGCACGTTGTCAAATCTCATCGACCGCGTTCAATGTATTTCATCTTGTTTATTAAAGCTTTATGTTTAAAGAGAAAACCCCTTCACTAATGCCTAGTGTTATGGTACCACGTGATATATTGTCCCTTCTCTTCTGTTAGGTGACATAAAGATAAACGGTTGATAGCTGCTTTATCCAGGGGGTTTGTGTTTTCTGATGATGAATTTGGACAAATTTTATTTAATTAGTGTTAATACAAGCTGATGTTTGAATTACGATTCATTGTTGATGGTACGGGACTATTGCAATTTTTACATCAAGGTTCGTAAGCAATGTAACAATTTCATGTTGTCCAAT
This sequence comes from Margaritifera margaritifera, assembly GCA_029931535.1. Lineage (NCBI taxonomy): Eukaryota > Metazoa > Mollusca > Bivalvia > Unionida > Margaritiferidae > Margaritifera > Margaritifera margaritifera. The sequence goes on from JAQPZY010001607.1 coordinate 479,821, forward strand.
TATTCAGAAAATGTACCGCCAGTCAAGCAGTCAGCTCACTGCCGAAAAATGAACTAAAGAAAGGACAAAATTGTGATCAAAAATATATTTGATGAATACCATTTTTAGAGACGATGAAGTAAATCATGAAACCTTTTCGCTAATTAGGGATAACAATGGTTAGAAATTTAATACTGCATTGTTATATTAAATATGAATGGAGAATATTTACAGTTTGGGCTATAATAAAACATTGTGTATATTTTCTTTTTTATGTCCCATATTTGTCACATACAAAACGTTGAATTTTCAATCAATACATTAGTATGATTTACTCACGTGTTGCTAAACGTTTAGTGCATATTGTATTGCTAAATATTGTTGCTCCATATATGCTGTAAACCCTGTTAAAGAAACATTAAATTTGTTGTAGTGGATCCTCAGTTATATTGATTTTATGTTGTACTTGATACAGGTGAACTATATTGATGCAGTATTTATCTAGCATGTGCCACAACTATTGCTTTTAATGGAGATATCTTTTCGCTGTGATCCAAATGAAATTTTGCTGTATATTCCTGTATATTCGAATAGGATGTGTTTGTCAATAGAGTCAGCACTTCTAATTTTTCAAATACCAAACACGACTCACATAATAAAAATAACCATCATGACCGTGCTGTGACATATTTTCTGTCTTATGCTAAATGACACTTTTAAAATGTGAGTGGGAAAAGTATAATGTCTACAATGTAAATCAGTATATATCAAACCTAGAAATGATCTAGCGATTAAAATAAAGAATAAGAATTTCCCATGCTGCTGTCGTGGAAGCCCCAATAACAATGACGCCATAGTTGATCTGATTTGGCTGATGGATAAATGTCCTTAGCTACGCTCTTGATGTAATTCATTCGAGGAATCCGATTGGTCCAATAGCACACAGGTTCTACGTGATCCAGTGGTACCTCAGTAGCAGAAAGCTACCATCCCCTACACTGATCTCCCGACATCAGCGCAATATTATATAATACCCGGGAAGAAATAGACTCAATGGGTCAAATTATACAAGAGGGACGAGAACTTGCACACTTTAGCGAGGGGTCAGAAAAAAAAATCCGTGACTCTAATATTGACTATAGTTGTAATAATATAAATTTAATACATATATAACTTGTAATAGCTAATTATCCAGGTCCCCATAAATACACATTTATAAATGACAGTTCCATTTATGGCGATCCTATATCGCTGTAAAACAATCGATATTTCCCAAGTGTCAAATTTTAGCACAAGTCTTATGCACAGTTCTCTTTTATATCAAATATGACAGGTCTCTTAATTGAGCCAGCGCTTTTAATTTTGCGCCATAAGTTTAAACATACGACGACTTTTATTGGAGGAGGGTAAGCAGATAGTTGGAAACCCTCATACACCTGAGCAAATCTGTTGCACCGTTATGAAAAGAATCAAAGAGAAAATTTGGTGCATAATTAGCACATGAACACTGAGTCTAAGCTAATCGACGATATGAATTTTAAAATACTTGATTAAGGTTTTATATAATTAAGAAAAACACACTTCTTTCACAACCATTGTTTTATTATAAATGACCGTTTTCAATATCAAACACCCGACTCGACTCGCATTTCTTTTTTTAAAAAAGTGTTTGACTATACTTTACTGCTTATATCATCATGCTTGTAGTCACGAAATTGTCTGGTATAGATAAAACGTGCACACACACACACACACATACACACAGTCACACTAAAAGAAAAACAAGTTCCAAAATAATAATCACACTAAGAGTGTATAAATATAGTGGAAATTGTGGATGTTTGTAGATAAATCTAACAAAGACACAGTGAGGTTATTGAAAATGTTTGTTATTTCAATCTCACTCTTAGTGAAGATTACCTATATTGTTTCCTGTTCAAAAATTTCTACGAGTTTATTCCAAAGTTTATGCTGAAAGAGTTTTTATGACTATGGTAAAAATAAAGAAAAGTTAAATAAGAATTTCGTTTTCGTCTTGATAAACGAATTTGATTCACAGTAAAAGACGGTTGGTTCGTGTACGGATACAACGAATTTACGAATTAAAATCGTTTTATATACACAATAATATAGAGGCATACCTAATTATTGATGTAACGAAGTAATTTTCGGGAATCTAAGAGGTTCGTAAAAGAGACTGGTTTTACTGTATTTGAATACAGCATACTAATTTAAACATGAAGTGAACGACTTACCATCCATTGTTGCATGTGACATTACAGAATCTACAAAAGAATAAAAATTAAGTAATTGAAAATAACTTAATAGCTTCTAGTGTTGTGAGTATATACACTGAGCTCAGCCCAAGTGCTTTTTTAATATACCGATTCCTGTTTGAAGGATACAGAGCTACATAGGACTATTACACAACCGAGACGAGAACACAACACCAAAACATAATTACTTTGAAAAATCTACACTTTGCTGTGGTATATTTACAAAATCGATAGAAGAAAAAATGAAAAGAATCAACAATATTTGTATGCCTCCTACTTGCTACAATGCATCTTAAGTGAACGCTCGCAAGGCGCAAAGTGGTTGGAACAAAGGAATTCAGTTAGTGACGGAAGCAAGTAGTAATAAAAGATGCGTGCCATTTGTAGAATTGTCAACACCTGTCCAATTAATAATTTATCCCGGACATAGTATTTTCTTTAAATGGCGATTGCTACAGATTAGTCAAGTTTTGGGGTAAAAAGTAATAAAACAAAATTGTATTGTGATTAATTTTAAAAAAAAAGTACATGCATTTTTACATCTGACCCTTTTACATAGATAAATGGAAGATGAGAATATAGGTTTCAGAAAGCGTTTTAATAGCATGACAATGTGATTGTGGTAACTTGTGTCGGAAACTTATATGGAAGAGAATTCCCACTTTGGGGTTTTTATTCGCAGAGAGTAAAAATCCATTAGATTTCTTTGGATGTCCTGTTTTCTGTACTTTGCGTTATGAGCGATTATTTGTCATTCTAGTCAGAACTGCATCATTGAAAGCTAATATTCCATCACTGAGCTTGTTTCAATTTATTTACGTCTGCCAGCCTGATCTGTGGAAATTCGTTGTAATATTTAATTTTTGGTTACTCCAACATAGTGGAAGCTGCATACTTTGCATGTAATGAGGTAAATCACATTTTCTGTGTTTCAAGTTTAGTCACAATATACACAAATATGAAAACAAATGAAGCATGCTAACATACGCATAATTATAATATTTTAATCCACATATGTTTCGCTGCTACAAAAAATATTGTGATTAAACTAAAAATATGAATCTTTCGAATAAGCGAAAACTTACTATATTTATTTACGCCGCACAAAAAGATATGTATGTTTGTGAATAAACATTCTTAATATTCAACACAATACACAAGTTCGAAGTATTTCATTAGAAAGTCATATCAATGGAAGTCGAATATATCATTCTTATATCTAAACTCTACTTCTATAATTACAAAAGGAAGTTTTCCGGGTAAATTTAAATTTATTTACAATCAGAAGAGGTTTTAATGCGCAAATCTTGGACTTGCGATTCATTTTCGATGGCACATGCGCAACTATAAAATTTAAACACACACGAGAACGCACCCACCCACACACAGATACCCACCCACAAACTCATATATATATATATATATATATATATATATATATATATATATATATAGAGAGAGAGAGAGAGAGAGAGAGAGAGAGAGAGAGAGAGAGAGACATACATACATACATACATAAACTATATGCGTGCATTTCTATTAAGTCGAACATCCTATCCTACACACTAGCTTTTAGTTGTTTCTTGGAATTTTTTAATAATAAGAGCCAAATTATGTATATCTACACTGTACAAAAAACATGCTTTCGGAGTACTTTTTATGTTCCATGAACTTATCTGGAATTATTATTATTATTATTAGTACTAGTAGTATTAGTAGAAGTAGAAGTTGTAGTAATAATAATAGTAGTAGTAGTAATATTAGTAGTAGTCAAATACCTGCTTACGAAAAAGATTCATAAAATATCATAAGAGAACAAAACAAAACACATACAAAATTGACAAATAAGTTTAGGAAAAATAAAAACATTTTCTATAAAACACGTATGTTTATCAAACATCCAAAACTGTTATGAAACCTTTTTCCATTGCAAGTGCTACTCTTTAGCTTGGAAAAAGATAGAACATTTGCATACATTTATTTTATATACGATTGTAGTTTATTATTTGCAATATGGAATTATCTGTCAACACCAGATAGTTGCAATGTATAGCGAATAGTAACATTATATTCTTTTTCAAGACGAATGAATTTCAATTTATTGAAATAGAGAAGTCTTCAAGATACTCTGAAGTATACTTGCCATGCGTATTTGTCGGGGCAGGTTCTTCTGAAATTTTACAAAAGTCACTTGTAAGTACTCTTAAATGTTTTTGTATGGTAACGTAACACAGAAAACACAATGACAATATAGTAACGTCGATTTGATGAGGATAAAAATATTAACATTAATGAAATAATATATACATGGACTATACAATTATTACATATTTGTCATGGCATTCTTCTTCTACAGCCTGTTGCAACACTGAAAATGGTGCAGGATTATGTATCAGTTTTTTAATGATTAACGATTTTTGACTTAATGTCACTTTTAGGATTATTAAATAAAGTAACTGGTTTTAGTATTCGAGAGACTGAGAGTTGACCTTTTATTCAAGACTTATTGACCCTGTTTGTGGTGTATCATTTTGTATTTGGAGTTTCCATATAAAGTAAAAGACTTTCGTTAATTATTCCTCTGAAATAAACGTCGATCAGTTATAGCGTCACCTTTTGAAAACCAATAAATTTGAGAAACTTATTTCTTAATTTAAAATAAGAACTGCTACTGTATAATACAAATCCTTTGTTGCTATAAAATACCATACTTATTCTTAGCTGTATATCAGTAATATATGCAATATAAATTGGAATTCAAAATGTAAATCAGTAACATATGAAGTATAAATTGGAATTCAAAATGATCCTATTCTATAATCCGAAGCAAATTACTATTCGTATCGATACTAATATTAAAGGGACTGTTTCACATATAATACTAACGTTTGCTTACCTCTACGTTTTGCCAATAGAGTAAATACTTAAGATCTTTTTTTTAGCGATAAAAAAAATGTACCGCCAAATAACTTTGTGTCGTCTTCTTCGGCCAACGCCATTTTAAGAATTTTATTTGCGTTCAGCAGCACCCTCTGGCGAGGATCTTGTCAAATTGGCAGAAAACGATAATCATTTCTAGAGTTTAGTGATGATCACAATTCACTAATAATTGCCAATGGTGATAATCATGAATTAACACTAACGATATATGAGGTTTACTGAAAAATTACGTATGTTACCATTTATTATTCATTGTTCTGCCGATTCATGACTCTTTTTGGATTTTATTGCTTTTGTTTTAATAAGCAGGTTGTATTCCGATAGAGTTGCTATGGAAATATATGTCTATTGAGTTTTGTTTATATAAGCATCTCAGGTATTACATTTTGCAATATTAGGACACCGGTCTTTGTCTTAAGTTCGAATTTGGAAAATATAGATTCGACACACTTTTTATTTTTCCTCTTTTAACTACGTTCAGTTTAACCAATTTATTTCTACAACATGATTACAATAAGTTTTAGTAGTAAAATACATATTGGTATGATAATGTTTTAGACACTAGTCAATGAACGAGTCCCTTTGAGGAAAGTGTGTTGAAAACTTGACAGATTTCAATTTTCAGCTGAGATCAATCAGACAAGAAATGGATCGAGTCTCTGGTCTCTCTTTACAACCTCACTTCTTTTCATGATACTCTTTTGATTTTCGAGCAAATTTTCTTCGATCGCTTTGAATCTGAACTATTCATCTCTTTAGAAGCATCAAAAACTATAGACGTATGAATTACATGAATATAATTTTACTCTTTTTGCTATTTAGTATAAAAAAAATAAAACAAATCAAATCAATCCCTGATATACACAAACGAAACTGACGAATACATTTGGGAGAAGAAAAACAGATATGATACAAAATGCAATATATGAGTAAAAATGTAATGGTGATTCGTCGATTTGACAGGTGAGGCAAACAAGAATTTAAAATTAGATACACAGCAAACGTATAGATAACAGTAACAGGTCACCATCTTATCTTAATTTTCTCACATTGTCCTTTGTTTTCATAGGTTGTTTAGTTTTTTGCTTATCTTTTCCTCTTTTGTACGCAAAGAATGATGTAAAATACTCACGTTTACAACATCATCTATGGAACGAGCATATACGTAGAAAAAGCCGTAAAATTTAACACAGAAACAACAATAACAACAGCAACAACAAATCTGTATCATGTATTTAAGCACCTATACAACACAAGGCAAAATACATTTTATTTAACATCGGATATTTTAAAACAATTAAAATTAACTACGCAGATCTATTATTCCGACAATCACCTGAAAACAAGTATGAAACAGAAGAAAAAGGGTATTATATATATATATATATATATATATATATATATATATATATATATATGTGTGTGTATGTGTGTGTGTGCAATGCATGCACAAAAAACAAAAAGCAATTGGTCATTGCCACATAGTGATTCATGTATATGTTATAATATATTTAAGATTCCCAACAAGATACCGTTTACAAATTAAATAATGGTAAAAAATATTGTTAGCTAACAACTCATATTAGTAGTAATATATGGCGATATGGCCTCAGATAGACACTTGGAGTACAAGATAAATTTGGCTTTATGGGCTCCAACGTTTTAAAAAGTCCATAGATTTAACATTATTGTGGCCATATGGCCTCAGGAGGAATGTAACGCTATGCCATAATACCATCATGATTTAACAGTATACCACTTATCCATGATGATATAAAACTGGTTTCGAAAATGGCACACTGGTTACATGGGGAATGTTAATGTTAAAAAAGTCCATAGGTTCAACATTAATGTGGGCCTATGGCCATAAGGTAAATTTAGCATCGAGGTTATAAATATGGTTTAAAAACTTACACTATAAGATTTCCCTTTGTACCCATATTTTATTTTTTATTTTACACTTACTAATCAACAAAAAGAGTGAGACTGCTTACTCATATATACAAACAACATCATACATGACATAGAAGGAGAGAAAAGTTTAGGAGTGCTAACACACTATACACACAAAAATAATATCATATTATCAAACACAACAGGGAAGAGTGAAGGCATTTTAGTAGTATATCTCTGTTTCCGAGAGAACTGCGTGGCCCTAAAATGGGTCTTTGTGGATGTTAATCAGATAGGTAAAAATGGTGGCACCACTTCACTGTTCTTCGTAGCAAGATTCTCCGTACTGCTGGTGTATAGACCAATACTCTCTTGAGGCACCCTTGCCTTTCAATGTACACTTCTCGTTTTCCAAATCTTATGTGATCCTGGTGATTGCTCACGATGACTTCAGATGCATAAGGTAGTCTCGCTTGAAGTTCATACTGGAAATAAAGGTCGACGACTCCACAATCGTTCACATTTTGACTTGCCTTTACTTGAGAAAAGATGACACAGTGGGCAAACACACCACAATATATAGTCTACGGGCGGATCGAAACTGATTTGCAGGTTACACCCATTAGAATGCGTATGATATATTTCAGCCAGATCTTATTTTCTACCTTTCCATCAGCATACTGATATCGATAGTGGCATCAATTTACATCCACAAAACAAACACTAAAAACAAAAGCCAAGAGAAATTCTTGACTATATGTTTCAATGACGAAAAAATAAACAAACTAAGGACAAATAATAGAAGAAAAAAAGAAGACAAAATTAACAAACGGTCTAAAACTGGTAAACTACATATCTCTGTTATGCTGTCAACAGCCAAGCACAGTTGTATATATATACCCATGAGTGTTCCTACGAATTACAATTGCGGAACAGTGTGAGTACAGAATGACAATTTTGAAACGAGGACCTTGTGTTTAGGATGCGCATGCAGTGGACACTTATGTTGCCCCGAGAGATAGTACGACCACACCTGATGTACCGAGTATTATTCCAGATGAGAATGACTTGAACTTTGATTTGGTTTTTTGGAATCTCTTATCTTCGCAATAATTTTTGCCGGTAACACAATCTCCTACTTCTACATCATTGCCAGCTTATGGTTATTTTTAAAAGAAAGAGAAGGAAGATTTAAAGACTATTTTACAAGGCCAAAAAGAAGACGAACATACATTTGTTCAAAGACAACAAGAAGAAAAACCGTAAAAGCAACAAGAGGAGATGTAAACCTTGAAGAGTGAACAGAGTGTCATCGTATAGTGGTATAGCGTGAAATTATCATGGTATCATGGTTAATATAGTGGTAAATTCACCTTGAGGCTATAGGGCCACATTAATGTGCAACTTATGGGCTTTTTAACATGGAATTCCCGTTAGAGGCCACAGAGCCATATTTCAAAATAGCGGGCAAATCTTAATATATATTGTACCCCATGTGTCATGTTTTAGGCCATATCGCCACACTATGCTACTCATATCCAGTTCCAGAGCGAAACATACGTTTCTATTAACAGTCTGGATATGAAACTTTTCTTCTTTTTGTTTTACAAATATTTTTAAAATATTAAAAAAGAATTAAACGTTTACTCTGCTGACTAAAATGTTGGAACATATCTAACACAGTGTATACGTGTGTCAAGACATAAATATAACAGAAGTACATCCGCAGAATGTACACCACTTCTTAATCATTATAATTCTAACGTACAATTTCAGACTTTTTGAAAAATATACTCTCGATAATTCGAACATTTTTATTCCCAGATGGCCATGTTAATCAAGGAATTTCAGTAACTAGAATTCACAAGAAAGGTCTCTGTTCATAGTTAGTTGGATTCACAAATGTACAACAAACGAATTAATTAATCAACCAATGAAACAGGCATCAACCATAACGAAAGCAGTGCAGATAGCCAAGTAAATAAAACGTTTGCAACAGTTTATCAAACCGAAAGCAATGCATATTACAAAAGAGGCGTAAAATCGAAACCATTACCCAGAAGAAGGCCCACTAGAATGTTAAATAATAATAATAATAATAATAATAATAATAATAATAATAATAATAATAATAAAAATAATAATAATAATTTTAATAATAATTTCTTTATGTAAGAAGTTTGACCTTGACAACAATTATGAAATATTATCATGAGATTTATGATTTTACCAACGTCAGAGGGGAACATGATTTCTTTGGTTTAAACATATTGTATTACCAAATTATAAATTGAAAACAAAGAAGTTGCACACATTTTCTGCTAACTTAGCATTGTCCTTCCGCGGTATTTCATAAATACACACAATTAGTTGAACAGGCTTGAAAAAGAAACCATCATACAGTAACATAAGTAAATGAATGGAACAGGAAAACATTTGCAACTAGAAATAAAGTGATAGTGAGGTGTCATACTAACTACACACATATATTCACGCATGCATACATACATACATACATACATACATACATACATACATACATACATACATACATACATACATACATACATACATACATACATACATACATACATGCATGCATGCATGCATGCATGCATGCATGCTTGCATGCATGCATGCATACATACATACATACATACATACATACATACATACATACATACATACATACATACATACATACATAAATACATACACACATACATTCATGCATGCATACATACATACTCGTATCCAGATACACACAATAAATCCATATATAAATTCATGGTCACGGTTCTCATGAAAATTAAAATATTCCTATAACTTTCTGAAGATAATTTGATATAGAATATATATATTTTAGTGACAACACTTTAAGGATGAAAATGAAATTAAAATAAGTAGTTTGGTGCTCATGGGATTTTTTTTTTTTTTTTTTTTTTTGTTAACATTTAATTCCCTTAAATTCAGATTCTAGCTGGAAAGTCAAACATTTAAATTAGGCTTGCAACAAGAAAACACTCCAAATGTTTACTATGTGACACTGCTGAGAAACAAACAGAGAAAAGGAAAATTGTTAATAAAATTCATACGCAATGAAGCTGAAAACTAAGCAATTGGATTGTTACTGGGTCATTAATACTACCATTATCTTAAAATAGGTAGGCTTTACGGAAGGCGGTTCGTTATTTTTATAAAGATTTGTACCTGTTGGAAGATATTGTAGTTGATTATATCGTTATAATGTTTGGTTTCCAAATAAACGAACGCTTAAATGGATGGGCGGTGCTAACACTTGCAAAGATTTCATCAAATACCCAACCATGGAATGTCAAAATGTCTAAACAAATAATAATGAAAAGTAGTTTCATTTGCATCAAGGCAAGCGCACATCTGATCGACGTTTATACTACTTACAAAAGAATCCATCTTTAAAGATGAACATTTATATAGCAGTTGCTTATACAGGACAAAATATTTTTTTTTCTCTTGTCAGGGGTTAGTTTTATTTGAAGTGATTTTTAAAAGACAAAAGAGATGAAGAGTGCCTGTATTACTTTTGTATTACAAACTGTGTACCAAAAGACGATTTACACACTTCGTTTACAACAGAGCTAGAGACATTAATAAGCGGAGGTTGCAAATGTGAGGGCGGTCTGCTTAATCTCTCAGTTGAATATTTTAAGTGGAATATTAAGAAAAATGCAGACATTTTTTTGAGAAATAGCAATTTCGTCCTTCTCGACAAAGATAATGTAAAATAATAATTGCCTCTCTGTAAACAAAGCATGAAAAAATATAATACAAACTATTGTAAAACCCAACGTATGTAAGTAGCGAACATTACAAAAGTAAAGATGAACTAAATGAAATACTAAAAGAATACAATACCTCTTCTGGCACCTGTATACGTTTAGTAAAAGGATATATATTGTTAGAGTACCTGTATGTGGTATTTACATGTGTAAAACATTCACCTGACAAGGAAATATATATTAAAGTACAGAATTGTATCTTTGTATCCAGAGATAAGATGTGTATATTGTATTCTACGTATGTCCGTATGATATTTTGAAATGTATGTACCTGTGTGTGGTATACGTTCATATATGAACCTGTTGACCAATATAGTTTTATCTATATTAATCCATTTTAAATTTGCGTGAGTGCGTGTGCAAGTATCCCTAAATGTGTATAAGTGACTTTTTATAACAAGTTCTGTTAGTACGTTGAGTACCACGTGGTAAATGGATATTTCATGACCAAATGTGTTATCCTCGTTAATAAAGATTGTTGTTGTTATTAGTATTATTATTTTATTATTATTATTAGTAGTAGTAGTAGTAGTAGTATCATCAAACCAGATATGATTTCCAATAATGAATCATCTCCTCGCTTAAAATTATGATTGCAAAGAACAGTTTAAACCGTTATCTGACTGGGATTTATGTGACGCCAGATCTGAGTGGTTGCTACGATAAAGTATATGTAAGAATACAACAAAGCCAAGACGTATCGATACACTATTGGTAATTTTTATTGTTTGTAGCCATCCCTACACTAATTACGTTCCTTTTATATTTCCTTCATGTTTCCACAAGTTTGATGAAATCTAGTGTATTAGTTAGAAGCTCAGATGCACCATGACTATCTTACTTATGTTAGGTAATAATATTGGCACAACATTTTAATAATAATCGTTGGTTATGTTGCATTTTCTAAAATTAATTGCATTTGGAATGAAATGACTGTGATTTTAGTGCACGTGACCTTTCCAGAACTGACTGAATCATACCTGCTTGCTTTGTCCCCATACATAAAAGCCAAGCGGCTGCATTCAATGAACACTATATTTGTTAACTAGGTTTTATTGCTGCTTTTGTATTGAGTGCAAGTAACATTCTTCACTGATTAGCAAGTCTACGTATTTTCTTACGGACTAAAATTGGCTCATTTAATGTAGTGACACCTCGAAGAGATGGCACCAAGTTGCACCTACGTAATAAATTTGCCAAAGATGCCAAGTGCTAGGCCCAAACGGAAAGACACATTTGTAATACTATTCAAAGAATGAACATTAATTAATATGTTTGAGCTAGTTATAACACATTTGTAATAATAAGTCATTTATTGAAAACTCGAGTTCTATGTAATTTTGGTGTATATTTAAGATAGGTTGTTTCCTTGGAAGTAAGATTCCCCCCACCCACCACCACCACCGGTTAATAAATGTTCATCGCTTTAAAACGTTTTTGAAACTAAAATGTGACCAACTACCAGTCTGTATTCTTTGAAAAGCCTAAGCCACCTCTCCCTAGTATTCTCCAAATGTTTATGGAAAAGCCTAGGTCACTGGCTTTCAAAATTATAGGAAAGAAAACTTTGGGCCAACTAATATACTGATCGTAGAATTTTCAATTTTTAAAAAAAATCTGCTTATGGTCGTCAAATTTTCATGACAAATAAATATTTAAAAAATCCATCACTGTCAGTCAAATATTTATAGAAATCATTGTTCACTGATTATAATAAAACCCAGGCCACTGGTGGTCAAATATGTATTAAAGAGCCTTCGCCACTGATCATCAGATTTTATCAAAAATCCTCAATCTCGTCTTATGCTGCAATCATTATGAGTTCATATTTCAGAGAACTCGAGATATTAATTTATTCAAAAAGAAATCAAAGTATCAAAAGCTAGCGCGTTGCAGGAGACGAGACTAATCCCGCCTCTGCGAGCAAAGCGAAGCAATAAGTAGTGGGGGCGAGAAGGGGGGGGGGGGCTTTTTATCTTATATTTTATTACCGAGAAGGGGGGGGGGGGCTTTTTATCTTATATTTTATTACCTTCAAAATTCATTATGCAGTGAGTACAAAACTCTATAATTGTAAAGAGAAATGAAAAATTGTACATAAATAAATCACGGATTTCAGATTTGTAACAAGCACCTTATTCCTGTCCTGCAACTTCGTTTATGCACTGCTTGATAAAGGAGTAGCTAATGAGTTAAGGGGATAACAGATAGTACACAGAAAAGGAGTATTATACATGAAAATCCTTAAACCTTTTTAAGCTGCTTTTCAAATGGCTCTTTTCTCTTAAATTCTCTCATTTCTATTTCCTTAGGATATATTATAGTTTGTTTTGAACTTTTGGCTCTTGTAATAATGTTGGATTTAGAGATTCTTCAGTAGGTTGCTGTAATATTTTAGACTTGTCTTTGCTGCCGATTACCATGTATCTTCTTTTATTCCAAACCTTAAAAATGTCAAAAAGACACTTTTACCATTTTGTGCATAGATGGTTCTAGGTGATAAAATGATTCTTGCATTACCAAGCCAAGAAATTCGAATATTATATTTATTTCCTTTTTTGTCTTCATGTAAGTAAAATAATTTTGAATTTTTAATATTTATTTCAGTTTTCAATAATTGATATTGCAAGCCATCTTTGACTAATTCACGTTTAATTTATTCTTTATATTGATCAACATGTGATTGTTGAACTGTTTGTTTGAATCAATCATTGATAAAGTATAATCATCGTAAGTATCAAAAGTTTCGTTAACTTTATCTACATCGTCATGATCATAAGCATCTTCAGCGAATTTGAACTATTCAAATGGATCAAAAGCAACTTAAAAAAAGAATTAGGTTTTTGTAGAATCTGAACAGGATATAAACATTAGCACTATAAATGAAGATGAATAACCGAAGCCTATGAACAGGAATTAAAAATACGTATAGCAAATGAAATATACAATGAAAGAACTTATATACATTTAACTGTTAATGAATTGGATAAATGGATTGAAAACAAAAAAAGAAAACATATGATTATATTTGTGTAAATTGCTTGATCAGCTAAAATATCAAATTAATTGTCACATGTAATAACAATACTAATAACATCTTTTATGAGTAATTCACTTCCAATTGATATTTGAAATGAATTATAGAAAGAATACCACTTAACACAAAATGGAATTAGTTACTTTAATGCGTTTTTATCTTTTAGGTTTGGATTTCCAATTTTAGCATTAAGTGCTAGCTTGATAACTTTAAGCACATTAATTTAAACCCGTAGATTATACTCAAACAAAGCCAGCACGTTATAGAAAATCAGAACTTTTAATCAGGCCCGCAAAATATTTATTACATTACTTTATATTTAAATGACTACAAAGTCTATATATATATATATATATATATATATATATATATATATATATATATATTAACTGTCATACATGTCTGCTGAAAATAAGCCTGGTCCAAAAGAGTAAAACCAAAAAATGGATGTGACGTAGAGAACTGTTGTAGGGAAATATTTGAAGAGAGAAAACAAGAAACAAAAAATACAATTGGATGAAGGAAAGGAATTGTATAACGTAAGGGTCAAAGAATTACTGAAGTAAGAAAATGCTGAATAGTTGTCCACTTACTTCGATAAAAGAGCGTCTGTAGTGGAAAGATTTATTTGAATTCTCAAGACTAGAATGTGAAAGTATTGTACTAAAAACGAGACTCGAATATTGATAGTTATATTACAAAACCATTTTGACAGATACGGTAGATCATATTACCGATTTATAGAGATGTCGCCAATTGAAACCAGAAAGCCGAGCAAGAGGTCAAAATTACGGACTGACTTATTTGTCTGTTTTACAACAGGTGGCTATGGAACACCCAAGTATAAAATAGGTGATAAAGGAAGAATCTCAAAATATAACTCTACTTTTTGCAAAAGGCTATCTTCCTAATTTAACAGATTGACAGAAGAGATTATTCTAATCAGAACAATAATTTTTGGAGACCCAGTAGTATATAAATCAGAAGACTTCAAGGGGGGGGGGAATATTCAGGAAATATTTAACAAGGAGTTATTTGTATACTGTTATGTATGATGTTTATATAATATTGTAAATATTTTAGGAAATTATAAATGTTTCTTCACTTTAATATTTGCTTAAATCTTAATGTTTGTCAGGAAAAACATGTATAACTAGTGTCCTTGAATTAGGTTGTTTTGATCAATATGTTTTCTCAATTTGAAGGTCAAGGTTGATTTTTGTTTACAGTTAAAATTCCATTAAGATGACACACATTCTAGAACATTCTGTCATGTGACCAATCTAGAACATTCTGTCATGTGACCAATCTTTATATATATCATGTTTGGTAGACATCTTGTTCAGTTCGACATTACCATCAGTCTTGAAAAAAGCTATTACAGTTGTGAAAATTCATTACAAATTCTAAGAGAGGAATTATTTTAAATATTCATTGGATTATAACAGTGCTCATAAACTTTTGGATTTTGGATTTTTAATTGACAATTTTGGAATTTATGTGAACTTATTCAGAGATTTTGGAATACTTCATTTTGACTTCAGCACATCAAGATTACAAGTGCATCAGGACTTTGGAGACCATTGGCACATAATAACATTCAAGGACACATTCTATATTTAGGACTTGTGATTAGAACAATCATTCTTATTGGATTATTAGGATTTCAAAACACATTACTGTAAGTGACTTTTTGATTTTTCATTTTAATTATCTAGTAATAAATTGCTTGTTGATTTTTACTTGATTTGTTGGTTTCACTTTCTTTCTGTTACATTTTTCTTAGACCATAGAGTCGTAACAGAAATTGGGGGCTCGTCGTTCCGGGATTTGAATTTCTTTAAAGCATATTAGAGATATTAAATTTATCTTTGAAATTCATATTGATTTTGTCTCTGAATTATTTTTGCCTTGGGCAAAGATTTTTTATAGAGAAATTTTTTTTGTGTGAAACCAACAAGTATTTACAATGGCATCTAATGTTCAGAATTTCATTTCAAAACCTACCCAGGAGGGGTTAGAGTGCATGAGAAAGGATGAGTTGCTCGAGCTTGCCAGAAAATACAGTCTATCTGAGGCAAAAGTATCATTGACAAAACAGGAGATAAAGATTATTTTGATTCAGTATTTAGCAGGAAAGGGAATTTTTGAAAATAGTGCTTTAAGTTTGAAGAGAAAGCCTGTATCTGGTTCTGACAGGAAATTAAGGGTATTAGAGTTAAAGAACCAGATGGATTTAGAGTTGGCAAAGCTTCAGATTCAGAGAGAGAGGGAGAAGGAAGAGAGGCAGATACAAATGCAGAAAGAAGAGAGGCAGATACAGATGGAGAGAGAGAAAGAAGATAGGCGGATACGGATGGAGAGAGAGAAGGAAGAGAGACAGATACAAACGCAGAAAGAAGAGAGGCAGATACAGATGGAGAGAGAGAAAGAAGATAGGCGGATACAGATGGAGAGAGAGAAAGAAGAGAGGCAGATACAAATGCAGAAAGAAGAGAGGCAGATACAGATGGAGAGAGAGAAAGAAGAGAGGCAGATGCAAAGAGAAGAAAGGGAAATGCAATTTAAGTTAAGAGAATTAGAACTGGCAAACAGAGCACACTCCACTCCTTTAAACACAAGTCCAGGTTTTGATGTTACTAGATATATTAGGTTAGTACCCCCTTTTCAGGAAAAAGAAGTAGATAAATACTTTCTTCATTTCGAGAAAATAGCTGAAAACTTGAAATGGCCCAGAGAGCATTGGACTTTGTTATTACAAAGTGTACTTATTGGCAAAGCTCGTGAAGTCTACACTTCACTGTCAGTACAACAAAGCACTGATTATGATGTGGTTAAGGAGTACATCTTGAAAGCTTATGAGTTGGTACCAGAGGCATATCGACAAAGGTTTAGGAATTGTAGAAAAGAAACTGGACAAACTCATGTCGAATTTGCAAGGGATAAAGAACAACTATTTGATAGGTGGTGCTCAGCCAAGAAAGTTGATCAAGCTTATGATAACCTCAGACAGCTCGTATTAATTGAAGAGTTCAAGAGGTGCATCCATCGTGATGTTAAAACCTATCTTGACGAGCAGAATGTGGAAACTTTGGAAAATGCTGCTCGTATGGCTGATGATTATTCCTTGACTCACAAAATTTCATTTGGTAATAAATCTTCCTCTCAGCAGTTTTCTGGTAAAAAACCATTTCAATTTCATTCGAGTACTTCCAAATTTCACAACAGCACAACTGTTAGGAATCAAACATCTGATAAGACTGATCAGAAATCCTTATCTCTTCCTACGTGCACTTATTGTAAAACGAAAGGGCACGTTATTTCTGATTGCTTCAAGTTGAAAAATAAGCAACAGAGTAAAGACAAAGCTTTTCCAAATGCTCTTATTTCTACGAGGTCAAGGTCACGGTCTTGTATTGAAAGCAATACATTTGTTGGGTCAAACAAACCCCAGTCTGATTCTATTTTGGAGGCTTATGAACCATTCATGTCAGAAGGTTCTATATCACTTATTGGTGATTCTGCCAAGCCTATCCCAATTAAAATATTAAGGGACACTGGAGCTTCTCAGAGTCTTTTATTGTCAGGTACTTTGCCTTTGTCTGAGGAGTCTTCTTCAAGTGAAAGTGTTCTTGTTCAGGGAGTAGAGTGCGGCTTTGTAAATGTTCCTCTCCATTGTGTAAATTTGGCATCAGACTTAGTTTCTGGACCTGTGACTGTTGGGGCAGTGACTTCTTTACCCATAGAGGGTGTTCATTTATTACTAGGCAATGACCTAGCTGGAGATAAGGTTGTGGTTAATCCACTTGTAACTGACAAGCCTTGTTTGGATCAGAAAGTTGATCCTGTCGAAACTGAAATCCCTGATTTGTACCCTGCTTGTGCAGTTACTAGAGCTATGGCAAAAAGAGCTCTTGAGAGTGATGTTGATCAGGATATTATTCCTTTAGCTGACACATGTATTGGTCAGTCTTTTGATGAGGTCACTTTTTCCTCAGGTATTGATCAATCAAACGGTATTGATCACAGTGATCCTCTTTTGGCAACTCATTCTCTTTGTTCTAATCAAGATGACAAACGACAATCCCTTGTCGTTGAACAGGAGCAAGATCCCGAGATATCTTGTTTGTTTCAGAGGGCTATTAGTGAAACTGAAGCCACACAAGTTCCAGTGTGTTACTTTGTGAAAAATGGGGTCCTTATGAGGAAATGGAGACCACCTGATGTACCCGCTGGTGGCGAGTGGTCAGTGAGCTATCAAATTGTTGCTCCTAAGTCATATCGACAGGAAATTCTTAATTTAGCCCATGAAACTCCTTTGGCTGGTCATTTAGGAGTCCGTAAGACTTATCACAAGATCTTGAATCATTTTTATTGGCCGAAATTAAAAAGTGATGTTTCTAAATACTGCAGATCTTGTCACACTTGTCAAATGGTAGGAAAACCCAATCAGAAGATACCTAAGGCTCATCTGCAACCTATTCCTGCATTTGATGAACCATTTAGTAGAATAATTGTAGACTGTGTTGGTCCTTTACCTAAAACCAAGTCAGGCAACCAATACTTGTTGACCATCATGTGTGCATCTACAAGATTTCCAGAGGCAATTCCTCTGAGAAATATAAAAACTAAAACTATTGTGAAAGCTTTGGTGAAGTTTTTTACACTTATTGGCCTTCCCAAATCTGTCCAGTCAGATCAAGGGTCAAATTTTATGTCTGGAATTTTCCAACAAGTTATGCATGAATTAGGCATCCAACAGTTTAAATCTTCTGCCTATCACCCTGAAAGTCAAGGTGCTTTGGAAAGATTTCATCAAACTTTGAAGAATATGATTCGATCATATTGCTTTGATACATTTGTTGTTGTTTGCTGTTAGGGAATCAGTTCAAGAGTCGTTGGGTTTTAGTCCCTTTGAACTAGGTTTTGGTCATACTGTCCGTGGACCATTGAAATTATTGAAAGAGAAACTTCTTTCAAATTCAGATTCAAAGATTAATCTTCTTGATTATGTCTCTGATTTCAAATACAAGTTGTCAAAGGCCTGTAAAGTAGCAAGAACTAATCTTCACACTACTCAGTCAAAAATGAAATTAAGGTATGACAGAAATTCACGGGAAAGGAGTTTTAAACCTGGTGACAAAGTTCTGGCTCTCTTTCCCATACCTCAGAATCCTCTTCAGGCTAAATTTTATGGTCCTTATACCGTTGCAAAGAAAGTAAATGACTTAAATTATATCATTAACACTCCTGGGAGACGGAAACAGAAACAACTTTGTCATATAAATATGTTAAAGGAATATTTTGACAGAGATAGCTCAGCTAATTATTTAGTTAATTTAGTTGTACCTGTCCCACACAGTGAAGATATCAACGATGGAATACGATCAGACTATAGTGACTCTGGTATAAACAATCTTCGTAATTCAGAAATATTGAACAACCTAGACCAGAAACTTTCACATCTACAACAACAGGAAAGAAATGAACTAAAACAGCTATTACATGACTATGAGCACTTGTTTCCTGATGTTCCAACACGAACAAGTAAAATTTATCATGACGTTGACATTGTAGATTCTGCGCCTGTGAAACAGCATCCTTATAGGATGAATCCTCTCAAACAGAACTATCTGAAGAAAGAAATTCAGTATCTACCGGAGAATGATTTCATAGAACCAAGTAAAAGTAACTGGAGTTCACCATGTATTCTTGTTCCCAAGCCAGATAATACATTCCGTATGTGTACTGACTATAGAAAAGTCAACAGTGTCACCAAAACTGATTCATTTCCAATCCCAAGAATGGACGATTGCATTGATAAAATTGGAAATGCGGAATATGTCACCAAGTTTGACCTTTTAAAAGGATTCTGGCAAATTCCACTGACGGAAAGGGCAAAAGAAATTTCAGCATTTGTAACTCCAGATGGACTTTATCAATATAAAGTCATGCCGTTTGGAATGAAAAATTCGCCTGCAACGTTTCAACGTCTGATGAACATGATAACATTTGGTCTTGATAATTGTGACGCTTATATCGATGACGTCATTATCTACAACAACACCTGGGAAGATCATTTGGAAACCATTCGAAAATTCTTCGATCGACTCAGCGATGCGAATCTGACAATTAATTTGAGCAAAAGTGAGTTTTGCCATGCTTGTGTCACATTTTTAGGACATATTGTGGGACAAGGTCAAGTTAAACCTATAGAAGCTAAGGTTAAAGCTATCTCTGAATTTCAAGTTCCAATTTGTAAAAAGCAACTGATGCGATTTCTAGGTATGGCTGGATATTATCGGAAATTTTGTTCCAATTTTTCCAAAATTGCTGAACCTTTGACAAGTTTATTGAGTAAGAAAACCAAATTTCATTGGTCTGACAAGTGTCAGGAATCTTTTGACAAGTTAAAGGCTATGCTTAAGAATGCACCAGTTCTTTCTGCACCAAATTTTAGCCAATCATTTAAATTATCTGTTGATGCAAGTGATGTAGGGGTTGGTGGAGTATTGATTCAGGAAGACAAAAGTGGTGTGGATCACCCTGTGTGTTATTTTTCTAAATAACTAAACAAGCACCAGAAAAATTATTCCACAATTGAGAAGGAATGTTTGGCTTTGATATTGGCTTTACAGCATTTTGAAGTGTATGTTACCTCAGCTCTTTCTCCAATTATTGTGTACAGTGATCACAATCCCCGTACTTTCATCAACAAAATGAAAGATAAAGATCGGAGATTGTTGAGATGGAGTTTGATATTGCAAGAATATAACATTGACATTAGACACATCAGGGGAAAAGACAATGTGATTGCAGATGCACTCTCACGTGCCTAGAAATGTAATATTGCTTGATGTAATTAAGTCCAGTATCATAAAACATGTTCTAATGTAATTTTGGTTATTATAGTATTAGATGTATATTCAAAAGAAAGCTTTATTATATAATTCTTTCTTTTTCTTTATGAAGGGAGGTGTTATGTATGATGTTTATATAATATTATAAATATTTTAGGAAATTATAAATGTTTCTTCACTTTAATATTTACTTAATGTTTGTCAGGAAAAACATGTATAACTAGTGTCCTCAGTAATAACGCAGCAGATGTAAAAGATGTAATGAAACATTTCAAAGTAAATTCTATTGGTGATCTTCACGACTACTACGCAAACACAGATACTTTTATGCGATGTGATATTTTTGAAGAATTTATATCTGTGTCGATGAATAATTATAAATTTGACCCAGCAGATGCTATTACTGCACCTGGACTAGTTCACAATGCTAGTTTGAAAATAAGTAATGTAGAATTGGAATTGAATAATTATAAACTAGACACAGCAGCTGTTTTTACTGCACCTGGACTAGTTCACAATGCTAGTTTGAAAATAAGTAGGGTATAATTGGAATTGAATAATTATAAACTAGACCCAGCAGCTCTTTTTACTGCACCTGGACTAGTTCACAATGCTAGTTTGAAAATAAGTAGGGTATAATTGGAATTGGAAAACATATTATATGTTTTTAATGATTGAATATGGAATAAGAGTGGAACAGACACTCCAAAGCAAAGCATGAGTATTATATCGATGAGAATAGTAATAAAATAAGCGAGAGAAGCATGAGTAAAGAGAACAAGTCTAAAGTTCTTAATACTGGAGAAGACGATACATGAAGGGTCAAGTCATATATTACATATTATCTGAACCACAGAAATTTGTATGACTGGACCATGTGTCAACACATGGCAGTTATAAACTTCAAATGGGCAGACGTAAAGAAAAAAAAAAAAACACTAGAAGAAACGGAAGAACCTAAAGGAATAGTTTCTTGGAGTGATTGTTGTAAAACCTGAGCAATTTCAGAGTTTGATTTAAAAGTACCAAGATATTTTCACGACTATTTTAAAGGTTATATTTTACCACCACCTAGTAAAAATGATTTGTCTCCACCTCAGAAGAAATTAATCGAAGATATAACGTGTGCAAAACAAAGAAAGAGATGCTATTCATTATTCTAACTTGAAGTCGTATGCTCAGTTAGGAATAAAACCAAGAAAGTATATAGAGCTGTTATATTTGATCAAGTGCCGTGCTTAACTCATATATAAAACTAAACACATCTCTGAGGCGAAAAGCAACTTATGACGTAATGGTTAACACTGTATTTAGAAAACGGATTACAAAAATTAAGAAAGAGAACTAATGTGAAAATATCTACGAACGAAACGAAATATTTTACATTTCAAATGGATATTTCATTTTCAAGAAGAACAATCAATAGATTAAGATATGACAATAGTTATTTTAATTAAAAAGAAAATACAATTGACGAAACCAATTTATGATGGCTTTACAGTTCTAGAAGTAAGTTGCTGGTGTATTACTTTTACTACAACAAGCTAATGAAGTAATCTGGCGACAAAATTAAGCTATTAATGACCGATATACATTCTTTGTTCATAAGTGTTGACACAGAGAATGCCTGCAATGTCATGAAACAAAATATACAGTTTTACGACACATGTGTTTTTTTAAAAATGATAACATATGCTGAATACTATTAGCTAACAAGAAAGTTGTTGGATAGTTTCAAGATGATATGAATGGTTTATAAATAGTAGGCTTTTGTAAATACAAAAGTAAGTTTTATGCCCTTTAATCTGACATAGGATGAAAAAAGGTATGCAAGGATATTAAGGAATCTGCTCTGTAAAAGAATCTCAAATTAGATATGTACTAAGATTGTTCATGAAAGTAGACAATAAATCATCAGGATATTAATCTGATGAGGTTATACTATCACGAGATATACAATGTCACGATAAAAGAGGATGATTTTTTACCATAAATGTTACTTAGTTGATAACATGAATACTTTATCATATGGCTATAAGATTAAAGAGTTAATCTACTAGTTAATATATTAACTAGCTAATTAATTCCTTCCAACTTGTAACCAAACGGATATTTCAGCATTATTAAAGATTTAATTTTTTTTAAAATCTTTTAATAACTTTTCAACTTTTTCATTTATACAAATTGGTGCTAGAATATCATTTTTATTAAAAATGTTTTCGAAAGACTTTAATCTTTTGTGTAAAAGACTACCATAAATCGAACATTTTCACGAAAAAGTTTACTTTTATACTATTACCCATAAATATATTCCATAGTGCCTAGCGCTGAATGCTAGCTTTTTTAAGCTGGTTGCTTTCCTTTTTTACATCATATAAATTTGCACAATCGTCTATAAGAAACAAAGCATTAGATTCTTGGTATAAACTAATAAGCAATTCTAGCAATTTATTTATCTTTTCACCAGGATCTATTATAATTTCCTCGTCGTCTCTAAAAAGCCATTTTGTGTTGTAAGTCTTATCGTACATAAGTGTTGGATAAAAAGTTACAATAAAATCAAAAAGATTTTAAATTCTGTTTCAATCAAATCTAGTGCAAACTTTCTCTTTCCGCAGAGCTTCGAGAGCAGCATTTTACTGAGGTAATCTTGATGCAAGGCGTGCTTGCAATTGAACTCAGACTGCACGTCTTGGAGGAAGTCCATAGCCTTGGCGTGGCGGACGAGTTCCTGGTCGGACCTTACTTTTAAAAAATGTAAGTGAGCGAAGAGGAATTAACAGCCAGAGAATGCGAGGGCACTAACATTTGCCAAGCCAACTATCATACTAACGGCAGCGACCATTTGGCAGATTTGATGATATTAGCGGGAATGATGCCTTGTTTAGTTAGCATGTCCTGCGTCCAAAGGCTCAGATAAGCGGTTACGCACTTGTGCGGGCCGTCGTTGTGCCGTCTGGCTTGGCTGCCAACCCATATAGTAGCTCCTCAATATCAAGGTCACTCGCAGCTTCTTTTTGGGCAGGGTTCACTGATCGGCTCATTCTAAGTAGCACGTAGCCTAAGGCCACAAATGTTACAGTTAGACTGGTGCTGTACACAATATGAAGCCAGCACATTACTCCGGCTTAAGAGCGGGTACGTGAACAAACTGGTAAGACATTGGTGGTCCTGTATGCAGAAGCTCACCTACACTTTCCATTATAAGAAACCTCATAGGCATCCGCTCAACTTGAGGCCTCAATGATATCATTTTCTTTCCGCGTGTCCCTAAATGAGACTTCTTCTTTGCAGTAAAAGAGGGATATCCACGAGGTATATTCTGCCTGAAATCACGGGCAACGGTGTTGTACTTTTGTGTTATGTCCCATACGCCGATGCCGACAAGTTACCAAAAGCCTCGTGCAGGCTACCGAAGGGGCGGCGGGATAAGAGGCATGCCCCGAGGCAAGTAGACGGCGAGCACAGACTGGCCGTTTTGTATGTTGAGCAGCGCCACCATGATGATGAACAAATATACGTTTAACACCTGTACCTGTCCTGTTTCTTCAATTTGTAAGAGTTTGGTACCAGATGAAATAGCAGAAACTTCATCTAAGGTAAGCAATAAGACCACAGAAAAACTGACGAAAGTGGGAGATATGATTACAGGTGACACAAGTGGACACATATACACTGAGTTACTGTCTGCGGCTTGGTTCACGGAAATCGTTCTCAAGGAAGTTGCAGCAGATGACCCTGATACTGTCCCAGGCAGAGGCTCCTTGTCCTAGACAGGGCATTTACAAAATTTATAAGCGCGTTTTCAAATAATGCCACCAAAATTGTAGAAATCAAGAACGACATAGATGCATTGAAACAAATCCGTATAACGATGGCAAGATGAAACAGCACAAGCAGCCACAAGCTGAAATTGCAGCTAAGGTGAGGGAGCTCGAAGGTCAGTTCCAGCTGCCCAACGATTTACGAGGGGAACTTCACGACCAATTTGCCGCCATCCGGGAGGTTACCAGCCATGTTATCCGACAGGACACAACTCTCGGCGAAAATGCTGCGAACTCTCGTTTCGAGCTAGGCATCACGATCGCCTCGACTCTCACGGGGGTGGGGGACCAGGGATGATTAAAAAAGAACTGTAAAAGCTCCAAACAGTTTGAGCCCCACCCCCTGACGATGGGGTCGGTACAAGCACTATTTTACATCTACTTGTTCCCATATGTGTTTTCGTTTCTCTCTTTTATTCTGTAGACGTATTCTTTGTTGAACGTTTACTACTTTTTATGCCATATTCAGTGCGGTCTACTAACATGTATGCTTCGTAAATCAACTCATGAACAATGGTAATCAAAATTTTAAAAAATATTGCACTAATATCTGAGTGTCTTTTGGTTTTTGTTCACGAAATAAATATTTAGTTGTCTCTTTAAATTTCTGATCAAATGTGAATAAAATATGTTAGGTAATCATTATTTCTTCTATTGCTGAATTAAAATACCTCGCAGGATCAGTTTCTCTGTCCTTTTTGTGCAGTATTTCAAGTCCTTTTAAACTCATTCTTGATGAATCAAGTATTACATTTGTTAAGCTTGCAACACTGTGTGGGCAGGACGATACATCAGGACTGTTTCGCATGACTCCTCAGCAGGTTTTGGCTTCAGTTCTTGCAATATCTATAACATTGTTTTTTTCTACTTTAGCTTTTCAAATTCTTGTGAACGTTTTCCACGGCGTTTCCCACAAACATCAACCCTACGCGGATCTTTTATTCTTTGTAATATTACCTTCTCTTGTAATTTAGGACCCTTTAAAGTTTTAAAAGTTTTACTTTCCCCACCTTCATTTTATTTTAGAACGATATTATTGTTTACCTAAACAATTATTCATGTTATTTTCAAGTTATTTTCAACTTATTCAACTCCTCTTTCAAGTAAAGTTGTTAAAAACTTACATGTAATTTTAATTAATGTTCAGTTTTATTTTCACCACCTTCCATTTATTTTCCAGCAAAATTACAGTTTTCATAAAGAGTTATGCAACTTATAAACGCTTGTTTACTCGATTCATGTAAATAGTCTTCAGCCTTAAGTAGGGTTTTCATCAACTTAACTTGAAGTTGATAAAACTGAATTCATAAATATTAGTTCATGTACAGATTCAACCCTAAGGCTTTATCAAACATCGTCCTAATTGTATGTGGACTGTCCTACAATTTATTACCAATTCAAGAGTCCAATCGAAGCAGTACTGATGTTCCGTCCTATTTAATCGTCCAAGCAAAGCATGCAAAACAGTCCTAAAGAAGCAGTCCTAATGTCTTGTCCCCAGTCCCGTCTTGGGAGAGTCATAGCGAAGTAGTCGTATACTTCTCTTGCCGTCCTCCGTCCTATTTTAATATAAACTATACATATACATTTGTGCCAAATCTATCTGTAAAAAGAAAAAGATATGTCATTAATAATCAAATCCTACTGTGAAATCGTGCCTTTATTGGCAAATACAATGCTAAGGTTGGATAATGTCGTTCTTATGCGGCATTTATTTATCTACACACAAAAGCAGACTCTATCATGTTAAGGCAGCTCTGTGTTAATGTCCGAATAAACAACTCACGGTCATTAACCAGGGCACACCTTTGCTGATATAGGTTTAATATATCAATAGGAACAACTGTCCTGTGACAGTTTCCAAGATAGAGGAAAGTTTCATCTAACTTAGACTGTATTAACTTGTCAATAAAGCAGGTTTACATAATTCTCTATTCATTGAATAGTGAATTTGAAAGTAATACAATTTATGTGAAATCCCCTCAATTTCCTCTCTTCACTTCGCTCGCTCGTCGGGACATTCGCCTTTTTATCCTTGGTTTTCCTTTTGAACAAATTAATAAGTCGAGTTCTTTGAACTTAGAAGGCATGAAGATTGGAGTATATAGATGGTGGGTTTTATTTCGAAAAGTTTAAAATTTGAACACTAAAAGCTACAAATTTGATTCCAGTGGCCGCGGATTTTCATAAAACTGTGATGTCCATTGGTCGAGGGTTTTTAATACGTTTTTCATGCAAATTTGATGGCTTGTGACCGAGGATTCTTTCCTAAAAATTTGACGACCATTGTCCCCGTTTTTCTTTCAAACAAATTTAATGACCAGTGGCTGAGGGCTTTTTCATCAAAATTTAATGACCAGTGACCAAGGGTTTTGTCATACAAATTTGACAAGTGGCACAGGTGACCCGGTTTCAATTCTTCAGAAAATTGTAAAGACGAGGGGCCTTGGTTTTTCAATAAAAATTTTGGAGGATAAGCAGGGGATGTCAGAGACTTTTTGAAAGATAAAAACTGGTGGATGATCACATGTTTGTTGAAAGCGATGCAATCTTCTTAACCGGTTTGAATTTGTTATGTGGACATGGAATCGTAATTATTATGCTACAAAAATCGCCAAAACATGTACGAGTTCGTAACTCTTTTCAGGACCTACAAAGCATACCCCGTGTTTCCCCACTGCATCACAACTCACCACTGTTCCATCAAAATGGAAGAACCAAACCACCCAAATGTATCATAATCACCCTGTAGCAGAACGCAAAGGGCTAAGAAAGCACATTTGAGTATCAACTATTCAATCAACATTTGTATGCAACCATGTCACAGTGTACATAGTAGTTGCATTGGTACAAAATACTTTTTTATCTAAATCTGATTAAGAGGAAAATACTATAGTTATTAGCATTGTGTTCTTCATATATGAAAGTTAAATTATTTATTAACTTCTTTCATTTACATGAATACAATATTTACCTATGAATGCATATAGGCTGCTTAAAATTATTTAAATAATACCAAATAACCCAAATAAATTTGTTCACCGTGGATGTTCCCCTTCATGCAAATGGAGGCTAATTTAAATCGTCCTTTAAATCAAGATACATGGTGATAAAATAAATGTGTTAACAAGTGTTACAAAGTTCTGGCAAACCTACGTAATCTCCATGCATACATGTCTTTGTATGTAAAAGTAAGTCCATTAGAATCATATTATGTCTCGTGACATCATTAATTCCAAAGCAGCTCTTTTTACTCTTACGCATGTTGCACAAAATAATTATGTATCGAAGTCCGAACCAATAGACTTTGCTAGGAAAACACAGAAAAACAAAAATCTTAAGTAGGTGTAATTAACCTGTTTTTGATTTTTTTTTTTCATTTAAACAACTTTGATACTCGAAGGTAAATTACAAATACATTGTGAATTAATTTCGCGTTTTTACATAATTGTACATTACACACGTTTCATGACAGTGTAAATGGATGAAAATGAAGACAGATTTCTTCAAAACAGATGTACTTGGATAGGAAGGTATGAACCCTGATCTAAAAATATAGGAGATTAACTATAAAAAAAAAGATTTGGACTTACCAAGTGGTATTGGCCGAATGGGTGGCACTGCAAAAATATTTATTTATTTATTTACTTATTTATGTATTTATCATAAGTCCTGCATGGACTATGAGTACCCTTTCAAAGCACATGACTTAGAACATTAGCAATGGAGAAAAACTGATAGCGTATGAAAATAAATGTAAAGCAAATTTTGTTACATCAAAGAAACACAGTAGATATTGAATTTTTAGCAAACATTTATTTTCGAGGCCGTGAAGTTTAATAAATAGAAAAAGACACATGATCTCTTAGTTCATAGTTCAAAGAAAATGATATTCACGTGTTTTTAATCTTACCAGGAGATCAATCGGAGATGTCGAGATAATGTTGATATGTCGTTAATAACTGATATTTCCCTGATTTTGCACATTTCTTGCATTGAAACATTATTTTTTATTACCTTTATGCCGTTATATAAATTTATTCTTTTTGCACGAGTGTTAACGTTAGGTACAAAAAATGCAAACTGAATTCTGCTTTACACAGCTAACACACGTCTAAAACGTGAATTAAAATTTCAAAACCACTGCCCACATTAACAAGCCACCCTCAAAGCCTATATCAAAGTTTGAGGACTCTGTCTCAAACGGTGAAATAGGCATGACACGAGATTACTCAAGCGGACGCAAATGTAAAGACGGGCGATATAAAATAATCCACGGGCGGTGTAACATAAACCAACAGCGGTATAGCATCATCCCCATATTTTCTACGAAAAGCGATTGAATGATGATCATAAAAGCATTGAAAATATAAAAAGTATGTCTTCCTGTTTTCTATTCGAAACAATACATTTTGTAATAATGTCTTTTTCATGGACGAAGAACGAGGTGTTTCATTCTTTAGACTAATGTCAACTGACTAAGGTCAATCGTTGAAAACTTAATTTCTAATAATCAATTCTGTCAGAACTCTAATGTATCGAAGCATGATAGGCACGAAGAGGTAACTATGGCTCAGTGGTCAGCTTGGCGGATTCGACATCAGAAGGGTGTGGGTTCGATCCTGTCAAATGCAGACCGAGTCGGCCGTCATGCTGTTCCTGTGTTCAAAACAATTTACTTCAAATGTAATCTTTCGTGTGTCCATGCTACTTTAAACACCAATCAATTATCAATTAAATCTTGAAAGAATGTGAAAAAGAAGCTGTACGTACCAACAACATTTGCACCAACAGAAGACACTGCAAATATAAAGTGTTGGAAAAACTGCGGCATCAATGTTACAGTAATTACTATAATTCTATAATCAGTATCCGGACAAGATTGATTGCAAAATGTAATAGCATAAACCTACTAGTACATCTTTACCAGATTTTGTGGAAAAAAGATATATTTTCTAATTGAGGAAAGATTAATTCGGTCTGCATCTCATTTTGGTTTATTTTTAAAATTTTGCTTGCCTTGAATTGCATGTGTTATATAGATATCTTTTGAATCACTTGGCACTCTGTTATGTACTTGTTTTTAGTTCGTTGCAGTTTTTATTTTAACTTTTATAGACTCTCAAACGGTGTTAAACTTTCGCATCCCCTTCTAAATCTGTACTGCATGTAGACGCCAGAAAAGCTTCTCGTAGCTCATCTGATCTCGTGTTATATTTAAGGACTTTAAGGGAAACCTCATGACTTTGGACTCTACATTTAAATAAAGTACCTCTGTATGCCTCTAGGCCTGATTACTGTAAGCTTTTATGATACATAAATCATAATTAGTGAGGTTTGTCCATCAACAGATGTCAACAGAGTCTTTGTCTGTCAATAGAAATCACAGAAGCAACAATGAAAGTGTAACGAATAACTAGCAGTGTATCAGTTACAATTGTTATACCTTAAAAGTGTCAAAATCCTTCTGATTATTCGTTGATAGTTCACATGACAATTTTTAGGCATCTCTCATTTCAGCGTTTACTAGGTTCATGACATATAAAGTATTTTCTTCTCGAACGAGATGATATTGTGGCCCGATCAGACATTCTAATATAAAATTTACATATCAACAAATACACATACACAGGCATACACTCAAGTAGGCATAAATTGCTTCACCTGCTAAGGAATTGTGTCTTTATGATACACGCCATATAAATGTCATATGTCTATGTAGGAAGGAGATCATTAACTTCCCAGACAATAGAAACTACTACCTGCAGAATCAGATATATATATATATATATATATATATATATATATATATATATATATATATATATACATACATACACTGCGCGATCAATAAAAATAAGTTATATAAATATAAACTATGCGATCAGGAATAGATTTAGAATGTTCTCACATATTACAAGGCATAACAAAACATCACGAATTTGCATTGTCCGTCTTATTCACAAGAGTCGTCTGATAGAGTCACTATGCGTATGCACAGTAGGCATTCACATGTAAGAAAAGAAAAGGCACGGAAACACAAGTGACTAATTTACATTGTCTGGCATAAGATCAAGAGCCACACGAATACATATAAGCAATACGTTCATTAGGAACACACATGTAAAACAACATAAGAAAATTCATAATTAGCTCAGTACAAAGTCCAATCGCAGAGCGTATATAAAATATTTGCTGTAAGAAAGTGACATCTTAATTGGAGTGGTAACTTTCGCAGCTCTGATATATCTATCCCCAGATATAGAATCGACAGGCAGCCAGGTGGAAATTTGAAAATGAAAAGGATGTTAAACGTCAAAGTTTATATGTTAAAGTCGCATGTGAAATAATTAGATATTTGTACTTAAATAATTTAAAATGAACACTTGGATACAATAATAAACCAAGTGAGAAAAAATACAACCATATTTCAAACGTCTTTCATCTAGAACAGATTTTAAACGTTTGAATAGACAGAACTTAAACAATATTATCACAAAAATTCTTTGAGATAAACAAAAATTTTAATCAGAACAGACCGTACGTAAATTTGTAATACGGTTATTGTTGAGGTTGACACTGTGCATTGTTTAACCTAGTGCTACACTAGAACCGCTCAGCGATATTGCATTTTCTGTCATTTATCTAGCAATAAAATCTGCTTATTTACTTTACGTATAAAACACACTTTACAGTATTTCAGATTCAGTAGTTGCTTGCATATTTCTCTGGTTATTGAATATAGCATGGTAGTGATTTACACCGTGTAATTCTTATTCTGAATGATTTTAACTTCTGGGTTGTGTTTATAGAATTCAACATGAATACTTTTTCATTTTTACTATCTGCAGTGATTCCATTTTTCACATTAAAGGAATTTAAACAGTCTTTGTTATATATTTGACCTTAATATAAGAAAAGATATTCTTCTTGAGTTCATCGAAAACATTGCGATACCCAGCAATAAAATCTATCATCTGCAATTGTATGGATGGTTTACCATTTCTGTATGGAATGACTATGCTTCTTTCTCAGGGAAACCTTCAGACTTTGTCTACACTGTATTGTCTATTGTATAACTCTCTATTCTGCTCTGCAGATGACACGTTATATATCTAGCGACAAAGATTGTCGTTAGATAAGGACGCTTCGTATCCGCTAGCATATGCAAAACATTTATTTAGGAGAAATTCAAACTTCCAGGAATTAAAACGACAACTCTGACTGTTGAGTGATAACCGGTTCTGTTGGCTTTCTATATGTTGGTCAGTGCTCTCAGACACTGTAAAGGCTTCGGCGCTTCAGCTTGCACCGCTGTATTTATCATTATACCAGACTCGATTTGAAATTTTTTTATTTTGATTCCTTTGTAAAACAGTAGCGTATCCTTTAATCCTGAAGTACTAATGTGTTGCACAGAAAGCACAATGAAGACTGAGTCACCAAAGAGAGCTTTCTCGGAATAATTTTGTTTCATATATATTATGCTGTTTACCTAGTGGTAAAGGTGTTTACTTTTGAAAAACAGTTATTGACTGATACTGTTATCAGGTAATAGTTCATGTACTATTAGGTAGTCCAGTGTAGATTGGCTAAATGAAACTCAAATTGTAAAGTGTAGTTCTCAAAAATGTTTAATGGCTCGTATGTGACTAGTAAATGTTTATATACCTCACTATTTATGCAGTGTCTAGGTCAACAACATAGCTGAACATAGCTGGGCATGGATAAGGTTGGAGAACATCAAAGTGTTATGGCTAAAATGCCTTTACGCTTGAACTGATATTGATAGTTTAGTTGGTAACTGAAGATCAATATCTTTTGCATGTCCTACCAAAGAATGTTCATAGCCATCTGGACCAACATCACCTCTAAGATATATAGTATCATAATAATTTCAACTATCAAACGCAGGACATTCTTCTAGTTATTTTGCAATTCTGCTATGAAAGTCATCATCCATTTCTACTTTAAAGCTAAAATATTTGTTCACAGCTTAATTTCGTGCTACTAATTAATGCTAAATTTACTTTTTGTGTGCAAATACACTTAGCCGATATTCACTGTTTCTCCTCAGTCACGTGCAATTCTTCGTCAATTTATCTCTAATATTTTAATTTGCTCCACAGTAATACCACTTTAGTGTCGTTGATTTCACGCAGTCGTTACCTCTCTGGTATTTTGTATTCCTTTTTCTTAGTTTCCTCTATCAGTTTGTCTCTGTTGCATTTATAACATTTTGCAACTGAATGCATATGCAATGCACGTTGTGTTCGGTATTAAAGGACTGTCACCACAACATCATGCCTTTCATCTGTGCTACTTATGCAATTTTAATATTACCGTTTATATTTGTTGTTTAATTTGATAAACTACTCAATGTAAAAATATATTTTCAAAATGTGTATATCAACCCTAACACAGCTCAACGATGTCCTGAATTTTACTTCATCCATGTGTGTAAAAAAAACTACAAAAAAGCCGCATATTAATTATTTTTTGTTACTTTTGTAGCCATTCTTTGTGGCTAAAGGTTTTATGGATGTGTTAAAGTCGTACATGGCAAACCTTTTGTTTAGGAGACATGCAAATTTGATCGTGTAACTGCGTGAATTGCTGCTATAATTCCTACGGCTGCTATGTGAAAGAATTTGTTTCCATCCTTATAGTTGTATTCAACCTGTATGTAATTTGTATATCCTTTCATTGTGCTGACTAAAATAGACCCTTCTGTCTTATTTGTTCTTGCAATGTGTAGGTAATTTGTTCAGTTATCCATTTTTTCAATTAAGTACATATTATGTTCATTTTGTCCCTGAATATGTTTACCACATTTTTTAGATATTCGTTTAAGCACTCCCGACCTTCTTAATCCTTGAAAAGATGTTTTAAATCTTCTAATAAGAGGACACTTAAAACTGTTTACAACCATCCAGATACTAGTCCAAGTTTGATAAAGTGTTTCTATGTGTTAGCAGCAAGTGAAATGGACGACAACGCAAGTTTATTGTCAGATAGTTGCAACGATTCAGTGATGCTTTCAAACGCATGAATTATTTCAGATTCATGCCAACTTTTTTCAATCCTATGGTTGACTCCAAAAATACTATTTTGGATCAAGCTTAGGCTTCCATACATTCTATCTCTAGTTTTGTTGAATGCTTGTAGTTTGACCCTGAAACGTTTACGAGATCTTCAAAATGGACTGTACATTTAGCCGAATTCAAACATATGCATTTACTTATTTCCATGTTATCATCATTAAAGGTAGTATTCAAATTGGGATCTTTTCAGAGACATTGGAGTATGTCTCTTTTATTGTTTGAAACCAGCAAAGAACAACTTTTATTTTCATTAACACTTTTACCTTATGTCCTTTGTGTCTTTTTTAACACAACCAGCTTTGATCACACTTTTATACTGACAGTTCTGCTTTCATGCTAAAGTCAGTGAAATATTTATAGTACACTTTATGTGTGTGCTTTCACCTTCGACAAAACTTAAGAGAAAAAAAGCTATTGGACAAAGTAAATCAGTTTAATTGGCTCAGAAATATGTCATGACCAAAATAAAGTATACTGTAGAAAATAACAAAAATGCAGTCTAATATTTACTATGTTAAAATAGATTCATGTGTTGACGATAAAAAAGCACATGCGAAATGTTAACAAGTATAGCGTCCTCTCGGTGTGTCGAGAAAGACCGTTGCATTTAAGGTCGTATGATACATCCCAGTATTTAAACATAAATATTGTCCAAGGACCTTGAGTCACGGTGTGGTGTGCACAAAGTTCCGTTTGTATTTTATTTTAATGTAAATATAGTATGGGTCCTGTTGCCGCCTACATCGTTACCCATGGTGTATGTTTTAGTTATTTTGGACGATCGTGCCCTGTATAGTTTCAGTCATTTTCTCGACCGACATACTGTGGCACGTAGAAAGTACTGGTGATAGAAGCTCTCTTACTTCATATTTTCCATCCGTGGTCCCACTCCGTACCAGTACATAGAGTTCTAATGTTTAAATATAGGTCACGTTGCCTTGTTGTCTTGTCAGGATGTTGTCTGAGAAACGATTGACATCTTTCAGTTGTAGAGATACGTACTAATTCAACACTTTTTTCTACTCTTTCAATGATCTGTGTTTGATAGATATATTATTTTGCTGCGTTAGATGACTCGGAACATTTACAGTATTTACATTGGGGCAAACAAATTTCACATAAAACAATGCTATCATATTTAATGTAGTTTGTTTTAGGTTAGATTCGTATCTTTATCTGCATTGATAATTTGGGTTGAAACATATATTGGGTATATAATAAACGATGAGAAGGGTTCTATCATTTTATAATTCCTTGTGATTATTCTTTTTAGATTGATTCACGTATGTACATGGTCATCATGTAATTACATATAATGGTTCTTATAGATGAACATTGGCAATGTTTTACACGTCTGTTTGGTGTGTACCTTGCATAATATGTATTGTGGTGCTTGTACCAAAACACGCTAAAAGGTTTCTGCCCTTGTATTACACGCCTCAGTTGTGTATATTTCCAGCTGGATTTCCCAGGCTTGGGCCAGTAATATTAGTTGGGACCAATGTTGTAGGCTGTTGGAAGTCATGTGCGACCCGATTCAGCGTCTGAGTGGTCAAAGTATCATGCTCCGGTCCTTGCGCAAAAGCGAGGCTAGGACAGGTTCTTCTGCAGCCTTGATGGAATGCCGTATATGGGACCATTCTTTCTGTTACTCACTATTACAGTGCAGCAAGGCGACTGTCAGCGTCAACATGACAGTTCATATATGTGATGTTAACAGTATAATATTATACTTTGTGGTTGTTATTTGTACAAGATAATGTGTATTGCTGAATAGACAACGGGTCGAAAACAGCTCAATTAGAGCGAATCATTCGAGTAGAAGTATTTATTGCGAGTATAGATCATATGTAGAAAGTATTGTGTCGAATCTAAATTGTGTACTAGATCAAATGTTGAGTGTGTAGATAGGTGGTGTCAGAATTGCGCATGTTAGTTTAGTTTTCACAATCTTCCATGAAACAGGAACAGAGTTATAACCCCTGTTTTATTTAAAAGTGTTTCAGTCAATTGTAGTATCATCTCTGCTCAACAACCTTTGAAGGACTGAATGGATTTTAATCAAACGTGGTAGAGGTTCTGCATTGTAAAGACCTGGGCCAAGTTCACGTATTTCTATTTTCACATATTAAAGAATCTTGGTCCCTGTATTTGACTTAAAACTGTGCCCTCAAATTGTATCACGTTGGCGTCCATGTTGATGATTTGCATCATGGTTCTTTACATGCAAAGTAAATGTAAACAGACGTACATTTATAAGTTGAAAAAGAACTCCACGTTGTAATATTATGGTCGACACTATGTAAAAGTCAGTCACGTATACAATCTCGGATCAGTCAAATTTGTACCTCAGGACCGATTATTATCTTCATTTTTATCGTATGTTGCCTCTGAGTTTTGAAAACTTACGAAGAGAAAAGGAAAGTAAATTTGAATATATATCTTTCGTACCAATCTTAATATTTTGCTTCAAGTTAACGGTGTCCAAGACGACTGGCAAAATTACCGCTAATATTTGCATTATTGTACTATAATAACTTACAAAGTAGAATTATGAAATAGGTTAAGCATAGCATAGAGTGATTTTATATAATAGAGACGCATGGTACAATTATTTCGCTTTAAATCTCCTTCATTGTTATATATCGATATATATATATATATATATATATATATATATATATATGTATATATGTTTGTGTGTGTGTGTTTGCGTGTGTGTGTGTAAACATCAGCTTTATTTCTTCAAAATGTCGATCCTTAAAATGGTTGTTGCGATGTTTTCCAATAGATGTAACGAATGATACTGCACGTATTAAAATCGTATCAACAGTATTTTCAACATACTTAGTTTGTTTATTGATGGGTCTTTTTTTGTGTGGCCACCACCCTTCATTAGTATCAAGTGTACTCATGCAAATGGCGCACATTGAAACCGGATCTCCTAGCGGTGACGGAGATAACAAAGTCAGTATAACGTTTTAGTACATCCAGACGTTTTTGCCTTTTTAACGATAATGCATCCATTTTTAGTCATGTACTTATTTCGAATGTATTTTCTCTTTCTTTTTTTTAGACCTATTGATTATCCTGGATAGCTTTGTTTCTCTGTGTCAAAATATAAATAGTTTTTGTTCTATGCATGTCACTCCATGTGCGTGTGTATTTGTTATCCACTGAGGAAGATCTTGCTCGATCCAAACGTAGGAAAACGTTGTTATTGTTCCCGCGCTCTTTCCCAACGTTTGTATCATTGTAAAAGCTGTTAGTTTGCATTCCTATTTTGTTTTTTACGAAATTCTTGGGAATTCTGCGGCTTAATCAAGGCCTAGGTCGTGCTACAAAACGATGTGATGGACGATGTGATGGTTCGACGTCAATAGCGTTTCAGTCTAAATTCGGATATATCAAGCTGTTTTAATGATCACTGTGGGATTCAGTTTCTCCAAAAATTATAGCGATCCATTGGAAATGGAGACTCAAGAAAAGATATGTTTAGGATCTTATCGGTCGTGCTCCCGACGGGCTTCATTGTGTTTTGAGAAATATTTGTGTACAGCGAACACGCTTAACTGGAATCTAGTGTTTGGCACAGACGTTCACAGATGTACTATGTGGAACCAAAAACATACGTGTTAGATATCTGCAATATTCATGTATCAGAAATATGGATTTTTTCAAGATGAATTTTCAATTAATGTTGAAGAAACAAGGTTCAAAACAATACGAGAAAAACTTACCCATAACTGGTTTTTGCGCAGGAGCCACTGAACTATTTATAACACAATACTCGTAAGCAAGTTTGTAATGTAAGGTTGCCGAGCTTATAAGAAAATAAAGATCTTCGATCAGTAAAGAACTCAAGAACCCTAAAATCAAAACCAATGATTCGATACATATTAAAAGGCACAATTATTGTTCTATATCCTTTGTCAAACGAAACAAACATACACGGTTGATAAATCCAGTGTCCAGTTATGAAACATGTGTTTTTTGTCAAGATGAATATCAACTAATCATATCGGATAATATTAATAAGAGAAAAAGTTTGACTTACCTGTCGTTGTCGATGATACGTTGGAAACTAAAATTGTACATAAAATACTTATAAGCAATTTGTCAAAGCTAATGCTGTCGTGTTAATTAGAAACATACAAGTATCAATCAGTCAAGCAGTCAATCCCCTACCGAAACAAAATAATATATATATATATATATATATATATATATGTGTGTGTGTGTGTGTGTGTGTGTGTGTGTGTAAGAAAATTTCATAAAAGATATATACTATGATGTACACACGTTTTAGCGACACTGAAGTGAATTTTGAAACGTTGTAGGAATTGAGGATACAAATGGAAACAAAATGAACACTGCTTTGCTACATTACATACAATTTATAAGAAGAAGATTTTAAATTTGTGCCTTTAATAAAAGTATTGGGTATAGTTTCTTTGTATGAATCTTGTTTTACACATACAAAGCATGATATAATTATGATTAGCTTACAGTGTGTGTGCATAACATATTACTAACACTCTATAAACGAATTTTACTGTAAATTATTGATTATATGACCATATCAGGTATGAAATCAACAGTAATAAATAATTTCCTATCTTGATCCAAATTAGTTTCCAGCCGCTAAGAGGCCAAGACCGCTAAAATTAAAACTAATGTATAAATACATATCAAAATATAAAAGTATTGTGCTATATCGTTTGCCAAACGGAATAAACATGAACTGTGTTTATACATGTAATATTCAGTTATAAAAAGGGTGTTTTGCATCAATATGAATTTCTACTGTTCTTATTGGGGTAATGTTAACATGAGAAATGTGACTTACCAGTCGTTGTTAATGATACGGAGGCAACTAAAATGTTACATAAAATACTTATAAGCAATTTTACAATCTAATGCTGTCGACTTGATCAGAAAACATAGAAGTTTAGATCAGTGAGGCAGCCAACCCCCTAGAGGAAACTGAGTATTTGAAAGGAAGAAATCGGAATAAATGTTATATACTATGTACTAACATTGTAGCGACAGTCACAGTGAATTATAAAACATTCTAGAAATTGAGGATAACCGTGGATATAAAATGAACACTTCATTTCTATATTACATACAATACATAAGACAAACTTTTAAGTAGTTGCCTTTCTTTAAAAAGTACTTTGCGTGTATTCTTTGTCTTTCCCGTGTTTTATACACACAAAGGGTTGACCTTTCAAGTAATGAAATTGTATCATTCTCTGACGTTTTGCTAAATACTTTGTGCATAGCATATTGCTAAATATTTTCTGCTCCGTATATGTTTCAATCTTGTCAAAGATGTGATGGTTTACGTACAAGCATTACATTCGTTCAAGCGAAACTTTGGGAATCACTAATTTGTTTAATGACCGTTATTGCAATCATCATAGAATGTTTTGACATAGAACTTAGAGTTAAATTACTATCTTTCTCAAAAATATTCCTTAATTAATAATACGTTTTGTGAATTTTAAACAAGCAAGACGACCTTCATATATTCTTTTCCAAATGATATATAGCTTATATTATACATTTAATAGCCTGATACGAGTATGAAACCAACAGTCATAAATATGTTTCGATTTTAATCCAAATCGCATTTCAGTGTTGACAAATAACTTAAAGTTAAGGTATAAACGGAACATTCAGGTTAGTCAAACATCTGGCAAATTGACCTTGTTTCAGTTATTCCCAGGAATGATTTTAAAACAAGGTGCCAATCATATTTATCTACTCTGTATAGACCATGTTTGAGCGTATATCTTTCCATTTATTGATACATGTCGTTCATTCTCAACACAATATGGCACTCTCAAGAGTTTCATTGAAGGTTTCTGACTGGACTATATCTGAATTATTCAGCCATTAATACATTTGCTTTCTTCGAGATTATTTTCAACATTGATGCAAAGTGAAGATTTAACAACAGCATATATCTGGCTTACCTTTCATTGTTGCTGGTACAAGTGTCACTGCGAAATTAACATACTTGTTAACACTATATATATGTATATATATATATATATATATATATATATATATATATATATATATATATATATAAATATAAACATCTATATATATATATATATATATATATATATATATATATATATATATATACATAATTGACAAGTCGCAACAGATGATTCACTGTAAGATAGAGTCATTAATGAATGAATATAAAATAACTGACGAAACATTAATATATATATATGCATTGTCGCCTCACAGTTGTTTTAACGCTACTAATGATATGGTGGTTCAGTTACAAGCAAGAACTTTAATGCATTCAAACTCTGTGTAATTTGAACTCATTTCTTGGTCCCTGTATATGAGTGGAGAATATTTACAGTTTGGGCTATAATAAAACATTGTGTATATTTTCTTTTTTATGTCCCATATTTGTCACATACAAAGCGTTGAATTTTCAATCAATACATTAGTATGATTTACTCACGTGTTACTAAACGTTTAGTGCATAGTATATTGCTAAATATTGTTGCTCCATATATGCTGTAAACCCAGTTAAAGAGGCATTAAATTTGTTGTAGTGGATCCTCAGTTATATTGATTTTATGTTGTACTTGATACAGGTGAACTATATTGATGCAGTATTTATCAATCATGTACCACAACTATTGCTTTTAATGGAGATATTGTTTCGCTGTGACCCAAATGAAAGTTTGCTGTATATTCCTGTATATTCGAATAGGATGTGTTTGTCAATAGAGTCAGCACTTCTAATTTTTCAAATACCAAACACGAATCACATAATAAAAATAACCATCATGACCGTGCTGTGACATATATCTGTCTTATGCTACCTGACACTTTTAAAATCTGAGTGGGAAAAGAATAATGTCTACAATGTAAATCAATATATATCAAACCTAGAAATGATAGAGAGATAAAAATAAAGAATAAGAATTTCCCATGCTGCTGTCGTGGCAGCCCCAATAGCAATGACGCCACAGGTGATCTGATTTGGCTGATGGACAAATGCCCTTAGCTACACTCGTGATGTATTTCATTCGAGGAATACGATTGGTCCAATAGCACAGAGGTCCTACGTGATCCAGTTATAGCTCAGTAGCAGAAAGCTACCATCCCCAACACTGATCTCCCGACATCAGCGCAATATTATGTAATACCCGGCCAGGAAATAGACTCCATGGATCAAATTATGCAAGAGGGACGAGAACTTGCACAGTTTGGTGAGTGGTCCAAGAAAAAAACACCGTGACTCTAATATTGACTATAGTTGTAATAATATAAATTTAATACATATATAACTTCTAATAACTAATTATCCAGGTCCCCATAAATACATATTTATAAATGACAGTTCCATTTATGGCGATCCTATATCGCTGTGAAACAATCGATATTCCCCAAGTGTCAAATTTTAGCACAAGTCTTATGCATAGTTCTCTTTTATATAAAATATGACAAGTCTCTTAATTGGGCCAGCGCTTTTAATTTTGCCCCATAAGTTTAAACATACGACGACTTTTATTGGAGGAGGGTAAGCAGATAGTTGGAAACCATCATACACCTGACCACCGTTATGAAAAGAATCTAAGAGAAAATTTGGTGCCTAATTAGGACATGAACACTGAGTCTAAGCTAATCGAAGATATGAATTTTAAAATGCCTGATTATGGTTATATAAAATTAAGAAAAACACACTTTTTTCACAACCATTGTTTTATTATAAATGACCGTTTGCAATATCAAACACCCGACACGACTCGCATTTCTTTTGTTTTTAAAGTGTTTGACTGTACTTTACTGCTTATATCATCATGCTTGTAGTCACGACATTGTCTGATATAGATTAAACGTGCACACACACACACAGTCACACTAAAAGAAAAACAAGTTCCAAAATAATAATCACACTAAGAGTGTATAAATATAGTGGAAATTTT
Source organism: Margaritifera margaritifera (assembly GCA_029931535.1). Taxonomy (NCBI): domain Eukaryota; kingdom Metazoa; phylum Mollusca; class Bivalvia; order Unionida; family Margaritiferidae; genus Margaritifera; species Margaritifera margaritifera. The sequence continues at coordinate 521,525 of JAQPZY010001607.1, forward strand.
GGATGTTTGTAGATAAATCTAACAAAGACACAGTGAGATTATTGAAAATGTTTGTTATTTCAATCTCACTCTTAGTGAAGCTCATCTATATTGTTTCTTGTTCAAAAATTACTACGAGCTTATTCCAAAGTTTATGCTGAAAGAGTTTTGTGACTATGGTAAAAATAAAGAAAAGTTAAATAAGAATTTCGTTTTCTTCTTGATAAACGAATCTGATTCACAGTAAAAGACGGTTGGTTAGTGTACGGATACAAGGAATTTACGAATTAAAGTCGTTTTATATACACAATAATATGGAGACATACCTAATTATTGATGTAACGAAGTAATTTTCGGGAATCTAAGAGGTTCATAAAAAAGACTGGTTTTACTGGATTTGAATACAGCATACTAATTTAAACATGAAGTGAACGACTTACCATCCATTGTTGCATGTGACATTACAGAATCTACAAAAGAATAAAAATTAAGTAATTGAAAATAATTTAATAGCTTCTAGTGTTGTGAGTATATACACTGAGCTCAGCCCAAGTGCTTTTTTAATATACTGATTCCTGTTTGAAGGATACAGAGCTACATAGGACTATTACACAACCGAGACGAGAACACAACACCAAAACATAATTACTTTGAAAAATCTACACTTTGCTGTGGTATATTTACAAAATCGATAGAAGAAAAAATGAAAAGAATCAACAATATTTTTATGTCTCCTACTTGTTATGATGCATCTTAAGTGAACGCTCGCAAGGCGCAAAGTGGTTGGAACAAAGGAATTCAGTTAGTGACGGAAGAAGCAAGTAGTAATGAAAGATGCGTGCCATTTGTAGAATTGTCAACACCTGTCCAATTAATAATTTATCCCGGACATAGTATTTTCTTTAAATGGCGATTGCTACAGATTAGTCAAGTTTTGGGGTAAAAAGTAATAAAACAAAATTGTATTATGATTAATTTTTTAAAAAAAGTACATGCATTTTTACATCTGACCCTTTTACATAGATACATGGAAGATGAGAATATAGGTTTCAGAAAGCGTTTTAATGGCATGACAATGTGATTGTGGTAACTTGTGTCGGAAACTTATATGGAAGAGAATTCCCCCTTTTGGGTTTTTATTCGCAGAGAGTAAAAATCCATTAGATTTCTTTGAATGTCCTGTTTTCTGTACTTTGCGTTATGAGCGATTATTTGTCATTCTAGTCAGAACTGCATCATTGAAAGCTAATATTCCATCACTGAGCTTGTTTCAATTTATTTACGTCTGCCAGCCTGATCCGTGGAAATTCGTTGTAATATTTAATTTTTTTGTTACTCCAACGTAGTTGATGCGGCATACTTTTTTTGTAATGAGGTAAATCACATTTTCTGTGTTTCAAGTTTAGTCACAATATACACAAATATGAAAACAAATGAAGCATGCTAACATACGCATACTTATAATATTTTAATCCACTTACGTTTCGCTGCTATAAAATATATAGTTATTAAACTAATAATATGAATCTTTCGAATAAGCGAAAACTTACTATATTTATTTACGCCGCACAAAACGATATGTATGTTTGTGAATAAACATTCTTAATATTAAACACAATACACAAATTCGAAGTATTTCATTAACAAGTCATATCAATCGTAGTCGAATATATCGGGCTTATATCTGAACTCTACTTCTATAATTATAAATGGAAGTTTTCAGGGTAAATTTAAATTTATTTACAATCAGAAGAGGTTTAAAAGCGCAAATCTTGGACTTGAGAATCATTTTCGATGGCACATGCACAACTGTAAATTTCACACACACACGCGAACGCACACACACACAGAGAGAGATACCCACCCATAAACTCATATATATATATATATATATATATATATATATATATATATAGAGAGAGAGAGAGAGAGAGAGAGAGAAAAAGAGAGAGAGAGAGACATACATACATACATACATACATACATACATACATACATACATACATACATACATACATACATATGCGTGAATGTATAGCGAATAGTAACATTATATTCTTTTTCAAGACGAATGAATTTCAATTTATTGAAATAGAGAAGTCTTCAAGATACTCTGAAGTATACTTACCATTCGTATTTGTCGGGACAGATTCTTCTGAAAATTTTACAAAAGGCACATACATACATACATACACTATATGCGTGAATTTCTATTAAGTCGAACATCCTATCCTACACACTAGCTTTTAGTTGTTTCTTGGAATTTTTTAATAATAAGAGCCAAGTTATGTATATCTATCCTGTACAATAAACATGCTTTCGGAGTACTTTTTATGTTACATGAAGTTATCTGGAATTATTTTATTATTATTATTAGTAGTAGTAGTAGTAATGATAATAATAGTAGTAGTAATATTAGTAGTAGTCAAATACCTGCTCACGAAAATGATTCATAAAAAATCATAAGCGAACAAAACAAAACACATACAAAATTGACAAATAAGTTTAGGAAAAATAAAAACATTTTCTATAAAACACGTATGTTTATCAAACATCCAAAACTGTTATGAAACCTTTTTCCATTTCAAGTGCTACTCTTTATCTTGGAAAAAGATAGAAAATTTGCATACATTTATTTTATATACGATTGTAGTCTATTATTTGCTATATGGAATTATCTGTCAACACCAGATAGTTGCAATGTATAGCGAATAGTAACATTATATTCTTTTTCAAGACGAATGAATTTCAATTTATTGAAATAGAGAAGTCTTCAAGATACTCTGAAGTATACTTACCATTCGTATTTGTCGGGACAGATTCTTCTGAAAATTTTACAAAAGGCACTTGTAAGTAATCTTAAATGTTTTTGTATGGTAACGTAACACAGAAAATACAATGACAATATAGTAACGTTGATTAGATGAGGATGAAAATATTAACATTAATGAAATAATATATGCATGGACTATACAATTATTACATATTTGTCATGGCATTCATTAACATTAATGAAATAATATATGCATGGACTATACAATTATTACATATTTGTCATGGCATTCATTAACATTAATGAAATAATATATGCAAGGACTATACATTTATAACATATTTGTCATGGCATTCATTAACATTAGTGAAATAATATATGCATGGACTATACAATTATTACATATTTGTCATGGCATTCTTCTTCTACAGCCTGTTGCAACACTGAGAATGGTGCAGGATTATGTATCAGTTTTTTTAATGATTAACGATTTTTGACTTAATGTCCCTTTTAGGATTATTAAATAAAGTAACTGGTTTTAGTATTCGAGAGTCTGTGAGTTGACTTTTTATTCAAGACTTATTGACCCTGTTTGTGGTGTATAATTTTGTATTTGTTGTTTCCATATAAAGTAAAAGACTTTCGTTAATTATTTCTCTGAAATAAACGTCGATCAGTTATAGGGTCCCCTTTTGAAAACCAATAAATTTGAGAAACTTATTTCTTAATTTAAAATAAGAACTGCAACTGTATAATACAAATCCTTTGTTGCTAAAAATCACCATACTTATTCTTAGCTGTATATCAGTAATATATGCAATATAAACTGGAATTAAAAATGTAAATCAGTAACATATGCAATATAAACTGGAATTAAAAATGTAAATCAATAACATATGCATTATAAATTGGAATTAAAAATGTAAATCAATAATATATGCAATATAAATTGGAATTAAAAATGTAAATCAATAACATATGCAATATAAATTGGAGTTAAAAATGTAAATCAGTGACATATCCAATATAAATTGAAATTCAAAATGTAAATCAGTAACATATGCAATATAAATTAGAATTCAAAATGTAAATCAGTAACATATGCAGTATTCATTGGAATTCAAAATGTAAATCAGTAACATATACAATATAAATTGGAATTCAAAATGATCCTATTATATAATCATAAGCAAATTACTATTCGTATCGATAATAATATTAAAGGGACTGTTTCACATATAATACTAAAGTTTGCTTACCTCTAGGTTTTGCCAGTAAAATAAATACTTAAGATCTATATTTTAGCCATAAAAAATGTACCGCCAAATAACTCTGTGTCGTCTTCTTCGGCAAATGCCATTTTAAGAATTTTATTTGCGTTCAGCAGCACCCTCTGGCGAGGATCTTGTCAAATTGGCAGAAAACATTAATCATTTCTAGAGAGAAGTTTAATGATGATCACCATTCACTATTAATTCCCAATGGTGATAATCATGAATTAACACTAACGATGTATGAGGTTTACTGAAAAATTACGTATGTTACCATTTTTTATTCATTACTCTGCCGATTCATGACTATTTTGGGATTTTATTGCTTTTGTTTTAAGAAGCAAGTTGTTTCTCCGATAGAGTTGCTATGGAAATATATGTTTATTGAGTTTTGTTTATATAAGCATCTCAGGTATTACATTTTGCAATATTAGGACACCGGTCTTTGTTTTAAGTTCGAATTTGGAAAATATAGATTCGATACACTTTTTATTTTTTCTCTTTTAACTACGTTCAGTTTAACCAATTTGTTTCTACAACATGGTTACAAAAAAGTTTTAGTAGTGAAATACATATTGGTATGATAATGTTTTAGACACTTGTCTATGAACAAACCCCTTTGAGGAAAGTTTGTTGAAAACTTGACAGATTCCAATTTTCAGCTGAGATCAATCAGACAAGAAATGGATTGAATCTCTGGTCTCTCTGTATAACCTTTCTTTCTATTATACTCTTTTGACTTGCAAGCAAATTTTCTTCGAACGCTTTGAATCTGAACTATTCAGCTCTTTAGAAGCATCAAAAGCTATAGAAGTAGGATTTACATGAATATAAATGTAATAGTGATTCGTCGATTTGACAGGTGAGGCAAACAAGAATTTAAAATCAGATACATAGCAAACATATATATGACAGTAACAGGTCACCATCTTATCTTAATTTTCTCACATTGTTCTTTGTTTTCATAGGTTGTTTAGTTTTTGCTTCTCTTTTCTTCTTTTGTACGCAAAGAATGATGTAACATACTCACGTTTACAACATCATCTATGGAACAAGCATATACTTAGAAAAAGCCGTAGAATTTAACACAGAAACAACAATAACAACAGCAACAACAACAAATCTGTATCATGTATTTAAGCCCCTATGCAACATAAGACAAAATACATTGTATATTAACATCGGATATTTTAAAACAATTAAAACTAACTACGCAGATCTATTATTCCGACAATCATCTGAAAACAATTATGAAACAGAAGAACAAGGGTATTATATATATATATATATATATATATATATATATATATATATATATAATGCATGAACAAAAAACAAAAAGCAAAAGGTCATTGCCATATAGGGATTCATGTATACTTAAAACAGCAATTGACACAGGTGTTATAATATATTTAAGATTCCCAAAAAGATACCATTTACAAATTAAATAATGGTTAAAAATATTGTTAGCTAACAACTCATATTAGTAGTAATATGTGGCGATATGGCCTCAGATAGACACTTGGAGTACAAGATAAATTAACATTAGGCCGTCATTTTGAAATTTGGCTTTATGGGCTCCAACGTTTTAAAAAGTCCATAGATTTAACATTAATGTGGCCATATGGCCTCAGGAGGAATTTAACGCTATGCCATAATACCATCATGATTTAACGGTATACCACTTATCATTGATGATATAAAACTGGTTTCAAAAATGGCACACTGGTTACATGGGGAATGTTAATGTTAAAAAAGTCTATAGGTTCAACATTAATGGCCATAAGGTAAAGTTAGCATCGAGGTTATAAATATGGTTTAAAAACTTACACTATGAGATTTCCCTTTGTACCCATATAATTTTTTTTTTTTACACTTACTAATCAAAAAAAAGAGTGAGACTGCTTACTCATATATACAACAACATCATACATGACATAGAGGGAGAGAGAAGTTTAGGAGTGCTAACACACTATACACACAAAAATAATATCATATTATCATACACAACAGGGATTAGTGAAGGCATTTTAGTAGTATATCTCTTTTTCCGAGAGAACTGCGTGGCCCTAAAATGAGTCGTTGGGGATGTTAATCAGATAGGTAACACTGGTGGCACCACTTCTCTGTTCTTCGAAGCAAGATTCTGACGGAAAAATAAACAAACTAAGGATAAACAATAGAATAAAAAAAGAAGACAAAATTAAAAAACGGTCTAAAACTGATAAACTACATATCTCTGTTATGCTGTCAACAGCCAAGCAAAGTTGACTGTATATACCCATGAGGGTTCGAATGAATTACAATTGCGGAACAGTGTGAGTACAGAATGACAATTTTGAAACGAGGACCTTGTGTTTAGGATGCGCATGCAGTGGACACTTATGTTGCCCCGAGAGATAGTACGACCACACTTGATGTAGCGAGTATTATTCCAGATGAGAATGACCTTGATTTGGTTTTTTGGAATCTCTTATCTTCGCAATAAGTTTTGCCGTTAACACCATCTCCTTTTTCTCCATCATTGCCAGCTTATGGTTATTTTAAAAAAAAAGAGAAGGAAGATTTAAAGATTATTTTACAAGGCCAAAAAGAAGACGAACATACATCTGTTCAAAGACAACAAGAAGAGAAAACGTAAAAGCAACAAGAGGAAATGAAAACCGTGAACAGAAGGAAAGGGATGAAACAAACATGTCAGTTTGTTACATGACATTTTGGCGGAGTTAAAAGACCTGAGAGAGTCATATAGAGTGTCATCGTATAGTGGTATAGCGTGAAATTATCATGGTATCATGGTAAATATAGCGGTAAATTCACCTTGAGGCTATAGGGCCACATTAATGTGCAACCTATGGGCTTAATAACATGGAATTCCCGTTAGAGGCCACAGAGCCATATTTCAAAATAGCGGGCAAATCTTAATATATATTGTACCCCATGTGTCATGTTTTAGGCCATATCGCCACACTATGATACTCATATCCAGTTCAAGAGCGAAACATACGTTTTTATTGACAGTCTGGATATGAACCTTTTCTTCTTTTTGTTTTACAAATATTTTTAAAATATTAAAAAAGAATTAAACGTTTACTCTGCTGACTAAAATGTTGGTACATATCTAACACAGTGTATACGTGTGTCAAGACAAAAATATAACAGAAGTACATCCGCAGAATGTACACCACTTCTCAATCATTATAATTCTTACGTACAATTTTAGACTTTTTGAAAAATAAACTCTCGATAATGCGAACATTTTTATTAACAATTGATGGCCATGTTAATCAAGGAATTTCAGTAACTAGAATTCACAAGAAAGGTCCCTGTACATAGTTAGTTGGATTCACAAATGTACAACAAACAAATTAATTAATCAACCAATGAAACAGGCATCAACCATAACGAAAGCAGTGCAGATAGCCAAGTAAATAAAACGTTTGCAACAGTTTATCAAACCGAAAGCAATGCATATTACAAAAGAGGCGTAAAATCGAAACCATTACCCAGAAGAAGGCCCACTAGAATGTTAAATAGTAATAATAATAATAATAATAATAATAATAATAATAATAATAATAATAATAATAATAATAATTTTAATAATAATTTCTTTATGTAAGAAGTTTGACCTTGACAACAATTATGAAATGTTATCATGAGATTTATGATTTTACCAACGTCAGAGGGGAACATGATTTCTTTGGTTTAAACATATTGTATTACCAAATTATAAATTGAAAACAAAGAAGTTGCACACATTTTCTGCTAACTTAGCATTGTCCTTCCGCGGTATTTCATAAATACACACAATTAGTTGAACAGGCTTGAAAAAGAAATCATCATACAGTAACATAAGTAAATGAATGGAACAGGAAAACATTTGCAACTAGAAATAAAGTGATAGTGAGGTGTCATACTAACTACACACATACATTCACGCATGCATACATACATACATACATACATACATACATACATACATACATACATAAATACATACACACATACATTCATGCATGCATACATACATACTCGTATCCAGATACACACAATAAATCCATATATAAATTCATATAAACACGAGAACGCACCCACCTACACACAGATACCCACCCACAAACTCATATATATATATATATATATATATATATATATATATATATATATAGAGAGAGAGAGAGAGAGAGAGAGAGACATACATACATACATACATACATACATACATACATACATACATACATAAACTAAATGCGTGCATTTCTATTAAGTCGAACATCCTATCCTACACACTAGCTTTTAGTTGTTTCTTGGAATTTTTTAATAATAAGAGCCAAATTATGTATATCTACACTGTACAAAAAACATGCTTTCGGAGTACTTTTTATGTTCCATGAACTTATCTGGAATTATTATTATTATTATTATTAGTAGTAGTAGTAGTAGTAGAAGTAGAAGTTGTAGTAATAATAATAGTAGTAGTAGTAATATTAGTAGTAGTCAAATACCTGCTTACGAAAATGATTCATAAAATATCATAAGAGAACAAAACAAAACACATACAAAATTGACAAATAAGTTTAGGAAAAATAAAAACATTTTCTATAAAACACGTATGTTTATCAAACATCCAACCCTGTTATGAAACCTTTTTCCATTGACAAATAAGTTTAGGAAAAATAAAAATATTTTCTATAAAACACGTATGTTTATCAAACATCCAACCCTGTTATGAAACCTTTTTCCATTGCAAGTGCTACTCTTTATCTTGGAAAAAGATAGAAAATTTGCATACATTTATTTTATATACGATTGTAGTTTATTATTTGCAATATGGAATTATCTGTCAACACCAGATAGTTGCAATGTATAGCAAATAGTAACATTATATTCTTTTTCAAGACGAATGAATTTCAATTTATTGAAATAGAGAAGTCTTCAAGATACTCTGAAGTATACTTGCCATGCGTATTTGTCGGGGCAGGTTCTTCTGAAATTTTACAAAAGTCACTTGTAAGTACTCTTAAATGTTTTTGTATGGTAACGTAACACAGAAAACACAATGACAATATAGTAACGTCGATTTGATGAGGATAAAAATATTAACATTAATGAAATAATATATACATGGACTATACAATTATTACATATTTGTCATGGCATTCTTCTTCTACAGCCTGTTGCAACACTGAGAATGGTGCAGGATTATGTATCAGTTTTTTTAATGATTAACGATTTTTGACTTAATGTCCCTTTTAGGATTATTAAATAAAGTAACTGGTTTTAGTATTCGAGAGACTGAGAGTTGACCTTTTATTCAAGACTTATTGACCCTGTTTGTGGTGTATCATTTTGTATTTGGAGTTTCCATATAAAGTAAAAGACTTTCGTTAATTATTCCTCTGAAATAAACGTCGATCAGTTATAGCGTCACCTTTTGAAAACCAATAAATTTGAGAAACTTATTTCTTAATTTAAAATAAGAACTGCTACTGTATAATACAAATCCTTTGTTGCTATAAAATACCATACTTATTCTTAGCTGTATATCAGTAATATATGCAATATAAATTGGAATTAAAAATGTAAATCAGTAACAGATGTAATATAAATTGGAATTCAAAATGTAAATCAGTAACATATGAAGTATAAATTGGAATTCAAAATGATCCTATTCTATAATCCGAAGCAAATTACTATTCGTATCGATACTAATATTAAAGGGACTGTTTCACATATAATACTAAAGTTTGCTTACCTCTACGTTTTGCCAATAGAGTAAATACTTAAGATCTTTTTTTAGCGATAAAAAAAATATACCGCCAAATAACTTTGTGTCGTCTTCTTCGGCCAACGCCATTTTAAGAATTTTATTTGCGTTCAGCAGCACCCTCTGGCGAGGATCTTGTCAAATTGGCAGAAAACGATAATCATTTCTAGAGTTTAGTGATGATCACAATTCACTAATAATTGCCAATGGTGATAATCATGAATTAACACTAACGATATATGAGGTTTACTGAAAAATTACGTATGTTACCATTTATTATTCATTGTTCTGCCGATTCATGACTCTTTTTGGATTTTATTGCTTTTGTTTTAATAAGCAGGTTGTATTCCGATAGAGTTGCTATGGAAATATATGTCTATTGAGTTTTGTTTATATAAGCATCTCAGGTATTACATTTTGCAATATTAGGACACCGGTCTTTGTTTTAAGTTCGAATTTGGAAAATATAGATTCGATACACTTTTTATTTTTCCTCTTTTAACTACGTTCAGTTTAACCAATTTATTTCTACAACATGATTACAATAAGTTTTAGTAGTAAAATACATATTGGTATGATAATGTTTTAGACACTAGTCAATGAACGAGTCCCTTTGAGGAAAGTGTGTTGAAAACTTGACAGATTTCAATTTTCAGCTGAGATCAATCAGACAAGAAATGGATCGAGTCTCTGGTCTCTCTTTACAACCTCACTTCTTTTCATGAGACTCTTTTGATTTTCGAGCAAATTTTCTTCGATCGCTTTGAATCTGAACTATTCATCTCTTTAGAAGCATCAAAAACTATAGACGTATGAATTACATGAATATAATTTTACTCTTTTTGCTATTTAGTATAAAAAAATAAAACAAATCAAATCAATCCCTGATATACACAAACGAAACTGACGAATACATTTGGGAGAAGAAAAACAGATATGATACAAAATGAAATATATGAGTAAAAATGTAATGGTGATTCGTCGATTTGACAGGTGAGGCAAACAAGAATTTAAAATTAGATACACAGCAAACGTATAGATATCAGTAACAGGTCACCATATTATCTTAATTTTCTCACATTGTCCTTTGTTTTCATAGGTTGTTTAGTTTTTTGCTTCTCTTTTCCTCTTTTGTACGCAAAGAATGATGTAAAATACTCACGTTTACAACATCATCTATGGAACGAGCATATACGTAGAAAAAGCCGTAAAATTTAACACAGAAACAACAATAACAACAGCAACAACAAATCTGTATCATGTATTTAAGCACCTATACAACACAAGGCAAAATACATTTTATTTAACATCGGATATTTTAAAACAATTAAAATTAACTACGCAGATCTATTATTCCGACAATCACCTGAAAACAAGTATGAAACAGAAGAAAAAGGGTATTATATATATATATATATATATATATATATATATATAGATATATATATATATATAGATATATATATATGTGTGTGTGTGTGTGTATGTGTGTGTGTGCAATGCATGCACAAAAAACAAAAAGCAATTGGTCATTGCCATATAGGGATTCATGTATATGTTATAATATATTTAAGATTCCCAACAAGATACCGTTTACAAATTAAATAATGGTATAAAATATTGTTAGCTAACAACTCATATTAGTAGTAATATATGGCGATATGGCCTCAGATAGACACTTGGAGTACAAGATAAATTTGGCTTTATGGGCTCCGACGTTTTAAAAAGTCCATAGATTTAACATTATTGTGGCCATATGGCCTCAGGAGGAATGTAACGCTATGCCATAATACCATCATGATTTAACAGTATACCACTTATCATTGATGATATAAAACTGGTTTCGAAAATGGCACACTGGTTACATGGGGAATGTTAATGTTAAAAAAGTCCATAGGTTCAACATTAATGTGGGCCTATGGCCATAAGGTAAATTTAGCATCGAGGTTATAAATATGGTTTAAAAACTTACACTATAAGATTTCCCTTTGTACCCATATTTTATTTTTTATTTTACACTTACTAATCAACAAAAAAAGTGAGACTGCTTACTCATATATACAAACAACATCATACATGACATAGAAGGAGAGAAAAGTTTAGGAGTGCTAACACACTATACACACAAAAATAATATCATATTATCAAACACAACAGGGAAGAGTGAAGGCATTTTAGTAGTATATCTCTGTTTCCGAGAGAACTGCGTGGCCCTAAAATGGGTCTTTGTGGATGTTAATCAGATAGGTAAAAATGGTGGCACCACTTCACTGTTCTTCGTAGCAAGATTCTCCGTACTGCTGGTGTATAGACCAATACTCTCTTGAGGCACCCTTGCCTTTCAATGTACACTTCTCGTTTTCCAAATCTTATGTGATCCTGGTGATTGCTCACGATGACTTCAGATGCATAAGGTAGTCTCGCTTGAAGTTCATACTGGAAATAAAGGTCGACGACTCCACAATCGTTCACATTTTGACTTGCCTTTACTTGAGAAAAGTTGACACAGTGGGCAAACACACCACAATATATAGTCTACGGGCGGATCGAAACTGATTTGCATGTTACACCCATTAGAATGCGTATGATATATTTCAGCCAGATCTTATTTTCTACCTTTCCATCAGCACACTGATATCGATAGTGGCATCAATTTACATCCACAAAACAAACACTAAAAACAAAAGCCAAGAGAAATTCTTGACTATATGTTTCAATGACAAAAAAATAAACAAACGAAGGACAAATAATAGAAGAAAAAAAGAAGACAAAATTAACAAACGGTCTAAAACTGGTAAACTACATATCTCTGTTATGCTGTCAACAGCCACGCACAGTTGTATATATATACCCATGAGTGTTCCTACGAATTACAATTGCGGAACAGTGTGAGTACAGAATGACAATTTTGAAACGAGGACCTTGTGTTTAGGATGCGCATGCAGTGGACACTTATGTTGCCCCGAGAGATAGTACGACCACACCTGATGTACCGAGTATTATTCCAGATGAGAATGACTTGAACTTTGATTTGGTTTTTTGGAATCTCTTATCTTCGCAATAATTTTTGCCGGTAAAACAATCTCCTTCTTCTCCATCATTGCCAGCTTATGGTTATTTTTAAAAGAAAGAGAAGGAAGATTTAAAGACTATTTTACAAGGCCAAAAAGAAGACGAACATACATTTGTTCAAAGACAACAAGAAGAAAAACCGTAAAAGCAACAAGAGGAGATGAAAACCTTGAAGAGTGAACAGAGTGTCATCGTATAGTGGTATAGCGTGAAATTATCATGGTATCATGGTAAATATAGTGGTAAATTCACCTTGAGGCTATAGGGCCACATTAATGTGCAACTTATGGGCTTTTTAACATGGAATTCCCGTTAGAGGCCACAGAGCCATATTTCAAAATAGCGGGCAAATCTTAATATATATTGTACCCCATGTGTCATGTTTCAGGCCATATCGCCACACTATGCTACTCATATCCAGTTCCAGAGCGAAACATACGTTTCTATTAACAGTCTGGATATGAAACTTTTCTTCTTTTTGTTTTACAAATATTTTTAAAATATTAAAAAAGAATTAAACGTTTACTCTGCTGACTAAAATGTTGGAACATATCTAACACAGTGTATACGTGTGTCAAGACATAAATATAACAGAAGTACATCCGCAGAATGTACACCACTTCTTAATCATTATAATTCTAACGTACAATTTCAGACTTTTTGAAAAATATACTCTCGATAATTCGAACATTTTAATTCCCAGATGGCCATGTTAATCAAGGAATTTCAGTAACTAGAATTCACAAGAAAGGTCTCTGTTCATAGTTAGTTGGATTCACAAATGTACAACAAACGAATTAATTAATCAACCAATGAAACAGGCATCAACCATAACGAAAGCAGTGCAGATAGCCAAGTAAATAAAATGTTTGCAACAGTTTATCAAACCGAAAGCAATGCATATTACAAAAGAAGCGTAAAATCGAAACCATTACCCCGGAGAAGGTTCGCTATAATGTTAAATAATAATAATAATAATAATAATAATAATAATAATAATAATAATAAGTATAATAATTTCTTTATGTAAGAAGTTTGACCTTGACAACAATTATGAAATGTTATTATGAGATTTATGATTTTACCAACGTCAGAGGGGAACATGATTTCTTTGGTTTAAACATATTGTATTGCCAAATTATAAATTGAAAACAAAGAAGTTGCACACACGTTCTGCTAACTTAGCATTGTCCTTCCCCGGTATTTCATAAATACACACAATTAGTTGAACAGGCTTGAAAAAGAAATAATCATACAGTATCATAAGTAAATGAACGGAACAGGAAAACATTTGCAACTAGAATTATGCATGCATACATACATACATACATACATACATACATACATACATACATACATACATACATACATACATACATACATACATACATACATACATGCATGCATGCATGCATGCATACATACATACATACACACATACATACATATATACATATATACACACATACGTTCATGCATGCATACATACATACTCGTATCCAGATACACACAATAAATGCATATATAAATCCATGGTCACGGTTCTCATGAAAATTAAAATATTCCTATAACTTTCTGAAGATAATTTGATATAGAATATATATCTTTTAGTGACAGCAAGTTAAGGATGAAAATGAAATTAAAATGAGTAGTTTGGTGCTCATTAAGATTTTATTTTTTTTAACATTTAGTTCCCTTAAATTCAGATTCTAGCTGAAAAGTCAAACATTTAAATTGGGCTTGCAACAAGAAAATACTCCAAATGTTTACTATGTGACACTGCTGAGAAACAAACAGAGAAAAGGAAAATTTTTAATAAAATTCATACGCAATGAAGCTGAAAACTAAGCAATTGGATTGTTACTAGGTCATTAATACGACTATTATCTTAAAATAGGTAGGCTTTACGCCAGGCGGTTAATTATTTTATAAAGATTTGTACTTGTTGGAAGATATTGTAGTTGATTATATCGTTATAAGTTTTGGTTTCCAAATAAACGAACGCTTAAATGGATGGGCGGTGCTAACACTTGCAAAGATTTCATCAAAAACCCAACCTAGGAATGTCAAAATGTCTAAACAAATAATAATGAAAAGTAGTTTCATTTGCATCAAGGCAAGCGCAAATCTGATCGACGTTTATACCACTTACAAAAGAATCCATCTTTAGTAATGAACATTTATATAGCAGTTGCGTATACAGGACAAAATATTTTCTTTCTCTTGTCAACATGTATGAGGGTAGGGGTTAGTTTTATTTGAAGTGATTTTTAAAAGACAAAGGAGATGAAGAGTCCCTGTATTACTTTCGTATTACAAACTGTGTACCAAAAGACGATTTACACACTTCGTTTACAACAGAGCTTAAGACATTAATAAGCGGAGGTTGCAAATGTGAGGGCGGTCTACTTAATCTCTCAGTTGAATATTTTTAGTGAAATATTAAGAAAAATACCGACATTGTTTTGAAAAATAGCAATTTCGTCCTTCTCAACAAAAATGTAAAATAATAATTGCCTCTCTGTAAACTAGGCGTGAAAAAATATAATACAAACTACTGTAAAACCCAACGTATGTAAGTAGCGAACATTACAAAAGTAAAGATGAACTAAATGAAATACTAAAAGAATACATTACCTCTGCTGGCACCTATATACGTTTAGTAAAAGGATATATATTATTAGGGTACCTGTATGTGGTATTTACATGTGTAAAACATTCACCTGACAAGGAAATATATATTAAAGTACAGAATTGTATCTTTGTATCCAGAGATAAGATGTGTATATTGTATTCTACCTATATCTGTATGACATTTGATATTTTGAAATGTCTGTACCTGTGTGTGATATACGTTTATATAAGTACCTGTTGACCAATATACTTATATATATTAATCCATTTTAAATTTGCGTGAGTGCGTGTGCAAGTATACCTAAATGTGTGTAAGTGACTTTTTATAACAAGGTCTGTTAATACGTTGAGTACCACGTGGTAAATGGATATTTCATGACCAAATGTGTTATCCTCGTTAATAAAGATTGTTGTTGTTATTATTATTATTATTGTATTATTATTATTATTATTAGCAGTAGTAGTATCATAAAACCAGATATGATTTCCAATAATGAATCATCTCCGCACTTAAAATTATGATTGCAAAAAACAGTTTAAACCGTTTTCTGACTGGGCATTATGTGACGCCAGATCTGAGTGGTTGCAACAATAAAGTATATGTAAGAATACAACAAAGCCAAGACGTATCGGTACACTATTGGTAATTTTTAGAGTTTGTAGCCATCCCTACACTAATTACGGTCCTTATATATTTCTTTCATGTTTCAAAGAGTTTGACGAATTCCAGTGCATTAGTTAGAAGCTCAGATGCACCATGACTATCTTACTTATGTTAGGTAATAATATTGGCACAACATTTTAAAAATCATCGTTGGTTATGTTGCATTTTCTAAAATTAATTGCATTTGGAATGAAATGACTGTGATTTTAATGCACGTGTCCTTTCCAGAACTGACTGAATCATACCTGCTTGCTTTGTCATCCCACGGAAAAGCCAAGTTGGTGAATTCAATGAACATTGTATTTA
Organism: Margaritifera margaritifera; assembly: GCA_029931535.1. NCBI lineage: Eukaryota > Metazoa > Mollusca > Bivalvia > Unionida > Margaritiferidae > Margaritifera > Margaritifera margaritifera. Next base: position 537,994 of record JAQPZY010001607.1, read on the forward strand.
TTATTCAGGTTTTATTGCTACTTTTTATTGAATGCAAGTAATATTCTTCACTGATTAGCAAGTCTACATATTTTCTTAGGGACTAAAGTAGGATGGGCTAACATTTGATTGGTTCATTTAGTGTAGTGACGCCTTGAAGAGATGACACAAAGTTGCACATATATAATAAATTACCTTTTTTGCATCAGTAGCAACTTTGAAGTATAACTTAGAAGTTTTCTTGCATTTATTTCAGTGTGGTTTGCCCCAGAGTGCAATTTTTTTAAATATAGCTGTCGAAGTGAAGTGTCACGTGATGCCATAGATGCCAAATGCTAGGCCCAAACGGAAGGACTCATTTGTAATATTAATCAAAGAATGAACATTCATCGGTATGTTTGAGATAGTTATAACGCATTTGTAATGATAAGTCATTTATTGAACAAACGAGTTATATGCAGTTTTGGTATACTTTTAACACGGGTTGTTTCTTTTGAAGTAAGAACACCATTATTTCATTTTAAAACACTAATTCTGTGCAATTTCGGTATATTGTTAAGTATTTCAATTGCAAGAAAGAAAATATGTCACATTGTTTGTCCAAAATCTGAACACAGGTTGTTTCTTTGAGAGTAAGACCCCACCACCACCACCACCACCACCACCGATTAACAAATTTGCATCACTTTAAAGTATTTTTGGAACTAAAATGTGACCATCCACCATTTTGTATTTTTCAGACAACCTAGCCCCCCCCCCCCCCCCACACACACACACACACACCTATCATCCAAAAATGTTTATGGAAAACCTTAGACCACTGACTTTCAAAAATTCGATGAGTAAACTCAGGACCGTCAAGGCTCTATCACAAAAAATCATCTTCTAATGGCCGTCAGATTTTTTTAGAAAAACTTCGGCCACTTGTTATGCGAAAAGATCGGTTATTGGTGGTCAAGTGTGTAGATAAAAAGCTTGGCCACTGGTCACCAAATTTTATGGAAAAACACTCATCAACTGTTATCAAATGTTTATGAAAAAACCTCGAACAATGGTCATCACTTTTGTAAATGAAAAACACTTGGCCTGTGCTGCAATCTTCATGACTTTTAATTTCAAAGAACTTGATTTAAAAATGTATTCAAAACGAAAACCAAGGATAAATGGCCAGCGCATCATGGGAGGCGATGTGAATCACACATCCAGCAAGCGAAGCGAAGCGATGAGGGGCGGAGGGCTTCATATCCTATATTTGTTACCTTAAAATTCATTAGACAGTGAGTACAAAACTCTGTAATTCCAAACACCTATGAACAATTTTATATAAACAAAATTCACGGACTTCAGATTTGAAACAAATTAACAAGCAGCGCACCTTATTCTTGTTGCTGTAACTCAGTTTTATGCACTACTTGCTAAAGTAATGGCAAATGAGTTAAGGAGATAAAATATATTACACATAAAAGGACTATTTTACATGCAAATCATAAATCCTTTTTGATAAATAAACTTGAAAATTTGATAATCATGATCCAGCAAACAGACATAGTGCACAGTGTGATTTGAAATTTTAGCACAATAAACGAAAAGTATACCAAATGTTAGTCAAATCAGTATATAGTTTTCGTACATACTCTTAGATACGAGAAGTGCTGTCTGAATGCTCAATACCGTTACTCGATGATTAGTCATTTATTGCAACAAAAAAGGCATAAATCTAAAACAAATAAACATAATTTGTAATAACTTATTGTGATTGTAGATATATTAATGGAAAAAATAAATATCTTATAGATAATGGTCGAGAAGAAAACTGTATGTCTAGGATTTGCAAAGCCTTCACCAGCTATTATGTTAAGTTGTTACAAACTACATTATTATTACGGATCTGGAACAGATGAATACTGGAGGAAAATGCCAGCTAAGGAAATTAATAATATGGAAACAGCCGATGAAAAATAGGATGAAGTTTTTTTTTTCCTTCTACAAGATAGCAATGTATTAACAGATGAAGGAATAGAGCGTCTAAATCAGACAATTATATAATATGTGAGATATAATGTTTTCTGACGCCACTGGGCATAAAGCAGCTCTTATCACTCATAAGCATTTTGCACAAAACAATTATGTCTCGAAATCACCATGAATACGTCTTGTAAGCAAAAAACACAGAAACGATATAAAATCTTAAACGGTTTTATTGTTTATTTATTTTATTTTCTTTTTGTCATTTAAATTATTTTGAAAATCTGAGGTAAATTCCAAATTCATAGAGAATTAATTTCGCTTTTGCACAAATTTTGCACTTTATGCACGAGTTTCATGATAAGCTGAAAAGGAAGACAAATGTCTTCAAAAGAGATGCATTAACATACGAAGTTATGAACTTTGATTTTAAAAAATAAAGGAGATAAACTAAAAAAAAAATGATTTTGACTTACCAAGTAGCCCAACGGGTGCCACTGCAAAATGTATTTATTATTTCTTTTTTATATATTTATTTAGCATAAGTACCATACGGACTATAAGTACCCCTTTAAAAGCACATGACATAAATATTTGGATTTGCTACCTATTTTCAATTGATGGTACATTCACAATACGGACAATTCTGCATTGACTTTTGAACATTAGCATGTTACAAATTCAATAGTATTCCTTTATTAAAGGTCTTGTCTGACTGTAACAATAGATAAAATTTGATAGCGTACGGTAATAAATGTAAAGCAAAGCTTTGTATATCAAAGTAACTCAGTAGATATTGAATTTTTAAGGAAAATGTATGTTCATGGCCGTGAAGTTTGAACAACAAAACAGACGGGTGATCTCTTAGTCCATGGTTCAAGGAAAATGATGTCCACATGTTTTTAATCTTACAAGGAGATCACTCTGAGGAGTCGAGATAATCAATAGCAACCTGCTGCTAAGAGACACTATTTACCTTCGCCTTGGGCATTAAATTTCGCAAATACGAGTGTTGATGTGTTCTTAAATACTGATACTTTCTTGATTTTGCATGTTTCGTACTTTGAAATATAATTTGTATTGCTTTATGCTGTTATATAAATTTATTGTTTTTAAACGAGAGTCTATGTTACGTACAAAAAATGAAAACTTAATTCAACTTGACAAGCTGCATTAAGTCAACGTTTTCTCACTTAAAAAACCACCCCCATCAGACACATATAGATTATACACATATTTCTAAATGTCCCCCTCCCCTGACTCCGCATCAAGGTTATGAATCAAAGTTCTAAAACCATTGTCCACATTAACAGACCACCCACAAATCCTATCCCAAACTTTGAGGCCTCTATCTCGAAAGGTGTAGGAGGCATTGCACGACATTATTCATGGGCACAAAAATGCACACATTGGCGGTGTAGAATAATCTACGGGCGGTGTAAAATAATCCACGTGTGGTGTAACACAATCCACCGGCGGTATTGCATAATCCAATAGCGGTGTAGCATAATCCACGGGCGATGTAACATATACCACAGGTAAGGTTTAATATAATCCACCAGTGGTAAAACATAATCCGCATTTTTCTACGAAAATCGATTGAATACTGATCATAAAAGCATTGAAAGTCTACAAAGTATGTCTTCCGGCTTTCTATTCGAAACAATGCATTATGCAACAAATTTCTTTTTCGTGGACATAGAACGAGGTGCTTCATAGTTTAGACCAACGTAAACTGACTGGGTAAATCGTTAGAAACTTAGTTTTTAACAACCACTTCTGTCAGAACTCTAGTTTATCAAAACACGAAAGGGACGCAGCAACGATGGCACAGTGATCAGCTTAGCGAATTTGACACCATAAGGGCTTGTGTTCGATTCTGTTAAATACAGACTGGATCGGCCGCCATGGTGTGCTTGTGGGCACAACACTTTATTTAAATTGCCTCAGCACGATTTAATCTTTCATGTGTCCATGCTACTGTAAACACCAATTAATTATTAATAAGATCGTGAAAGAATGTGTAAAAGAAGCTGTACATACCAGCAGCATTTGCATTAACAGTAGACACTGCAAATATAAAGTGTTGAAACTAATTAATCAGTTTAAAAACTGCGGCATCAAATTTATGGTAATTAATATAATTATGTAATCTGAAACCGGACAATATCGATGGCAAAATGTAGAGTAAATAATGACATAAACCTACTAGCACAGCTTTACCATATATTGTGGAAAAATATATATTTTCTAATTGACCAGGGATTAAATGGGTCTGTATATCATACAACCTTTGAGCTTTGGTGGGAACTTGAGATTTTAATCCACCCATATATGTATATGAATATATATATATATATATATATATATATATATATATATATATATATATATATATATATATATCCAAGTCGTGCAGCATGGTTAGTTTATCTTAGTTAATTTAATCTTTAGTAACAACTTATAGTTCTCTCCTACTCTCTGTTTTGTTTACTTAAAGTTTTGCTTTCCTTGAAGTTTATGTGTTATATATAAAGTTCTTTTTAACCAAATATATACTCCGCTATCATAAATTAAAGCAGGTTAAAGAAATATAAACTATGCGATCAGGAAAAGATTTACAATGTTCTCACAAAATACAAGGCATAGCAAAACATGTAATAAAGTTGCTTTGTGCGCCTTACCAACACAGTCGCGTGTCACAGATGCACACTAGGAATTACAGGTAACATTATAAAAGGCATGGAAATACACATATAAACATGCGACTAATTTACATTGTCTTTCATTCGAGCAAGAGGCACATGACATTGTCACTACATGTACGTAATATGCTCACTAGGAACCCACAAGTAAAACAGCATACGAAAATTCATAATTAGCTCAATACAAAGTCCGATCGCGGAGCGTATATAAAATATTTGCTGTAAGAAAGTGAACTCTTCTTTGGGGTGGTAACTTTTGTAGCTCTGATATAACTATCTCCAGAGACAGAATCGACAGGCAGCCATGTCGGTATTGTGCAAAAAACTGAAGGCAAAATTCAAATTTTCAAGGTTAAAGTTATATGTAAAATGGCTAGATATTTGTACTTAAATAATTTTAAATGAATGTTTCGATACAATTACAAACCAAGTGAGAAAAAATACAACAATATTTCAACAGTCTTCCATCTAGAAAAATTTAAAACGTTTGAATAGACAAAACTAAAGCAATATTATTACAAAAACTACTTTGAAATACATAACAATTTTAATGAGTACACATTGTATGTAAATTTGTAATACGCTTATTGTTGAGGATTTAGTTACTGTTCATTGTTTAACCTAGTGTTGAACTTCGCAGAGTCACCGACGTTACATCTTTCAATTCTGCTTTTGTCTCAATAACTAATGGTATCGTGAGTTACACTAAGAACCCTCAGCGATAACGCAGTTGCTGTGATTCATCAAGCAAAAGTTTCTGCTTTGACCAAGGTGCACGCCATCATTTGATGGTTTACTTTACGTATAAAACACACTTTACAGTATTTCAGAGTCGGTAGTTGCCTGCATTTTTCTCTTGTTAATCAATCTTAATAATCTAGGTGGGTAATGATATACACTGTGTAATTGTTATCCTGACGGATTTTTACCTCTGGGGTTGTGATTATAATATTGAACAATAATACTTATTTCATTGTTACTATTTGCAGTCATTCCCTTTTTCATATTATAGGGCTGTACAACCCGTCAGGAATTTAAACAGTCTTTGTTGTAATTTGACCTTAATATAGGAAAATATATTGCTTTTTAGTTCATAGAAACACTTCAATACCCGACAACAAAATCTATAATCTGCAATGGAATGGAGGGAAACCATCAAACTTTGTCTATGCTGTAGTGTCTATTGTATAGCTCTCTATTCTGGTCTGCAGACGACACGTTATATATCTAGCGAGAAAAATTTCTTTAGAAAAGGACACATCGTGTCCGCTAGCTTATGCAAAACATTTGTTTAGGAGAAATTCAAACTTCCAGGAATTAAAGAAACAGCTCTGACTGTTTAGTGGTAACCGGTTCTGTTGGTTTTCTATATGTTGCGCTGTGGTCTCAAACTATGTAAAGGCTTCGGCGCTTTAGGTTGCAACCGTTGTATTTATGATTACACCAGACTCGATTTGAACATTTTTTCTTTGGATTGCTTTCTAAGACAGTAGCGTATTCTTTAATCTTGAAGTACTCATTTATTGCACAGAAAACACAATGAAGGTTGCTTCGCCAAAGGGAGTGTTCCCAGAATAATTCTGCTTCATATATATTATGTTATTTACCTAGAGGTAACGGTGTTTTTGCTTTTGCAAAACAGTTATTGAGTAATAATTTTATCAGGTAAAAGTTCATGTGCGATTAGGTACTCCAGTGTAGACTGGCTAAATAAAACTGTCAAATTGTAAAGTGTAGTTCTCAAAATGGTTTACTGGCTTGTATATGAAATAATCTTTCCGACTGTAGTAAATGTTTATATATCTTGCTATTTATGCAATGTCTGGGTTAACAACATAGCTGAACATAGCTGTGCATGGATAAGGTGTTGAGAACATTAACGTGTTATGGCCAAAATCCCTTTAAGATTGAACTAATACTGGTTGTGTTCTTGGTAATAGAAGATCAATAGGCAATTGTTACGACTCTATGGTCTAAGAAAAATGTAACAGAAAGAAAGTGAAACCAACAAATCAAGTAAAAAATCAACAAGCAATTATTACTAGATAATTAAAATGAAAAAATCAAAAAGTCACTTACAGTAATGTGTTTTGAAATCCTAATAATCCAATAAGAATGATTGTTCTAATCACAAGTCCTAAATATAGAATGTTCCGAATTCACGGCTGTGTCCTTGAATGTTATGATGTGCTAATGGTCTCCAAAGTCCTGATGTACTAGTAATCTTGATGTGCTGATGTCAAAATGAAGTATTCCAAAATCTCTGAATAAGTTCAGTTAAATTCCAAAATCATTAATTAAAAATCCAAAATCCAAAAGTTTATGAGCACTGTTATAATCCAATGAATATTTAAAATAATTCCTCTCTTAGAATTTGGAATGAATTTTCACAACTGTAATAGCTCTTTACAAGACTGATGGTAATGTCAAAACTGAATAAATATCCAACAAACATGGCATATATAAAGATTGGTCACATGACAGAATGTTCTAGAACATGAGTCATCTTAATGGAATTTTAACTGTAAACAAAATTCAACCTTGACCTTCAAATTGAGAAAACATATTGATCAAAACAACCTAATTCAAGGACACTAGTTAAACATGTTTTTCCTGATAACATTAAGATTTAAGCAAATATTAAAGTGAAGAAACATTTATAATTTCCTAAAATATATATAATATTATATAAACATCATACATAACATCTCCCCTCATAAAGAAAAAGAAAGATTTATGTAATAAAGCTTTCTTTTGAATATACATCTAATACTATAATAACCAAAATTACATAAGAACATGTTTTATGATACTGGACTTAATTACATCAAGCAATATTACATTTCTAGGCACGTGAGAGTGCATCTGCAATCACATTGTCTTTTCCCCTGATGTGTCTAATGTCAATGTTATATTCTTGCAATATCAAACTCCATCTCAACAATCTCCGATTTTTATCTTTTATTTTGTTGATGAAAGTAAGGGGATTGTGATCACTGTACACGATAATTGGAGAAAGAGCTGAGGTAACATACACTTCAAAATGCTGTAAAGCCAATATCAAAGCCAAACATTCCTTCTCAATTGTGGAATAATTTTTCTGGTACTTGTTTAGTTTTCTAGAAAAATAACACACAGGGTGATCCACACCACTTTTGTCTTCCTGAATCAATACTCCACCAACCCCTACATCACTTGCATCAACAGATAATTTAAATGATTGGCTAAAATTTGGTGCAGAAAGAACTGGTGCATTCTTAAGCATGGCCTTTAACTTGTCAAAAGATTCCTGACACTTGTCAGACCAATGAAATTTGGTTTTCTTACTCAATAAACTTGTCAAAGGTTAAGGAATTTTAGAAAAAATTCGAACAAAATTTCCGATAATATCCAGCCATACCTAGAAATCGCATCAGTTGCTTTTTACAAATTGGAACTTGAAATTCAGAGATAGCTTTGACCTTAGCTTCTATAGGTTTAACTTGACCTTGTCCCACAATATGTCCTAAAAATGTGACACAAGCATGGCAAAACTCACTTTTGCTCAAATTAATTGTCAGATTCGCATCGCTGAGTCGATCAAAGAATTTTCGAATGGTTTCCAAATGATCTTCCCAGGTGTTGTTGTAGATAATGACGTCATCGATATAAGCGTCACAATTATCAAGACCAAATGTTATCATGTTCATCAGACGTTGAAACGTTGCAGGCGAATTTTTCATTCCAAACGGCATGACTTTATATTGATAAAGTCCATCTGGAGTTACAAATGTTGAAATTTCTTTTGCCCTTTCCGTCAGTGGAATTTGCCAGAATCCTTTTAAAAGGTCAAACTTGGTGACATATTCCGCATTTCCAATTTTATCAATGCAATCGTCCATTCTTGGGATTGGAAATGAATCAGTTTTGGTGACACTGTTGACTTTTCTATAGTCAGTACACATACGGAATGTATTATCTGGCTTGGGAACAAGAATACATGGTGAACTCCAGTTACTTTTACTTGGTTCTATGAAATCATTCTCCAGTAAATACTGAATTTCTTTCTTCAGATAGTTCTGTTTGAGAGGATTCATCCTATAAGGATGCTGTTTCACAGGCGCAGAATCTACAATGTCAACGTCATGATAAATTTTACTTGTTCGTGTTGGAACATCAGGAAACAAGTGCTCATAGTCATGTAATAGCTGTTTTAGTTCATTTCTTTCCTGTTGTTGTAGATGTGAAAGTTTCTGGTCTAGGTTGTTCAATATTTCTGAATTCCGAAGATTGGTTATACCAGAGTCACTATAGTCTGATCGTATTCCATCGTTGATATCTTCACTGTGTGGGACAGGTACAACTAAATTAACTGAATAATTAGCTGGGCTATCTCTGTCAAAATATTCCTTTAACATATTTATATGACAAAGTTGTTTCTGTTTCCGTCTCCCAGGAGTGTTAATGATATAATTTAAGTCATTTACTTTCTTTTCAACGGTATAAGGACCAACAAATTTAGCCTGAAGAGGATTCTGAGGTATGGGAAAGAGAGCCAGAACTTTGTCACCAGGTTTAAAACTCCTTTCCTGTGAATTTCTGTCATACCTTAATTTAATTTTTGACTGAGTAGTGTGAAGATTAGTTCTTGCTACTTCACAGGCCTTTGACAACTTGTATTTGAAATCAGAGACATAATCAAGAAGATTAATCTTTGAGTCTTCATTTGAAAGAAGTTTGTCTTTCAATAATTTCAATGGTCCACGGACAGTATGACTAAAAACTAGTTCAAAGGGACTAAAACCCAACGACTCTTGAACTGATTCCCTAACAGCAAACAACAACAAATGAACACCTTCATCCCAATCCTTTTCTGTATCAAAGCAATATGATAGAGTCATATTCTTCAAAGTTTGATGAAATCTTTCCAAAGCACCTTGACTTTCAGGGTGATAGGCAGAAGATTTAAACTGTTGGATGCCTAATTCATGCATAACTTGCTGGAAAATTCCAGACATAAAATTTGACCCTTGATCTGACTGGACAGATTTGGGAAGGCCAACAAGTGTAAAAAACTTCACCAAGGCTTTCACAATAGTTTTAGTTTTTATATTTCTCAGAGGAATTGTCTCTGGAAATCTTGTAGATGCACACATGATGGTCAACAAGTATTGGTTGCCTGACTTGGTTTTAGGTAAAGGACCAACACAGTCTACAATTATTCTACTAAATGGTTCATCAAATGCAGGAATAGGTTGCAGATGAGCCTTAGGTATCTTCTGATTGGGTTTTCCTACCATTTGACAAGTGTGACACGATCTGCAGTATTTAGAAACATCACTTTTGAGTTTCGACCAATAAAAATGATTCAAGATCTTGTGATAAGTCTTACAGACTCCTAAATGACCAGCCAAAGGAGTTTCATGGGCTAAATTAAGAATTTCCTGTCTATATGACTTAGGAACAACAATTTGATAGCTCACTGACCACTCGTCACCAGCGGGTACATCAGGTGGTCTCCATTTCCTCATAAGGACCCCATTTTTCACAAAGTAACACACTGGAACTTGTGTGGCTTCAGTTTCACTAATAGCCCTCTGAAACAAACAAGATATCTCGGGATCTTGCTCCTGTTCAACGACAAGGGATTGTCGTTTGTCATCCTGATTAGAACAAAGAGAATGAGTTGCCAAAAGAGGATCACTGTGATCAATACCGTTTGATTGATCAATACCGGAGGAAAAAGTGACCTCATCAAAAGACTGACCAATACATGTGTCAGCTAAAGGAATAATATCCTGATCAACATCACTCTCAAGAGCTCTTTTTGCCATAGCTCTAGTAACTGCACAAGCAGGGTACAAATCAGGGATTTCAGTTTCGACAGGATCAACTTTCTGATCCAAACAAGGCTTGTCAGTTACAAGTGGATTAACCACAACCTTATCTCCAGCTAGGTCATTGCCTAGTAATAAATGAACACCCTCTATGGGTAAAGAAGTCACTGCCCCAACAGTCACAGGTCCAGAAACTAAGTCTGATGCCAAATTTACACAATGAAGAGGAACATTTACAAAGCCGCACTCTACTCCCTGAACAAGAACACTTTCACTTGAAGAAGACTCCTCAGACAAAGGCAAAGTACCTGATAATAAAAGACTTTGAGAAGCTCCAGTGTCCCTTAATATTTTAATTGGGATAGGTTTGGCAGAATCACCAATAAGTGATATAGAACCTTCTGACATGAATGGTTCATAAGCCTACAAAATAGAATCAGACTGGGGTTTGTTTGACCCAACAAATGTATTGCTTTCAATACAAGACCGTGACCTTGACCTCGTAGAAATAAGAGCATTTGGAAAAGCTCTGTCTTTACTCTGTTGCTTATTTTTCAACTTGAAGCAATCAGAAATAACGTGCCCTTTTATTTTACAATAAGTGCACGTAGGAAGAGATAAGGATTTCTGATCAGTCTTATCAGATGTTTGATTCCTAACAGTTGTGCTGTTGTGAAATTTGGAAGTACTCGAATGAGATTGAAATGGTTTTTTACCAGAAAACTGCTGAGAGGACGACTTATTGCCAAATGAAATTTTGTGAGTCAAGGAATAATCATCAGCCATACGAGCAGCATTTTCCAAAGTTTCCACATTCTGCTCGTCAAGATAGGTTTTAACATCACTATGGATGCACCTCTTGAACTCTTCAATTAACTTTCTCATGCACTCTATCCCCTCCTGGATAGGTTTTGAAATGAAATTCTGAACATTAGATGCCATAGTAAATGCTTGTTGGTTTCACACAAAAAAATTTCTCTATTTAAAAAACTTTGCCAAAGACAACAAAAAAAATTCCAAGACAAAATCAATATGAATTTCAAAGATAAATTTAATATCTCTAATATGCTTTAATGAAATTCAGATCCAAGAAGACGAGCCCCCAATTTCTGTTACGACTCTATGGTCTAAGAAAAATGTAACAGAAAGAAAGTAAAACCAACAAATCAAGTAAAAAATCAAGAAGCAATTATTACTAGATAATTAAAATGAAAAAATCAAAAAGTCACTTACAGTAATGTGTTTTGAAATCCTAATAATCCAATAAGAATGATTGTTCTAATCACAAGTCCTAAATATAGAATGTTCCGAATTCACGGCTGTGTCCTTGAATGTTATGATGTGCTAATGGTCTCCAAAGTCCTGATGTACTAGTAATCTTGATGTGCTGATGTCAAAATGAAGTATTCCAAAATCTCTGAATAAGTTCACATAAATTCCAAAATCATCAATTAAAAATCCAAAATCCAAAAGTTTATGAGCACTGTTATAATCCAATGAATATTTAAAATAATTCCTCTCTTAGAATTTGGAATGAATTTTCACAACTGTAATAGCTCTTTACAAGACTGATGGTAATGTCAAAACTGAATAAATATCCAACAAACATGGCATATATAAAGATTGGTCACATGACAGAATGTTCTAGAACATGAGTCATCTTAATGGAATTTTAACTGTAAACAAAATTCAACCTTGACCTTCAAATTGAGAAAACATATTGATCAAAACAACCTAATTCAAGGACACTAGTTAAACATGTTTTTCCTGATAACATTAAGATTTAAGCAAATATTAAAGTGAAGAAACATTTATAATTTCCTAAAATATATATAATATTATATAAACATCATACATAACACAATGCATTTCCTACCAAAGAATGCTCCTTGCCATCTGGACCAACATCAACTTTAAGATCTCCAGTATCATTATAATGTCCACTATCAAATGCAGGATATTCTTTTTCTGATTTTACAATTCTGCTATATAATTCATCATTAATTTCTACTACAAAATTCCTAAATTACTTATCTACGCCATGAGCTTGGGGCAGCTTGATTTCGTGCCATAAATTAATGTAACATTTACTTTTTTGCATGCAAATACACCGAGCCTCAATAAGCTGTTTCTCCACAGTCACGTACAATTTGGAAGAATAAAGATATGATACAAAATGCATTATATGAGTAAAGATGTAATTGGTGATTCGTCGATTTGACAGGCCAGGCAAAATAGAATTTAAAATCAGATACATAGAAAACGTGTAGACACCAGAAGTAACACTTCACCATCAGATTTTAAGTCTCTCTTTGTTTTCATGAGTTATTTTGTTTACTTGTTTCTCTTTTCCTTTTTTTTTTTGTACGCAAAGAATGACGTAACTTTCTCACGTTTATAACATTATGGAACGAGTATATACGTATAAAAGCCGTAGAATTTAACAGAGAAACAAGCATAACAACAACAATAAATCTGTATAATGTATATAAGCACCTGTACAACAGAAGACAAAATACATTTTATTTAACATCGGAAATTTTAAAACAATTAACATTAACTAGGTAGATCTATTATTCCGACAGTCATCTGAAAACAAACACGAAACAGAAGAACAAGGGTATCAAGGGTATATATATATATATATATATATATATATATATATATATATATATATATATATATATATATAATGCATGCCCAACAAACACACAACAAACAAAAAGCAAATGGACATTGCTATATAGTGATTTATACATACTTATGACAATAATTGACAAACATGTTAAAAAATATTAAAGATTTCAAACAAATTACCGTTTAGAAATTAAAAAATGGTAAGCAAATATTGCATGCACAAAAAACAAAAAGCAAATGGTCATTGCCATATAGTGATTCATGTATACTTAAAACAGCACTTGACACAGATGTTATAATATATTTAAGATTCCCAACAAGATACCGTTTACAAATTAAATAATGGTAACAAAATATTGTTAGTTAACAACTCATATTAGTAGTAATATGTGGCGATATGGCCTCAGATAGACACTTGGAGTACAAGATAAATTAACATTAGGCCGCCATTTTGAAATGTGGCTATATGGCCTCTAACGGGAATTCCATGCTTAAAAGTGTATAGATTGAACATTAATGTGACCATATGGCCTCAGGAGGAATTTAATGCTATGCCATAATACCATGATAATTTAACAGTATACCACTATACTATGATGATATAAAACTGGTTTCAAAAATGGTGCACTGGGTACAAGGGAAATGTTAATGTTAAAAAAGTCCATACGTTTAACATGAATATGGGCCGATAGACATAACGTAAATTTAGAACTGAGGCTAAACAAAAATAACTTAAAAACTGACAATGTGAATTTCCCTTTGTACCCATATTTTGTTTTTGATTTTACACTTACTAACCAATGAAAAGAGTAGGAGTGCTTACTCATATATACAAACACAATCATACATGAAATGTAAAGAGAGAAAATATTAGGAGAGCTAATACACTATACACACATTCATATTATCATACTATCACACACAACTGGAAAGAGTGAAGTCGTTTGAGTAGTATATCTCTGTTTCCGAGAGACCTGCGTGGCCCTAAAAAGGGTCGTTGAGGAGGTTAACCAAAAATAGTTAACACTGGTGACACTACTTCACTCTTATTTGTCGCAAGATCCTCCGCACTGCCGGTGTATAGACCAATACTCTCTTGAGGCACCGTGCCTTTTAATATAAACTTCTCTTTTCCAGATCGTATGTGGTCCTGGTGATGGCTCACGGTGACATCAGATGCATATAAGTTCAAACTGGAAATAATGGTCAATGACTATACATTTGTTCACATTTTCACTTGCCTTAACTTGAGAAAAGATGACATAGTGGGCATACGCACCTCTATATATAGTCTACTGGGGGATCGAAATTGATTTGCAGCTTACACCAATTAGAATGCGTGTGATATAATTCAGCCAGGTCGTATTTTCTAACTTCCAACAGGCATACTGCGGATGCGTGACGCCAATATATATGGCGTCACTATATATATATATATATATATATATATATATATATATATATATATATATATATATATATATATATATACCCATGAGGGTTCCTACAATTTACAATTACGGAACAGTGTGAGTACAGAATGACAATTTTTAAACGAAGATGTTGTGTTGGGGTGCGCATGCAGTGGACACTTATTTTGCCCCGAGAAATAGTACAACTACAGCTGCTGTAACGAGTATTATTCCAGATGAGAATGATTTTAATTTGGAGTTGACTTTTTTATTTTGGCAAGAATTTTTGCCTGTACCACTGTCTCCTCCTTCTCCATCATTGCCAGCTTATGGTTATTTTAAAAAGAAAGAAAAGGAAGAGTTAGAGACTATTTTACAGGGCCAAAAAGAAGAAGAAAATATAATTATTTAAAAATAACAAGAAGAGAAAACGAACAAGCAACAATAGAAGATGAAAGCTTTGAACAGTGAACAAATGGAAGGGGGTGAAAACAAACATGTCAGTTTGTTACATTACATTTTGGGGATGTTAAAAGACCTGAGAGCAATGTATACAACCTTTTGTCGAAGCTTGATAGACACCTACCTGCACAATCCAAGAATTTTAAGCTTTCTATCACAACATGGACGGCCACCAACGAGATGCCAGCAGCGGCAGCAGTCAATACCACTACATCAGAAGCAGCAATAGGACTTGGGTGTAGAAAATGTTTAAAGCAGCTACAGCTGATGTTGTCAAGTCCATAAGTTTTTTATTCAAAACCCAACTGTCCTTTTCAGGGCGACCCATATATTTCATAAAAAGATAATACTCACCATTGCCCAATAAAAAGCAGCCCCAACTCCCCAAAATTCCATCACACAGTAAAGTGTATGTGAATATTGGATCAATATTAAAAACACAAATCAAGACATCAAATCACTTACAGTTTTTCTCTATTCCCGTGAATGAGAATCACAATTAAATTTCAAACACATTACAACAGTCCAGTTTTTATACATTTAATTTACTGTCTTCTTTTCAATTCCTTCACTAGAATGGGTTCCTCTGATTTTGCTTCAGCTTGTCTTGCTTTGAATTTCTTCGCTGGAATTGGTTCTTCTGTTTCTGAACACTCCTTCCTTTTCTCTTTTTCACTTTCATGGGAAACCACGCGAGGACCAATGTCCTTTTCCTTGACATTGATAACAGGTATCTTTACTTATGTCTCTGGACCTGCTTTTTTCTCCTGTCTTTGAAGCTCATTTTCTTTGACGTTGTGAATATTATGTAGCTGACGTCATTTCTCTTAACAGGCATAACACGCGCCTTGACTTTTATCTCGAGAGAAGCAGTCTGGAGTTTGTCCAGAATTGGCTTTCTGTAAGTCTCTAACTAGAAGTGTGATTTGTTGTGGCTCTTCCATCTTCACAGACTGAAACTGAATAAGTGTATTCTACTAGCTGTAGGGTGCTTATATATAGGGAGAGAGAGGTAATCCAAATCAAATCAAATCTTAATCGTCATGAAAAGAACACACATTTCCAAGGAGAAACCAGTAAGAAAGCGACGAAGACGTTGTGTGCCACCCAACACTCTCCAAGAAGTGTTGGCAGAAGTTCACCCAGCGATTTTGAAGAGGACATGAACTACTCAAGACCGAGAGAGTCAAGATTCGCCAAGAAAGAAAATGGTTCTTTAGCTACTGAGGATTATTTCCACATTAGAGCTACCCACAAAATGATTTCCAGAAAAGTTAGAATGCCTGCTTACACTAACACGGTCAAATTTAAACAGTTAAAGTCTCAAGTCCCCGCAGACAAAGCAACTATTTTTATTCTGGTCTTATTGCAGGCTATCTTAGAAGAGATGAAGCAGCAGTGCCAAACTAAAGATCAAGACCGTTTGAGACTGTCCATCATTCACTACAGATGGAAATCTCCTGTCTGGATCGAATTAAGTACACCTGCAGAACTAACTTCTTCCAAAATTGTGGACAAAATTCAACATGTGCCATCTCCTGTTTCGAGGACCGAATTTTCCAATCATGAGTTTGACATAACCGATGGAAAAGGTACCATTCATATGACACACAATGGAAAACGCAAAAAAAGTTTTATCGGCAGATCAATTTTCCAGTACCAAATCAATTATCGTGAAGGTTAAGAACGACCAAGATCAAATGTGTTTAGCCCGTTGCATCGTGGTTGCTCGAGGTTATGCAGTGAAAACAGATACAACGAATAGAAATGATTATGGGGGATAATTAGAAGATCACACTAATCTCAATAACGGACAGAAGCAGAAATCCTTTTGAAACAAGCAGGAATTTAGAAAGAGAGCGTGTGTGCAGTTTCTGAAATGCAGAAACTTTAAGACGTGTTAGCCCCTTGCTATGCACTGAAAATTTACAATCCGGTCATTCGTTGAGATCTCCTGTTTCGAGAACTGAAGTTTCCCGATGAAAAATACATTCATGTCTATCATCGCCAAAATCATTTCGATGCTATTACAAGTATCATACAGTTACTGTTGTGACAAATGTGACCAAGCATTTCAAAATCGGGAGCAACATATTTATTTTAGCGAGAGATGTCATGGCTGTGTAGCGTCAAGACCATGTTTTCCTAAAGGATAAAACAGGATTCGATTTTCTACTTGCAGACGAACATTCGTGAATCCAGAGAGTCGTGAGAGACAAACGCATGAAACAATTCCAAAAACAGAAATGTGCTTGCGAATTATTGACAGCATGTCCCACCTGTGGCTACCAGTACCGAGATAAGAGAGGACAAATTCATACAAAATGCAAAGTGAAAGGACTCGCATTGAACTGTCGTTCGTGTCAAGTGGTGAACTTTGACGTGTCAGAAGAGGCCTTAAAGTCAGGTCAAGATCAAGACTATACGTGTTAAAACGGTCTAACATAGCAAGACAACAAATCGCCAGTCAAACTTTGGAAAAAGTGTATCAGATTGTCTACAAGAAACGAGTGCGACTTCCCGATCACAACACAGTAAGGGTACCGTCATTCAGTATAAAAAAGGAGAAAGTTCCAAACAGATAAATTTGGTTATGACCAGAGACTTCCACTGAAAATGATTAATTTCACACAAACCATGGGATGGACCCACTGACTCAACGTTCAATGCGACAAGAGTAGTGCTGTATCCAATGACATTAGCGATGCAGCACGATCTTGCCATTCTAATATCGAAATCTATGCCGCCTGCGTGCCTATCTTTGGATGTCATCCATGCACTCACAAACCAATCTGGATACCACAAGCTCACTGAGAATAACGAATCAAATAAGAATACATGTTTCTCGTGGCTTTGCCTGAATATCGTGATTTTGCCAGTCGATTCCAGATGTTCAAATGGAAATGACCTAAATATGTGAAACGACCCACACCCAAATCTTTAGCGAGGGTGGGAGTTTTCTACTTGGGACAAGGAGACCAAATATATAGTGTTTATGGACTCAATGGAAATTTAATATTGAGGCTATTAAAAAAATGGTTTCAAAATATGTCCGCATGGCTACATTAGAAAATGTAAGGATATAAATATCCATAGACTTAACATTAATGTAACCGTATGGCATCAAGGGGAAGTTAGCACTGAGGCTATACTAAAGGTTTAAAAAATGACACTATCGGTAGAAGGGGAAAGGTAATGTTAAAAATGAACATGAGATTTCCAATTGTACACATATTTTTGTGTACAAATATTACACTATGGGTACAATAGTAATAGTAATGTTCAACTGCTTTCTCTGACCAACACATACACTTACTAACCAAGGAAAAGAAAAGGAGTGCTAACACATATACACAAAGATACTATCGAGAGAAAAGAACAAATATAACGTAAAAGTTACGCCTACTAACGATCACACCGTCTGATTGTCCAGCACCCACTCATCAACTGACAACACCCACACTTATTAACAAACGAAAAGAGTAGAAGTGCTTACACATATACACAAAAATTATATATGTCCTGAAAACAGTAGTAGGAATGTTCACATACATACCTACTAGCCAGCATGCCGTCGGACTTACACATATACAAACACACTATCACCTGAAAAGGGTAGAAATGTTCACACACATACCTACTAACCAATGCGCCGTCTAACTGACTAGCACCCACACCTATAATCAACCATATAATCCTTATAACCCTAGCTGTGAAGTGTAAGGACATGGAAGGGTATGAATATACACACACTATACACACAAACATACTATCATACATGGAGAGGAAATAGAGAAAAGGGTTGGAGTGCCAACACACTATACACACAAACATATCATCATACTATCACACACAAGAGGGAAGAGTGGAGTGGGAGTTTAGGTTTTAATTCTGAAAGACATACACTACAAACAAAAGAAATACTGGCAACGATTGAGTAGTATAGTAATGTTAAACCTATGGACTTTTTAACATTACCATTTCACTTGTACTCATGGTGCCAATTTTAAACCATTTTTATTTCATCATGATAAAGTGGTATAGCGTGAAATTATCGCGGTATCATGGTAACTATAGTGGTAAATTCACCTTGAGGCTATAGGGCCACATTAATGTTAAACCTATGGGCTTTTTAACATGGAATTCCCGTAAGAGGCCATAGAGCCACATTTCAAATAGCGGGCAAATCTTAATATATATATATTGTACCCCATGTGTCATGTTTTAGGCCATATCGCCACACTATGCTACTCATATCCAGTTCAAGAGCGAAACATACGTTTTTATTGACAGTCTGGATATGAACCTTTTCATCTTTTTCTTTTACAAATATTGTAAAACTACTAAAAGAGAATTAAACGTTTACTCTGCTCACTCAAATGTTAGTACATATCTAACACAGTGTATACGTGTGTCAAGACACAAATATCACAGAAGTACATCCGCAGAATGTACACCACTTCTTCTTCATTACAATTCTAACGTACATTTTCAGACTTTTCTGAAATTAAACTCCCGATAATTGAAACATTCTTATCCCAAGTTGACTATGTTATTCAAGGAATTTCAGTAACTAGAATCCACAAGAAAGGTCCCTGTTCATAGTTACTTGGATTCCAAATGTACAACAAATGAATCAATCAACGAAACACGCAAAACGATAACGAAAGCAATGCAGATAGCCAAGGAAACAAAACCTTTGCAACAGATTATCAAACCGAAAGCAAAGCATATTACAAAAGAAGAATTAAATCGAAACCATTACTCAGAAGAAAATCCACTAGAATGTTTAATAATAATAATAATAATAATAATTTCTTTAGGTAAGAAGTTTGACCTTGACAAAAATTGTGAAATGTTATTATGAGATTTACGATTTTACTAACGTCGGGGGGAAAATGATTTCTTTAGTTTAAACATATTTTATTGCAAATTATAAATTGAAGACAAAGAGGTTGCAAACAAGTTCTACTAACTTAGAATTGTCCTTCCCCGATATTTCATCAATACACACAATTAGTTGAACATGTGTGAAAAAGAAATCGTCATATAGTAACATAAGTTAATCAATAAAACAGGAAAACATTTGCACCTAGAAATAAAGTGATAGTGAGATGTTATTACAATGATAGGTACCTAGATATATACCCATATGTATTTATACTTATATCAGTACATACATGCATACATACATACATACATACATACATACATACATACATACATACATACATACATACATACATACATACATACATACATACATACATACATACATACATATATACATACATACATACATACATACTCGTATTCAGATACACACATTAAATGCATATATAAATTTATGGTCATGGTTCTCATGAACTAAAGAATATTTCTATAACTTTCTGGAGATAATCTGATATAGAATATACATCATTTAGTGACAGCAATTAAGG
The DNA here is from genome assembly GCA_029931535.1 of Margaritifera margaritifera. NCBI lineage: Eukaryota > Metazoa > Mollusca > Bivalvia > Unionida > Margaritiferidae > Margaritifera > Margaritifera margaritifera. Next base: position 558,411 of record JAQPZY010001607.1, read on the forward strand.
ATGAAAATGAAATTAAAATAAGTAGTTGAAATCGATGGGTGCTCATAGGAATTTTGTTGTTAATATTTAATTCCCCTAAATTCATATTCTAGGTGGAAAGTCAAACATTTAAATTAGGCTTGCAACTAGAAAACACTCCACTGTGCCACTGCTGAGAAACAAACAGAGTAAAGGAAAATTCTTAGTAACATTCATAAGCAATGACACTGAAAACTAATCAATTGGATTGTTACTAGGTCATTAATACGACTATTATCTTAAAATAGGTAGGCTTTATGCCAGGCGGTTAATTATTTTTATAAGGATATGGACTAGTTGTAAGATATTGTAGTTGATTATATCGTTATAATTGTTGGTTTCCAAATAGAAGAACCATTAAATGGAAGGGCGGTGCTAACACTTGCAAGGATTTTAATAAATGCCAACCTAGGAATGTCAAAATGTCTGAACAAATAACAATGAAAAGTAATTGCATTTGCATCAAGGCAGGCGCACATCTGATCGATGTATATAATACTTACAAGTTAATCCATCTTTAGAGATGAACATTTATATAGCAGTTGCGCATACAGGACAAAATATTTTCTTTCTCTTGTCAACATGTATGAGTATACGTGTAAACTTTATTTGAAGTCATTTTTTTAAAGACAAAAGAGATGAAGAATGCCTAACTAATTGTGGTAAGTCATTCCATAATTTGGCTGTTACAGACACAAAGGATTACCCGAAATTTGGAGACGTCAGAAAAGAGTAAAATATGTATATTTTTTTCCCAGTTTGTAGTTTGTATCTACCGTCTCCATACGGAAAGATTGCATAAGGTTGTATCTATCGTCTCCATACGGAAAGATGTACAGTGTGACTCTTCCTATATAACTATGCCGTATCACAACAAGTGGACTAATAATGAATACATTTATTCATTTCGCCAATCTTAAGAATAGTACAATATACAATTGATTCATTTGACTATATTTCGGATATTAAAAATATAGAGAGTAGCACAAATAATTTACACTGAATTGAAAACAAGTTTTGATTTTGCGGCAAACACATTTTGACTTTTTTCTCTCGGGCTAAGTTTCATGTTAGAAGCAGCAAACATAGTTTAGGCAGTATGAATGTTATGCTCCATGAATTGCTTAATATAAATGCATAAAACAAGCTTTGCGATCGTTGTAAATTTGGGCCAGATCGATGACGGCGAAAATTTCAGGTACACAGTAGTCCCTTCTTCTACTAATGTATTGTAAATCTATTCTAATTGCCAGACAATTGGGCTACGAGAGCACACCAGTAACACGTTCGCTCTACACCTCTTTAGTCCCGGATTAGAGCCCGACTAAGATCATGCAGAAGGGTGTGTGGTTGTCATTCGAAAAGGTGATATCCCCGGAGCTTTCTGGTTTTCCTAACTTTGAAGAACATCCTCAGCCAAATATTGTAACCGTCAGAAATAGTTATTGATATTTGTGAGAAGTTGAGAAGTTATTGTATATTGGACAAGTAATACATGAAGAAAATAAACAAATTGTGACACCATTAGACAAGCATGGGAACTCTGCAGTTAATAAAATGTATATATTAAAGCACAAGGATATAAATTCAATATTTATGAGTACACGATGACTTATAATATCCAATCAAATATTTTGTACAGCAAATTGCGAAAAGAGCAATTCAATAATTACTTCACAGTCTTAGACAGAATGGAATTCTATTCTGCTGCTGGATGGCTCGAATATAATGTATGGTTTCTAGATTGGATCTCAGTTTCAGGTCGCTTTTATCATTAGAAAAACCTCCAAAATTGAGAGCCAAAGAGTTCAAATAGTATACATACGCCATCTTGACAAACTAATGTAATAGTCAGTCCGATCACTTGCAAACGTTCATGTATTACTTTCGTGTTACAAACTGCATAACGGTTTGCAGTTATGTAATGCAATTATTTAATTCAACGAAAAGGCACAAATCTAAAACAATTTAACATAATTTGTAATAACTTTAAAATTTCGCCACATCGTGATTATAGATATATTAATGGAAACAAAATATCTTATCGATAATGGTCGAGAAGAACATAAAACTGTATATCTAGGAATTGCAAAACCTTCACCAGCTATTATGTTAAGTTGTTACAAACGACATTATAATTACTACAGAGCTGCAACATATGTATACGAGGAAAATGCCCGCTAAAGAAATTAATAATATGGAAACAGCGGATGAAATATAGGATGAAGTTTTGTTTTCTTTCTAAAAGGTAGCAATGTATTAACAGATGAAGGAATAGGGCTTCTAAATCAGACTATTATATCATATGTGAGTATGTAATGTTTTGTGACGTCACTGAGCGTAAAGCAGCTCTTAATACTCTTGCGCATTTTGCACAAAACAATTTTGTCTCGAAATCACAATGAATACTTCTTGTGAGCAAAAAGCACAGAAACGAAATAAAATCTTAAGTACATATAATTAAACGAGAATTAAAGCAGTTTGTATTGTTTATTTATTTTATTTTCTTTTTGTCATTTAAACTATTTTGAAAATCTGAGGTAAATTCCAGATTCATAGAGAATTAATTTTCCGTTTGCAGACATTTTGCATTTTATGCACGAGTTTCATGATAGCGTAAATGGCTGAAAAGGAAGACAAATTTCTTCAAAAGAGATGCATTTAGATACGAAGTTATGAACTCTCATTTAAAAAATATAGGAGATAAACTAAAAAAATGCTTTTGACTTACCAAGTAGCCCAACGGGTGCCACTGCAAAATGTATTTATTTATTTATTTATTTATTTATTTTATTTTATTTATTTATTTATTTATTTAGCATAAGTATGATACGGACTATAAGTACACATTTAAAAGCACACGACATAGAAATTTGGATTTGCGACCTATTTTTAATTGATGGTACATTCACAATACAGGATATTCAGCATAGAAATTTGAACATTAGCATGTTACAAATTCAATAGTATTCCTTTATTAAAAGTCTTATCTAACTGTAACAATGGAGAAAAGTTGATAGCATACGGAAATAAATGTAAAGCAAAGCTTTGTACATCAAAGTAACTCAGTAGATAGTGAATTTTTAACGAAAATGTATGTTCATGGCCGTAAAGCTTGAAAAATAAAAAGACGGGTGATCTCTTAGTCCATGGTTCAAGGAAAATAATGTCCACACGTTTTTAATCTTACAAGGAGATCAATCTGAGAAGTCGAGATAATCAATAGCAACCTCCTGCTAAATGACATTATTTACCTTCGCTTTGGGCATTAAGTTTCGCAAATGCGAGTATTGATGTGTTCTTAAATATTGATATTGTATTCACTTTGCATGTTTCGTACTTTGAAATATTATTTTATTGCCTTTATGCCGTTATATAAATTTAGTGTTTTTAAAAGAGAGTCTATATTATGTACAAAAAATGAAAACTTAATTCAACTTGACAAGCTGCATTAAGTCAACGCTTTTCTCACTTAAATGACCACCCACCCACCCCCATCACAGACATATAGATTATACACATATTTTTTAATGTTCCCGCCCCCTCTAGCTCCGCATCAAGGTTATGAATTAAAGTTCCAAAACTGTTGTCCATATTAACAGACCATTCCACCCCCCAAATCCTATCCCAAACTTTGAGGCCTCTATCTCAAACGGTGTAGAAGGCATTGCACGACATTAATCAATGGCACGCAAATGCACAGATGGGAATGTAGAATAATCAACTGGCGGTATAAAATAATCCACTGACGGTTTAACACAATCCACCGGCGGTATTGCATAATCCACCAGCGATGCAGCATAATCCACTGGCGGTGTGACATATACCACGGGTAAGGTTTAACATAATCCACCAGAGGTGTAACAAAATCCGCATTTTTCTACGAAAATCGATTGAATACTGATCATAAAAGCGTTAAAAATCTACAAAGTCTGTCTTCCGGCTTTCTATTCGAAACAATGCATTAAGTTTCTTTTTCATGGACATAGGACAAAGTGCTTCCTATTTTAGACCTATCTAAACTGGTTCAAATAGTTGAACTTAATTTCTAACAAGTACTTCTCTCCGAACTCTAGTTTATCAAAGCAAGAAAGGGACGCAGCAACGAATTCATGGTGGTCAGCTTGCCGGATTTGAAATCAGAATGCTCGGGTTGGATTCTGTCTAATACAGACCGGGTCGGCCGTCATGGTGTGCCTTTGGGCAAAATATTTTATTTAAATTGCCTCCGCACGATTTAATCGTTCATGTGTCCATGCTACTGTAAAAACCAATCAATTATCAATCAAATCATGAAAGAATGAGAAAAATAAGCTATACATACCAGCAACATTTGTACCAACAGTAGACACTGCAAAGATAAAGTGTTGAAACGAATTATCTGTTTTAAAACTGCGGCATCAAATGTATGGTAATTAATATAATTATATAATCTTAAACCGGACAAGATCGATGGCAAAATGTAGAGTAAATAATCGCATAAACCTACTAATACATCTTTACCATATTTTGTGGCAAAAATATATATTTTCTAATTGACCAGGAATTAATTGGGTCTGTATATCATTCAAATTGTGAGCTTTGGTGTGAGCTTGAGATTTTAATCCACCCATATATATATATATATATATATATATATATATATATATATATATATATATATATATATATATATATATATATATCCAATTCGAGCAGCATGGTTAGTTTATCTTTGTTGATGTAAGCTTTAGTAACAGCTTATAGTTCTTTGCTACTCTCTGTTTTGTTTATTTAAAATTGTGCTTGCCTTGAAGTTTATGTGTTATATATAAAGTTTTTTTTCACCACTTGGCTCTCTGTTAAATACTTACTTTTAGTTCGCTGCAGGTTTCATTTGTGACTTTTATGGACTCTCTAGCCCTTTTAAACTTGTGCATGACCTTGTAAATCTGTCCTGCATGTATTCTCTAGAAAATCTTTCTGCAGATCATCTGATGTCATGTTATATTAAAAGATTTTCAGTAAATTTTCATGACTTCTGACTCTACATTTCAATAAAGTTCCAATGAGGTAGGTAGCTTTTTAAACGTACTGTAACTAAACACTTAATCGAAAATCCGGACTCTGAATCTGTATGCCCCTAGGCTGATTAACGTAAACTTTCATGCTAAATAAATCATAATTAGTGAGACTTGTCCATCAACAATGTCAACGGAGTCATTGTCTGTCGATGAAAAGCACAGAAGCAATTAAGAAAGTGTAATAAACCAGTTTCATTAGCAGTGGATCAGTTTCAATTATTATACCTTATAAGTGTTAAAATCCTTCTGATTGGTGGTTGATAGATCACGTGACAATTTTTGGAAATCCCTAACTTCAATGTTTAATTGGTGCATGATATAACGTATTCTCTTCTCAGCCGAGATAATATTGCAGCCCGATCAGACACTCTAATCTAAACTTAACATATTAACAAATGCACATATACCCACACATAGCCTCAAACAAAAGCGTAAATTGCTTCACGTGATAAGGACTTGTGTTTCTTTATGATACACGCAATAAAAATGTCATAATATGGAAGGAAACATATATGTCAAAGAAGCAACTGTATATATAGGAGGGAGATCATTAACTGGACGACTTCACAGACAAAACAAAAATACTACCTGCAAAATCAGGTATATATACACACTCCGTGACCATAAGTTAAAACAAGTTAAAGAAATATTAACTATGCGATCAGTAAAAGATTGAGAATTTTCTCACAAAATACAGGGCATAACAAAGCATGTCATAAATTTGCTGTGTGTGTCTTATCCACAACAGTCGCGTGACAGAAATGCACACTAGGAATTCACGGAAAACATTATAAAAGGCATGGAAACACAGATAAACATGTGACTAATTTGCATTGTCTGGCATACGAAGAAGAGCCACATGACATTGTCACTACATATACGCAATACGCTCACTAGGAATCCAGAAGTAAAACAACATACAAAAATATAATTAGTTCAGTACAAAGTCTCAACGCAGAGCGTATATAAAACATTTGCTGTAAAAATGTGACCTCTTCTTTTGGTTGATAACTTTTGCAACTCTAATAAAACTATCCTCAGGGACAAAATCGACATTCAGCCAGGTCGGCATTTTGCAAAAAACTTATGACAAAAGTAAAAGTTTAAATGTTAAAGTTCCATGTAAAATAGATATTTGTACTTAAATAATTTAAAATGAACATTTTGATACAATAACAAACCAAGTGAGAAAAAATACAAGCATATTTCAAAGTCTTCCATCTAGAAAAGAGTTAAACGTGTGAATAGACAGAACTTAAGCAATACACATAGATACTTTGAAATGCACACAAATTGTAATGAGTACAGATTGTACGTACATTTGTAATACGGTTATTGTTGAGGTTGAAGTCATTGTGCATTGTTTAACCGATTGCTGGACTTCGTAGAGTCTCTGACATTGCATCTTTCACTTCTGCTCTTGTCGCAATACCAAATGGTATGACCACTCAGCGATGTCAAGAATTTTACTTCATCCATGTGGTGTAATGGGTGTCAAGAATATTACTTCATCCATGTGGTGTAAACGATGTCAAGAATATTACTTCATCCATGTGGTGTAAAAAAGCATAAATTTATGTACGTTTTGTAAACGGTGGAATTTCATCAATTCATATGTTTTTTGAACAAGCGAACGTTACCATTTCATAAACTCAGGTATCTTATTTGATAGTATAACTTCTCAATCTTATTTCTTCAGCATAGACTCACAAGTTCATATATTTTTAATGAACAGATAAGTATCATATATGTCAATGTCAACATGCCAGTTTCATATATGTGATGTTAACAGTATAATATTATACTTCGTGTTTGTTATTTGCACAAGATAAAGTGAATTGTAGAATAGACAACGTGTCGAACACAGCTCAAGTTGAGAGTATCATTCGAATAGAAGTATTTATTGTGAGTGTAGATCATATGTAGAAAGTATTTTGTGGAATCTAAATTGTGTACCATATCAAACTTTGAGTGTGTAGCTATGTGGCGTCAGAATTGCGTATGTTAGTTTAGTTTTCACAATCTTCCATCAAAAAGGAATGGAGTTATAGCCCCTATTTGATTTAAATATGTTCCAGTCAATTGCAGTTTCAGCTCTGCTCAATAATGTTTGAAGGACTGAATGGATTTAAATCAAATGTGGTATGAGGTTCTGCATTATAAAGACCTGGGTCAAGTTAACTTATCGCTTTTTTGACATATTTAGAATCATGGCCCCTGTATTTGACTTAAAACTGTGTCCTTAAATTGCATCATTTTGGCATCCTTGTTGATGACTTGCATCAGAGTTCTTTGCATGCATAGTGCGTAGTGTAAGCAGATGTTCATTTATACGTTGCAAAAGAACTCCAAGTTGTAATGTAATAATATGGTTGACACTATGTAAAACTCAGTCACGTATAAAATCCAAGATCAGTCAAGTGTTTACCTCAGTACCGATTATCCTCCTCATTTCTATCGTATTTTGCCTCTGATTTTTGAAAATGTACAGACAGAAAAAAAGTAATCTTGAATACGTATTTTTCGTTGCAAATTTAACATTTCGCTTTAAGTTTAGAGTGTCCAAGACGACTATCAAGATGACCGCTAATATTTGCATTGTTGTACTATAACAACCTCAACGTCGAATTATGAAATAGGTTAAGTGTAGCACAGAGTGACTTTGTATAATATAGACGCAAGGTACAAGTATTTTGCTTGAAATTTCCTTCAGCATTATATATATATATATATATGTGTGTGTGTGTGTGTGTGTGTGTGTGTGTGTGTGTGTGTGTGTGTACACATCAACGTTGTTAAAATCGTATCGACCATATTTTCAACATACTCAATTTGTTGATTGATGCATATTTTTCTCCAGGCACCATCCTTCATTAGCACCAAGTGTGCTAATGAAAATGGCGCAATATTAAACAGGATCTCCTCGCGGGGACTGAGATAACAAGATCATGTCAAGCAGTATAACGTTATAGTACTTCTAACTTGCATCCAGACGTGTTTGCCTTTACACAGATAATGCATGCTCTGTGGTCGGAGTTCGATAAAATCGTTTACATGTATAGAATTATAGGTGCAAAAATACTAAACCATACTGGAATGAATTTCTCCATAGAAATTAATCCATACGGAAACACCTAAAGGGGGCTCTGTCACCGGAGACTCTGTCTACCGCGGACAGCAAATAATATTATTCCGAACCGGAGAAGGCTCTTCCCCAGGAACCACCCAAACATAGCATATGTACTCGGAGAGATACGCTCACATGCCAAGGTGTTCGGCTGTGGCCTTGCATAGCGTGTCGTTGCAAATACAACCCGAGCATTACCCAATTGATTACAATCTCGTCAATGAAGCCAGAATTTCACCTTGATTCCCCGACGCCAATTACCGCAAGGGAATCCCGCACTCTCGAGATCTCACTAGCATCGTTTATTGCAGTTGGCCTAATATCGATCGATGCAGTTCGGAGGCCTCGACGCGAATAACTCGTTCGTGTTCTCGGTGAATGGTGGCGCAACCTTGAATGTTATTGGACTTTCCACGGGCTTGTACGAAATTGACTCGATCAGTGATGAGATCCGACGAAGGATTTCGTTGGTGACAGGAAAGACTCTAAAATCAGCATACGAGTACATGAGCCCACACTCAGCTCTGCCATTTCGATAGAATCTCCACAATACGCGGCTGACATCATATAGTCGTCGTTGAGAACGGTTCCTGGTTGGCCCGAAGATATTAAGGAGATTCCCGAACGTGAACGAATTATGAATGCAGGACCCGACGGTGCCAGTTACAATATCGCGCCAGAAATTATCAGGATCACCTCGACGATTTAAGTTAATCTAACCTGTGACGCCATCACCGGTAGTTACAGAGCAAACCTTTCAGGTTCATCGTGAAGCGTAGCTTCCCAAGGTTACATATTGTTCAGGCTTGCCCCAAATGCGCCTTGGGTTATCTGCTCTCGATTACACCAACGGCGCCCTTGTACCTATCATGCAATAATCTCCGGTTGACGCACATTTTGTTGTTCCCTTGTGGAACAGGACGGGCACGAGTTAGACCTCCGCGGGGAGACTCTGACAGTACAACTGTACATTAGAGATTATTCAGATATTTAATAAAATGACGAACGCGAGAAACCCGTTTACACGACATATTACAGAAATGGCCTCGGTGATGTCGTCCGGGGATTATTCACAGAAGCTCCAACGGTTATCGCGGGCCTGGCCTCGCGATCTGCACCAGTCGTTAAACAAGTTGCATTGCGAGTTGCTGATATCATCAAAAGCGCCGCGATGGATGGGTCGAAAATTCTGGGATTGCAGGCGATTCAATCATCAATTTGAGATTGACTACGACGATTAGTGACTCGAGAAGCGAAGCTTCCATGGGTACAACCGCGGGAAGTGAATATTCCATCAAGAACAACAATGCCAGCCCCGGTTGGTAAAATCATTAATGAAGCTGCTCAACATCGTCTGACTGAGCTGGCACAGTCCAATAAGGAAGGGTAAAGGGAAGGGGTCCTGGCGACAAAGCCGTCTCGCAAAAAGGTATTAGACAAAGCCGATAATGTATAAGTGAAACATAATGGCTCTATTCAAAAGATGTATCTGATCCCGTGTGGGACATGGACGCGCCTGTGTTGCGAGATTGAAGCGTCCAAGATTACCAATATTACGCGTACGAGTCTGGTTGCCAGACGAGCGTGGACGAATAAAACTTCAGGTTCAGGACACATCTTGGTATTTTCTTTCGTGCGAGGCATTCACAGAAGTCCAAGGATAGCTTGTACGTGCCGACAACAACGACGCACACGGGGCGAACGACAAAGTCGAATTTGTAAACAATGGCATCATGGCGTTATGCAACAGCGCACGTTATCTCATTCACGGAAATAAATCGAAGCCTGTTTAGACAACGTCGACGTCGCTACGACGATATTAAGACTCGCCAGTTTCAGCGTTACTGGCCCGCCTATGATGTTTTACAAGAACACAACCGAACATGCTGATCATATCCCATTCAACGTTGACGCCCCAACGCCAATGCGGTCATCGGAAACAATTCCAATTCAATTTTTCTAACACGACGAAGTCAGATTAACGTTAGCGGGGATTTTTCCTGCACGATTCCACTTCACACGTATATGGATTCTGCAGAGATGTTTGTAAGATTGTTTTCGGGGTCAAACACACAGTCGTGTTAACCTGTAAGCGCGACGACAACGATGCAATTTGGCGTGATGCCACCTTTGTCAACGATGGTAAAAGTTGTGTTATAAAAACTTACGCTTTGGATGCCCTCAGTGATTCCATCACTGGCCATAGACACACGTTGGACGTCTCTTTCAGAGTCTGGTGGAACATCTACGATTTCATTCCTCACAATGAATGACCACAGGCTCGGTGTAAAGCAGCGTCCGAGGAGAATTCTCATGGCAAGCTGGAAAGTTCAATGATATTTTCAAGACTGGCAGTGACTGGGGTTTCACTGATGTTGAACGGCCATCAAGAACCCACCCAAGACATTTTGCTCGACTTTCACAACAATCATGTCGCGCGTGTGTATCATCGGTTGTTGAAATACATGGACCGAGATCAGAAGGTTGACACGAGTTAGCAGATTTCCCAGCATTACTTCACAACAGTGTACCTGATTTATTACCTTTCTCTCATGCATCTGGACCTGGTTTACCAATCCGTGGTGGACATGTGCTTCAAAGCACGTATAGAAGGAACTGCCGGTGACCCATATTATAGATATATCGCCGTAAAGACAAGACTTTGTTGTCGGAGGGTTAAGGTGGCCGTCATTGACGCGCCTGTGAAAAACGCAGTGTTTTCTCAAACTCGTAGTGGGCAATTGAACTTGTAACGTTTTTTTTAAAAAAAAATGTCACATCGGCGTAAGCTTGTCAGGTTGAGGTGAGATCAACTCGAAAAGATCTCAGCCGCGATGAAAAAAAAATCCGGAGTTGTTTTGAAACTTTCACCGGACACGTTGATGTTGACACGACGCAGGCGCAACATTTCGAAGAATAACTCTTAAGTTGTTAGCGGTTGTGGTCACCGCGGTGAAACACGACGGCGGAATATTTCCATTCCGCGAGGCTATTCCAGCTATGTTGGTGGCCGCAACTCTCGCGGTGGCAAGAGCGGCTCCGTTAGAGGCTGTCGGAACCGCATCCGGTATGGTTCTGAAAAGGCAGTTGGCGGACGCACAAGGTTAATAAAAACAGGAAAAGGTCTTCGATTATACGTGCGTACTCGGAGAGATGCGCTCACATGCCAAGGTGTTCGGCTGTGGCCTTGCTGTTGACCAATTTTGATTTGCGCGCGATGACAAAGTCAGTCAAACATTTCCGATGGGTCTTTATGCAAGATGGACTTGTTTCAATTATCCCACACACGTGGGAAACCGTGACCTGGCACTCATTGGGTCGCATACGCGGTAACGCCTCGATATCATTTGCTTTTTGACTTGTACGGGTTTGTACCGCCTAGTGAAGTCGTTGATTATCTACGTGGTGGCTTCGACACTGGACGACCGATGTTTTATTCATTGCTGCCGTTACAAACGCGAAGAGACGGCCCAATATGGAGACATCTCTTCTTTGAAGCACTGCGTGCACTTTCAGGAAACCTGACACCACGAGCCCGCGATGATTGTACATTGATACTTAGAAGCTACGCTTAAAGGTATACGAAATGCCTGTTGATATTTGTGGATGTGCATCAACTCGACGTTGAGGCCCCGAGTATTTAACCAGGTTTGCAACCAAAACCGATTTGATTGAGTTGAGCAACCGGGTCGGGGTCGTTGTTGCCGTCGACCCAAACGAGCTGTGATTTTTCAAGATCAAACTGGAAAACTGCAAACGCCCAACGTGGATATCAATGATATTGTTTTGAAGCCGTGAGGTGCTATCGTGAAAAACCAGGCTGAAATCAATTAAATCGGGGGAAGCAGAGACTCTCCTGTGTCGATTGCCTTATCAAAGGCTACGTCGATGTTGCCAATGCTGGAATAAAACAATATGTGGATGTAAATGACGCCAAGGTGCTATCAGCCGTACAGTCACCAATACGCGTAGTAACTTTATGTACATCATACACAGAAATGCTGACCAGCGAAGGAGAGACAAAACATGAAAGCATAATAAGTGGTCGAATTGTTTTCCCTGGCGTGATTGGCTTTGATAAACCTAAACTTCACATCTTAAAGGTCCGGATCGTATCTATTCATCATATTCGGTTATTATGGTGGGTAGGATCAATTAACAACATTGGTAAACAATCAGTCTGGTAGTCCAATAATAATACGTTTAATCTGGACTAACGATGACCTCCCAACATTTTTAACATTTACAATAACGTGATCCTTGGTCCTTGGAGATGAAAATCAGTTCGAAGGACTCAACATCTTACCAGTCAGGTACTTAACCGACTTTGGTGTTTCTGTATAAGACTTATCATTACATATTCGTGATGGATTCTGAACAGCTACGCGATGATAATCTTGTATAATTTACTGATGAGGTGTTGGATAAGCTGGTAGGAGATGCCAACATCCATGGTGTTTATGTTCCACTCGTCGACGAATATCTGCGTCAGAGAGCTGTTAACCGGCCCTCGTATACACCGAAATATAATCTTGCCAAGGGCCAAATATAAATCGACCGTTGAGACCACCCTGCTGTACCAAGAGCCATTCGAGGTCAGCTTGGAGGTATAGCATTAACATGCGAAAATGCCCGGTCGCTGACTACACCACCACAACGATGTTATGTTCGCCGACAAATCCACGGCGTTAAAATATTCCCACAAGTATCTCCAGCCAATATTAACGAGACCGGGGGAAGAAATACCCAGATTTATATTCAACAAAAACGCTATCGTCCGTGTAACAGTTCTTGGACAAAAACTAGAACCATTTGATGCACAAAACCAGAGCGTATTCAATGTAGTTCGATGTAAACCTGGAAGCGTGCAAACAAATGCTAGAGACATAAATATTCTTCAAGTAAAATATTTCCTATGATTGTATGGCATATGTACCAGCGAAGAAAATAATTGGTTGCAACTGCTTGTGCGTGTTGTACCCGGCCGCGATGCGTCTGGACAAGGTCTTCCTCTCGAGCAATATTAATAGAAGAACTGTGATGGACCCTCAAAGCAACCGACGCGAAAAAAAATAATCGAAGCCGAACAACAGCTGTGAGATTAAATCGCTACGAAAGCCGTTCTATTCGCGAAATACAAACGCTTTGAGTAATCGCCGCAGCGACCACCGTTGGCCCTGGTGTGGCGGGAATGGCGACCACGGCAAATATCATAGACACGCCAGTCGGAATCGTTGTCGGAGCCATATCAATAGTAACCGGTTCTGGAAAAATAATTCCGTTACTGCTGCATGTGCGAATACGTGTCTATTCAGAAATTCACTCTGCCGCCCAAAGTAGTCTCAGCACAATTGCTAAGCTGTATTGGCCATCGAAGATAAAACGATTATCACGTCGGAATTCGAGACCGTGTTGGCCGAAATTGAAAACTTCCGACGACTTCGCGCACAAATAAGGAACCCGAAACAGGTAATTGGTTTACAGGCAGTAAAAATCGAGTATACCTTTTGCTGGCGTCGTGTCGATCTGCTTGGTATATACAACTATCTGTCTCCGAGCTCACAGCCACAATATTAATCTGCGGGATAGTATCTACAGAAAAAATACTTAGGCTCCCAGTGGAAGCTTCTTTAGGAGGCCCACCCGGCTTACAATTGCGGATGCACACGATTGTAAATAAAATCTCAGTGGGGAAAAGGTCATTGCAGAAGGGATTTCGGGTCTGGGAACCGGAGCCAGTCAGCTGGCCCCAATCGCCCATTATGACCCTACTGGATTGAATGCCGTATATGGGACCATTCCTTGTGTTACTCCCTATTACGGTGCAATAGGGTGACTGTACGTTTGGTGTATGAAACGACATGGTAACATAACTTCATGTCCATTATTGAGCGGTGTATTTTCATATATTTATGCACATTTTGTAAACGGTAAAATGTCATAAATTCATGTTTTTTGATCAGGTGAACCGTACCACTTTCAATTATTCATGTTTTTTGAACAGGTGAACCGTACAACTTCTTAAATTCATGTCTCTTATGTGATAGCATAGCTTCGTAATATCATGTCGTCAGCATAGACTCACAAATTCTTGTCTTTCAAGTGCCTAGAACAGTTTCACATCTGTCAATGTCAAAACAGAACAGTGTATCATATCTGTTAATGTCAACAGCACGATTTCATATCTGCGATGTTAACAGTATAATATTATAGTTCGTGCTTGTTATTTGCACAAGATAATGTGTATTGTAGAATAGGTGACGTGTGGAAAACTTCTCAGTACATCATTTGGAATTCAGCGTATCATTACAGCAGCGGTATTTATTGTGTAGATCATGTGTAGAAAGTACTTTGTCGAGTCTGAATTGTGTACCAGATCACAGTTTGAGTGTCTAGCTAGCTGACATTAGAATTGCGCCTGTTAGAGTAGGTCAGTGTTCATATATATATATATATATATATATATATATATATATATATATATATATATATATATATATATATATATATATATATATATAGTCTTCGCTGATTCAGAATCAGCTCAGTCTATCATTCTGACACAGCACACTAACAATTACATGTGTACACATTCATTACAGAGAAACTAAACAGGGTAAATTCACTGATAGGATAACTGTATAGTCACTAACCATTGAGCTAAACACACGTACAATTTCATAATTGCACAGCACAGCAACAGAAATCAAACCACCTTCACAGCATTTGAACGATGAATCAACATCGGAATAAAGAATACATGTACATGTACCCTAGATCATGCACAATATCACATATACTGACATTGTGACAATATATGAGCTAGGGAGTGAGAATAAAAGAAAAAGGTATGCAAAACAACGCATTTTAAATGAAAAACAGAATTTCGTTCAATTTGTATTTTGTGGATTTAAATGAAAAACACAATTTGCTTTAATTTGTTATGAAATATGACACTTACAATCTCATACTGTGCATTCCTGATGTCATCTTGAGTTGCCATTAAAGAAACTGGACAAAGCGTTGTTTAATTGCAAGTTAAAACTGCGATATATTTGGAGGGGTCATATAGTGTTGCCCCTGTTCATCTGTTCGTCCCAATACCTTACATCAATTAAGGCCCATATTTGACTTAGAACATCCACGAAAATTTCATTTCCGCTTAATAACTTTAGAAGGCCTTTATGGGTGACAGTTTTACATAGAAACAAAATCAAGATCTAGTTCCGTTTTCAAAATCTTCCATCAACTAGTTATAGCCCCTGTTTGGTATAAAACTGTTCCAGTCAATTGCAGTTTCAGCTCTGCTCAATACCTTTTGAAGGACTAAATGGATTCAAATCAAATGTGATATGAGGCTCTGTATTATAAGACCTGTGTCAAGTTGGATTAACACGATTTTGACAATATGTTTGAATTATGGTCCCTGTATTTGAGTTCAAAATGTCCCCTTCAATTGCGTCATGTTGGCGTCCGTGTTGATTACTTGCATCATAGTTCTTTGCATGCATAGTGCGTAAAATATCGTCGACATTATCTAAAAGTCAGTCACGATAAAATCCCAGATCAATTCAATTTTACATCAGTACCGATTATCATCCTCATTTCCATCGTATTTTGCTTCTTATTTTTGAAAAAGTACGGACAGAAAATAAAATAAAATTTGAATATATATCTTTCGTACTAAATTCAACATTTCGCTTTGAGTTTAGAGAGTCCAAGACGACTGGCAAAATTACCACTAAAAAATGACATTATTGTACTATAATAACTTACAACGTAGTATTATGAAATAGGTTAAGCATAGCACAGAGTGATTTTATTTGTATATAATTGTAGTTTTAGTGTGTGCTTTTTTTTTTTTACTGACATTCGTCAGCGTATTTCATACCAGAATCTATTGCTATTAGTTGGGCTTGCAAATATAATCACACATGTGCACGCGTGTGTGTGTAAGGAAACAGTTACTCGACTTTTACACTCTGCAAATCCATGACGTAGATGCCAAGCAGTTTGTCTGTCAGCAGACCGATCAATATTACACCTGGAATAATAAATGTCTACTACGTAGCATACAAATCAATATTACACCTGGAATAATAGATGTCTACTACGTAGCATACAAATCAATATTACACCTGGAATAATAAATGTCTACTACGTGGCATACAAATCAATATTAGACTTGAAATAATAACAGTCTTTTACGCAGCAATCATTTTAAGTCGGTCCTTGTTTAAATACGGAAGTCAATATTTTGCGTGCGTATTTCAAAGAAGACATATTTGACTTGTAGTAATTTCTGGCGTACTTAAATCTCAAAGACGGAATTATACATTTCTTTTTCAAATAAGGGCCTTCTACTATAACTGCCAATGTGAAAATTGCTCAAATGATTGTTGGCGGGAGTGTTATCGAAATTTGAGTGACCTACAATTACTATTTTAAGACTATGTATGCGGAGGCATATCGTAATCCATGGAATAAATAATTGATGGGCATAATTTTTACATTGGCTCGACCGGGGAAGATGCGCGCGCATGTTTTCTCAGCAACCTGTTAATTTCAAAAATGTATTATTTTTATATACTTGGCAATAAGTTCGGTTGCCAAACTAGTTAGAGCGCTATAATTATGATCGGAACATTGCATGTTCGAGTCACAGTCACAGAAAATTTGTTTTATTAATAACTGAGGAGAAGTCGATGCTTAGGCTGGTTATAAATGAAAATGAAAGTCAATTGATGATGCAAGGTTGATGTTAATTACAAGTACGAAGTACGCATACATTCTTTGAGACTTAATTAAGCTTGAAACAATCTTTGAGCTAGCCTGTCCTTTAGCAAGCTAGGGACTCATCTGGGCTTGCAAATTTAAACAGCCGTAATTAATATGGACTGTGCACATTGGTTGATCGTTAGAGCTGCATGTTTGACAGCTTAAAATAGGCAGCGTGCTTATAATATCAAAAAACACCTGTTGACAAGCTCAACCCGAGCGGAGATATGTCCTTTTATATTAAACAATTACCGTGGTATATATATATATATATATATATATATATATATATATATATATATATATATATATATATATATATATATATATATATATATACATATAATGGCGCAAATCGACACGCATAGTATGGTAAAATGGACGTACACCGGTTCGGGCTTGACTCTTGATATACCAGCGCCAAACTATGTTCCGCCGTGGTCAGTGATAAATGTAAATAACTATGACAATCGATGTTTTGAATGGGCGCTCTTATTCAAGTTACATCCTCCGAGCGATAACGTAAACCAGCCGCGACAAGAATACTTGGGTGAACTTAATTTTGGTGACGTTGAATTTCCGATGGAGGTTACCGAGGCTATACTGAACAATTTTGAAGAACTTAACCCGGGTATTGCAGTTAACGTGTATACTTGGGACAAAGTCTTTTATCCGCTTGCAATAACCCCACATATGCAAAACAAAAACTGGCATGGACGGAACAAGATTAATCTGATATTGATAAGCGGCATGAAAGGTTCAGAGTGGTTATCTCATTACGTATGGATAAAGAATTTTTACCGATTGTTTAACCGACATAGCATGCACCACGGTAAAAAGTTTCCATGCAAACGTTGCTTGCATTTATTTCGCTCTCAATGAAGGCTTGACAAGCATGACTTTTATTGTGGTATAATCAGTGAAAAACCTCAGCATACGATTATGCCAGAACCCGGCAAAAATATTTTAACATTTACAGCGGTGCAGCACGAGATGCCGGTACCGTATGTGATGCATGCGCCCAAAGACACAATCTTGACCCGTGATGATATTAATGAGTTTTCCAAGAGAACTCATTGCTGGATTTGTGATGGTCCCTTTGAGACTGAACATTTTAAAGTTCGCGATCACAGCCATATCACTGGCGCGTACAGAGGAGCCGCACATAACGCATGTAATCTGCGGTTGCAAATTAAACAAAATAAAATAAAAATTCCTGCGCGTTTCTGTTGTTGGAGGGCACAGGTTGTCGAATAAGGGTCCCTGATGCACCTATAGAATACTCATAGTTGGTTTCTCAAAATTCGTAATTGAACCTGTTACATTTACAGGGCAGCTTGTGAAAATCAAAAGGGTCACATTGAGGCTTTCTCCGGCAAAGTTAACTGGAAATGTCCCCGTGTGGTTAGGCCAGATGCAACTTAATCAGCTTAATGTGGCCAAACGAAAAACACCTCAGTGACATTAGCATTATCCAAGTCAGCAGTGGCACAAATGCAAAAGGCCGGTGTAATATTTTCGTTCCTTGCGGCGATTCCAGCGTTGTTAGCGGCTGCGGCTCCGGCTGTTGCAAAAGCAGCTGCGTTAGAGGCTGTCGGAACTGCACCCGAAATGGCGCTGAAAAAGGTCGCTGGGGGACGACTAAAAAAGAAAAAGGTCTTCGATTATCCAGGCGTGGAAACCAAAGGCTCCAGAGCGGAAGTGGTCTTTGGTTGTATACTCTGAGGTGTATTTATGCGGGATGAACTTGCATCGATGATTCCCCGCACAAGAGAAACCGGTATTGTTTACCTGGATTTGGCAACAGGACCTGGAACTCATTGGGTTGCAAACGTGATAACGCCTCGCCATCTTTTATATTTTGACTCGTATGGGCTTGCGACACCAGGGGAAGTTGTCGATTATTTAACCCGAGGCGGACGGCAACCACTGTTTTATTCAACGCTGCCATTGCAAACTCGGTTGGACGGGCCAATATATGGCCATCTTGTTGAAGCGCTGCGCGCTTTCCAGCGTTCACCAACCCCGCAAACGCTTATTGATTTTACATTAAACTACACTGGATAATATACAAAATATCTATTAACATTTACGGAAGCTCAACCGCCAGACGAGGCGGTGCTGATGTGGATTTGACCAGATTTGCCACCAAGGCGGATTTTACCGTGTTTACCAGCCGGGTTGTTGTTGGTGTTGACCCGGGCGAGCTTGTGATTTTTCAAGATAAAATTGGAAAACTTAAAATGTCGAACGTGGACATTCAAGACGTTATTGTAAGGCTGCGAGGCGCTGTCGCGAAAAACTTTGTCGAAATCAGTGAAACCGGGAGAATCAGAGACTCTAACGTATCGAGGGTCTCTATTAAAGAGAAGGTTGATGAAAACTGCTGCTACAACGAAACAATACGTGGATGAACAGATCGCAGGCGTACCTTTGCCACCACGAGTAGTAACTTCATATGAATACATCAAAGGAATATTGACCAGCGAAGGAGGGAAAAAGATGATGCTATAACAAGTGGTCGATTTATTTCCTTGTTATGGACGGGGATTACTTTGATAGACCTGAACCTCACACCTTAAAGGTGTGCGAATATGGACTGTATTTATTCATCTTAGGTGGACATAGATGCAAGTGGGGTTCAAAAACAATATTGAAAAATGATAATATGCGTGTTATTACATCATTAACACATTCTGTTACAGACACTCAGTTTAAAGAATTTTTCACATATGCAGTACCAAGAACATTGGTTGCCGGAGATGAACTTCAGTTTGAAGGACTCAACGCCTATCCGGAAGGGTATTTAACCATCTTTGGCGTTTGTGTTTAAGACTAGATTTATCCTTACATATAAGTAATGGATTCTGACCGCGAAGATGAGATTGCATAATTTGCCAACGGGGTGTTGGATCGGCTGACCAGTGATACTAACGTTGATGGTGATTTTGTTCCACTTGTCGAAGAATATCTGCTTCAAAATGGTGTTACCAGACCCTTGTATACTCAAATATAATTTACGCTAGGGTAAGATAGAAATAGATCGTTGGAACCACCCTGATGTACCACTACCAATTCGTGGCCAGCTTGGTGTTATAGCATTAGCACGTGAAAATACCCGATTGCGACCGGACCACCAGGTGTAAAAATATCCAGGGATTGTTTCTACTACGATGAAGTAATATTCACGTACAATCGCCGGAGATCTAAATATTCCTCTGGAAGATATTTTCATTGATTATATGACGAATGTGCAAGTAAAGAAAAATGCTTGGTTGGTAGTGCGTGTGCGTATGGCTCCTGAACAAGGTCAGGCTGTTGGGCAATTAGTCTCCACTATGACAATATTAATAGAAGAATTATAATGGACCCTCAATGTTACCGACGTGAAAAATAATCGAACCGGAACTACAACTGCGAGATTAAATCGTTAGGAGAACCGCGCTGCTCACGAAATACAAACGCGTGTGTGTGGTGTAGGTGCGATTTGTGGACTTTTCGCGGCAGCAACTATTGGCCTTGGTGTTGCTGGAATTGCAAGCACAGCAACTATTATAGGTACACCAGCCGGAATTGCTGTCGGAGCCATATCAATAGTAACTGGTGTCGGGGGCGGTTCCAGTAAACTAATATCGTTACGGCTGCATTCACGTATACGTATATAATCAGAACTTCTCGCTTTCTATGTTTCTTCCAAATTGTAATCTTTAAAAAAAAAACTTTTGATATGGTTTCCAATGGATATAACGAATAATACTGCACGTGTTAAAGTCGTATCAACCGTATTTTCGACATACTCATTTTGTTGATTGATACGTATTTGTTTCAAGCCACCATCCTTCATTAGTACCAAGTGTACTGATGCAAATGTCACACAATGAAACCAGATCTCCTCGCGGAGACGGAGATAACAAGGTCAGATCAAGCAGTATAGCTTTTAGTACTTCTAATTTGCATCCATACATGTTTGCCTTTTCACAGATAATACATCCCTTTTTAGTCATTTAGTTATTTTGTATGTACTTTCTCTTTCTTTTCTTTACACCTATTAATTATCCTGGATAACTTTGTTTCTCTGTATCAAAATGTAAATAGTTTTTGTTCTACGCGTGTCACTCCTTGTGCCTGTGAGTGTGTATTTATTGTGCCCTGAGAAGACTTTGCTCGGTCGAAACGTAGGAAAACTTTATTAGTTTCCTCGTGCAGTTCTCTAACGTTCGTGTCATTGTAAAAGATGTTGGTTTTTGCATTCCCATTTTGTTTCTTACGAACGTCTTGGGAATTTCGGTAATGTTACAAAAAAGTTTGACTTACCAGTCATTGTTGATGATACAGAGGCCGCTAAAATATTACATAAAATATTTATAAGCAATTTTACAATTTAATGTTGTCGAGTTAATCAGAAACATAGAAGTTCAGATCAACCAACGAATCAACTCCCTACAGGAAAATTAATATTTGAAAGGAAGAAATTTTCATAAAAGATATACTCCATGTACAAACATTTTAGCGACACTGAAGTGAATGATGAAACAATCTACGAATTGATGATAACAGCGGATATAAAATGAAAATGAAATATGGATATAAGAAAATTTGAAATATTTGCCTTTAATAAAAGTACTGTGTATATTTTCTTTGTATGTCCCTTGTTTTATATACACAAAGTGTTGAACCTTCATGCAAAAAGAATTCTTATTATTCTCTTATGTTTTGCTATATATAATATACATAGTTTGTTACTAAAATTTTGCTGTTCCATATATGTTTGAATCTAGTTAAATATGCAATGGTTTACGTACAAACGTTACATTAGTTCAAACGGAACTTTGGGAATAACGATTTTATTTTAGTGGTCTTCACTGAATTTAGCCTGATGAAAATGGAATGTACTGATATATGACTTACAGTTAATATTCCTTTTTTCCCAAATATTGCTTCATTATTAATACATTTTGTAAATTTCAATCACTTATGCTATAAATGAATGTTACTGTATATTATTGATTATATAGCCATATGTTAATATGAATTTTACTGTATATTAATGATTATATAGCCATGTATGAATATGAATTTTACTGTATATTAATGATTATATAGTCATATACGAATATGAATTTTACTGTATATTAATGATTATATAGTCATATACGAATATGAATTTTACTGTATATTAATGATTATATAGTCATATACGAATATGAATTTTACTGTATATTAATGGTTATATAGTCATGTACGAATATGAATGTTACTGTATATTAATGATTATATAGCCATGTATGAATATGAATTTTACTGTATATTAATGATTATATAGTCATATACGAATATGAATTTTACTGTATATTATTGATTATATAGTCATATACGAATATGAATGTTACTGTATATTATTGATTACATAGCCATATGTTAATATGAATTTTACTGTATATTAATGATTATATAGTCATATATGAATATGAATTTGACTGTATATTAATGATTATATAGTCATATACGAATATGTATATTAATGATTATATAGTCATATACGAATATGAATTTTACTGTATATTAATGATTATATAGCCATGTATGAATATGAATTTTACTGTATATTATTGATTATATAGTCATATATGAATATGAATTTTACTGTATATTATTGATTATATAGTCATAAACGAATATGAATGTCACTGTATATTATTAATTATATAGCCATATGTTAATATGAATTTTACTGTATATTAATGATTATATAGTCATAAACGAATAAGAATTTTACTGTATATTATTGATTATATAGCTATATACGAATATGAAATCAACAGTCAACATTGTCATATTTTTATGTTGTCAAATAGGTGGCAGTTAAAGTATAAACAGAAAATTCAATTTAATTAACCTTCTGGTAAATCGACCTTGTTTCATTGGTTCCTTGGAATTTGAAAAAAGGGCTTCCTACATTTATCTACTCTGTATGTAATACGTTTCAGTGTATTTCTGTCTATATATTTATACATGTTGTTTATACTGAACAAACATATAGTAGTCTCTATAGTTCCATTGAAGTCTTCTGACTGGATGGTATCTGAATTATTCAGCCATTAAAATATAGTTTTTTTTCAATGACTATTTTCAAAATTTTGTACGTAGAGAAGAGCTGACAATAGCAAATATCCGACTTACCATTCATTGTTGCTGTCACAGGCGTCACTGCAAAATTAGCAACCATACTTGCTTGCAATTATGTGTATCTATCAGTCCATATATATATATAGAGATATATATATATATATATATATATATATATATATATATATATATATATATATATATATATATATATAAGCCCTGACCAAGAGTTATTTATTGAACTTAATAATGTATATATCTCTTTACAAGAATGATAATTTGCCCATCTATGAAAATAATTAGTTAACTTACACAGATAACTTCAATGTAGGACAACATGTACTTCTTAAAATTAATTTTTAATGAGATGCCTTATTTATAATACTTAAAAATAATTATTAATGAGATGCCTTATTTATAATACATAAAAATAATTATTTATGAGATGCCTTATTTATAATACTTAAAAATAATTATTAATGAGATGCTTTGTTTATAATACTTAAAAATAATTACTAATGACATGCCTTTATTATCATAAATTATAATAATTATTAATGAGATGCCTTATTTATAATACTTAAAAATAATTATTAATGAGATGCCTTATTTATAATACTTAAAAATAATTATTAATGAGATGCCTTATTTATAATACTTAAAAATAATTATTAAATAGATGCCTTGTTTATAATACTTAAAAATAATTACTAATGAGATGCCTTATTTATCATAAATTATAATAATTATTAATGAGATGCCTTATTTATAATACTTAAAAATAATTCTTAATGAGATGCCTTATTTATAATAATTTATAATAATTATTAATGAGATGCCTTATTTATAATACTTCAAAATAATTATTAATGAGATGCCTTATTTATAATAATTTATAATAATTATTAATGAGATGCCTTATTTATAATAATTTATAATAATTATTAATTAGATGCCGTGTTTATAATACTTTATAGTAATTATTAATGAGATGCCTTGTTTATAATAAATTATAATAATTATTAATGAGATGCCTTGTTTATAATAATTTATAATAATTATTAATGAGATAGCTTGTTTATAATACTTAAAAATAATTATTAATGAGATGCCTCGTTTATAATAAATTATAATAATTATTAATGAGATGCCTTGTTTATAATAATTTATAATAATTATTATTGAGATGCCTTGTTTATAATACTTTATAATAATTATTAATGAGATTGCTTGTTTATAGTACTTTATAATAATTATTAATGAGATGCCTTGTTTATAATAATTTATAATAATTATTAATGAGATGCCTTGTTTATAATACTTCAGAAGCAATTTCATTTAATATGAATACTTTTTTCAGTGAATTGCTTCAAAGAACACAAATATGACAACTGAGGCAATTACTCAAATTATAGATTGTAATTTAAGTTACGTCGGTATGTACCGTATATAATTCAGGTATAATTCAATTTTCTAATATAATGTTTTGAACAATTAATACATTTATATGAAGCGATAGAAGTAAGATTTTAATCGAAAAAGAAAAACTAAACAACAAATTAAATTTACAGAATATGTCTAGAAAAAATAGCAAAATGAAATAAAGTAAATATAGTCTTATAAAAACAACGTAAATGGTAGAAAATAAAATTAAAAAATAGGCTTTGAATTTTTCCCAAGTTGTTGTCACTGTATTAAAAAGATGAAATGATAGGCTTTTAATTTTTTGGTAAGTTGTTGTCACTGTACAAAAATAAATGAAACGATAGCTTTTGAATTTCTCCCGAGCTTTTGTCACTATACAAAATAAAATGAAATGATAGGCTTTGAAATGTTTCCTAAGTTTTTGTGACTGTACAAAATAAAATTAATTGATAGGCTTTTAAAATTTGTCCCAATTTGTGTCACTGTACAAAACACATGAAACGATAGACTTTGAATTTTTATCAAGTTTTTGTCACTGTACAAAAAAATAAAGTGATAGGCTTTTAAGTTTTCTCAAGCTTTTGTCACTCAAGAAATAAAATCAAATGATAGACTTTGAATTTTTCCCCTAGTTTGTGTCACTGTACAAAATAAAATGAAATGATAGGTTTTAATTGTTTCCCAAGTTTTTGTCACTCAACAAAACTAAATGAATATGATAGGCTTTGAAAGTTTTCCCAAGCTTTTGTTGCTGTATAAAATAAAATGAACTGATAGACTTTGAAATGTTTCCCAAGTATATGTAACTCAACAAAATAAAATGAAATGATAGGCTCTGAATGTTGTTCCGAACTTGTGTCACTGTACAAAAAAGAAATGATAGGCTTTGAATTATTACCAAGTTTTTGTCACTGTAAGAAATAAAATGAAATGATAGGCTTTGAAGTTTTCTCAAGTTTGTGTCACTCAACAAAATAAAATCAAATGATAGGCTTTGAATTTTTCCACAAGTTTTTGTCACTGTACCAAAAAAGTTATAGCTTTTGAATTTTTTCCGAAGTTTTTCTCACTGTACAAAATATAACGAAATGATAGATTTTGAAATTTTTCCCAATTTTTTGTCACCCAACAGAATAAAATGAAATGATAGGCTTTGACAGTTTTACCAAGTTTTTGTCACTGTATAAAACAAATGAAATGATAGACTTTGAAATTTTTCCCAAGCTTTTGTCACTCAACAAAATAAAATGAAATGATAGATTTTTACATTGTGCCAAAGTTTTAGTCACTGTACAAAATAAAATGAAATGATAGACTTTGAAATATTTCTCAAGTTTTAATGACTCAACAAAATAAAATGAAACTATAGGCTTTTAATTGTTGCCCAAGTTGTTTTCACTGTACAAAAGACAACGTGAAGAAGAGTAATTAAAAAAAGGACTCACCATTCGTTGCGGACTGTACAGGTGCAACTGAAAAATGATTTTTTTTCTATGTGAAATAATCATAAGTAGTTTTGTTATACTTTTACTGTGAGATTATAGACTAAGTAACACATCTTGATATACTAAATCATCTTAATACGGAAAAAACATCCAAACCGCCATGTGTATCAAAGTAAAGGTGGGAATAATAATAGCAAGTGAAGTTTAAGCGAGGTCGAAGGTCACGCTCTTTATCTTTAGGTAACGCGTATATTTGGAAAAAAGGAATGTAACAGTTATACCCCTTGTAGTTTGAAAACAGAAGCATTTGAAGTGCATATAGTCGCCATTATCTTCTAGTGTTTAATGCATAGTTACGAACCAAGAAGGAAGAAAGCAGAGAAATAATGCGTAACATTATCATATATTATTTCCCAGTTACGAGAAATATTCCGTAACATTATGATATATTATTTCCCAGTTACGAGAAATAGTGCGTAATATACATCATATATTATTTTCCAGTCACGAGAAATAGTGCGTAACATTATCGTATATTATTTCCAAGTCATGAGACGTGCTCATCATTTAAAATCTTGGAACTTTTGTTTAAATTCAGCGACAATGTCAAGAAATATTTCCGGCCACTCGAGAACATAACTTTACACAGGCAAAAAGCACGCGCACAAGACACAATGCGCCAAATTTCCATCACTTCACAAGACATCGGTCAAAAGACATTTGACAGAAAGCTTCGCTCGCAAAAAAGATGTAATAATAATAATAATAATAATAATACCAATAAGAATCATAGTAAAACATATTATTATTATTATTATTATTATTACAGTCATGCTGTCATGGAAGTATGTCAAGCGGGATACACCTGTCAATAACAGATGATGACACAGTATGTTGCTACTTTATTAGATTATTATAATCCTTCATATCCATCAGCGTATAATAGGAAAATTCTACCTGAGGGTCAGAAATATGCCCAGTGTCTGACGACAAATTCTGATCCCGAGGGTGGAGTTTCCCAATCAAACACCAAAGCATATTGAAGGATTTTTGTCCACACATTCCTGAAAGAAAAATGAGGGTCGAAGTCAAAATGGCGTATTGTGAATATGGATGCAACTCTAAAACAGAAAAAACACCTACTGCAAATGTCCTTATCTTAAAATAGAGCATACTAAATTAGATTTGCACAAAAAATTTAAGTCGGCACTTTAAATATGATGTTTGAATTAAGAATACGGATGCAACTTTAAAACAGCAGTGTACCTATTGGAAATGTCCTCAACTTCAGCATAAAAGGTAGGTTTACGTCGAAACATTAAGTGGACACTGTGAATGATGTTTGAACACATATCAGTATTCAAAGCTATCTTACACAATGATACACATGTGAGCAGGTGGAAACAAAATAAAGTCCAATCTTGTCCAAAAGATGAAAAAAGAATAATGATATAGTCCTCGATTCTGCTTTGATCTAGAGTTCGTTTTTCTTTCATAAACCATAAAACAAATATGAATTGAAAAAATAAATATTACAACAACTGCTTTTTTACTCGAAACCAGATGGCAGAATCCGTACCTGTAGCTAGGTTGATAAGTGCAATATGTCCTGGGACAATAACAACACCCGCTGCACGTTTTAGGATGTACAACGTGTTCGAATTAATGTTTATCATCGTTATTGTAAAATAATACTCAAGTGATGATGGAAATCAAGGAGTTATGCCAGTTTGTGTGCACGATGACAGCAGTTAAAGGTCAGGTGATAAATGACAGAAGTCACGTGATGAAAGATAGGGATATACCCCATCGCTGTTCAACACTGGAAAACACGATGATACACACTTAGGATTATGCGAATTACATAACTTTTCGTTGTACGTTGGTGAAAGATAGGCAAATTCCACCCAAATTCTGACACAGAAGCTGGAGTTTTCTTATACCACTCCAGAGAATAATGAAATAGTATTTGTTTCACATTCCTGAAAGTAAAATGAGGGTTGAATACTGCCGTAGTGCGAATACTGGTGCAACTTTAAAATAGAAAACTGCCCATTGAAAATTTCCTCTTCTTAAGATACATTGCAAAAAATCAGGTTTACAATCAACAAGTCGGTGTAAACTGTAAACAAAAAAAAACGTTTAAACATAGCATTCAAAGAACCGTTGTTAGGACCGTCGAGGCAATCGCAATACACGGTGTCCGAATTATGTACTGAACATAGCCTACCCAATTATACAGTAAAGTCCAAAATTGCATAAGACAGACAAATAATGATATAATCCTCGATTCAACTTTGATCTTTAATTGATTTTGCGTTTATATTGAATAATGAAAATATGAATTTTGACAAAAACAAAAATTAAAATATCGGCATTTTAAAATCAATTTTGGACTACAGCATCTGTACCAGCAGCTATATGGATCACTGCTAAACGTCTCGTTTGCGGGACACTGAATTCAACTACTACACTCGTTAGAATTTAAATGTGTTGATATTAATGTTTATTTTGATTAGTGTGAATGAATGATCAAATGATGGTGGAAATTAGGGAGTTTGTTCAGCTGGTGTACACTATGATCGCAGTTGGGGTCTCGTAATAAAAGGCAGCAGTCACGTGATGACAGATAGAGATATTCTCCATCGTTTTTCGACACTGCCAAACATGTATATGCTATATCGTCCCGCGCAGAAATGTATTTTTTTCTTTTTAAGAATACAAAATACTAATAGACAAGATATCAATTTTGTTGATAACTCCAACAGAAACTTAACAGAAGCCTATTTTCAAAGCAATAGCCTTTCAACTATAAACATAAACTTTGTTCCTTCCCAATATCTCATTTGTATAGCTTTGCCACAATCCCAGTTGTGAGAAAATACAAGCCTAAATATAAACTAAAAACGAAGAAAAAAAAATACATAAATACATAAATTAATAAAAAATATATAAATTAAACATGAAGTACAGTTCTCAGAACTAATTTTTCATTAGATTAGACAAAAATAGGCCGAACGAAACTAAAGTCAAGCATTTAGCAAATGTATTTGTCTTAAAACCAGATTGCCCTGAGTGCATAATATCTTCAGTGGTTAGTTCTAAGATATGAACTTTTTCATATTCATTGAGACATTTTCTCCATACGAAAGGTAAAGAGAGTAAAATTGTCAATCTGAACAGCGCTCATCCTTTTCCGTGAAGATCGGAATAAATTGTTGGAATCCAGATAAAAACTAATGGGTTTGGATGATTCGCCTTCAGTGCAGCGCACTACAAACGATGCCACAGAAAAGGTCTTTGACCCTCTGATTATTATTGTATATCCTTCGGCCGCAATATTGAGCCTTGTGATCGAAAGTAATTTCAACATAGTTCTTAATGGTGGTGTCGAATTACAGCGGTGGATTTGTTTTCTGGAAAAGGCCGATGATATTCCAATTGCAAAATAGTATCCTTACCATCTTGTGCTGATGCTACGGAATCCACCGCAAGAAGAAAAATCTCAAAATAAATTTTGAACATCGCAGAGAGAGACAGACAGAGATAGTGAGAACAATATACACTTGAATAATTGATCTGAATTGTCTCTGTTGTTTGTAACGATACTTCATGTTAGTGTTTCATCCATACATACCTCCAATGTCCAGCCTTGGTCCATTATGTGTTCTTGAAGACAGTAAATTGTTTATAAATACCATTTTACAAAAGCAAAGGAAGTTACATGTCTCGTTGCTATAAATGAACTATTTGTTTCTTTGATTACTTGTTTGTTTTTGTTTGGTTAGGGTTGGCGGAGGAGTATTCAAAATGTATCTCTCGCTGTTTGCAAATAGTATTTTCAAATATCAAAGAACGTTATACGTGGCTTTTTTATGCGCTTGTTTACACAGAGTGTTTCAGAATAACAGAGAAAGTTGTAAGCTGTATTATATGATATGGATGCATCACTTGAGTAGCTCCCCGAATTCACCACAATCAGTGACTTGTATGATACATTTGGTTTCACTCATATTATTCCACTATGATAGCGACAGTCAATAAGTGTGTAAAACTAGCAGTTGTTAAGGGATGCAAGCGTGTTACAATTTCTTTATTTAAATCAAATCTATGTGTATATGTAACAGTCAAATATAGGAATAGATCATTGCAATTGTTTCATTTTACAAACATTAAGGTATCCGGTCGAAATCAGATGACAAATACGTGAGCTAGTATAGTAATTGCACATTTGCAGCACGTAAAAATAAAACTCCAGTGAAGTACAGCAAGGTTGAAAAAAATAGAATCGCAAACAAATTGCTGACCCCCTTAAAAGCCACTATACAGCGTAATATAAGTATACTGAAATTCGATTCGTGCTCAGAATTCCATGCACCAGTCTTTGCCGTCTCTCTATTTAACAATTACCAATTTAGCGACCTTTATTCAATGTGTTTGAAAACATTTGGGAGTTTTTGCAATATTTTCTCCGAAGAAACTTTATAAGAAATACCATTTAATTAGTTTCTTGTCATTGAAGATATGTACAACTACTTTCTGTCTGATAGAAAATTTAGTCTTTCGATAATACTGAAAGTCAGAAATGGGAAAGGCACAGAACAAAAGAGTTATAAAAACTTATACATTTGATTGATTAACTTTATAAAATCACAACGATGTGGCAAGATGCTTTACAAAATGAATGGAATATTATATCTCGAGTTGTAATAAAACTGTCTTACAAATTCAACCTACGCCAAAGAACGCACAGTTTTGAGAAATAGAAACTGAAACATGATTTACAGACACTAATATATGGTGTCAAATGTATCGGATTTTCAGCCTGAAGCTACATTAAAACCTTTTTTACAGTAATGTTTCATTATTCCTTTGCCCATTAAAAATTTTATTATTTTGAAATAAAAATATCTTTTAAATAAAAGAGTAGAATATGCACCAACTATTAAAGGTGTATAAACAAATAGAATGATTTCGCAAAGAACTAAAAAAGCTAAAGAAGCTACACTGAAAGATGTATACGCAAGGAGGAGGATGATCATTATCATGAATATGACACTAAAATTAAAATGAAATATTAATCACACAATTCTGCGAATATTTCTCCGTTGAATAAATTCGTATTTAAACTGTAAACTTAAATTCGTGTAATATTTTAAGAACCCTGTTGTCTTTTCCCGTTTGGTTTTATAAAACTGAGACTTGACTGACGACTCGACTGAAAGAAAAACAGTCCAATAAAGCTTAAAATAAAGCACCTAACAGTATATGTAACCAGTTTTTCAGGCTTTCTATTTGTGTTTATAAACAATAGCACGGTGAGAATTTCTGTTAAATCATTTAATCTTTACGTTCTAAACAAGGTTTCTACAGTTCATGTACAATTAAGAGCCCTCAGACCCATATGCGTGCCTTGTTTCCCTTTCTGTTTTGTAAAACCTGGCCTTGGGTCGAAACACGATGTAACTAAAGAAAACCCAAGAAAGCATAAATAAAAACACCTCACAAGATATGCAACAGAAGCTGAATGAACAATTTAAAAGTATTAAAGGCATCGTCCGTCGCACACAACGAACATGAAATGCTGATGCCGGAGACAAAATATACATATAATATCATTTATCTGAACAAAAAAGATTGGTAACAGAGATTGGTCACAAACTTACCATCCACTTCAAAAGGAACTATGGTGACACTGCAAAGTTATATTATGTGAATGCCCCCCCCCCCCAATTAAATGAGTTTCTCTTACGTCTGGAACATAAATCTTGATATTATTTTCAATGCCATTAAAAATCTTTGCTAGAATAATTATTTTCGGCTTGGGTTTAAAAACAGTAGCTTTGTGAATATTTATCCGTTGAAAACTTTTCTCTTTAAGTTCTGATCATAAATATGAGCAGCATTGAAAAGACCAGGCAACATGTATAAAGAAAGACATGTGAATGTTTCTGTATTTTAAATCCCTTAGACCCCATAAACTTGTCATTTTTGCCATTTTGTTTTGCATTTTTTTGGCTTAAAGCGCGACGTAAATGAAGAACGCCAAGGAAAGCTTGAAATAATTCATTTTAAAAGAATAAACAATTCATTTTTCATTACATATATCGTCCGTCGCACCAAATACCGCCAAAAATCCTGCCGTTGATGACAAAATCTAAATGTACTGTAATTCATCTCAAGATATACGATTTGAAACAAGGAGAGGTCACAGACCTACCTGCCACTGCAAAAGGTACTGATATATACATATATATATATATATATATATATATATTTATATATATATAGATATATATATATATATATATATATATAGCGAGAGAGACAGAGAGAGAGTAAACAAGAATCTTTCCAAATGCACCATGTTTAAGGGACCAATTGTCATTTGTTTCAGGAAACGTTATAGAGGAGGCACACGGTGATTTGTCATGTTTTGTTTCCTATTTCACGCTCTCTTTCTCTCTCTTACACACACACACACACACACACACACACACACACACACACCCTCTCTCTCTCTCTCTCTCTCTCTCTATATATATATATATATATATATATAGAGAGAGAGAGAGAGAGAGAGAGTTGATAATTAGCATGAATATAACATTACCATTTAAATTGAGTATTCTCTTGTAAATATGTGATTGTTAACTTATTCTCAAATTTAGACATAAATTTGGTCTGTATTTTTACAACATTGATAGCACGCAGATATGACTGGCATTTTCCTTTTTGTTTTAAACAAATAATGGCATTGTGAATATTTATCCTTGGCATTGTGAATATTTATCCTTTGAAAAATGGATACTTTAAGTTTTGAATATAAATTTATATAGTATTTGGAAAAGCCCACAGCTCAAGTTCCATTTGTCTTTAACCATATTTTTTTTATAAACAGTGGAATTTTAAATGTTTCTTTGCTTGTATGCTGTTCAATCATCTTTAAGTTTTGAGCATGCTTTGTTCAGTTCACGTGTATTTAAGAGACCACAAACCTCATAAGTTTATCATATTTCCCATTTGTCTTTTGCAGCTATTGACCATGGCTGCAAACACGAAAGAGTACCTAGCAAGCTTAAGATGCAGCATACAATAAGATATGCAGCAGAAGCTGAAAACAAAATATCACTTTTCACTACAAAATATTGTATGTCGCACCAGATAAGAATGAAATGATGACGTTAATGACAAATAAATCTAATTGAATTAAAATTTATTTGAACGAAGAGGACTGGTAAAATGAAGAACGCATACTTACTATCACGTGAACAAGGAACAGGGTGTGTGTGTGTGTGTGTGTGTGTGTGTGTGTGTGTGTGTGTGTGTGTGTTAAATCGAGCTCGCCTCAGGATCTAAAGCTGGCCACAGATATAAAAAAACTAGTGTGGTACAGTATAAAGAACCTGATATCAATCATGCCTGAAGAGGGATCGGTAAATTCAAAAACCATCGTCACCAATTGAAAGTTCCATATGTAGTTTATTGCGATTATGAACGTATCATCGTTCCGTACACCTCGTATACGGGCTGTGCACCACAAAATATGAGTGGTTCTACGAATCAAATGAGTACATTATGGATGGTGCAAATAGGTAAGCGCATCACATCAGGGTTATGTATGTAAGTTAATTCAATTCAATTCATAATTGTTACAGAGGTATTTGTTGCTTTCGTGTGTTTTATATCTGGTTGGTTCGTATAACAAAACGAGTTTACAACGAATTAAGGTCAGCAAAAAAAACGCATGTTAACTCCACAAGAACATGGATACTACTACAGTGCACCCGGTTTATTTAATTGTGTAATTTGAAAAATATTCGATGTAGAACTTAAACTTCTGACAGACCATGACATGTTCCTGATGACAGAAAGGTGATTTAGAGGTGGAATTATTATGATTACACATAGTCATGCCAAAGAAAATCACGAATGATATACACAAATAGACGGTAAGATAAAACATGATGGTGAATTTGACAGTTCAAGGTCACAAGGTGAGGACAAAGTCCGGCCAAGGTCATTCAGTATGTAACTTGACACCAATAACCTCCATGATTGTGAAATGAGTCAAAACATTTCAGTAAAAACTTTAGATCGGCGAGTGATGAACAAAGTGGATGGATAGAGAAAACTTGTTAAACAGGCCCGATGTTAATAACACAGGGTGTAATTTAGAATCGGATTTGAAGATTTCATTACATATGTACAACCATTTCAAAGACTATCCTCTAGCACCGAAAGAAAACCTATACTAGATGAAAATTATTTTTCTCCATTGGAAACAATAAAAGATAAATGGTTCCAAGGGTGCAAGACCAACTATACTATAGTTGCTTCCTGTAAATGCTAAACCATTAGCTATTGCTCCCCCAATACTAGCTGCTTCTGTACCCATTGGAGAGCAGCAAATTGTTAAACTGCAACCAGTGAATGAAGACGTCCTCTTTTGTGTTTCAATCTAATGATTACATTATTGTTCTCTTCCAAAAGGTATGCACGTGTTTCGTTAGCGCTGTACAAATTTGACACATGAGTAAGAAATCTGTTAGTTGTTTACCTCTAATGCAATGTAATAACCAACATAAAAGCCCAATAATAATGTATTTACAGGTTCAATATGCAAGCTTAAAAACATATTGGTTCTTTGTGGGGGGTTTTCATGACATACTGCCCTTCTCCACATAATAATTGTGAATGCTATTGAACAACACGTGGCGCAGCAAAGTTAACTCTGTAATGTTAATTAAACTTGTAAGTATTATGTCAGCTTTAAAGACATCCAACAACCCTTTTGCATATATGAACCCAAGACTGGTCGCACGTAGTGTTAGTATCTCTTCAGCAATTGAAACTACATCTGCTGAATTCACACCTTAATTAATGTCAACGTACCGAATGACGAGTTTTGTCACTCAGTGGCAACGCAATCCGTATTCTTCTGGCTCGGTATAATGTAAACATTGCAGATCAATATACATCATCACATTAGTTTCGTTTTTAACAATATACTTTATTCCGATTTCTCAGCTCAATTCAGTTCTGAATATTTCTATGTTTGCAAATATTTCTGTGTTAACTTTATCAATGCTACCTCTTCATACGAGTGTCTTTTTATCAACTCCAGTTTTGAATGTATATGTAGCTATTGTAAACCTTTGCTCCCAATAATTTCAATCTTTTCGCATTGGTTTCATTATTGTCTCAATTTCGTCAATGATACCATGTTGCACACCAATATTATTGACCACTTCTCTATCAATGTACTCGCTTGTATCTGCTTTCTATTGTGCTCAACCTACCAACGCAATTTGTTGTACAACTGTGTGAATGTAACATCTTGGATCGTATTTATTTTATGACTCAAATATGTAATAGATAGATCGTAAACTGTCTTCATTAATCTAATCACGCTTTTACATTAGGTTTGTTTTAAAACTCCTCTAACGTTTTGGTTGTCATTCTTTTTCTGCAACTCTGGCTAACGTATTAGTGTTACTTTTATTCTTGTTGTTCAGGTCAGTAATGTCTGTGTTGAAATCATTAATTACTGTTGTAAACTCTTCATCGGTCTGCTTGATTTTGTTATTAAAATGTTTCTATAACTATTCCAACTGAGACTGTAGGGTAAGATGGTGTTCCTGGTTTATTTTAATTTTCTTCATGTCAATCTCTAAGGCATATATTTTACTGTTTATTCACTGTGCAACTGGTTGCAACCATTGCCTAATATTAGGTATTTTATTTGTTCGTTATATTACTGATTGTCGGGCTTCCATGGCAGTATATAAAGTGTTGAATCTCATTCTGTACATGTCTTGTGCTTCTAAATCTAAAGGGATTGTTATAGAGTTCATCTAAGATGTTGAAATACTCAAAAACAAAAGCTATTATATGAAACGAAACGGATAGCTTGCCATTTCTGTTATAATATGTGTTCGTAAATTATATTTTGTTTTCAGAGAGTTAGTCAGTTGCAATGTAGCTCTCTTAATTTACAAAACTGAACTGTTGATTGATATATGACATTTTCTGGTCAACTTTTCCTGAGTAAGTTTTGCATCTCTCTGTACTCGTTGTACTCATTGATGAAAATGAACTCTTCATCGTTGATCTCGTTGTTGGCACGTGGACCAAAGAAACATCGTTTTCAATCATCAGTTTATGAATACCATTTAACTTGGTGATGGCTGATGAGAATATTTCATCATGTTTTCAAAACTTTATACTAGTGATCTTTTCATTCCAAGCTTTAGATACAAAAATGTGTATGTCCGCTGTGCTAAATTCTTTGATTGTTGGCGGGACAACAATACCAGTAACTGTTCCAGATCAACACACTGCACCTTTTAAAATGCCTATACCAGCTGAAACTGTTTTCAAAACTTGAATCTAACAATTCCGAAACTTTGTATGCAGTTTTCTATTTCTTCTTAGTATTTGTTTCTAGTTATCTATGTATTTGATCAAATCAATTTTAATCGCGCTAACTTCTTGAAGATGTTGTTAATTTGTACTCGATGCCGTTTTACTCATATTGCTTTACAGATGCCATTTATCTAATGACAAAAGCTACTCTGTTGAGTAACAATTATGCCAAGTAAGAGTCCATTCGGTATCAGGTAGTCAATTGTGAACTTGCTAAAGAAAACTAAAATTATCGCATTGACAACTTCTCCAACATAATTATAAACTTGTACAGAAAGCAGAGCTTGATGTCACGTGGTAAATTGTGTTGATAAGGATATCTTGTATTGGCAAACATGTTGTTAATTACTTAGCTGAAAATTATTTGGCAGTGGCGTTTACTACTAGGAACAAGACTTTCTGCGTAATAACAACAGCGCGAAGACTGTAAGTCTACTAGTAATGGGTGTTTCAGTTAACATTTGAATGCACGATGCGAACAATCTTTTCGGATAAAAATCCATATGCTATCAAGTAGTCAATAATGAAATGGCTAAGTGAAAATGGAATAATTAGCTTTGCAATTTGTACAATTTCCAGTGTTGACAATGGACCTATTCTGATATAAAACAGCTTTCTCAAAAGCATGTTGTACGCAGCTGTAAGAACAGATTTAAATGCCAAATAGTAAATAGAGTTGATAATGTTTTTGTTTCGCTAGACATTTTATTTATATAGCGTAAACGTGAGCGAATAGGAGAACAAATTAATAATTTTGTTAAAATAGTTTTGGCATTGGATTGGGTGAAGTCCAGCCATCAGCGCTCTAAGACAATGGCATGGTTGTGTTTTGTTGTTGTACTGCGTAAAGGCTGACTCTATAGGTCCGCGTCCATCTGCTTTGCGGTTGTGCCTTGGTTGATTGTTCGCTGCTAAATCCAACATATTTTACTGGACGTTGAAAACACTGTAAATGGGCAATATATTTCAATAGCTAAAGTTATATTACTACTTGATGTCTGTGAAAATTGAGTCTCTGAAATCTATATATCCGCACACCATGAAAGGTGTACTGGGGTTTACTTCATGGTGTCAAATTTTCTTCCCAAATCAACTTATTGTGGTTAATTTTGTGGTAATTCCCTGAGACTGAAGCTTCGTGGGTGTGTTAAAATAAAACACGGTAAAGAGGTTATCAAGGAATGGTTGATTTAATAGTTGTGTGGGTCTCTGCCATGTATTTTTTGAGTGAAATTTGAAACACGTTTAATGTCCTGATCATTCAAGCAAAGTCCATGCGATTTTCATTGCCTTTTATGGTGCTTAATATCTCGTAGACTGGTTTACTGTCATCAACGTTGTATTTGTTGTATATCTCAATGTTGTCTCTTTTTATTTCCTTGGTGAACATTGCCTACATTGTACTTGTTGAACATTGCCTACACTGTACTTGCCTCATCATGTTTCAGACATGTGTCATTTTGTTTCTTTAACTGTTTTGAGATGTACTGTCTTTTTCCCTTCTGGTTTCATTATCAATGCAAAATGTCATGATGTACATGTTTTGACTCCTACATTTTATAATGCACTATTGTTTTCCACATCTGACACCATCTCAGCATTCGTTATCTTGGATAGAAAGCTTAAAGTCTTCGCGCTCCTTGATACTCCTATATAGGTATTGAGCTCCCACCATTTATTTTAAAAGAATAATGCTTTCTGCTGGCTCCCAGCTATTAAGTGATTCATCGTATTCATTCCATTTAACACGTACATACCTTTGCCCTTCATTTTCATGGTCTTTAAAATCTTTTCAGCTTCGTACACATCATCCTGCTTGTCATATAGAGATAGCTCTTACTAGTAAAAGATGCCATCTATATCCTCTCCCTTCAGGTATTCCGGTTTGTATACTATCATAAAATATGCCATCTATATCTTCTCCCTTCAGGTCTTCCGGTGTGTATGCTATCGTAAAACATGCCATCGATATCTTCTCCTTTCAGGTTTCTATAATATCGGAACATCTAATATTACTTGCCTGATTTTGAATATTTCCTCGCTACAGTTAGGAAGATAACCCTTTGCAAATATTTTTTTTGTATTTTGAAAATATAACTGTTTCACCAATTTTGAATTTAGGCATTCCAAATGTGTAACTTAATAGATTAATGTATAGCTATCATCAATGAAAGCAGTCGGAAAATCTGCATCTTTCCCCAAACACTGCAGTACACCATTTTATGTTTGAAATCGGCAAATTAACATTTTCTTCTCTTGAAATCTTTATATCACAACTAGCTATATTTTTATTCCATCCAATCTTTCAAACAAGTACAGGTTATTTTTTAAACCTATAGTGTTGCTTTTATGTTAAACTCATTAAATATTGGAATCACTTCTCTGATAACTTTTGAGATTATCACAATGTAGCATTGCTCCATCATCTGTGTTGTGCAAAGAATTTATCTTATTTTTGTCATCTCCATTTATTGTAGTAGTAAGGTTTCATTAGCATAATAATATGTAGCCTATTCATCTCATGCATAATGGCGCGATGGGTACAGAGTAGAGGGAGGATGGGATAGCTGGCATTTGCATTTTTTAATCATTTCTAGATTCAATATTTCAAGTTTTGTCATTCTGTCATTTCATTGTATGTGATTTTATTTTTGGTACATTTAGAAAATAAATTTGACCCCCATGTATTCAAGAAATGTGGCTTCTCCACATTGTACCATCGAGTCATACACATTTATTGTTTTAGTACAATCGTTTAGTAATATTTCAGTTTCGCTTAATGACAACACTTCTAGAAACCAAATCCATATACTTGCAGAAAAGATTGAGCAAATATGACCAAATGATGGAGAATAAATACACCTAAAGCCTGTATAAAGTGTATTGAACTTTCCCAATATATGTCCTTACAGAGTCGCAAGTAGCTATATATCCATCTATCTATCTATCTATCTATCTATCTATCTATCTATCTATCTATCTATCTATCTATCTATCTATCTATCTAAATATGGTAACAGCTGTCCTACCAGATATCTGATTTTAACTAACAAGGCTTTACATGGGATTGTTTATTCTTGATCCACGTGTACTGTTATGTTCTTCTAGGAAAGGAATAAATACAGTCAATCTATCGACTATGCTCCGCCTACTTGTTAGCATATCAACTTCTTTACAATTAAAGATTGTGTCGCAAATTGTTATACCTATTGTAATAACACTGCTGAATCACTCCTGACAATTTTTTCTTTTATCAAAACTAAACAACAAAAACAAAATAGAAAAGTTATAGCAACATGACATCATACATGTTATAATAGCCGAAATGTCTAGGTGTCAGTGTTCAGTCCGCCAGGATTCGGACAAAGAACCGGTAGGCGGGTAATTGTGTATTAACTGTCAGTTGGCTCATCGTCTAATTGGTCAATATCTCACTGTCTCATCGTCTAATTGGTCAATATCTCACTGTCTCATCATCTAATTGGTCAATATCTCACTGTGATCACCAATAATTTTGACTGACATTTGTCCATATGTCAATTTCGGAATCGTCTTACACAAAATGTGAATTCGCGTTCTGCAAGGCTATTTTGGAATCGTCGTGCGCGATTTCGGAATCACGTTAATGATTTGGCCATGTGTGCCTTCTTTTCGCTTCATGTTACTGCGTATTTTGAGAACCACTGTGCGCTTTTTGATAATACATTTCATGTTTGCTTGAATTCGGTTTGCCTTTATAAATTACAAATATATACACATATATACTTTAATACAGTAATAGGACTTACATGAATTAAATAAAATATACATTTGCGTTTAATTTCAAATTTAATGTATATTAGGAAAAAAATACAAACTTGTTTGTCTTGCAAAATTGTGCACTACTTAAATTGAAAGGAATCTTCTTCTTCGTTATGCTGAAATCGAATGATGTTTTTATATTTTTAATTTAATTTGTAACAAAATTGTCAGTATTTCGTTTACAGTCTGATCCGGAAAGCTAACCTGATTAAAGGTGTTGAATTCTCTTAGAATTTAGGGTTATTTACGAGCGGAAAAGACCCCGTACTATGATAGTAAACGAAACGGACGACTCGTATTTGTGGTAGAGTGATAACCAGAGTCATTCTTTTCTTGTGGATTTAAAATAGCAAGCGATATTTAATTTTTGAAATTGTTAAAATCGCGTTCAAATCAAGTTTTATATAATCGGACATCGAATATTTCCTAAGCTGCTTAAATTCTCGAATCGTGACCAAAGATTTCTAGCGAAGATTGAGTATCCCAAAAATGTTTCAATTTTTTAATCGTACACAGACAATACCAAAATAGCTCTGTGTAGTTTTAGAATTCACAGACTGTCCAACATTTTGCGCAGGGCAATTCTTAAAATGCTCGAAACAGATACACTACTTTTGAATAAGCGGACTCCTGTCAATAAAGAAGATATTGAGTCAGTCCCTAACTAGTTTTCATCTATCTATCTATCTATCTATCTATCTATCTATCTATCTATCTATCTATCTATCTATCTTGACTGTCTTTTAAGATAAATATAACTAGAGGCGTACGAAAATACAAAGGCAAACATGCTGGTATATTCCAAATGTTCTCAGGATTGTCTTCATGACGTGATAGGAGACCCATTTTGTTGAGTCTCAAAATGTCAATAAAACACACAAACTGCCTATACAGAACATTCAGTTAAACACACAAACTGCCGATACAGATCATTAAACACACAAATTGCCTATACAGATCATTCAATTAAACACACAAACTGCCTATACAGATCATTCAGT
Organism: Margaritifera margaritifera; assembly: GCA_029931535.1. Taxonomy (NCBI): domain Eukaryota; kingdom Metazoa; phylum Mollusca; class Bivalvia; order Unionida; family Margaritiferidae; genus Margaritifera; species Margaritifera margaritifera. The sequence continues at coordinate 599,623 of JAQPZY010001607.1, forward strand.
TAAACACACAAACTGCCTATACAGATCGTTCAACACACAAACTGCCTATACAGATCATTCAATTAAACACACAAACTGCCTATACAGACCATTAAACACACAAACTGCCTATACAGATCATTCAATTAAACACACAAACTGCCTATACAGATCATTCAATTAAACACACAAACTGCCTATACAGATCATTCAATTAAACACACAAACTGCCTATACAGATCATTAAACATACAAATTGCCTATACAGATCATTAAACACACAAACTGCCTATACAGATCATTCAATTAAACACACAAACTGCCTATACAGATCATTCAATTAAACACACAAACTGCCTATACAGATCATTCAATTAAACACACAAACTGCCTATACAGATCATTAAACACACAAACTGCCTATACAGATCATTAAACATACAAACTGCCTATACAGATCATTCAATTAAACACACAAACTGCCTATACGTACCATTAAACACACAAACTGCCTTTACAGATCATTCAACACACACACTGCCTATACAGATCATTAAACACACAAATTGCCTATATAGATCATTCAATTAAACACACAAACTGCCTATACAGATCATTAAACATACAAACTGCCTATACAGATCATTCAACACACAAACTGCCTATACTGATCATTCAATTAAACACACAAACTGCCTATACAGTGTTATGTATGATGTTTATATAATATTATAAATATTTTAGGAAATTGTAAATGTTTCTTCACTTTAATATTTGCTTAAATCATAATGTTATCAGGAAAAACATGTTTAACTATTGTCCTTGAATTAGGTTGTTTTGATCAATATGTTTTCTCAATTTCAAGGTCAAGGTTGAATTTTGTTTACAGTTAAAATTCCATTAAGATGACTCATGTTCTAGAACATTCTGTCATGTGACCAATCTTTATATATACCATGTTTGGGTGACATTTATTCAGTTTTGACATTACCATCAGTCTTGTAAAGAGCTATTACAGTTGTGAAAATTCATTCCAAATTCTAAGAGAGGAATTATTTTAAATATTCATTGGATTATAACAGTGCTCATAAACTTTTGGATTTTGGATTTTTAATTGATGATTTTGGAATTTAAGTGAACTTATTCAGAGATTTTGGAATACTTCATTTTGACATCAGCACATCAAGATTTCTAGTACATCAGGACTTTGGAGACCATTAGCACATCATAACATTCAAGGACACAGCCGTGAATTCTAAACATTCTATATTTAGGACTTGTGATTAGAACAATCATTCTTATTGGATTATTAGGATTTCAAAACACATTGCTGTAAGTGACTTTTTGATTTTTCATTTTAATTATCTAGTAATAAATTGCTTGTTGATTTTTTACTTGATTTGTTGGTTTCACTTTCTTTCTGTTACATTTTTCTTAGACCATAGAGTCGTAACAGAAATTGGGGGCTCGTCTTCTGGGATCTGAATTTCTTTAAAGCATATTAGAGATATTAAATTTATCTTTGAAATTCATTTTGATTTTGTCTCTGAATTTTTTTTGTCTTTGGCAAAGATTTTTAATAGAGAAATTTTTTTTTGTGTGAAACCAACAAGCATTTACAATGGCATCTAATGTTCAGAATTTCATTTCAAAACCTACCCAGGAGGGGTTAGAGTGCATGAGAAAGGATGAGTTGCTCGAGCTTGCCAGAAAATACAGTCTATCTGAGGCAAAAGTATCATTGACAAAACAGGAGATAAAGATTATTTTGATTCAATATTTAGTAGGAAAGGGAATTTTTGAAAATAGTGCTTTAAGTTTGAAGAGAAAGCCTGTATCTGGTTCTGACAGGAAATTAAGGGAATTAGAGTTAAAGAACCAGATTGATTTAGAATTGGCAAAGCTTCAGATTCAGAGAGAGAGAGAGAGAGAAGGAAGAGAGGCAGATCCAAATGCAGAAAGAAGAGAGGCAGATCCAAATGCAGAAAGAAGAGAGGCAGATGGAGAGAGAAAAAGAAGAGAGGCAATTGGAGAGAGAGAAAGAAGAGAGACAAATGCAGATACAGATGGAGAGAGAGAAAGAAGAGAGGCAAATGCAGATGGAGAGAGAGAGAGAGAGAAAGAAGATAGACAAATACAAATGCAGATGCAAAGAGAAGAAAGGGAAATGCAATTTAAGTTAAGAGAACTAGAACTGGCAAACAGAGCACACTCCACTCCTTTAAATACAAGTCCAGGTTTTGATGTTACTAGATATATTAGGTTAGTACCCCCTTTTCAGGAAAAAGAAGTAGATAAATACTTTCTTCATTTCGAGAAAATAGCTGAAAACTTGAAATGGCCCAGAGAGCATTGGACTTTGTTATTACAAAGTGTACTTATTGGCAAAGCTCGTGAAGTCTACACTTCACTGTCAGTACAACAAAGCACTGATTATGATGTGGTTAAGGAGTACATCTTGAAAGCTTATGAGTTGGTACCAGAGGCATATCGACAAAGGTTTAGGAATTGTAGAAAAGAAACTGGACAAACTCATGTCGAATTTGCAAGGGATAAAGAACAACTATTTGATAGGTGGTGCTCAGCCAAGAAAGTTGATCAAGCTTATGATAACCTCAGACAGCTCGTATTAATTGAAGAGTTCAAAAGGTGTATCCATAGTGATGTTAAAACCTATCTTGACGAGCAGAATGTGGAAACTTTGTAAAATGCTGCTCGTATGGCTGATGATTATTCCTTGACTCACAAAATTTCATTTGGCAGTAAGTCATCCTCTCAGCAGTTTTCTGGTAAAAAACCATTTCAATCTCATTCGAGTACTTCCAAATTTCACAACAGCAAAACTGTTAGGAATCAAACATCTGATAAGACTGATCAGAAATCCTTATCTCTTGCTACGTGCACTGATTGTAAAAAGAAAGGGCACGTTATTTCTGATTGCTTCAAGTTGAAAAATAAGCAACAGAGTAAAGACAGAGTTTTTCCAAATGCTCTTATTTCTACGAGGTCAAGGTCACGGTCTTGTATTGAAAGCAATACATTTGTTGGGTCAAACAAACCCCAGTCTGATTCTGTTTTGGAGGCTTATGAACCATTCATGTCAGAAGGTTCTATATCACTTATTGGTGATTCTGCCAAACCTATCCCAATTAAAATATTAAGGGACACTGGAGCTTCTCAGAGTCTTTTATTATCAGGTACTTTGCCTTTGTCTGAGGAGTCTTCTTCAAGTGAAAGTGTTCTTGTTCAGGGAGTAGAGTGCGGCTTTGTAAATGTTCCTCTCCATTGTGTAAATTTGGCATCAGACTTAGTTTCTGGACTTGTGACTGTTGGGGCAGTGACTTCTTTACCCATAGAGGGTGTTCATTTATTACTAGGCTGGAGATAAGGTTGTGGTTAATCCACTTGTAACTGACAAGCCTTGTTTGGATCAGAAAGTTGATCCTGTCGAAACTGAAATCCCTGATTTGTACCCTGCTTGTGCAGTTACTAGAGCTATGGCAAAAAGAGCTCTTGAGCTTGATGTTGATCAGGATATTATTCCTTTAGCTGACACATGTATTGGTCAGTCTTTTGATGAGGTCACTTTTTCCTCAGGTATTGATCAATCAAATGGTATTGATCACAGTGATCCTCTTTTGGCAACTCATTCTCTTTGTCCTACTCAGGGTGACAAACGACAATCCCTTGTCGTTGAACAGGAGCAAGATCCCGAGATATCTTGTTTGTTTCAGAGGGCTATTAGTGAAACTGAAGCCACACAGGTTCCAGTGTGTTACTTTGTGAAAAATGGGGTCCTTATGAGGAAATGGAGACCACCTGATGTACCCGCTGGTGACGAGTGGTCAGTGAGCTATCAAATTGTTGTTCCTAAGTCATATCGACAGGAAATTCTTAATTTAGCCCATGAAACTCCTTTGGCTGGTCATTTAGGAGTCCGTAAGACTTATCACAAGATCTTGAATCATTTTTATTGGCCGAAACTCAAAAGTGATGTTTCTAAATACTGCAGATCTTGTCACACTTGTCAAATGGTAGGAAAACCCAATCAGAAGATACCTAAGGCTCATCTGCAACCTATTCCTGCATTTGATGAACCATTTAGTAGAATAATAGTAGACTGTGTTGGTCCTTTACCTAAAACCAAGTCAGGCAACCAATACTTGTTGACCATCATGTGTACATCTACAAGATTTCCAGAGGCAATTCCTCTGAGAAATATAAAAACTAAAACTATTGTGAAAGCTTTGGTGAAGTTTTTTACACTTGTTGGCCTTCCCAAATCTGTCCAGTCAGATCAAGGGTCAAATTTTATGTCTGGAATTTTCCAACAAGTTATGCATGAATTAGGCATCCAACAGTTTAAATCCTCTGCCTATCACCCTGAAAGTCAAGATGCTTTGGAAAGATTTCATCAAACTTTGAAGAATATGATTCGATCATATTGCTTTGATACAGGAAAGGATTGGGATGAGGGTGTTCATTTGTTGTTGTTTGCTGTTAGGGAATCAGTTCAAGAGTCGTTGGGTTTTAGTCCCTTTGAACTAGTTTTTGGTCATACTGTCCGTGGACCACTGAAATTATTGAAAGAGAAACTTCTTTCAAATGAAGATTCAAAGATTAATCTTCTTGATTATGTTTCGGATTTCAAATACAAGTTGTCAAAGGCCTGTCAAGTAGCAAGAACTAATCTTCACACTACCCAGTCAAAAATGAAATTAAGGTATGACAGAAATACACAGGAAAGGAGTTTTAAACCTGGTGACAAAGTTCTGGCTCTCTTTCCCATACCTCAAAATCCTCTTCAGGCTAAATTGTATGGTCTTTATACCGTTGCAAAGAAAGTAAATGACTTAAATTATATCATTAACACTCCTGGGAGACGGAAACAGAAACAACTTTGTCATATAAATATGTTAAAGGAATATTTTGACAGAGATAGCTCAGCTAATTATTCTGTTAATTTAGTTGTACCTGTCCCACACAGTGAAGCTATCAACGATGGAATACAATCAGACTATAGTGACTCTGGTATAACCAATCTTCGGAATTCAGAAATATTGAACAACCTAGACCAGAAACTTTCACATCTACAACAACAGGAAAGAAATGAACTAAAACAGCTATTACATGACTATGAGCACTTGTTTCCTGATGTTCCAACACGAACAAGTAAAATTTATCATGACGTTGACATTGTAGATTCTGCGCCTGTGAAACAGCATCCTTATAGGATGAATCGTCTCAAACAGAATTATCTGAAGAAAGAAATTCAGTATTTACTGGAGAATGATTTCATAGAACCAAGTAAAAGTAACTGGAGTTCACCATGTATTCTTGTTCCCAAGCCAGATAATACATTCCGTATGTCTACTGACTATAGAAAAGTCAACAGTGTCACCAAAACTGATTCATTTCCAATCCCAAGAATGGACGATTGCATTGATAAAATTGGAAATGCGGAATATGTCACCAAGTTTGACCTTTTAAAAGGATTCTGGCAAATTCCACTGACGGAAAGGGCAAAAGAAATTTCAGCATTTGTAACTCCAGATGGACTTTATCAATATAAAGTCATGCCGTTTGGAATGAAAAATTCGCCTGCAACGTTTCAACGTCTGATGAACATGATAACGTTTGGTCTTGATAATTGTGACGCTTATATCGATGATGTCATTATCTACAACAACACCTGGGAAGATCATTTGGAAACCATTCGAAAATTCTTCGATCGACTCAGCGATGCGAATCTGACAATTAATTTGAACAAAAGTGAGTTTTGCCATGCTTGTGTCACATTTTTAGGACATATTGTGGGACAAGGTCAAGTTAAACCTATAGAAGCTAAGGTCAAAGCTATCTCTGAATTTCAAGTTCCAATTTGTAAAAAGCAACTGATGCGATTTCTAGGTATGGCTGGATATTATCGGAAATTTTGTTCCAATTTTTCCAAAATTGCTGAACCTTTGACAAGTTTATTGAGTAAGAAAACCAAATTTTTTTGGTCTGACAAGTGTCAGAAATCTTTTGACAAGTTAAAGGCCATGCTTAAGAATGCACCAGTTCTTTCTGCACCAAATTTTAGCCAATCATTTAAATTATCTGTTGATGCAAGTGATGTAGGGGTTGGTGGAGTATTGATTCAGGAAGACAAAAGTGGTGTGGATCACCCTGTGTGTTATTTTTCTAAAAAACTAAACAAGCACCAGAAAAATTATTCCACAATTGAGAAGGAATGTTTGGCTTTGATATTGGCTTTACAGTATTTTGAAGTGTATGTTACCTCAGCTCTTTCTCTAATTATTGTGTACAGTGATCACAATCCCCTTACTTTCATCAACAAAATGAAAGATAAAAATCGGAGATTGTTGAGATGGAGTTTGATATTGCAAGAATATAACATTGACATTAAACACATCAGGGGAAAAGACAATGTGATTGCAGATGCACTCTCACGTGCCTAGAAATGTAATATTGCTTGATGTAATTGAGTCCAGTATCATAAAACATGTTCTTATGTAATTTTGGTTATTATAGTATTAGATGTATATTCAAAAGAAAGCTTTATTATATAAATCTTTCTTTTTCTTTATGAGGGGAGGTGTTATGTATGATGTTTATATAATATTATAAATATTTTAGGAAATTGTAAATGTTTCTTCACTTTAATATTTGCTTAAATCTTAATGTTATCAGGAAAAACATGTTTAACTAGTGTCCTTGAATTAGGTTGTTTTGATCAATATGTTTTCTCAATTTGAAGGTCAAGGTTGAATTTTGTTTACAGTTAAAATTCCATTAAGATGACTCATGTTCTAGAACATTCTGTCATGTGACCAATCTTTATATATACCATGTTTGGTGGACATTTATTCAGTTTTGACATTACCATCAGTCTTGTAAAGAGCTATTACAGTTGTGAAAATTCATTCCAAATTCTAAGAGAGGAATTATTTTAAATATTCATTGGATTATAACAGTGCTCATAAACTTTTGGATTTTGGATTTTTAATTGATGATTTTGGAATTTATGTGAAGTTATTCAGAGATTTTGGAATACTTCATTTTGACATCAGCACATCAAGATTTCTAGTACATCAGGACTTCGGAGACCATTAGCACATCATAACATTCAAGGACACAGCCGTGAATTCGGAACATTCTATATTTAGGACTTGTGATTAGAACAATCATTCTTATTGGATTATTAGGATTTCAAAACACATTGCTGTAAGTGACTTTTTGATTTTTCATTTTAATTATCTAGTAATAAATTGCTTGTTGATTTTTTACTTGATTTGTTGGTTTCACTTTCTTTCTGTTACATTTTTCTTAGACCATAGAGTCGTAACAACAGATCATTCAATTAAACACACAAACTGCCTATACAGATCATTAAACACACAAACTGCCTATACAGATCATTCAACACACAAACTGCCTATACAGATCATTCAATTAAACACACAAACTGCCTATACAGATCATTCAATTAAACACACAAACTGCCTATACAGATCATTCAATTAAACACACAAACTGCCTATACAGTTCATTCTTTTAAACACACAAACTGCCTATACAGATCATTAAACACACAAACTGCCTATACAGATCATTCAACACACAAACTGCCTATACAGATCATTAAACACACAAATTGCCTATACAGATTATTCAATTAAACATACAAACTGCCTATACAGATCATTCAACACACAAACTGCCTATACAGATCATTCAACACACAAACTGCCTATACAGATCATTCAACACACAAACTGCCTATACAGATCATTCAACACACAAACTGCCTATACAGATCATTAAACACACAAACTGCCTATACAGATCATGAAACACACAAACTGCATATACAGTTCATTCAATTAAACACACAAACTGCCTATACGGATCATTAAACACACAAACTGCCTATACAGATCATTCAACACACAAACTGCCTATACAGATCATTAAACACACAAACTGCCTATACAGTTCATTCAATTAAACACACAAACTGCCTATACGTACCATTAAACACACAAACTGCCTTTACAGATCATTCAACACACAAACTGCCTATACAGATCATTAAACACACAAACTGCCTATACAGATCATTCAATTAAACACACAAACTGCCTATACAGATCATTCAACACACAAACTGCCTATACAGATCATTAAACACACAAACTGCCTATACAGATCATTCAACACACAAACTGCCTATACAGATCATTCAACACACAAATTGCCTATATAGATCATTCAATTAAACACACAAATTGCCTATACAGATCATTCAACACACAAACTACCTATACAGATCATTCAACACACAAACTACCTATACAGATCATTCAATTAAACACACAAATTGCCTATACAGATCATTAAACACACAAACTGCCTTTACAGATCATACTATATCCGCTCAGTAATGTCAAGGTTTAGTTTTCTCAAAAACTATTCTTTATTTGTGAACAATCCCTAGTCCGTCCCAGCATATATGGCTGGTTAGAACTTTGGAATTGGCCCCTCGTAAAATCGTCATTTTAAAAGCCAGTATTTAATCAAAAGGAATTTTTTTTTAAAGATTCCAATCAATATTTGTTGTGAGGTTCCTCTTTTTGTTAGACCTAATTTCCAAGTTTATATGTTCTTAGGGTTTCAGTTCCGTACTCCCCTCCCTTCATGTATTGCCTGTTGGTCGAGTTTCCTTTCCTTTCTCCCTAGAAAAATTGTCGATTTCTTGTGACCCTTGCCAAGGGGTCTAAGTGTTTGATCAAACATTTGAGTTTTTCTTTTTTAATTTATTTAAATTTGAGGTTTTTTTAAATGTTGGTGTCATCTGTTTATTTTTTATTTAATTTTTGGCATATGAGTCAAATTTCTGTAGTTTCTATTAGTTAAGATTATTTACTTCTGTGGGTACGTGTATTTGCTGTTATTTTGTTAGATTTTTAGTATTATTTCATGTTAAGTTTTTGTTATTGCATTTGTTATTTTGTTATTACATAGTAGTACATTTATATTATATGTTGGTTATACATTGGCTATACATCTGTGTTAGATATTGTTATTTGGGTTATTGTTATTTTTTTTCCTCCATCATTTCTTTCAAGTTTGTTGTAATGGTGATATGTTCTTTCGTTTGGTTTGGTTTGGTTGGTTCAGCCTTCGTGATGTTTCTTCGTCCGTTGAGTAAATGGTTGTATTATAGTCCAATTTGTAATAGTCTATCTCCGGTTCTTCCTTTTGCATTGTGGGTTTGTTGTTTTGTTTCCGTTCAAGTTCTCTTTCTTTCCCTTGCAACTTCTTCCAATTGTTTCTTCCCTTCCCGGCAGGCTCTCTGATCGGTAAATCCTGTCTGAATGTATTTTGTATTTCCGGCGAAGGGTCTGGTGTGTGGCATATGCTTGAGATTTCCCCCTCTTCTGGCTGTGCTAGTTCTTGATCTTTGTCATGGTTCATGTATTGTCTCTTTAGGAGTGTTGTTATTCCTTGGGAAAATTGTTATATCACTCATATATATTTCCTTGGGTGGTTGTGTCTTTTCTATTTCCCTTTAGATTTGGGTTTCCTGTGCTTGGCACATCGTTGGACTATGCCCCTTTTCTCCACACTTAAAACATTTCCTATGATGTATACACCCTTTATACCACGACTTCATCTTAAAGCCGTGCATGTAGAAAAATGGAGTAAACTTTTCTGCCGTTCCCTGCTCCACAGTAAAAATCCTTTGTCCCGTTTGTATAGTCGGGTAGTCCTGTACATCTCCATCTTTGCGTTTGTCACTTCTATATTAAATTTTTCTTTCATTCTTTTCGTTGTTTCATTTAATGGTATTTCTATTGGAATACCTGATATATGTACATCCACGTACTTGATCTTGATCTCTCGTTCCAAGTACTTTGCCTCCCTTACAATCGCCTTGCACTGTCCGATCTGGATTTCACTCCCGTACCACAATTTCTCTCCTTTTTCCTTCGGATGTATGGTGTAGACACCGTTTCCGTCATACGTGAAGGCTTCTATTTCATCAGTTTTGACATTCTTCATAGTTAGGGCCTCTAAAATTTCTCCATAAGTTGTTGTTTCCTTTGTCACTATTTCTTGCGCTCCTGGGCGCCTGTGCGCCACGAGCTTCTTGCTCGGCCCACATCTCACTATATTGGTATCGAAATACTGTGTTAATGCTTGCATTTCTTCAAGTTGCAGTATGTTGAAAATTTCCTTCCTTCAATTAAGTATTCAAGTAAATCGATTTCAAAATTTTTCCAAGTTTTACAGATTAAGCTTTTTTCATGTCATATTTCTTGACGGATCCTTGTTCTCTTCGCAAACAGACACTGAATCTATTCAGAAGAAACTGTTGACAGTTTTGTGTTCATCTCTTTCGAAACTCGTTCTTCTCGCTATTATAAACCATTTTTTGTATTTTACAAAACTAATACAAACCAAATTTAAAATTAGAATCAAATAATACTCAATAAATAGTGTCTAACCGTTTATGTAATAAAATAGTTATAATATATATATATATATATATATATATATATATATATATATATATATATATATATATATATATATATATATAATAAGCTAAACGAAAAGTTGTTTAACGTCTTGACACTTGTTTCTCTCATAATCATAAGATGCAATTTTTTCCTAATTATAAATATCAAAATAAACTTACTGATAAGAATAGAAAACTTATTCAGTATTTTTCATATTTTTCCCTTAAAAGTAATTGTTATACTACCTTATTTAATGGAGATGGAATTGGAGGAAAACTTATAAAGTTACAATACATGCTGGATGCTTTAAATTACATAAAGACATGTACATGTACTTCTCTGTAACTATCTCATACAACAATACAATTTAAACATTACTGGCTGTTGTCATTTTAGAGGTTTCTGTTTATAATAATTAAAGTCTGCGAATGATTGCAAATGAGAACAGATGAAAAGAAGTTGTGAATGGGCGGGGATTATACGGTCTTGCAAAGTCACCCAAATTATCAAGTACCCACGATATGTTACGATAGCTTCCAAAGTGGATACAGCAAGATTCAATTTTTGTTGCAAGTCGATGATGATGATGATGATGATGTCAATGATGATAACAATGACAATGATGAAGACGACGACGATCCTGACAACGACAATAATAATAATAATAGTAATAATAATAATAATGATAATAATAATAACAAAAACAACAATAATAATAATAATAATAATAATAATAAATAATGAACTTAATTAAGACTTACCGTTACTTCCAGCTGGTTTCGCTGTAAGATTAATGAAGAATAATATAAAAAAGATATAAAAAAAAGAAAACGCCACTAGATATATAGTAACATCAAATGATATCCACTCACCCGTACATCAGTATTTAAATGGAACATTTTCAATATGTCATACGTACATGATGATATATAAATATTGCAACTGTGTACCTATTTATGGAACAATACATACGTACATACATACATACATACATACATACATACATACATACATACATACATACATACATACATACATACATACATACATACATACATACATACATACATACATACATACATACATACATACATACATACATACATACATATATTTAGCTGAAGGTCAACCAATCGATCAAGATATATGGAATTTTAGTCCAGTCTCAAGTGTATTCCTTTATCTTTCACATTTTTCGTATTTAATTGAAAAAAACAATTAGTATAATGTAGAATTTTGTATATTTACCTTCTGTCTGTGCTATTTCTTGCTATTTACGCTTATGTTTTTTAGTGAATGTATGCTTTATATCTTACTGGTTATGACTTCCCCGGTTGTGATCTTTCCTGTCAGACTTTGCAGCTTGGATGTCAAACTCTTGTTTTCCGTACCTGCAGGCAAGATCTGACCCGAAAAAGGAAATTGCTGACCACTGATGGTGGCCTGATCTATGAATAGAGAAAGAGAGAAAAAATGAAAAAGTGAAAGACCCTAATTTAGTCATTCATTCATTCATTCATTCTTCTATCCATCCATCCATGCACATATACATCCAATCGCATATCCATCTATCTATCATCTTTGCATAACCCTCCAACCCTCCATCCCTCCATCGTTCTATCCCGCCATTTTCATTTGCAGAACACTTTCAGAAAGTATCATCGAACAGATATGATGCATTGATGAGTGTTTCCTAATATACACGCTTATAAGTCGAGTTCAACTGCAAAGACCCAAATCTGCTGTCGCATAATGCGCCGGTAGATCTGGATTTATGTAGTTTGCTAGGAGTAATCAAATCAACAGAATAAACAACATAGACCCTGATTTGCGCATTATGCAACGGTAGATCAGGGTCTATGTTGTTTGCAGTTGGACTCGACTCATACACGAGTATATACGGTATTTAGAGAACCAGGATAGAAGTCCATGATTCCTATGATGATTGTTGTCTATTGTTTGGAAATCAGGGATTAAAATGTTGCACCTATCTCTTTTGGATTTATTGTTCTTGTGCTTTGCGTGATTGAATGAAATGGGAAGGAAGATAAGGATCGGTTGAGAAAGGAAAATACAACTTTTATTTAGAATAAATTTAGGGCTACATTGTATCGTAAAAAACATAAGCGGTATTAACTGAAGTCTCAGAAGAGTACATCTTAGGAAAATACATCATGTATCACAAATTAATCAGCAAAAATTAACAGAAAAAATAATACAAGATGATATGTATAGATATTGATAACACAGCAATAGTATTAAAGGTAAAAAGGCAAGCTTGGTCATACCATGCAATTAGTTCAAGATTCCTTGATAAATTGAATGCATGATTGGTACTAGGTTTCGATGTTTTCCAGTGTTTCTGGACCAGTACAACTTATATATAGGATTATTTAATTTAGACATTTTAATATATAAAATGGATACATAACTGTATAGTAAATATATCTTGAAGGCTTTACTTAATGAAACAAACAGTATTTAACATTAATATGTTCAGAAAGCGAGTAATAACTTTGACATACAGGTCACAACCAGGTTACGGTGGATGAAACATTCTTTTTACTTGCATCTTCTTCAAGTTTCTTTTGAAATTATCAATGTTTGTCATTTCTAAATTATAGGAAATAAATCTTAGAAAAATGGGGTAAAAAAAATTTGTATCCCTTTCATAGTTCAAGTTATTGTATGGACAATACCCATATCCCACAAAACAGCTGGAGTTAATGCATGGACAATACCCATATCCCACAAACCAGTTGGAGTTAGCAGATTTTTACATTTTTACATGGTTTTGACTCAATAATCTCAGTGAAATTTCGATTAATGATACAGAGTGTATGATTTTTTAGAACAGGATCGGTTGCAACTTTTGATGTTTAGCTGGAGTGAAAGAGAGATAGAGGAAAGAAGGAAGGGAGGGGGTGATAACCGCACACATAAATTTGACAAAATCATGCTGATAGATTATAAAATGTATTCGTCAAAACTTCGAGAAAGATAAAAAATATTACCTGTGAATGTTTAGTCAGTTAATTACTTAAATACGTAGGAATCTTACGTAGATGTGTGAATTCATTTGCATTTTCATTTCTTAATATTAACTGTTCATTTAGTATCGTATACGTTCTATCTTTAACAAGAACTACCCCTCATAGTAAATATTTTGCTGAGCTAAAAAATAGTGGGTACATACGAGATCTGTATGCATATTTGGCATGCAATGGCTATGAATATATATATATATATATATATATATATATATATATATATATATATATATATATAATATTATATTATATTATATCATTTGATTGACAATAATTCTTTAAAATCATTTTAAACCGAGAAATTTCTGTCAGCTAGATGCTGTGTTGCAGCATACCTATTATAGGGAGGCAACACACTCGCTGAAAGCTAGGTTGTAACTTACATAATACAAACAGGCAGCTACACAGAAACTAATAGAAAAAATACCTTGGATGCTACTCAGCCTAATAGTATCACCCGAAACCTTTTTTTTTTTTTCTTTTTTTTATTTGGAGGGGGTTGTGGTTAATTTGTTTTGTTTGTTTTTGTTTTCCTTAACTTAAAATATTTTAATTGTTAATAAAGACATGACATAGAAGTGATGAAGGTTAAATTCATTGATTTTTTAAAATTAAATCTCAACTTTTTTTTCTTTGAAATTGCAACGAGAGAAAAAGCTATTGGAAAACTCTAATATTATATTTTAGTGCGCATCTTCGTGGCCACAATCTCTTGCAAGTGATGATTCGACCTATAAGATGCACTTTTTTTGATAAGACAAAAGCACTTTGTCTTAACCAATTCAGACCAAAGCATAAATTTATAACGCGCACATGATCCAAGTTTAAGCACTGGCCACATCTCACCTCCACAGATTTGTTTGTAACTGTTTCTGCTGTCTCTATCCATGAACTGGAATTTGCTTGTAAAATAGTCTAGTTTTATTTTCGTGTTAAATATCTACATAAAATTAAAATAAATACATGTATGAAATTCAACATCGTAGTTACAGTCATAATCTATTGTTGGACAAACAGGTGTAGCTTTGCACTTTGCTCATTAGTCGCACTCGTCATAATAAAGTGTTCCCAGTTCCTATCAAATAGAATACTCTGGAAGACGGGCAGTCAATTCCAGACTGCGCGCTATTTTAACGCGGTCTAAATAGATCATACAAATCAGAAGAACCGTGAAAAAAGACGGTGCGTCAATCTTACCAACACAATTTTGACATTTCGTTTCTGAAAAAAATTAATTTGCCCCAAACTAAACTCTTGCCATCAGGCACTTGTCTGACAGAACAAAATTGACTAGTTCCGGGTCTCGGCCGATAAAATATGTATAGCTTTGGGGTTGACTAGTTCCGGGTCTCGGCCTATAAAATATATAAAATATGTATAGCCTTGGGGTTGACTAGTTCCGGGTCTCGGCCTATACAATATGTATAGCCTAGGGGTTGACTAGTTCCGGGTCTCGGCCTATAAAATATGTATAGCCTTGGGGTTGACTAGTTCCGGGTCTCGGCCAATAAAATATGTATAGCCTTGGGGTTTCTCTTGATAATCATAGCACACAAACCCTTCCGTAAACAGAATTTGAATTTATGTTGTTCTAGTCAAGTCATCAATGCTTATTTTTGTATGGTCCCTTGTCGATTTTCATTTTGATTTTCGAAGGACGTTTGAACAAGTGTTACATAAGCCTCCCTCACACACGACACAGAAACCGACCGCCATGTTGGATTCATCGTCAAATCTGTTTTTATTGAAATAGCGCTTCTGGGGAAGACTGACGCGCTCTCTTCGACAGATTTGTATGTCTTGGCTTGATTTGTTACAGCTCTACATACTGGTCAAACAAATTGCTTCACAGTTCCTTCTTTGCCACCAACATTTGTTGATACATAAATTTGAAAACACTTTCACAGAAAGCATGCATGCATGGGTGTTGACACAGAGAGGTAAACACGTCCAACACAGTGGGGCACCCCGCCCCGTCTGATGATAACGAGTCTCCACTATGAGTTTTCATGGATAAAATTGCTACAAGCGAGTAATACCTTAATAAAAAGACAATTCCAAAATGTCACTTCTATGACTCAAAGATAGTTTCGATCTAGACACACAGTGTTTACTAACAATGCTACCGTGGAGTTATTTAAATGGACTGTTGGCCTTTTTTTAAAGAATGTTACAACAGAAAGTGTGATAGGAAAGCAAAAGTGCTTTAAATAGCGCCGATACCATTATGAACTTCCTGTTAATTATATAATTGTAAAGTGCATTGCAGCAAAAATTTTATATTGAGATGATGAAAAATTTCTTGTTCAGGCCGAAAAGAAAAGAAAAACCTACATTTGTCTCGACTCTCAAATGTTGATGCAGCGTGTTAGTTTCGGGCACGTGGGAAGAAATGAATTGGACAAACATGCACACGTGCAACTTTGAAAACAATTGGGTTAAGCGTTTACCTATATAGTGCACGCAGTCTGTATGTTAGGCTCACTACCAGTTAGGGAAATGTACATAATGAATATGTTTTTGTACACCTCAGGTTGAATATCCAACGAAATTACTCTTTTCCAGATAATAAAATGTGCTCATATGGTTCTTATTACAGGTAAAACTTCAATATCGCGTATTTTCAAAGATACATGTGCCTTTTTGTTTACTTCATTCCAACTGCTCCGTGGTCAAACACGTAGGCACTAACAATTACATTCGCAATAAGTCCAGGCAAAAGTTGGTTAAATATTTTATATCATGCTACAGTGCACTTTACACGTGTGTAATTAACAAAGAACCCATAAACTTCATATGATGTATGCAAAAATATGTTGTTTCTGATAAAGTTTGCTACATAAAGATTCAGTAAAATACATAAACAGTCCATTTTAACCATTTCAACCCATAAGCCCTAAATTTACATATCAGGGGTGAATCTTCCTGTCTTAAAGTACCTGTTTATCCTAGTCTCATTCAACCAGACCTGGTACTAGGTTCTGATAATTCGCTGACAATTGTGTCACACTTCCATTCTCCACCTTAATTAAAGTCAGAATCTCCGTACATTTGTTCACATGATTCACCGCGCACATTAGTCTGGTTCCCGGCTTTGTATCTTCCCTGGTAAGTACTTAGTTAAACGTCTACCTAATCAGACACATAGCTTTTACTAGTTACAGGTCTTTCATATTGGCTTGTCAATTTATGCCGGGTACTTGCGAAGTCTGGTAAAAGTTCAAACGATTGTAACGCTCAAAAAGAGGCGTAGCAAAGGTTTCGTAAAGTCACTGATTGGTTCACAGGTTAATCATAGATTTTAATAACACCTTAGATCAATACACAATTGTATATACATACACAATTGGGATATTTGTGTTTATGTCTTGGACCGATCATGCACACTACAGGTTTTCACTCCTGCAGGGAAATCATGCTAAACATCAGACTGTCACACTACATCTCTAAGTACATAAAAGCGGCACTCACTGTTCGCTTGTGTACCCCTACATTCTACAACGTCTAAAGTACATTACACATGTTTATATATATTGCCGATGAACAAATAGTGATGACGCTCTTAACAGTCAGTATATATGGTGTATACTTCGAAAGAACAACAACAAACAACAGCAAAAGAAGTAGGAAATATATGAGCAGTACCTATGGACGCCAACCAATTACAGACGTTTACTAGACCCGCAATCAGCGTATATCTATCAAGAGTCACTCGAGAGTATGGTTGAATGAGACTATATGTATCGTTGCATCAAAATATACAAAAGCTCGATATGGATAAGGACTAAAAATAGCATCCAGATGGATGCCACAGTTTCGTTAAAATAGTGTTTTAACATGAAACTGCGCATCTATTTTCTCCAGCTAATGGTAAGGATGGGTGACTTTTCTAAGAAATAAAAACTAAACGTTAAGAGATTACGTGTAATAAATAAAGCTATCGTCTACAAAAAAACCGGGAAATTGGATGCAACCGAACAGTTGACAATGCATACATGATATTGATATTATAACTATTGTCATTGCATATACGATATTGATATTATTACTATTGTTATTGCATATATGATATTGATATTATTATTATTGTTATTAGATATATGATATTGATATTATCACTATTATTATTGCATATATGATATTGATATTATTACTGTTGTTATTGCATATATGATATTGATATTATCACTATTATTATTGCATATATGATATTGATATTATTACTATTATTATTGCATATATGATATTGATATTATTACTATTATTATTGCATATATGATATTGATATTATTATTGTTGCTATTGCTGTTAATAACGTTAGTATTCTTGGTCGTTTTCTTACTTTTGCTTCAATCCCTACGATATAGCGTTGGAGATATTGTGAAATCCCTTATCTGTCCTTTGTCCGTCAATCTGTCCATATTACATCCTTCTAAACAACTTAGTGGAAATTCACCAGAGCTGCATATAGGTAAACTATCCAAATGCACACACACACACACACGCGTGGGGATTTGCTATGTAACACAAAGCGTGGGGATTTGCTATGGCGAGCGATGGAAACGCCAGCTATTATTTTTCGAATATATTATGATGGATCATTTCCATTCGTTCATCCGTGCGTCCGGTTGCCAGTTAAGGTAATGATGTTTGCTGTTTCCAATAAGAACATGCTCGGCCCTTTCCGTGTATGATCTGAAATACATCTCGGAAGTAAGACAGTAGTCATCATATACATGTACAATCTTCACAATTGACGTCATGTGCACATCATACACCGCCATAGCGTTCATTACGGGCCACTCGCCAGAAATGACTTATTCGTGGCCGGAACTTTCTCAAATTTCTTTTTTTCAAGACCTCAGTCGAGTTCATACATATGTAGATATTTGTTAACACGATACAAAATATAACAAATCAATGCAAACAATTCTTAATATTTTACAGAAAACAAAAAATGTTAAGCGAGGAAATTGATCAGGCTTCTTTATTTGCATGAGATACTTAGAACTAATACAGAATACTAGTGTGGCCATAGAGGGATAAATCTTTGTTAGCTAAGGGTCGTCGATCTACTTCGTTGCACATCGATCCTTGGCATATTCATGCAGTAAACTGAAACAGTGCTTTAAACAAGTGCCCCTTGCGGATGTAAGAGTTACTACCCATAACAAGCAAAATATAGTGATCACCACATATGTCAGGTATTCAATATGGCGACATCCATGATCCCCGCATGCCTTGACTTTAAAGAAATTTGTGTTTGAACAGTTTAAATTTGATAAATTGACATGAACATGTGTCGTTATATATGATGGAGGCAATGATTATTCCCAGTTATCTTCCTACTTAAATGCAATAAGCCATCTGATTGGAATTTATCTTCCTAAGTAAATGCAATGGGCAATCTGATTGGATTTTATCTTCCTAAGTAAATGCAATGAGCAATCTGATTGGATTTTATCTTCCTATGTAAATGCATTGAGCAATCTGATTGGATTTGTTTCTTTAAGCTGTATTTCATCAGATACCGTACCGGTATATACTGTTTCAGCTAACTACATATCCCAAGGTTCGATGTCGAACGAAGTGGATCAACGACCTTTGACTTGCGAAGATGAGAGTGGTAAGGCATGAAATTCCTGCAGAACAAGAGACAGAATACAGCAAAACCTCATTTATTCAAATTTTGCTCACTCGAATGTTTGGTTCATCCAAGAAACAGTTTTGTTCAATGAACGTGCAAATATGGCATACTCAAAATTAGTTGTTTCGAAATCCCATTTATTCAAACGTTTTCGTGCATAGGGTCTATTTTAAATCCGCGAACCCGCAGGTCGGCTGTCTCGGTGTGTCATTGGAAAGGCACGTAGCTCCCATTTCTTTCGCATAAAATCGCCAATAATGCGGGAAATTTCATGCAGTTATCTTGTTTCATGTTAATTATTTTGTATGTTATTAAAGACCAACGCTTGAAATCTGTGTTTAGTTTTAGTCCGAAACGCTTTAAAACATTTTAGGCAAGTTTGAATTCATCAGCAACACAGTCCTTTGGAAATTGAAAGATAATCATTCATTTGTGATGGAAACAACAGGATACGAATCGACAAAGTCCGAAGATTCTGTTATGTATGATGTTTATATAATATTATAAATATTTTAGGAAATTGTAAATGTTTCTTCACTTTAATATTTGCTTAAATTTTTATGTTTATCAGGAAAAACATGTTTAACAAGTGTCCTTGAATTAGGTTGTTTTGATCAATAGGTTTTCTCAATTTGAAGGTCAAGGTTGAATTTTGTTTACAAGTAAAATTACATTAAGATGACACATGTTCTAGAACATTCTGTCATGTGACCAATCTTTATATATGCCATGTTTGGTGGACATTTATTCAGTTTTGACATTACCATCAGTCTTGTAAAGAGCTATTACAGTTGTGAAAATTCATTACAAATTCTAAGAGAGGAATTATTTTAAATATTCATTGGATTATAACAGTGCTCATAAACTTTTGGATTTTGGATTTTTAATTGATGATTTTGGAATTTAAGTGAACTTATTCAGAGATTTTGGAATACTTCATTTTGACATCAGCACATCAAGATTTCTAGTACATCAGGACTTTGGAGACCATTGGCACATCATAACATTCAAGGACACAGCCGTGAATTCTAAACATTCTATATTTAGGACTTGTGATTAGAACAATCATTCTTATTGGATTATTAGGATTTCAAAACACATTACTGTAAGTGACTTTTTGATTTTTCATTTTAATTATCTAGTAATAAATTGCTTGTTGATTTTTTACTTGATTTTTTGGTTTCACTTTCTTTTCTTTCTGTTACATTTTTCTTAGACCATAGAGTCGTAACAGAAATTGGGGGCTCGTCGTTCCGGGATTGAATTTCTTTAAAGCATATTAGAGATATTAAAGTTATTTTTGAAATTCATATTGATTTTGTCTTGGAATTTTTTTTGTTTTTGTCTTTGGCAAAGATTTTTAAATAGAGAATTTTTTTGTGTGAAACCAACAAGCATTTACAATGGCATCTAATGTTCAGCATTTCATTTCAAAACCTACCCAGGAGGGGTTAGAGTGCATGAGAAAGGATGAGTTGCTCGAGCTTGCCAGAAAATACAGTCTATCTGAGGCAAAAGTATCATTGACAAAACAGGAGATAAAGATTATTTTAATTCAGTATTTAGTAGGAAAGGGAATTTTTGATAGTAGTGCTTTAAGTTCGAAGAGAAAGCCTGTATCTGGTTCTGACAGGAAATTAAGGGAATTAGAGTTAAAGAACCAGATGGATTTAGAGTTAGCAAAGCTTCAGATTCAGAGAGAGAGAGAAAAAGAAGAGAGGCAGATGGAGAGAGAGAAAGAAGAGAGGCAGATACAGATGGAGAGAGAGAAAGAAGAGAGGCAGATACAGATGGAGAGAGAGAAAGAAGAGAGGCAGAAACAAATGCAGAAAGAAGAGAGGCAAATGCAGAGGGAGAGAGAGAAAGAGGAGAGACAGATGCAGATGCAAAGAGAAGAAAGGGAAATGCAATTTAAATTAAGAGAATTAGAACTGGCAAACAGAGCACACTCCACTCCTTTAAATACAAGTCCAGGTTTTGATGTTACTAGATATATTAGGTTAGTACCCCCTTTTCAGGAAAAAGAAGTAGATAAATACTTTCTTCATTTCGAGAAAATAGCTGAAAACTTGAAATGGCCCAGAGAGCATTGGACTTTGTTATTACAAAGTGTACTTATTGGCAAAGCTCGTGAAGTCTACATTTCACTGTCAGTACAACAAAGCACTGATTATGATGTGGTTAAGGAGTACATCTTGAAAGCTTATGAGTTGGTACCAGAGGCATATCGACAAAGGTTTAGGAATTGTAGAAAAGAAACTGGACAAACTCATGTCGAATTTGCAAGGGATAAAGAACAACTATTTGATAGGTGGTGCTCAGCCAAGAAAGTTGATCAAGCTTATGATAACCTCAGACAGCTCGTATTAATTGAAGAGTTCAAGAGGTGCATCCATAGTGATGTTAAAACCTATCTTGACGAGCAGAATGTGGAAACTTTGGAAAATGCTGCTCGTATGGCTGATGATTATTCCTTGACTCACAAAATTTCATTTGGTAATAAATCGTCCTCTCAGCAGTTTTCTGGTAAAAAACCATTTCAATCTCATTCGAGTACTTCCAAATTTCACAACAGCACAACTGTTAGGAATCAAACATCTGATAAGACTGATCAGAAATTCTTATCTCTTCCTACGTGCACTTATTGTAAAAAGAAAGGGCACGTTATTTCTGATTGCTTCAAGTTGAAAAATAAGCAACAGAGTAAAGACAGAGCTTTTCCAAATGCTCTTATTTCTACGAGGTCAAGGTCACGGTCTTGTATTGAAAGCAATATATTTGTTCTGTCAAACAAACCCCAGTCTGATTCTATTTTGGAGGTTTATGAACCATTCATGTCAGAAGGTTCTATATCACTTATTGGTGATTCTGCCAAACCTATCCCAATTAAAATATTAAGGGACACTGGAGCTTCTCAGAGTCTTTTATTATCAGGTACTTTGCCTTTGTCTGAGGAGTCTTCTTCAAGTGAAAGTGTTCTTGTTCAGGGAGTAGAGTGCGGCTTTGTAAATGTTCCTCTTCATTGTGTAAATTTGGCATCAGACTTAGTTTCTGGACCTGTGACTGTTGGGGCAGTGACTTCTTTACCCATAGAGGGTGTTCATTTATTACTAGGCAATGACCTAGCTGGAGATAAGGTTGTGGTTAATCCACTTGTAACTGACAAGCCTTGTTTGGATCAGAAAGTTGATCCTGTCGAAACTGAAATCCCTGATTTGTACCCTGCTTGTGCAGTTACTAGAGCTATGGCAAAAAGAGCTCTTGAGAGTGATGTTGATCAGGATATTATTCCTTTAGCTGACACATGTATTGGTCAGTCTTTTGATGAGGTCACTTTTTCCTCAGGTATTGATCAATCAAATGGTATTGATCACAGTGATCCTCTTTTGGCAACTCATTCTCTTTGTTCTAATCAGGATGACAAACGACAATCCCTTGTCGTTGAACAGGAGCAAGATCCCGAGATATCTTGTTTGTTTCAAAGGGCTATTAGTGAAACTGAAGCCACACAAGTTCCAGTGTGTTACTTTGTGAAAAATGGGGTCCTTATGAGGAAATGGAGACCACCTGATGTACCCGCTGGTGACGAGTGGTCAGTGAGCTATCAAATTGTTGTTCCTAAGTCATATCGACAGGAAATTCTTAATTTAGCCCATGAAACTCCTTTGGCTGGTCATTTAGGAGTCCGTAAGACTTATCACAAGATCTTGAATCATTTTTATTGGCCGAAACTCAAAAGTGATGTTTCTAAATACTGCAGATCTTGTCACACTTGTCAAATGGTAGGAAAACCCAATCAGAAGATACCTAAGGCTCATCTACAACCTATTCCTGCATTTGATGAACCATTTAGTAGAATAATAGTAGACAGTGTTGGTCCTTTACCCAAAACCAAGTCAGGCAACCAATACTTGTTGACCATCATGTGTGCATCTACAAGATTTCCTGAGGCAATTCCTCTGAGAAATATAAAAACTAAAACTATTGTGAAAGCTTTGGTGTAGTTTTTTACACTTGTTGGCCTTCCCAAATCTGTCCAGTCGGATCAAGGGTCAAATTTTATGTCTGGAATTTTCCAACAAGTTATGCATGAATTAGGCATCCAACAGTTTAAATCTTCTGCCTATCACCCTGAAAGTCAAGGTGCTTTGGAAAGATTTCATCAAACTTTGAAGAATATGATTCGATCATATTGCTTTGATACAGAAAAGGATTGGGATGAGGGTGTTCATTTGTTGTTGTTTGCTGTTAGGGAATCAGTTCAAGAGTCGTTGGGTTTTAGTCCCTTTGAACTAGTTTTTGGTCATACTGTCCGTGGACCATTGAAATTATTGAAAGAGAAACTTCTTTCAAATGAAGATTCAAAGATTAATCTTCTTGATTATGTTTCTGATTTCAAATACAAGTTGTCAGAGGCCTGTGAAGTAGCAAGAACTAATCTTCACACTACCCAGTCAAAAATGAAATTAAGGTATGACAGAAATTCACAGGAAAGGAGTTTTAAACCTGGTGACAAAGTTCTGGCTCTCTTTCCCATACCTCAAAATCCTCTTCGGGCTAAATTGTTTGGTCCTTATACCGTTGAAAAGAAAGTAAATGACTTAAATTATATCATTAACACTCCTGGGAGACGGAAACAGAAACAACTTTGTCATATAAATATGTTAAAGGAATATTTTGACAGAGATAGCCCAGCTAATTATTCAGTTAATTTAGTTGTACCTGTCCCACACAGTGAAGATATCAACGATGGAATACGATCAGACTATAGTGACTCTGGTATAACCAATCTTCGGAATTCAGAAATATTGAACAACCTAGACCAGAAACTTTCACATCTACAACAACAGGAAAGAAATGAACTAAAACAGCTATTACATGACTATGAGCACTTGTTTCCTGATGTTCCAACACGAACAAGTAAAATTTATCATGACGTTGACATTGTAGATTCTGCGCCTGTGAAACAGCATCCTTATAGGATGAATCCTCTCAAACAGAACTATCTGAAGAAAGAAATTCAGTATCTACTGGAGAATGATTTCATAGAACCAAGTAAAAGTAACTGGAGTTCACCATGTATTCTTGTTCCCAAGCCAGATAATACATTCCGTATGTGTACTGACTATAGAAAAGTCAACAGTGTCACCAAAACTGATTCATTTCCAATCCCAAGAATGGACGATTGCATTGATAAAATTGGAAATGCGGAATATGTCACCAAGTTTGACCTTTTAAAAGGATTCTGGCAAATTCCACTGACGGAAAGGGCAAAAGAAATTTCAGCATTTGCAACTCCAGATGGACTTTATCAATATAAAGTCATGCCGTTTGGAATGAAAAATTCGCCTGCAACGTTTCAACGTCTGATGAACATGATAACATTTGGTCTTGATAATTGTGACGCTTATATCGATGATGTCATTATCTACAACAACACCTGGGAAGATCATTTTAAAACCATTCGAAAATTCTTTGATCGACTCAGCGATGCGAATCTGACAATTAATTTGAGTAAAAGTGACTTTTGCCATGCTTGTGTCACATTTTTAGGACATATTGTGGGACAAGGTCAAGTTAAACCTATAGAAGCTAAGGTCAAAGCTATCTCTGAATTTCAAGTTCCAATTTGTAAAAAGCAACTGATGCGATTTCTAGGTATGGCTGGATATTATCGGAAATTTTGTTCCAATTTTTCCAAAATTGCTGAACCTTTGACAAGTTTATTGAGTAAGAAAACCAAATTTCATTGGTCTGACAAGTGTCAGGAATCTTTTGACAAGTTAAAGGCCATGCTTAAGAATGCACCAGTTCTTTCTGCACCAAATTTTAGCCAATCATTTAAATTATGTGTTGATGCAAGTAATGTAGGGGTTGGTGGAGTATTGATTCAGGAAGACAAAAGTGGTGTGGATCACCCTGTGTGTTATTTTTCTAAATAACTAAACAAGCACCAGAAAAATTATTCCACAATTGAGAAGGAATGTTTGGCTTTGATATTGGCTTTACAGTATTTTGAAGTGTATGTTACTTCAGCTCTTTCTCCAATTATTGTGTACAGTGATCACAATCCCCTTACTTTCATCAACAAAATGAAAGATAAAAATCGGAGATTGTTGAGATGGAGTTTGATATTGCAGGAATATAACATTGACATTAGACACATCAGGGGAAAAGACAATGTGAATGCAGATGCACTCTCACGTGCCTAGAAATGTAATATTGCTTGATGTAATTAAGTCCAGTATCATAAAACATGTTCTTATGTAATTTTGGTTATTGTAGTATTAGATGTATATTCAAAAGAAAGCTTTATTATATAAATCTTTCTTTTTCTTTATGAGGGGAGGTGTTATGTATGATGTTTATATAATATTATAAATATTTTAGGAAATTATAAATGTTTCTTCACTTTAATATTTGCTTAAATTTTTATGTTTATCAGGAAAAACATGTTTAACTAGTGTCCTTGAATTAGGTTGTTTTGATCAATATGTTTTCTCAATTTGAAGGTCAAGGTTGAATTTTGTTTACAAGTAAAATTACATTAAGATGACACATGTTCTAGAACATTCTGTCATGTGACCAATCTTTATATATGCCATGTTTGGTGGACATTTATTCAGTTTTGACATTACCATCAGTCTTGTAAAGAGCTATTACAGTTGTGAAAATTCATTACAAATTCTAAGAGAGGAATTATTTTAAATATTCATTGGATTATAACAGTGCTCATAAACTTTTGGATTTTGGATTTTTAATTGATGATTTTGGAATTTAAGTGAACTTATTCAGAGATTTTGGAATACTTCATTTTGACATCAGCACATCAAGATTTCTAGTACATCAGGACTTTGGAGACCATTGGCACATCATAACATTCAAGGACACAGCCGTGAATTCTAAACATTCTATATTTAGGACTTGTGATTAGAACAATCATTCTTATTGGATTATTAGGATTTCAAAACACATTACTGTAAGTGACTTTTTGATTTTTCATTTTAATTATCTAGTAATAAATTGCTTGTTGATTTTTTACTTGATTTGTTGGTTTCACTTTCTTTTCTTTCTGTTACATTTTTCTTAGACCATAGAGTCGTAACAGAAATTGGGGGCTCGTCGTTCCGGGATTGAATTTCTTTAAAGCATATTAGAGATATTAAAGTTATTTTTGAAATTCATATTGATTTTGTCTTGGAATTTTTTTTGTTTTTGTCTTTGGCAAAGATTTTTAAATAGAGAATTTTTTTGTGTGAAACCAACAAGCATTTACAATGGCATCTAATGTTCAGCATTTCATTTCAAAACCTACCCAGGAGGGGTTAGAGTGCATGAGAAAGGATGAGTTGCTCGAGCTTGCCAGAAAATACAGTCTATCTGAGGCAAAAGTATCATTGACAAAACAGGAGATAAAGATTATTTTAATTCAGTATTTAGTAGGAAAGGGAATTTTTGATAGTAGTGCTTTAAGTTCGAAGAGAAAGCCTGTATCTGGTTCTGACAGGAAATTAAGGGAATTAGAGTTAAAGAACCAGATGGATTTAGAGTTAGCAAAGCTTCAGATTCAGAGAGAGAGAGAAAAAGAAGAGAGGCAGATGGAGAGAGAGAAAGAAGAGAGGCAGATACAGATGGAGAGAGAGAAAGAAGAGAGGCAGAAACAAATGCAGAAAGAAGAGAGGCAAATGCAGAGGGAGAGAGAGAAAGAGGAGAGACAGATGCAGATGCAAAGAGAAGAAAGGGAAATGCAATTTAAATTAAGAGAATTAGAACTGGCAAACAGAGCACACTCCACTCCTTTAAATACAAGTCCAGGTTTTGATGTTACTAGATATATTAGGCTAGTACTCCCTTTTCAGGAAAAAGAAGTAGATAAATACTTTCTTCATTTCGAGAAAATAGCTGAAAACTTGAAATGGCCCAGAGAGCATTGGACTTTGTTATTACAAAGTGTACTTATTGGCAAAGCTCGTGAAGTCTACATTTCACTGTCAGTACAACAAAGCACTGATTATGATGTGGTTAAGGAGTACATCTTGAAAGCTTATGAGTTGGTACCAGAGGCATATCGACAAAGGTTTAGGAATTGTAGAAAAGAAACTGGACAAACTCATGTCGAATTTGCAAGGGATAAAGAACAACTATTTGATAGGTGGTGCTCAGCCAAGAAAGTTGATCAAGCTTATGATAACCTCAGACAGCTCGTATTAATTGAAGAGTTCAAGAGGTGCATCCATAGTGATGTTAAAACCTATCTTGACGAGCAGAATGTGGAAACTTTGGAAAATGCTGCTCGTATGGCTGATGATTATTCCTTGACTCACAAAATTTCATTTGGTAATAAATCGTCCTCTCAGCAGTTTTCTGGTAAAAAACCATTTCAATCTCATTCGAGTACTTCCAAATTTCACAACAGCACAACTGTTAGGAATCAAACATCTGATAAGACTGATCAGAAATTCTTATCTCTTCCTACGTGCACTTATTGTAAAAAGAAAGGGCACGTTATTTCTGATTGCTTCAAGTTGAAAAATAAGCAACAGAGTAAAGACAGAGCTTTTCCAAATGCTCTTATTTCTACGAGGTCAAGGTCACGGTCTTGTATTGAAAGCAATATATTTGTTCTGTCAAACAAACCCCAGTCTGATTCTATTTTGGAGGTTTATGAACCATTCATGTCAGAAGGTTCTATATCACTTATTGGTGATTCTGCCAAACCTATCCCAATTAAAATATTAAGGGACACTGGAGCTTCTCAGAGTCTTTTATTATCAGGTACTTTGCCTTTGTCTGAGGAGTCTTCTTCAAGTGAAAGTGTTCTTGTTCAGGGAGTAGAGTGCGGCTTTGTAAATGTTCCTCTTCATTGTGTAAATTTGGCATCAGACTTAGTTTCTGGACCTGTAACTGTTGGGGCAGTGACTTCTTTACCCATAGAGGGTGTTCATTTATTACTAGGCAATGACCTAGCTGGAGATAAGGTTGTGGTTAATCCACTTGTAACTGACAAGCCTTGTTTGGATCAGAAAGTTGATCCTGTCGAAACTGAAATCCCTGATTTGTACCCTGCTTGTGCAGTTACTAGAGCTATGGCAAAAAGAGCTCTTGAGAGTGATGTTGATCAGGATATTATTCCTTTAGCTGACACATGTATTGGTCAGTCTTTTGATGAGGTCACTTTTTCCTCAGGTATTGATCAATCAAATGGTATTGATCACAGTGATCCTCTTTTGGCAACTCATTCTCTTTGTTCTAATCAGGATGACAAACGACAATCCCTTGTCGTTGAACAGGAGCAAGATCCCGAGATATCTTGTTTGTTTCAAAGGGCTATTAGTGAAACTGAAGCCACACAAGTTCCAGTGTGTTACTTTGTGAAAAATGGGGTCCTTATGAGGAAATGGAGACCACCTGATGTACCCGCTGGTGACGAGTGGTCAGTGAGCTATCAAATTGTTGTTCCTAAGTCATATCGACAGGAAATTCTTAATTTAGCCCATGAAACTCCTTTGGCTGGTCATTTAGGAGTCCGTAAGACTTATCACAAGATCTTGAATCATTTTTATTGGCCGAAACTCAAAAGTGATGTTTCTAAATACTGCAGATCTTGTCACACTTGTCAAATGGTAGGAAAACCCAATCAGAAGATACCTAAGGCTCATCTACAACCTATTCCTGCATTTGATGAACCATTTAGTAGAATAATAGTAGACAGTGTTGGTCCTTTACCCAAAACCAAGTCAGGCAACCAATACTTGTTGACCATCATGTGTGCATCTACAAGATTTCCTGAGGCAATTCCTCTGAGAAATATAAAAACTAAAACTATTGTGAAAGCTTTGGTGTAGTTTTTTACACTTGTTGGCCTTCCCAAATCTGTCCAGTCAGGATCAAGGGTCAAATTTTATGTCTGGAATTTTCCAACAAGTTATGCATGAATTAGGCATCCAACAGTTTAAATCTTCTGCCTATCACCCTGAAAGTCAAGGTGCTTTGGAAAGATTTCATCAAACTTTGAAGAATATGATTCGATCATATTGCTTTGATACAGAAAAGGATTGGGATGAGGGTGTTCATTTGTTGTTGTTTGCTGTTAGGGAATCAGTTCAAGAGTCGTTGGGTTTTAGTCCCTTTGAACTAGTTTTTGGTCATACTGTCCGTGGACCATTGAAATTATTGAAAGAGAAACTTCTTTCAAATGAAGATTCAAAGATTAATCTTCTTGATTATCTTCTCTGATTTCAAATACAAGTTGTCAAAGGCCTGTGAAGTAGCAAGAACTAATCTTCACACTACCCAGTCAAAAATGAAATTAAGGTATGACAGAAATTCACAGGAAAGGAGTTTTAAACCTGGTGACAAAGTTCTGGCTCTCTTTCCCATACCTCAAAATCCTCTTCGGGCTAAATTGTTTGGTCCTTATACCGTTGAAAAGAAAGTAAATGACTTAAATTATATCATTAACACTCCTGGGAGACGGAAACAGAAACAACTTTGTCATATAAATATGTTAAAGGAATATTTTGACAGAGATAGCCCAGCTAATTATTCAGTTAATTTAGTTGTACCTGTCCCACACAGTGAAGATATCAACGATGGAATACAATCAGACTATAGTGACTCTGGTATAACCAATCTTCGGAATTCAGAAATATTGAACAACCTAGACCAGAAACTTTCACATCTACAACAACAGGAAAGAAATGAACTAAAACAGCTATTACATGACTATGAGCACTTGTTTCCTGATGTTCCAACACGAACAAGTAAAATTTATCATGACGTTGACATTGTAGATTCTGCGCCTGTGAAACAGCATCCTTATAGGATGAATCCTCTCAAATAGAACTATCTGAAGAAAGAAATTCAGTATCTACTGGAGAATGATTTCATAGAACCAAGTAAAAGTAACTGGAGTTCACCATGTATTCTTGTTCCCAAGCCAGATAATACATTCCGTATGTGTACTGACTATAGAAAAGTCAACAGTGTCACCAAAACTGATTCATTTCCAATCCCAAGAATGGACGATTGCATTGATAAAATTGGAAATGCGAAATATGTCACCAAGTTTGACCTTTTAAAAGGATTCTGGCAAATTCCACTGACGGAAAGGGCAAAAGAAATTTCAAGCATTTGCAACTCCAGATGGACTTTATCAATATAAAGTCATGCCGTTTGGAATGAAAAATTCGCCTGCAACGTTTCAACGTCTGATGAACATGATAACATTTGGTCTTGATAATTGTGACGCTTAAATCGATGACGTCTTTATCTACAACAACACCTGGGAAGATCATTTGAAACCATTCGAAAATTCTTCGATCGACTCAGTGATGCGAATCTGACAATTAATTTGAGCAAAAGTGAGTTTTGCCATGCTTGTGTCACATTTTTAGGACATATTGTGGGACAAGGTCAAGTTAAACCTATAGAAGCTAAGGTCAAAGCTAT
This sequence comes from Margaritifera margaritifera, assembly GCA_029931535.1. NCBI lineage: Eukaryota > Metazoa > Mollusca > Bivalvia > Unionida > Margaritiferidae > Margaritifera > Margaritifera margaritifera. Next base: position 630,282 of record JAQPZY010001607.1, read on the forward strand.
CTCTGAATTTCAAGTTCCAATTTGTAAAAAGCAACTGATGCGATTTCTAGGTATGGCTGGATATTATCGGAAATTTTGTTCCAATTTTTCCAAAATTGCTGAACCTTTGACAAGTTTATTGAGTAAGAAAACCAAATTTCATTGGTCTGACAAGTGTCAGGAATCTTTTGACAAGTTAAAGGCCATGCTTAAGAATGCACCAGTTCATTCTGCACCAAATTTTAGCCAATCATTTAAATTATCTGTTGATGCAAGTAATGTAGGGGTTGGTGGAGTATTGATTCAGGAAGACAAAAGTGGTGTGGATCACCCTGTGTGTTATTTTTCTAAATAACTAAACAAGCACCAGAAAAATTATTCCACAATTGAGAAGGAATGTTTGGCTTTGATATTGGCTTTACAGCATTTTGAAGTGTATGTTACCTCAGCTCTTTCTCCAATTATTGTGTACAGTGATCACAATCCCCTTACTTTCATCAACAAAATGAAAGATACAAATCGGAGATTGTTGAGATGGAGTTTGATATTGCAAGAATATAACATTGACATCAAGACACATCAGGGGAAAAGACAATGTGATTGCAGATGCACTCTCACGTGCCTAGAAATGTAATATTGCTTGATGTAATTAAGTCCAGTATCATAAAACATGTTCTTATGTAATTTTGGTTATTGTAGTATTAGATGTATATTCAAAAGAAAGCTTTTTTATATAAATCTTTCTTTTTCTTTATGAGGGGAGGTGTTATGTATGATGTTTATATAATATTATAAATATTTTAGGAAATTTTAAATGTTTCTTCACTTTAATATTTGCTTAAATCTTAATGTTTATCAGGAAAAACATGTTTAACTAGTGTCCTTGAATTAGGTTGTTTTGATCAATATGTTTTCTCAATTTGAAGGTCAAGGTTGAATTTTGTTTACAAGTAAAATTCCATTAAGATGACACACAGTCTAGAACATTCTGTCATGTGACCAATCTTTATATATACCATGTTTGGTGGACATTTATTCAGTTTTGACATTACCATCAGTCTTGTAAAGAGCTATTACAGTTGTGAAAATTCATTCCAAATTCTAAGAGAGGAATTATTTTAAATATTCATTGGATTATAACAGTGCTCACAAACTTTTGGATTTTATAGTTTTAATTGATGATTTTGGAATTTATGTGAACTTATTCAAAGATTTTGGAATACTTCATTTTGACATCAGCACATCAAGATTTCTAGTACATCAGGACTTTGGAGACCATAGGCACATAATAACATTCAAGGACACAGCCCTGAATTCTAAACATTCTATATTTAGGACTTGTGATTAGAACAATCATTCTTATTGGATTATTAGGATTTCAAAACACATTACTGTAAGTGACTTTTTGATTTTTCATTTTAATTATCTAGTAATAAATTGCTTGTTGATTTTTTACTTGATTTGTTGGTTTCACTTTCTTTCTGTTACATTTTTCTTAGACCATAGAGTCGTAACAGAAATTGGGGGCTCGCCGTTCCGGGATCCGAATTTCATTAAAGCATATTAGAGATATTAAATTTATCTTTGAAATTCATATTGATTTTGTCTCGGAGAATTTTTTTTTTGTCTTTGGCAAAGATTTTTAATAAAGAAATTTTTTTTGTGTGAAACCAACAAGCATTTACAATGGCATCTAATGTTCAGAATTTCATTTCAAAACCTACCCAGGAGGGGTTAGAGTGCATGAGAAAGGATGAGTTGCTCGAGCTTGCCAGAAAATACAGTCTATCTGAGGCAAAAGTATCATTGACAAAACAGGAGATAAAGATTATTTTAATTCAGTATTTAGTAGGAAAGGGAAATTTTGATAGTAGTGCTTTAAGTTCGAAGAGAAAGCCTGTATCTGGTTCTGACAGGAAATTAAGGGAATTAGAGTTAAAGAACCAGATGGATTTAGAGTTAGCAAAGCTTCAGATTCAGAGAGAGAGAGAAAAAGAAGAGAGGCAGCTGGAGAGAGAGAAAGAAGAGAGGCAGATACAGATGGAGAGAGAGAAAGAAGAGAGGCAGATACAGATGGAGAGAGAGAAAGAAGAGAGGCAGATACAGATGGAGAGAGAGAAAGAAGAGAGGCAGATACAAATGCAGAAAGAAGAGAGGCAAATGCAGAGGGAGAGAGAGAAAGAGGAGAGACAGATGCAGATGCAAAGAGAAGAAAGGGAAATGCAATTTAAATTAAGAAAATTAAAACTGGCAAACAGAGCACACTCCACTCCTTTAAACACAAGTTCAGGTTTTGATGTTACTAGGTATATTAGGTTAGTACCCCCTTTTCAGGAAAAAGAAGTAGATAAATACTTTCTTCATTTCGAGAAAATAGCTGAAAACTTGAAATGGCCCAGAGAGCATTGGACTTTGTTATTACAAAGTGTACTTATTGGCAAAGGTCGTGAAGTCTACATTTCAATGTCAGTACAACAAAGCACTGATTATGATGTGGTTAAGGAGTACATCTTGAAAGCTTATGAGTTGGTACCAGAGGCATATCGACAAAGGTTTAGGAATTGTAGAAAAGAAACTGGACAAACTCATGTCGAATTTGCAAGGGATAAAGAACAACTATTTGATAGGTGGTGCTCAGCCAAGGAAGTTGATCAAGGTTATGATAACCTCCGACAGCTCGTATTAATTGAAGAGTTCAAGAGGTGTATCCATAGTGATGTTAAAACCTATCTTGACGAGCAGAATGTGGAAACTTTGGAAAATGCTGCTCGTATGGCTGATGATTATTCCTTGACTCACAAAATTTCATTTGGCAGTAAGTCGTCCTCTCAGCAGTTTTCTGGTAAAAAACCATTTCAATCTCATTCGAGTACTTCCAAATTTCACAACAGCACAACTGTTAGGAATCAAACATCTGATAAGACCGATCAGAAATCCTTATCTCTTCCTACGTGCACTTATTGTAAAAAGAAAGGGCACGTTATTTCTGATTGCTTCAAGTTGAAAAATAAGCAACAGAGTAAAGACAGAGCTTTTCCAAATGCTCTTATTTCTACGAGGTCAAGGTCACGGTCTTGTATTGAAAGCAATACATTTGTTGGGTCAAACAAACCCCAGTCTGATTCTATTTTGAAGGCTTATTAACCATTCATGTCAGAAGGTTCTATATCAGTTATTGGTGATTCTGCCAAACCTATCCCAATTAAAATATTAAGGGACACTGGAGCATCTCAGAGTCTTTTATTATCAGGTACTTTGCCTTTGTCTGAGGAGTCTTCTTCAAGTGAAAGTGTTCTTGTTCAGGGAGTAGAGTGCGGCTTTGTAAATGTTCCTCTCCATTGTGTAAATTTGGCATCAGACTTAGTTTCTGGACCTGTGACTGTTGGGGCAGTGACTTCTTTACCCATAGAGGGTGTTCATTTATTACTAGGCAATGACCTAGCTGGAGATAAGGTTGTGGTTAATCCACTTGTAACTGACAAGCCTTGTTTAGATCAGAAAGTTGATCCTGTCGAAACTGAAATCCCTGATTTGTACCCTGCTTGTGCAGTTACTAGAGCTATGGCAAAAAGAGCTCTTGAGAGTGATGTTGATCAGGATATTATTCCTTTAGCTGACACATGTATTGGTCAGTCTTTTGATGAGGTCACTTTTTCCTCAGGTATTGATCAATCAAATGGTATTGATCACAGTGATCCTCTTTTGGCAACTCATTCTCTTTGTTCTAATCAGGATGACAAACGACAATCCCTTGTCGTTGAACAGGAGCAAGATCCCGAGATATCTTGTTTGTTTCAGAGGGCTATTAGTGAAACTGAAGCCACACAAGTTCCAGTGTGTTACTTTGTGAAAAATGGGGTCCTTAGGAGAAAATGGAGACCACCTGATGTACCCGCTGGTGACGAGTGGTCAGTGAGCTATCAAATTGTTGTTCCTAAGTCATATAGACAGGAAATTCTTAATTTAGCCCATGAAACTCCTTTGGCTGGTCATTTAGGAGTCCGTAAGACTTATCACAAGATCTTGAATCATTTTTATTGGCCGAAACTCAAAAGTGATGTTTCTAAATACTGCAGATCTTGTCACACTTGTCAAATGGTAGGAAAACCCAATCAGAAGATACCTAAGGCTCATCTGCAACCTATTCCTGCATTTGATGAACCATTTAGTAGAATAATGGTAGACTGTGTTGGTCCTTTACCTAAAACCAAGTTAGGCTACCAATACTTGTTGACCATCATGTGTACATCTACAAGATTTCCAGAGGCAATTCCTCTGAGAAATATAAAAACTAAAACTATTGTGAAAGCTTTGATGAAGTTTTTTACACTTGTTGGCCTTCCCAAATCTGTCCAGTCAGATCAAGGGTCAAATTTTATGTCTGGAATTTTCCAACAAGTTATGCATGAATTAGGCATCCAACAGTTTAAATCTTCTGCCTATCACCCTGAAAGTCAAGGTGCTTTGGAAAGATTTCATCAAACTTTGAAGAATATGATTCGATCATATTGCTTTGATACAGAAAAGGATTGGGATGAGGGTGTTCATTTGTTGTTGTTTGCTGTTAGGGAATCAGTTCAAGAGTCGTTGGGTTTTAGTCCCTTTGAACTAGTTTTTGGTCATACTGTCCGTGGACCATTGAAATTATTGAAAGAGAAACTTCTTTCAAATGAAGATTCAAAGATTAATCTTCTTGATTATGTCTCTGATTTCAAATACAAGTTGTCAAAGGCCTGTGAAGTAGCAAGAACTAATCTTCACACTACCCAGTCAAAAATGAAATTAAGGTATGACAGAAATTCACAGGAAAGGAGTTTTAAACCTGGTGACAAAGTTCTGGCTCTCTTTCCCATACCTCAGAATCCTCTTCAGGCTAAATTTTATGGTCTTTATACCGTTGAAAAGAAAGTAAATGACTTAAATTATATCATTAACACTCCTTGGAGACGGAAACAGAAACAACTTTGTCATATAAATATGTTAAAGGAATATTTTGACAGAGATAGCCCAGCTAATTATTCAGTTAATTTAGTTGTACCTGTCCCACACAGTGAAGATATCAACGATGGAATACAATCAGACTATAGTGACTCTGGTATAACCAATCTTCGGAATTCAGAAATATTGAACAACCTAGACCAGAAACTTTCACATCTACAACAACAGGAAAGAAATGAACTAAAACAGCTATTACATGACTATGAGCACTTGTTTCTTGATGTTCCAACACGAACAAGTAAAATTTATCATGACGTTGACATTGTAGATTCTGCGCCTGTGAAACAGCATCCTTATAGGATGAATCCTCTCAAATAGAACTATCTGAAGAAAGAAATTCAGTATTTACTGGAGAATGATTTCATAGAACCAAGTAAAAGTAACTGGAGTTCACCATGTATTCTTGTTCCCAAGCCAGATAATACATTCCGTATGTGTACTGACTATAGAAAAGTCAACAGTGTCACCAAAACTGATTCATTTCCAATCCCAAGAATGGACGATTGCATTGATAAAATTGGAAATGCTAAATATGTCACCAAGTTTGACCTTTTAAAAGGATTCTGGCAAATTCCACTGACGGAAAGGGCAAAAGAAATTTCAACATTTGTAACTCCAGATGGACTTTATCAATATAAAGTCATGCCGTTTGGAATGAAAAATTCGCCTGCAACGTTTCAACGTCTGATGAACATGATAACATTTGGTCTTGATAATTGTGACGCTTAAATCGATGACGTCATTATCTACAACAACACCTGGGAAGATCATTTGGAAACCATTCGAAAATTCTTCGATCGACTCAGTGATGCGAATCTGACAATTAATTTGAGCAAAAGTGAGTTTTGCCATGCTTGTGTCACATTTTTAGGACATATTGTGGGACAAGGTCAAGTTAAACCTATAGAAGCTAAGGTCAAAGCTATCTCTGAATTTCAAGTTCCAATTTGTAAAAAGCAACTGATGCGATTTCTAGGTATGGCTGGATATTATCGGAAATTTTGTTCCAATTTTTCCAAAATTGCTGAACCTTTGACAAGTTTATTGAGTAAGAAAACCAAATTTCATTGGTCTGACAAGTGTCAGGAATCTTTTGACAAGTTAAAGGCCATGCTTAAGAATGCACCAGTTCATTCTGCACCAAATTTTAGCCAATCATTTAAATTATCTGTTGATGCAAGTGATGTAGGGGTTGGTGGAGTATTGATTCAGGAAGACAAAAGTGGTGTGGATCACCCTGTGTGTTATTTTTCTAAAAAACTAAACAAGCACCAGAAAAATTATTCCACAATTGAGAAGGAATGTTTGGCTTTGATATTGGCTTTACAGCATTTTGAAGTGTATGTTACCTCAGCTCTTTCTCCAATTATTGTGTACAGTGATCACAATCCCCTTACTTTCATCAACAAAATGAAAGATACAAATCGGAGATTGTTGAGATGGAGTTTGATATTGCAAGAATATAACATTGACATCAAACACATCAGGGGAAAAGACAATGTGATTGCAGATGCACTCTCACGTGCCTAGAAATGTAATATTGCTTGATGTAATTAAGTCCAGTATCATAAAACATGTTCTTATGTAATTTTGGTTATTGTAGTATTAGATGTATATTCAAAAGAAAGCTTTTTTATATAAATCTTTCTTTTTCTTTATGAGGGGAGGTGTTATGTATGATGTTTATATAATATTATAAATATTTTAGGAAATTTTAAATGTTTCTTCACTTTAATATTTGCTTAAATCTTAATGTTTATCAGGAAAAACATGTTTAACTAGTGTCCTTGAATTAGGTTGTTTTGATCAATATGTTTTCTCAATTTGAAGGTCAAGGTTGAATTTTGTTTACAAGTAAAATTCCATTAAGATGACACACATTCTAGAACATTCTGTCATGTGACCAATCTTTATATATACCATGTTTGGTGGACATTTATTCAGTTTTGACATTACCATCAGTCTTGTAAAGAGCTATTACAGTTGTGAAAATTCATTCCAAATTCTAAGAGAGGAATTATTTTAAATATTCATTGGATTATAACAGTGCTCACAAACTTTTGGATTTTATAGTTTTAATTGATGATTTTGGAATTTATGTGAACTTATTCAAAGATTTTGGAATACTTCATTTTGACATCAGCACATCAAGATTTCTAGTACATCAGGACTTTGGAGACCATAGGCACATAATAACATTCAAGGACACAGCCCTGAATTCTAAACATTCTATATTTAGGACTTGTGATTAGAACAATCATTCTTATTGGATTATTAGGATTTCAAAACACATTACTGTAAGTGACTTTTTGATTTTTCATTTTAATTATCTAGTAATAAATTGCTTGTTGATTTTTTACTTGATTTGTTGGTTTCACTTTCTTTCTGTTACATTTTTCTTAGACCATAGAGTTGTAACAGTGTATTCATCACAGTTTCTGTGTAATGTGACGTAGAAAGCAAATATAATTCATGTTATGGTTTTTACTTGTATATTACATCACCGATTCCTTGTTCTGTAAACTATCATGCAAGTAGAATTTATGTCATAATTTTAACTTATGTGCTACGTCATTGTTTTAAGCTGTGCTCCACATTATAAAATTTGTTTCAACTCTACCGAGTTTCGAGCCACAGACATTTCGATCTGTATTCCTATGCTTTACGTCCACGCCACGCGGACTTGCTTACTGAAACGGGTATTATTTCTTTATATGTCAAATCTTAGCAGACGACTTTTGGTGTTCGCTGTATATGAACATTGATGAATATAATACAATGTAGTTTTGTGCCTTTTTTTTAGAAAAAAAAGTTAAAATAAGTGCTTGCTCTTACGTTTCACTGCACTAGTGCGCTAGAAAGTTATGATTCTTTTTATTTAATATTGTCGTAATTCTACTACTACTCACTATACATTTTTGAATTTATTTTTGTGTTGTCCTATCCCTACACAAGAAGGCTGGCGTAAAACAACATACTGCGCCACTATCTTCGTGTATTTATTACTCCTATGTCTGTTAAGAGGTTATTATCCCTTCCATTTTCTTTAAGGCTGCAACATTTATACGAGTAAATGGATCACTTTAGTTTGCTGCATGTAAACGTTTGCAAAATTGGTAAACGTGTAAAAATGTAAACGAACATGCATGTAGCTGTCACTGACACAGGAACAACCAGTTTCAATTAAATTATATATTTCAAAATCTCTGCTTAGTAGGGTTATTCTGTTCATTCTTTTCTTAAAGTATGTATGATTTTCACATCAAATGTAGCATCGCCTGGAGAAAACAGAAATTGACGAGAATTGACTATAACGCACATTACACAACATTACACATCAGGTTGATTTACTGATAATGCTGACATCAAATTCTTTAAAATATATTATTTACCTTTGAACAACACTTTTGTTCACGGAACCTTTGATTAGTAACATTTTATTTTAAACTCTGTAAGCCACTTCATACTCTTTTATTATTGTGGATCCTACAATATCATCCGATGTTCATGTCCAGTCTGTATATCCGGTTGCATTATTGAGTTTTTCATTATGTACATATACATAGCAGTAGGAAACAATATCAATATCAATATAAAAAAATGTCAGATATATTAAACAAAGACATGCCATACAATATGAAGCCTGTCATACTAAGAGGCAAAAAAAGTACAGGAAATGAATCAGTCGCAGCTTGAATGAGGGACCGTATGCACATCATAATAGCTTGTCAGCTGTTTAGTAAGACTAACGGGTAGATAGAGGATAAGGTAGATTTTCTAATCATTTCGATCAAACGGCATCGTCTCTGTTATTGTAAACCGCGCACACGTTTTTGAAATTTTTATTGAACGTTGCAAGCCTAATTTTCTTACACTAACCACTGTCGGTGCCCAATAACTGATTTCTATTAATATTTTGGTTCTGTTGTAAACAAAGCAAGAGTTAAAGATAGGTCTAACCAATCTTTTCCACTGCTCCACAAATGATACTTTGTAAAACTGCACATCCTTAATTATTATCCTGTTAGCACTTAAAATTCTAGCGCATTAGAACAACTGCTAACCGTCCCTGCCAATACTGTACAAACCGTTTTCAATGGCTAGAATACTGTTAAACGTGCCAGCTAAATCTTGTATCATGGCAATCTAAAAAAATCAAATAATGTGCGAACCAATATGTTAAATTATGCCCCAGGATGTTAAATGACAAACAAAATTATTGCAAATTTTAAAGTGACGACCTTTGTAAAGCCTACAAGGCAGTTTGCACATACCATGCTGTAGTTCTCTGCCATGTTTTCGTTAGATGTGCTTACTTCAGTTTTACATGTAGTAAAATTATGTTTGTTTGCTAACTTTTATAAAATTTCATCAAGCTTCCAAGACACAATCTATATTTCCATTTGCTAATCTACCATACTTTGAGCAATAACAATGCCTTTGGTGCACCTTAAGTTAAATCTTTTAACAACTTCTGTAGCAATTTTACATATGTGGGATAATGAACCATTTAAACTATCTACTGCTTAATCCTTGCATCGTGCCGTTACAGCTTAAACTTGTTGAAGTATGCCCATATAACAGAGTTAGTTGATACACATTGTTTCTTCTTAACTATTAACTGCTGTCATATAATATCGCATCGGAGCATTCTAAATAATATCAAAACCATTATGTTGATACGAAAGACTATATAAAAGCCTGTATGCTCTAACTTGTAACTTTCTGCCCCCTCCCCCCAGTATTTTACGTTCCCTATAACTGTTAAGAGGTTGCTATCTATTGCATATGTAGCAGTAACCACAAACAGTAGCTAAATGATGTTGTCATGCAATTATCTATTTCTATGTCTTCTTTTTAAATCGTGTTATGCGCTGGCTTTGCCATTTCGATTCTCTCTACTTCCATTTTTAAACTCGTACTCACTTTATTATATTTTGGGACAAAGTTTAAACATCAAATTCTTTACACTCAACAATAATAAGCATATGGTACTAATTTAGTGATGTATTTTGTGGTATTTTTGTTCGATAAAATCAGGCAGATAAAATCCGGGTAGACAGGTACCAACCCCACCCCCAGCGTTGGATATTATTCTCCTTATAATTGTTGAATTAAAATGGGGTTTTTTTCTTCTTCCTTTTGCATTTTTCAGTCGTAATGCCGCATACACTAGCTTTGCAACTGTATTCAACGCATCGTAAAATACGTCTGCTCAATCTGTTCCTCTGTAATATATTCGTTTATATTTCTTGTGAATTTATTTGAGGTAAATTCAAAACCCTGATAGACTGTGTTTGCTGTTTTCATTGTGCAAGACATTTTCGTCACAATCAGTGACCAATCCCTGGCGTACCTTGCCGGGACACAACTTGTGCCTTCAGCATACTTTCAGCGATGACGCGTTCTAAAGAACATTATTTGTTAGTTGTACCCATTACCCTCGGCATGATTACAAATGTGTGCAACTGTAACGATAATTCTTTCAGAATTAAAATAAATAACACATGAAAGTATTAATTCGTGTTAATAGTTACGAAATTGCATATATACACTGTATATAGTCTTTTGTGTTATGATAAATTTTGTGTGTATTGAAAATTAAAGCATTTTTTTAATATATGTCTCTGTCTGTGATGTATGTTCATCTGTCATGACACCAATCTAAGAATATTCTTTTATTCCAACGTAATGGTACCTTGCATCTATATATTCATTGGGACCACCATAATATAATATGATTAACATGTAAATTTCTGTTTCTATCTCTGTCTCTCTCAGTTATTCTGACCTGTTTCATGTCGCGTATTTCAACTATTTCATAAACATTCACATATATCAATGTCCTTTTCAATTGTAAATGTCCATTATTTTTACCGGACATCGTCTAAACAAATGACTGTATGTCAAAATTGTATTTTGATGGTCTCTGTGTATCTTTTGGTGAATATTTAAGACTGATTCCGCAGCATATGATAAAAACATTTATTATTCGTATTTTGTACAATAATACAAGTTTTGATCTTAATCAATTCACACATCACTATTTATGATTTTCCTCTGAGTGGTTTATACATATCTATGATCAATGTCAGATACTATATCCTGTCAAACATAATCGAGCACTTTCGCTTATTTCCTGTCACAATTTTGTGTGAAGTATTTCAAAGAGTTTGAATTTCACCTCTATTCTGTACTTTACATAACCCACTTGCTGATTTTTTCTAGTTCTGATCATCTTTAAATATGGTTCAATATCATTGGCAAATGCATACAAATTTTATTTGCTGCCTCTTGTAAAAACTAAAGAAGGTTCAATTATTTCTTTAGCTCCAAGAATTTTGTTTCGACCTACTGGCTAAAATGAGGGTTAAGTTCAACTGTGAAATTGAAGTAATTCAGCGACATTCCAGCTGACATGACACAAGAAACTGATGGCGACAACCCTTCCAATTCACGTTAAGAAAATCTATGAGTTATCTCCTTGGAGGCGGTGAGGTGCACCCAAAGGCCAAAAAATGACTGCCCCCAGGGATTGACTGACCAAAGAGAACACGTGTGCCTAATCTATATAGAACATTTTCACATCTGGCAAGAACCGAACCACAGATCTTTCAATCTGTAATCACGCGCGATACACTTACACCAAGCACCCTCAGCTACTAACACATTAAAAATTAATTCTAAAAGTTGTGTGCGTATGGTCACATTTAGTATTCACTTAGCTCAAGTCAAGGTAAAGCAAATGCGATAGTGATTGTACTTTCGGCACACATACTCTGCATGATCGTACCGAATGTACGAGCGGAATGCCAAATACCTCGCCTAAGCGACGCAGAGCATAATCAGTTGTTTAAATTAATCATGCTTATGTGATTTTTCAGTGACAGAATTGTGTCATTGTATCATCTCCATTTAGTTTAGTAAGATTTTAAATAGCACTATAGTAAGGTCAGCGCCAGTAAATATCAAGTTTTGCAAGATAATGTCACACTAATATAACTGCGTCGGCAAATATAACTTTTTTGCGCCCTAGTCTTACTGCGAAAATGAATATTGATTTGTATTTTTTATTTTAATATTGTCAGTTAGCGTCTTGCGCTCGTGCCCTAAAGGTTATCGATTTTTTATATATTTTAATTTTGTCGTATCCATTCAAGAGTGGATTGGTTAAAATAATATTCTTCGCTTCTGTTCTAGAACATTTTTAACATTTATTTTAGTGTTGTGTATCCCTATACTAATGGGTTGGTGTACAACATATTATACTTCTACAGAGTTTTCATGTACTTACTACAGAAGTAGGCCCAGGGTGTCAAATGATTACAAAGTGGCGATATTTGCAGTGATCTCGGTCTCTATATGTGTTTTATTTTGTTTTGTTTTAACAGGCAGGACTCGATCATAATTTAGCTAGGTCCCCATATGGGTTCAATAGTACTGGAATATAGACAGGTTTCTTAAAGTATCCAGCACTAGCAACACTTTCATAACTATTACACTTATGAGAAACAATCATAACTATTACACTTATGAGAACAATGTGATAATTTCTGCATGATTTTAAATCAGGTTGCTAATGACATACAGACCATTTCAAATTACTATTAGACGATTTTAAGTCTGCGTCGTGGGGAGACGATGTAGCAACCAAAATTAGCAATTTTCAACGAGTTAGCTTAAGAGAAAAATCAGCACACATATTACACTGGTCTACAGCCAAAATGCTTCAGCGATAAATGTTGTTAAACTTTACTAATTCTGGGTCACTGAGAACGAAAATGATGCTTAAAATTGTTGATTAGCTCGAGTTTTAAACATATTATACTGGGTCAGTATATACGACCCTTGACTTCGGAATGGCGAACGATAATTGAGTTATAAAGGGAAGGGATCTCAATTTAAACCAGAAATTACATAAATGCATATTTGACTGGATCTATGAAAAAATCTATGACTGGGTTTGGACAGTACCTGCTTTTTAGGCAAAACAATGAATGATGCAATCTGAAGCTGGTATTGCGTCATACATTATATGAATTGCATCGTGTTATTCCTAAAAGTCATGGAAGATGCAATCATAACTAAGCTTACATCACTCTGCTGAAGAAATTGCCCTATATCAGCTCTACGAATCATACAGTGTCGTGCTCTCTTATTTGTCAGTGTTTGATTTTGTAAAGGGACACATTTCTGTTTAGCCAAAGTGAGCAGAGATGCCTCCAATTTGTGTGAACAATGCAGATAACTTCTGCTATGTTTGTGGTGAAGTGACTTTTGCATCACTAAAGCGCAGTATAACCACTATGGTTAAGAAAGCCTATCACCTTTATTTTGACTGCAAAATTGGAGATCAGGACAAGAGGTGGGCCCCACACATATGCAGCAACTCTTATGCAACAAATCTTCGCCAGTGGTTGAACAGGAAAAGGAAATATATGCCTTTTGCAGTGCCAATGATTTGGAGAGAGCCAGCAAATCATATCAGCAATTGTTACTTCTGCATGGTGCCTCCAGTTGGGAAAGGTGTGTCAAAGAAGAAAAATTGGACTGTGCATTATCCAAACATTCCGTCAGCTATACGCCCAGTACCCACGGAGAAGGACTGCCGGTTCCTGATGCACTTGAATCATTATCACTTGAGTCAGACGAGGAAGAGGAAGAGGATGAAACTTCTAGTCCTGAACCATCAATGTCACATGACCCATATTTTCTCCTATCCTCCTCCTCTGAATCACACCTCATAACACAAGATGAACTGAATGACCTTGTCAGGGATTTGGAACTACCCAAGAGTAAGGCAGAGCTGTTGGGCTCCAGACTACAGCAGTGGAATCTCCTGGCAGGTGATGTTAGGGTTTCCATGTTCCGTGACCGTCAAAAGGATTCTTCTTCATGGAAGGTGATCTTGTAGCCTGCAACAACATCGATTGTGTGATGGCAGCCCTCAACATCGCTCATGATCCAGATAATTGGAGAATGTTGATTGATTCATCGAAGACGAGTCTTAAAGCTGTTTTGCTGCATAATGGCAGTGTTTCGCCATCAATTCCAGTTGGTCATGCAGTCCATATGAAGAAAACCTATGAAAACATGAAACAACTTTTGAGGTGCATACACTATGACCAACATCAGTGGCAGCTTTGTGGCGATTTCAAGGTTCTTGCTCTCTTGCTTGGTCTGCAGACTGGATACACAAAGTACTGCTGTTTTCTTTGCGAATAGGATAGTCGTGCGAGAGATTCCCACTTAATCAAGATAGATTGGCCACTCAGACAGTCATTGGAGCCTGGGATGAAAAGTTTTCAGCATCCACCACTTGTTGAATCAAGGAAGATTTTGTTACCACCCTTGCATATCAAGCTGGGTCTGATGAAGAACTTTATCAAGGCCATGGACAAAACACAAGCAGCTTTCAAGTACCTCCGTGGAAAATTTCCAAGGTTAAGTGAAGCTAAGATAGAGGAAGGTGTCTTTGTTGGTCCTCAGATTCGTGAACTTCTTCGAGATGATGCATTTCAACGTGCACTGCGTGGCAAGGAAAAGACGACATGGAAAGTCTTCCAGTTAGTGGCAACAAATTTTCTCGGAAACAACAAGGCAGACTACTACAGCGAGTTGGTGGAAAACCTCCTCAAGGCATACAAAATATACATAGACGTAAAATGTAAAAACTTAAATATCTTGGAAACAGTAGCCAATCAGTTGTTTTAATTGTCATATTTGAATTCAGCACATCAAAATTCCTAATAAATAGCTCATTTTATCTCTGAGCAGACGACTTCGAAAAAATTTTGACCAGTGTTATTAACATAAACACTCTCAGCAATCATGTTTTCTGCTCTTTCTATTGTTGTAATTTTATACTTTCTTGAATTGACGATATTTATTTCACTATGTAATCCTTTATAAGCAAAAGGAAAATCGATACCCTTTTCTTATTACACTAAATTTTCTCAACAAAATTAAAATGAATGCATTAGGAATTTAGCTTCCCTCTCTATGATATACATTTTATGATTCTTTTTCAATAAAAGTTTATTGAATTTCTTTGTGGGAACTTATTTATGGCTATGTACTAAACATGATGGAAAACCGGAAAGGGGACAGGAGGGAGGACTTCCTCACTATACCTCCCGATTGGGTGCATTTTTTTAAAGCCCCAGGGGTACACCAATAGGTGTCTTTTCAATAAATTCCTGGTACATGTTTGTGTCTTATTATTGATTCTCAGTGTATGAAAAAGTCCATTATAAAGAAACTAGGGTTGATTACTTTGAAGTGAGTATCTGACTCCATCTCAACCCAGATGGCCAGATTTAAGACTTCATACATCTCAGGTGACATGGATATGTTTATGTACAATTAACACTTGACTTCGTAACGATCTTTTGTCTGTCTAGTAAATTACTAGGTATATGAATGTAATTGACTGCTGAACATGACTGAGAACCTTTTCTGGGGACCTTTTTTACATCCTGTGCTGCACAGATTTGTCCATAATATATGGGAAGAGAGTGAACATTGAACTTTATCTAGGTCTTTTTAATGAAGTCGTTCATAAGTTATGTGGGAACGTAATTTATGACATACGGACGGACGCGACAGACGAACATACATTGAAAACACTTTATGCCCACTCCACAGGACTCGACTGCGGCATTATAAACTAGTTTGTTGGGGGTATTAAATTAAGATGATCTTTTATGGTTGTTCTGGGGTGTGTATGTGTGTGTCTGTATATGGTGGTGGTGCTGTCGGGGTGGGGTTGGGGTCAAGTTATGGGACTTATTCACTCTGCTATCGATTCTGAAACAGATCGTATTGTCATTACCCAATGGAGAATAAAAAGTGATTCTGTGTTTTGTTCATCACGCAAATTCACACACGCCATATGGCCTGATCAAAATATATATAACTTCATTCTATGCAGTCAATCCACTTGCTCGGCTTCATTTTCAGTAATTGGCAGTCTTATTGCAAAAAAAGAAACCGGTATTAATTAGTTTCTGCTAGTTCACGAATGCCAAAAATATGTCTTCTGTGTCGCTGATAAAAAAAAAAGCATACAAATATTCACATCTCTTGGCTCACATATAGTTATAGGTCGAGTTTCTTCATATCGGAATCCGAGAGTAATAGCCAAATAATATAATGCAAATTCCCATATATAGTAAACTTGATCTGAAGTTATATAACTCACAAAGAGAAACTCCCCTGTTTTCACCTCACCAGCGCATTTTTATGCAAGGTAAACATATTCTTCCCTTTAGATGGAAGAAGACAAAATTCACATGAAATTGCCTGACAACAGTTAAAATAAAGTTGTTTATTATTATTATTATTATAATTATTATTATTACTTTGTTGTTGTTGTTGCTGCTGTTAATATTGTTCTTCTTGTTGTCATTATTATTATTATTATTATTATTATTATTATTATTATTATTGTTATTATTGTGGTTGTTGTTGTTGTTGTTGTTGTTGTTGTTGTTGTTGTTGTTGTTGTTGTTGTTGTTGTTGGCACCTATGAAACTCATAATATTTTCCTTAAAATCAATGGGATAAACCATCGATATATTCAAAACCTACTAAAATTAGAAAATAATTGGTATATATGTAGCAAAGACAAACGCAGCTTGTGTGATTTCCCCCTCCAGTTTTTGCACAAATTTGTGAATTCTTGGTCAAATAAGGATACAAATATATGAGATACAATATGCTGTATACAAGTAACTCATCTCTTTTCTGGTGTATAAACATTGAAATTTTAAGTATTTTCAGAAGTGATTATGTTGCATGAAAGAAACAAGACAAATCCATGTCTTGAGGAGATTGCATTAAAAAATTGATGTGCATATTTTTATCGGATTTACACTTCTTGTCATAAACACCACCACCACCCCTTTTGATTTGTTATTGCTTTGCTCCTAAATTAGACTTGCCTTAATTCTCTGCGCAAATGTTTACCTCAAAAATATAAAATTAATACATTTCCCTTGAAGAGACGAGATAAGTGACCTGTCGCTTTTTCATAAAGTACTTTGTAGAGTTTTAATCTTTTGCTTAAATAGGTCTATATCTATCTACATCTACGTCAGTACGTTGATTTGTCAACTTGACAATTACTGAACGAGATTAACTTGTTTGCGCAGGAGAATTAACTGAAGAAGATAATGATAGAAAAAGGAAACTGAACGTATATGTAGCAAAAACTGAGGGCAAGCAAAGAAGGTCAGTACAGTCCTTATATTAAAATAAACTTATTTTCATTTTGTTTACGCTCAGCTAATGAGTAGTATAGGAAATGTAATTTCTGCCTCACTGAACCAGTTCTATCCGTTTGAACCAGTTAACAAGCTCTCATCCTCTTTAACACGGTTTTCAACTAACTTGGGACCATCCATAATATTTTTCATTTTTTTTCTTTTAGTTTTGAAAATTTAAAAAACATAGTCCGCCCTTGGCTCACTTAATCTGTACTACAATCGTAACTCATGGCTCAATGGTCGTCAGATTTCAATGAGCGTAACTTCTGACTTAGTGGTCGTCAGATTATTTATGAGAGTAACTCCTGGTTCAGTGGTCGTCAAATTTGTATGAAAAAAACCCTGGCTCAGTGGTTATCGAGGTTTCATGAGGGTAACTTCTGGCCAGTGGTCGTCAGATTTTTATGAGCGTAACTTCTGAAATAGTGGTCGTCACGTTTTTCATGAGAAAGACATGGCTCAGTGGTTGTCAAAATAGTTGCTATAACAACAGAACCACCGGCCCAGAGCCAATCCACACACCAAAAAAATTATGGGGGAAAAATATCAGCGCCTACCCCCCCCCCCCCATTTTAATAACAGCATAACCAACTGTTTTAATCCATTTACCACATTCACGTTTTATGTTATAAAGATAATAGTAACCCATTTAAATAAAAAATTCAAGCATATCTTTTAGTAAGTTTTCTACTGACTAATTGGGCCGAGTCCGGGTCTGTTCTGTCAGGAACTATAATTTTTGTCTATAAACCTTGATATTCAATTGGTCTTTTAAGATATTAATATCCCTTTAGATACATAATTAATAACACAAACCCACCAACTGCTAGAGCAGGCCATGAAGAAAACAAATTCATTCTTCTTCTTCTTCTTTTCCATTTAAACAAAACAAATGTATTTAACATCTTATACACACACACCAAAAACAACAGGATAAAAGTCAGGGCGTATCACCTCATTTTGTTAATTTTCCTATGCAGCGAATACAAGCATACTAGTAATTACAATAAACATGCATTCACTACGGCTAGATAAACAAAGTCAAGGTTATTTTTACAGGTATTTACTATAAATAGCTCAAAATCATGCAACGGGTGTACTTATTATTACTAGACAATAGTAAAATATTCTGGTATCTTAAGGATTTAAACCATGAACCTATATACGGAGCTAAAAGAAATAATTATGTACTTATAAAATATATGATAGTAATTACAGTCATACATGTATGAACTGGCATATATTCACTGCGTTGAGTCAATAGGATTATATAGGCCTAGACACATTAGGATAGTACTGGACGTCAAGACTGCTTCGCCGGATGATTAACTGGACAGAAACATTAATTTGCATAGTTTGCATAAGTGGGATGTGTGAACTGGCATATATTCATTGCATTGAGTGAATATGATATTATAGTCCTAAACACTTTATGATAGTACGGGACATCAGGACTGCTTCGCCGGACGATTTTCTTAACAGAAACATCGATTGACCTAGCTTGTATGAAGTTGTACGTTATGTTAAATCGGGCTTCGTTGTTTATATTGCTTTTATTAGGGAGTCTTCTCAGTTTCTCCTTATGGTCTACAAGTAGAACTGGTTGTTCGGAGCACACATTCGATATCAGAGGGTATTCGAATATCCATCAGGGCATATTTTCATATTAATTGGGCGCAGCTGTTTACTCTCACTGACCTGTGGTGCCAAGGATATAAATTGAAATTTGTTCGATTACAAGTGATGCGAACTTCATGTGCACATGTTCCTTAAGAGTAGTTCGCACATTACTACACCCGAATAACCTCCAGATTGTCTAGCCTTAGAAATAGATTATCCAATGGGAGTTGTAGTCGACCGTGTAGACTGAACTATTCGATGCGACATCCCAGCCAACTTGACGTAAGAAAGCAGAACGGATCCTGTCATCGAGGACAGCCAAGTGCACTGTAATTATTAAGATTGTTGTCCTAGATGGCTGACAGGTGAAGGTGAGCAGATGAGATTTTGCAAAGAAAAAAAAAAAAACAAAGAAAAAGAGAAACCTAATAAAAGAAAACTGGCGAAAAGACCTATTGTGCCATTTAACTTAGTTCTTAATCCTAAACTTTCTAGCCTATATGACGATTTCTGTTCACATCCCAGCTGTTAGCTTGCTGAGATAAATAACCATTTTAATTAATAACATCTACAACGGAGCAGTTATATCAAATCAGTTACTTACTATATTTGTATACAATTTAATTTTGTAAGGCTCATCAATACATGCAGCATAAATTTACTTACTATACATCATATAAATAAACTAAGGTCAAAGTTTACTTTAGGCAGATATCTTGTAAAAAAGCTCAAGGTCAAGTCGGCAGGTGTAAAATTGTCACCTGGACAGCTCGATCAGTAAAGTCACCTACATTCTAAAACTCATATCAATTAAAAATAGCAAATATCTACTTATTATATGTACGTACTATCATCAAAAAGTTTGAGAATTACATTTTCTAAACCCTAAAAATATCTCCAATAAAACCAGATATATGCATGTTTTGAAGGCTATAAAACTTTTATAATTAAATGACATATATTAAACAAAGAACAGTATTTAATGGATATATACTACGATCCTAAAAGCCCGGTTGCTTTTAAAAATATTAAACAATTGTAGAGGCTAATTAAACCTGGTACCTAAGCAAGGGCAAAATCCAATAGCAATCCTTAAGTCCTATAAAATATTCGGAACTTAAAGATTGCATGCTAAAACAGTCTACTTAAACACTGCACAAGAAAGCCTCACAAATATTTTCACATAGAAGGGTTTATGTTAGTCACGCAGATTCTCAGTGGTTTACAAAACATATACAATTTTTACCAGTTGTGATAAATATATTATGACGGTCATATACGTCTTTTCCAAATACGTCTGGCTAAAAAAAAAATAGAAAAGGGCAATGACATACATCATGCCTTTAGGGAAATATTTAAAGAGAGATAACCAGAAAAATTACAGTTTGATGAAGGAAGGGAATTTTATAACGTAAAGGTCAATGAATTATTGGAGAAAGAAAGTATTGACTACTTTCCACTCACTCACACGAAAAAACGCTGTAGTAGAAAGATTTAATTGAATTCTTAAGACTAGAATGTGGAAGTATCTTACTGAAAAGGAAATCAGAAAATGCGTAGATATATTACAAACCTTAGTATGGATACAATAACTCATATCATCAATCTATAGACATGTTGCCAATTGAAACAACCAAGAAGAAAATAGATCTAAAGTATGGATAAACTTACTCAACTGTCATATAACAGATGCTTATGGAATACCCAAATATAAAATAGGTGAAAAATTCAGGATCTCAAATTATAAATCTATATTTACTAAAGGCTATTTTCCCAATTTCACGGAAGAGATTTTTACAATCAGAGATGTACATTTACGAGACCCTGTTGTATATATAAATTAGAAGACCTAAAGGTAAAGAATATTGAGAGAATATTTTACGAGGAGTTATCTCTATATGACAAGTAAGACGATGTCTTTAAGAGTAAGAACTATAAGAACATTTTAAAAACTAATTCAATGAATGGCAACAAAGATGTATTGGTAAAATAAAAAGTGTATGACGAATTTTAAATACTTGAGAACTTGAAGAAAACGTTGTCTCACTGAAAAGTCATATCAAAGTCGTCTTGACATCCAGTACGCCCCGATGTATATTTCTACATATCATCGTAGTATTCATATCTATATATTATATAAATGGAACCAATTGCTTGTTATTTGTGTTATCAAACTTAGAATATTGATGAAATGAAATTTCGAAAAACGAAGCAAACACGATGTAATGATTGTTCAAATCTAATGAAATCTTAATGGTATTAGTGTGCAGAAAATGATAAAATCAGATAATACAACAACAAAAAATTACTTGTGAGCACGGAATAAATGTAACAAGAGGATCAATGTTCAATCATAAAAAGTAGATTTCATACTTATTTTATAATTGGAAAAACCCTAGAAAAAGACTAAAAAATGTTCATAGAAATTTTGATTTAAATAAAATAGTACTCTGTCGATTACACAGAATTTCCTTGATGCAAAAATACCAAATTCTAAAAGAAAGAAAGTTCAGCCTCCTCTGATTTGTTCTCCAACACAAAGAGAAATAAAAGGAATTGTGAATGAAACTAAAAAAGAATTGCAAGAAAGTGCCAGGACTCGTTTTAAAAAATAAAAATAAAAAAAATATTGCATGGATTTGAATCTGAAAAAAAACAACAGAATTTGTATTTATTTTGTAAAGAAGTTAAACCGTACTGATGGAAAATAATAGGCACTTTAGAGATTTAGGTTCAGTAAACGTTCAGCTAGATTTATCTATTACTCATAAGAAAGGACAAAGATGGAGATGGACTAAGCCATCATCATTATGTAGCTTGGTATCATAGAACACCAGCTGAAACATAATGAAAAAAAATGAAATAGAAATTAAAGTTGAAGAACTATTTGGTAAACTAGATTTAAAAAAATGTAACCATGAAATAAGTATGGGTACACACTGTTATTTTTAATAAGATAAACTATTTAACTTTAGGCCAATAGCAGTCATACATAGATTTACCAAAGTGGATAAAAAATAAAAAAGCCTGACTTAATGTACATAATGGTGACCATAGCTCTTTTGTGTATGAATCAGAATGAATTATAAAGCCATCTAGAGATAACTCGTATAGCCCACACAAATATAGCTTTGATAAATATAAACATTGATTTAATAAATGTCCCAAAATATACAAAATATAAAAACAATTGAAAAGTGATATTTATATATCCATCAGTGTATGTGAACCAGCAGAAAAAACATTGTAAGACCAGTTAGAATAGCAGAAAGAGAAATAGACAAACAGGAAGATCTTTGAATAATATTTGAAAGAAACAATGGTAATTGTATATATTATCATTGTTGTGGAATACTAGTATAGGATTTATCATAATTAGTATCTTCTCAAGAGAAAATTTAAAAAAAAAAAAAACTTTTGTAAGATGTGCTTGAATTTTTTATTCTAAATTAAAATTACAAGAACACAAAAGATTATCCAACCAAACATCTGGCACAATAAACATAATGACAAAAGAAGGTTCTATCTTCAAATGTTAAAAGTTCCAAAATCAACGAAAGGTTCCTTTGGTTCTTTGTTGTAATTTTTAAAATATTATTGAGTCAATAACTAATATTACTGAGGTAGTTGATTGTACTGCCGTTAAAATAAAAGCAGCAAAATGCATATCAGCAGGATTTTGCCTTTATCTTAACTTAACTCTCAAGGAGTATAAATTCATTGTTTACAGAAGAGAAGAATGTCTGGTTAAATTTGTAAATATTTCGGATCAATTGCAAAAACTGCTTGTCTGGAACTAAGACCATATAATACTGCTGAAAAGATATTCAGGCATAAAGACAAAAACATTATTATTCCACCAACATGTCATATCTGTGAAAAGGATAAAGAACCAGACCTAAACAGCTACAAAATAAGAAATCGTAATCACATAACTGGAAAATATAAATATACAGCGCATTTCCAGTGTTATTAGAACTATATATATCCCAAATATATGCCCCTATTTATTCATAATTTCGCTGGATACGATTCTCATCTCCTTATCAAAACTTTAGTAAAAAACGATCAAAATCATTAAGAATCAATAATGCAAAATAATGTCGACATCCCCCAATAAGTGTCTATAAAAAAAGAACAATCACATTTCTAGATAGTTATCTGTTTATAAGTCAATCACTAGAGCAACTTGCTATAAATCTAAACGATGGTAAATTTACAGAAACGATTAAAAAAATAGCTTATCAGAAGGACACGTCGAAGCTCACTCACGTGGCAAAGACAGAATCATGGTATTCAGATTTTAAAAAAGAGATATTTATCCATACGAATATATGGATTCATTTGAAAGATTCAAGGAAACGGAACTACCAATAAAACTAACCGGATCATGAATTAGCGCAGAGGATTAAGAATATGTAAAAGACCCCACACGAAACATTTCAAATTAAATTCTCTTGGTTGTCTTCATAACTACTTTGCAAAGAAAGATACTTGAATGCCATGTTATATCTTTGAAGAATTTAGGTGTGTTTATGAATAGTTATAAACTAGACCCAGTATATTATTTTAGTACACCCAGAACTAGCTCACGCTGCTATTTCGACAGTTAGAATTGCTAACTGATTATGAAACGCTTTTAACCATTGAATCTGGAATCAGAGGAGGAATAATCATGATACCTAATAGTTATGCTAAAGCAAATCGTGAGTATTTATAACGAAGCTAGCGATAACGAAACAACTGAGAGAAGAGAACAAGTTCTGAATACTGGAGAATACGATATATCAAGATCAAGGCCATATAGTATGTACATAGATTTCAACAATTTTTATGGCTGGAACATAAGCCAACCCATGTCAGCTAGTATCTGTAAACGGTAAGAGAAGAATAAAATAAATAAAAGAAAATTTGATGTCTTTCAGTGACAAAATGCATTTGGAACAATTCTAAAAAAATAGATTTAGAAGTACCAACAGATTTGCACGACTATATTAAAGATTATCCTTTGGCACCAAATGATTTATCTCCATTACAAAAGAAATGGATTGAATATAAAAAGGGTGCAAAACCTTCAGTACCTAAATTGTTATGTACGTTAAAAACAAAGAAAAAATATGAATACACTATTGTAATTTGAAGTTATATCTAAGGTAAGGAATACAACTAAAAGATTCATAGATCAGTTATATTCGAACAAGAACAGTGGTTACATCTTTAAGACAAAACTATATTGATTATGGAAAAGAATGTTTCAGGTTAATGAATAATGCTGTCTTTGAAAAACAAATGGAACATTTTAAAAAAGAGAAGTAATGTAAAAGTATGTACTGATGAAGAGACATATTTCAAACTTTAGAAAGGATTTTTCATTTGCAGTAAGAACAACCATAGATGAAAATATGGTATTAATTAAGTTTAAAGAACAATAAAACAAAATTATGAAAACCAATTTATGGTGGCTTTACAGAGCTAGAAGTAAGATGTATAACTTTTATTACTACAACAAGCTAAATAAGTAATATGGTGACCAAGTGAAGCTTTTAATAACTGATACAGATTCTTTATATATATATATATATATATATATATATATATATATATATATATATATATATATATATATATATATATATATATATATATATATATATTTATGCGCGTGTGTGTTTCTGTGTGTGTGTGTTGAAACAGACAACTTCTACAATGATATGAAACAAAATATACAGTTTTACGACACAAGCGATTACAAAAATGATAACATATATGGAATTATATTAGCCAAGAAGAAAGTTGTCGGATTATTCAAAGGTGAGATGAACGGCGTACAATTACAAGAATTTTGTAACCCTAAAAGTAAGCTTTATGCTTTAAAAACTGGCATAGTAGAACAAAAGTACGCAAAGATATGAAGAATCGTTTTCAAACAAAAAAGAATCTAAAATGAGATATGTATAAAGATTGTTTGTTTAACCCATCCATAAATCATCAAGACATTAATCCAATTAGATCCTACCATCACAAGATATACAATGTCGCGATACACAAGGTTACTCTTTCACCATATAATGATAAACATTATTTAGTTTTTGATAACATGAATACTTTACTTTCTGGCTATTCTTCTACACCCTTGTAATCAAATGGATATTTTTCGGTCTCATTCAAAGATCATTTATTTCATTTTCTTTTAACTTTTCAAATATTGCATCTGTAATAACTGCTGCTACTACGTACTTTTTATTAAATATGCCTTCCGTAGACATTTTATCTTTTGAGTAAACAAAAAACTACTATAAATCTAACATTTTCACGAAGATCCATAAAGATATTCCATAATACCTATCACTCAAAGCTTGCTTTGTTAAGTTACTTGCATTCCTTTTTACATCATCTAAATTCGCACAATCGTCTATAAGAAACAAAACATTAATTTCCTGGTAAACACTAATAAGTAACTCTAGCTACTTATCTCATTTATCACCAGGATCTATTAGAATTACATTGTTGTCTATATGAAACCATTTTCTGTTGTAAGTATTATTGTACATAGGGGATGAACAGATAATTACAATAAAATAAAATAATAAAAAGCAACAAATGTATATCCTGTTACAATCAAATATAGTGCAAACTTTGTCTTTCCACAATTTGAAACAAAATATATAATCATATCATGAGCTTCTTTTAGATATATTTATCAACATGTAAACAGGACGTTATGTTATCAGGATTCGTTGCTTCTAGAATATAATGCATTTTAATTGGTTGTTCTGAATATTTAACTGTGCATCAGAAACAAATAAATAAACATTTTGCGTACAATTACGTTTCCTATTATGTTTATCTGCATGTGTATTCCTTGTTGAACATTTGCTCGTTTATGATCTGTTCCTATGAATCTACTCTCAAGTCATAAACAATGGTGATCAATATAAATATTGTTTACACTAATGTTACTCTTATGAGTATCTTTGTATTGTTCGTAGCAGAACAATTTAGTTACTTCTGTAAATTGCTGATCTAACTGATACCCCTGTGAATAAAACATGTTAGGTTATCCTTCCACAGTAATCATTACTTTTTCTATCGCTGAATTGAAATACATCTCAGGATTAGTTTCTCTCTTCTTTTTGCAGAGTATCAAGGCTCCGTTTAAACTCAGTTTTTGGTGAATCTAGTATTTTAATATTTTAGGAAATTTAATATTTCTATTTTAAATCTTGAAAGCTTGTTTGAGTCTTTTTTTTTTTTTTTTTTTTTTTTTTTTTTTGTTACATTACCTCTAGTCGTAACATTGGTGAATCTAGTATTACATGTGTTAATGTCTTATTAGCAACTATATCAATAATTCTCCTTTTTTTTCTTGGGATATAATCATAAAAGAAAGAAATTCCATGTCTGTACTTTTCGATTAATATTCTCCAGTACATAGTCCTGCTTTGCACCTTCTATCACTTCACATGCTATTTCCAACATATTCATAAATCTCATATCCTGAGAAAGAGTAACGGATTCAACGGACAAAAATATCTCTTAGTATCTGAAAATCGAGACGAATAATAAAGGTCACTGAGTATACAATAAACTGAATATCTACTGTACCAGTGCTTTGTGTACTAGCTGCTCCTGATATTAACTTTCTCAATTTTTCATTCATTATACCTTGTTTTATTGTATTTGATCTTACAGACACTGGTAACTACACATCTTTAAGAGTAATTAAAATTTTGTAATCATTCAGTTTATAAATATCATCACTACTGTAAGAAAAGCTTATGTCCTTAAACAGCATTCTTCCAAGATAGCTTACAACTGAATTATTTGCATCTCCTCTAATATTTACATTTTAAAAGAAGAAGAAAGAATAAATATATGGAGTATCCTTTAAACATTGTGCCCTAGCCGAGGTGTTAGAACTTGTAAGTGTTCACGTTTGATACTACTTGGAGTGTGTGTAATACAACGATTACGATTCTTAACACCCTGTAGTGTTTTTTGTTTGTTTGTATTTTTTTTTTCTTGTTCGTGAGGTGTTATTTTATATTATATATTATCCATATGTGGCTATCCTATTTATTTAATGATCTGTTCAAAGTACTCTGATGTGGAAGATAATTATTTACAGTATTCCTGGTATAATCAGGCACGTAAAGAGAAATTCAATCAAATTTTGTCAGGCAATAGTCCATATGCTATTCATTGTGTGTCGAAATTGACTCTATGATGTTAGCAACGTTTGAATATGTTATTGTATGATGGAACGGTGGCCTGAACTTCCTGAATATAGAATCTTTTACTAGTTATTTAATTAAATTCAGTTATATTTATTCAAGGACGTCTATAATCAAAGAGAAATTCTCTCACGTTTTGCTCAATTTACAAAGTTATTTATAGCTGATATAAACACTGGCACCCATTACAACATACTCGTAAGTTGTCAGAAGGTTGGTAAAAATCACTAAGTTTAGGCTGGCTAGCTTTTTTAAAAGTGATACTATCATCTGCGTTAGTAGAATAATATGGAGAAAAAGTAAGATCCAAATTATATAAGTACTGAGTAACCACATTTTGCTGTCTTAATTTTTCATTTTTGCAACTATATGTGCTTGTTATGTTTTCATTTAACTTATTATTTTTTTCTGCAATTCCCCAAGTATTTTATTGAGTCTTTTTCTTTCTGCACCAGCTTCATTAGGATCAAATAACTCAAAGAGAAAATTACTTCCTATAAATGTTAAAACATTTGAAATTGCTCTCCCAAATATAACTGCTGCTCCTGTCATTTACTAATAGTGCATTTTATTGAACAGAACAGAAACTATATTCGGACTGAAACTAAACCGTTTCCAGTCCATCATCATGTAGAAAAATATTGAAAAAAATTTATAAATATGCGTCAAAATAACCTCTAAAAACCACTGAGTTTACTATAACGTAAGCGTTCAATCTCCTGAATTTTATTTGAATGAAACGTCTGCCTCTTCTTACGTACAAGTTTCCTATAATTGCTCTTATTAATACATATTTCTAATCTAATCTCTTCTTTTTTTTTAACAAAACTTGAATTTATACTATTATATATATAAGAATCCTCAGTAATAAAAGTCATTTTCAAAAAAAAGAGGGTCTGCAAAAACAATTTCAATCTCAAACGATTGCTTCTAAATTTCAAAACAGCACAACTGTTAGGAATCAAACATCGGATAAAACTGATCAGAAATCCTTATCTCTTCCTACGTGCACTTATTGTAAAAATAAAGGGCACGTCATTTCTGATTGCTTCAGGTTGAAAAATAAGCAACAGAATAAAGACAGCGTTATTCCAAATGCTCTTATTTCAAAGAGGTCAAGGTCAAGGTCTTGTTTTGAAAGCAATACATTTGTTGGTTCAAACAAAACCCAGTCTGATTCTATTTTGGAGACTTATGAACCATTCATGTCAGAAGGTTCTATATCACTTATTGGTGATTCTGCCAAACCTATCCCTATTAAAATATTAAGGGACACAGAAGCTTCTCAGAGTCTTTTGTTATCAAGTACTTTGCCTTTGTCTGAGAAATATTCTTCTAGTGAAAGTGTACTGATTCAGGGTGTAGAGTGTGGCTTGTAAATGTTGATCTTCATTGTGTTAATTTGGCATCAGACTTAGTTTCTGGACCTGTGACTGTTGAGGCAGTGACTTCTTTACCTATAGAAGGTATCCATTTGTTACTAGGCAATGACCTAGCTGGAAATAAGGTCGTGGTCAATCCACTTGCAACTGACAAGCCTTTTTGGGACCAAAAAGTTGATCCTTTTGAGATTCAAATCCCTGATTTGTATCCTGTTTGTGCAGTTACCAGAACAATGGCAAAAAGAGCTCTTTAGAATGCTGTTGATCAGGAAAGGATTCCATTAGCTGACACATTTATTGGTCAGTCATTTGATGAGGTCCCTTTCTCTCCTGATATTAGGCAATCAGAAGGTATTAATCCCAGTGATCCTCTTTTTACAACTCATTCTCTTTATTCTAATCAAGGTGACAAAAGACAATCACTCGTTGTCTTATAGGAACAAGATCCTCAAGTCTCCTGTTTGTTTCAGAGGGCTATTAGTGAAACTGAAGCCACACAAGTTCCAGTGTGTTACTTTGTGAAAAATGGGGTCCTTAGGAGAAAATGGAGACCACCTGAGGTACCCGCTGATGACGAGTGGTCAGTGAGCTATCAAATTGTCGTTCCTAAGTCATATCGACAGGACATTCTTGGTCTAACCCATGAAACTCCCTTGGCTGGTCATTTAAGAGTCATTAAGACTTACCACAAGATCTTGAAACATGTTTGTTGGCAGAAATTTAAAAGTGATGTTTCTAAATACTGTAGATCTTGTCACACTTGTCAAATGGTAGGAAAACCCAATCAGAAGATACCTAAGTCTCATCTGCAACCTATTCCTGCATTTGACGGACCATTTAGTAGAATAATGGTAGAGTGTGTCGGTCCCTTACCTAAGAACAAGTCAAGAAACCAATACTTGTTGACCATCATGTGTGCGTCGACAAGATTTTCAGAGGCAATTCCTTTGAGAAATATAAAAACTAAAACCATTGTGAAAGCTTAGGTGAAGTTTTTTTTACACTTGTTGGCCTTCCCAAATCTGTTCACTGTCTGATGAAGGGTCAAATTTTATGTCTAGAATTTCCCAACAGGGTATGCATGAATTAGGCATCCAACTATTTAAAAGGAGCTTTGGAAAGATTTCATCAAACTTTGAAGAATATGATTCGGTCATATTGCTTTGATACACGAAAGGATTGGGATGAGAGTGTTCATCTGTTGTTGTTTGCTGTTTGACAGAAATAGCCCAGTTAATTATTCAATTAATTTAGTTGCACCTGTCCCACACAGTGAGGATGTCAACGATGGAATACAATCTGACTGCAGTGATTCTGGTTTAACCAATCTTCGGATTTCAAAATTATTATTTTAGGGAATCAGTTCAGGAATCACCGACTTTTAGTTCTTTTCATCTGGTGTTTGGACATACTGTCGGTGGACCATTGAAGTTATTGAAAGATAAACTTATTTCAAATGAAGATTCAAAGATTAATCTTGATTAATTCTCTGATTTTAAGTATAGGTTGTCAAAGTCTTGTGAAGTTGCAAGAACTAATCTTCACTTTAATCAGTTAAAAATGAAAATAAGGTATGACAGAAATACTCAGGAAAGGAGTTTTAAGCCTGGTGAAAGAGTTCTGGCTCTCTTTCCCATACCTCATAATCCTCTTCGGGCTCAATGTTATGGTCCTTATACCGTTGAAAAGAGAGCGAATGATTCAAATTATATCATATGTTCAAGGAATATTTTGACAGAGATAGCCCAGTTAATTATTCAATTAATTTAGTTGCACCTGTCCCACACAGTGAGGATGTCAACGATGGAATACAATCTGACTGCAGTGATTCTGGTTTAACCAATCTTCAGAATTCAAAATTATTGAACAATCTTAACCAGAAACTTTCACAGCTACAACAACAGGAAAGAAATTAGTTAAAACAGCTATTACATGAGTATGAGCACTTATTTCCTGATGTTCCTACACGAAATAAAATCTATGATGACCTTGACATTGTAGATTCTAAACCTGTGAAACAGCATCCTTAAGGGATGAATCCTCTCAAACGGGAATATTTGAGGAAAGAAATTTAGTATTTACCGCAGAATAATTTTATAGAACCAAGTAAAAGTAACTGGAGTTCAGCATGTATTCTTGTGCCTAAGCCAGATAAAACATTCCGCATATGTACTGACGATAGAAAAGTCAACACTGTCAGCAAAACGGATTCATTTCCAATACCAAGAATGGATGATTGCATTGATACAATTGGAAATGCGAAATATATCACCAAGTTTGACCTTTTAAAAGGATTCTGGCAAATTCCATTCACGGAAGGACAAAAGAAATTTCAGCATTTGAAACTCCAGATGGGCTTTATCGATATAAAGTCATGCCTTCCGGTATGAAAAATTTCTCCGTCAACATTCCAGCATTTTATGAACATGATAGCATCCGGTCTAGATAATTGTGACGGACACATGGATGACGTCATTATCTACAACGACACATGGGAAGACCACTTGAAAACCATTGATCGAATCATTGATGCAAATGAATTTGAGCAAAAGTGAGTTATAGTGTGGGACAAGGTCAAGTTAAACCTATAGAAGCTAAACTCAAAGTTATTTCTGAATTCCCTGTGCCTGTTTGTAAAAAGCAACTGATGCGATTTTTAGGTATGGCTGGATGTTATCGGAAATTTTGTTCTAATTTTTCCATAATTGCCGAACCTTTGACAAATTTGTTGAGTAAGAAATCCATTGGACTGATCAGTGTTAGGAACCTTTTGATAAATTAAAGGCCATGTTTATGCACCAGTTCTTTGAGCACCAAATTTCATCCAGTTATTTAAAATGACTGTTGATGTAAGTGATGTAGGGGTTGGTGGAGTATTGATTCAAGAAGACAAAAATGGTGTGGATCATCCAGCGTGCTATTTTTCTAAAACAACTAAACAATAACCAGAAAAATTATACCACAATGGAGAAGGAATGTTTGGCTTTGATATTGGCTTTACAACATTTTGAAGTGTATGTTACCTCGGCTCTTTCTCCGGTTATTGTGCAGTTATCACAATCTCCTTACTTTCATCAACAAAATGAAAGACAGAAATCCGAGATTGTTGAGATGGAATTTACAACATTAATATTCGACACATCAGGGGAAATCTGCTAAATTTGCAATACGATTGCTATTGAAGTTTAAGTCATTTTTAGTGATTCACCTAGTGGTTAATCTTTTTTCATTTTTCTTTAAAGCTGAAATCATTAGGACCTCTTAGAGATATTTCTGTCATTCTTTATTTATAAGAATAAATGATGAATCTTGCAAATTAATTTGCTTGAGATAATCCAAAGATATATATATATATATATATATATATATATATATATATATATATATTATATATATATATATATATATATATGGCATACCATTCAATTTTATTACTTTCGATTCTTCGTCTTTAATTTTGATATTTAATCTGTCTATAGTACCTTTTTGTAATGGTGTATATGGAATATTAACATACTATGATATGAAATCACAGTGAGATACATTTTCAATAGGTATGGATGCTAACAGAGTAGAGTAGGACCCGTTACAACAATTCTTTGTACTGCGTATTTGAGCAAGGAAAATTCATAATTTTTTAGGCTTTAAAAATCCACAGACTGTATCTGATTTAGTAGACGTATTTAGAGATATCGCACTATTGAATCCAAGTAATTTAGAGTTGTAGTTTATTATGTACACTATGTAATTATTACTCGGAATTATTAAAACTTTAAAGTAATGTTTCTGACATTCAGTGGCCATGCATTCTTCTTTGTCGACATTAGAAGTAATTCCCTTTTTTACTTTTTTAAGTACATTACAAGATTATAGAAAACATTAGATAATGATATGGTTTTGGCTTTATTTGTATCGGTTATATAGTAGGATATATTGTTGTTGTTTTTATGTGAGTGTTTTTTTTTTTTTTGTTTTTTTTACAAAATCTATTTTGTGTGAAACTTTACCCTCTTTGAAAATTATATTTCTTTGTCAGATTGACCTTCTACAGTAATATAACTAGACTTTGTCGTTAGGTAAGGAGAAACTTTGCTGTTACGTTCTTCCAGGCATTTGTTGTATTCACTATTATAGTAAATTCATCGTGACTTATTTCATTATTACTTATTACGTTACTAAACGTTTAAAGGTATTGCACACAAAAAAAACAGTAAAGTTGCGCCAAACCCTGTAGAAGCTGGAGGTATAATAAGTCATAGTGCACAGACTCCTAAACTAGCTTGTGCAAAATTAATTCTACTGGAAACATTTGCCATACAAAGTTTTACAAAGTTTAAAAACGTATATGCTGTTTTATATTTTAAATTTAAGTTTTGTAATCAGTTATTCAAGTTACCTTCGAGTTACCTTCAAGTTATTTTCAAGTTATTTTCAAGTCACCTTCAAGTCATTTTAAGTTACTTTCAAGTTATTTTTAAAGTCACGAATATGTTAAATAGTATTTATAGTTACTCACTTTCTAATGTAACTAGGTCCTAATTTTCTAGAACTCGATAATTCTCTTCGCTCACGCCTTCTCGCTTTCCTTTTTAACATTAATATGCTTAAAAGTTATCAAGTTAGCACTTAATGCTGAAACTGGCAATCCAAACCTAAAAGACAAAAACCAACGAAAGAATCTAACTCCGTTTGTCGTTAAGTCGTCTCAAGTAGTAATCAAGCTGATTGTTCTTCTACTATTGTTTGAGTGTTATAATACTCATAACTTTGTTGTATATGCCATCCTCTATCCCACCATAAATCTAGATGATATTTTTGGGTCTTTATTTTTGTTTTGTTTGTATCAGCAGCAGTCTCTTAAGTCTCTTTTTGGTAATAGGTTATTAGACCATCAATATCTTTTAAATTCTTCTATTTTAATAATGATGTAGATTTTAAAGTTAGTTTAAATTTAGTTAGATCTATACGGTTGTTTGTTGGATTAAATGTTTTATCATATGGCAATGGTATTGAGCATTTAGACAGCAGTTTTCTTATCTGAAAGTATATATATAAAACATATATGTTAATTTTACTAACTCTGGTATACTGTTATCTGATAAATGCCCAAAAGATATTCCACATCCCGATGTTGTCATCCATAATGCCCAGTTTTTTTTTATTTTGCCACAATTTCACATTACATTGTTCCCTAAATATGTTTATTGAATTATCACTATCAAATTGTAAATTGTAATTATCAAAAATGTTTCGTGGCTTGTATTCGAAATAATCATCTTCTGTGCAATATATATTTATCTTTAATTCCTTACATTTATTTGGCATAAATTCTGAAACAGAATAAATGTGTTAAACTGGGTTGCAGGACAAGGGTAAGGTGTTCAATTTGTCAGTTTTCTTAATCTGAATTCCATGAATTATTTATATAAATTATTTCATTGTTGTTCATAGTAAAGTTATTCTAATTGGGGGATAGGCGCAGACTTTCTATCCTATATTTTTTATGTGTGGGGTGGTCATGGGCCAGTTGTTCATAGTAACTATTTTGACGACAACTGTGCCAGGTTTATCTCATACACAATTTGAATACCACAGAACCAGGTTTCTCTCATAAAAATTTGACGACCACTGAGCCAGAAGCTACGCTCATACAAATTTGAGGAATACTGAGCCAGGAGTTATGCCAGTAGTACAGATTAAGTGAGCCAGAGGTGGCCTATGGTGTTTTCAAAAATACAAAAGTGGCGGATGGTGATATATTAGTTGAAAACCGGTTTAAAATGAATGAGAAAAGGTTAAGCGGTTTAAACTGGATATGCCTAGTTAGATGAGCTAGAGGTTACGTTTCCTATACTGCTCCAATGGTTTAATTCGTTGCGAAAATGTAACAAGCCCAAACCTGATCGAGAGTCATGAATTCAGCGTTTTGTTTTGTTTTTGTCTTTGAACATATGCCCTCTGTATTTAGATGGAAATCTGTTTTACATAAATCGATGACGAACATGGCTGTGCTTGCTTTTACATGGACAAGACCATGTTAACTAGTCGAAATCAAGGTCAATTAAAAGAGTTCGTTTACCTGTATAGAGATCGCCAGGCACGTCTTAGCAGAAAGTGTGTAATGCGCATGCTCAGGTCAGCTGACACAGTGTGTAGCCAGCAGATTCACCTTTCAAAAAAAGCTTTATAGGGTATGAATCAAGCTATTGCTGCTTTTCCTGGAAGAAGGTGATATCGGTTGCTGGTGAAGAATATGGATTTTCTTGACTCAAATATTGAGAATATAAGTCAACATATAGAATTCCAGCCGAAAACTTCAAGAGCCGTTCATGCTATACGCGAATAGGAAAGTTAAAAATCTCAGAGGAAAGATTCTTTTCTGGATATACATAATCCTCAAAACTCTTTATTCGTCATGTTGATACCAGCTGTACTTTTTGAATAATTATAGTATCGGTGGAGTCGGTCTATAATTAATTAAGTTTCAGAAAGACTTAGTCCAGATCCATAGATTTAAAGAGAACAAACCTCCTCAAGGATAATAAACCATATCAAGCAATCACTTTATTCATGTTATACATGAAACATGAAGTTTCTGTAAGATATTCATAATTGAAAGTTTCCGTCGAGTTATCGGATTAGTCGTGAAGTGTTTCAAGAGATAATTGTACCAAGAGAGAATCAAAGAGTGGAATTAATTTTTAAACATCTTCCATAGAGACTTTCTTAAATTTTACTACGACAAAAGACCCAAAATGATTAGCTTGAACACGTCTGTCTCAAACATTACCACCAGAGCACCTCCCGTTCATGAATATGTTCTCGGGTTTGTTCCACCGGAAGTGAGCCCCTATGTTCATCTCATGAACGCATTTCTATTGGTTTTGATCTATATTTTCGGAATAATAGAAAATGGAATTATTCTTGCAATATTTGCAAAGAACAAAAATCTTCGTTCTCCAACAAACACGTTCATCATTGCTATGGCTTTAGGTGACTTCAGCCTATGTTTCTTTGGGATACCGTTATCTTCTACGTCTAGCATGGCAGGACGTTGGATCTGGGGCGACACAGGCTGTATGATTGAAGGTTTTATTGTATACTTTATAGGAATGGCCAATATGTATATTCTAATGGCAGTATCATTGGATCGTTACCTTGTAATATCAAGACCTTTGCTTGGTTCGAAAATAACTGTTAAAGTTGCCATATTGGGCGTAGTTGCTTGCGCAGCCGGTGGTTTCTTTTGGACCGTAGTGCCTTTTCTCGGCTGGTCTCGGTACACCCCGGAAGGAGTTGGAACCACGTGTAGTGTCACGTGGACGGATAAGGATGCTGCCACCAACAGCTACAACATTTGCATATTTATCTTTTGCTACTTGGTTCCCGTTGGCACCATGGTCGTATCGTACTATAAGCTCCTCAAGACGGTAAGTACAAAATTAATTGGAAGTGTATAAAAATGAAAAGCACAATTTAAACAGAACACGAATTATTTAAATCTTTCTTGTATTTTGTTTATTAAAATACATTTTGATGCTTGTGTTCAAAATCCTTCAGAGCTGATTATCCCATACGATCCAATGCACCCTTATTTGCAATTGTACTAAAGTTTATACCAAGGGAAATTTTCATACACGTCACCTCTACATATCAATCTGTTCAGATAGGCAGAATGTATCCGTAACTTTAACAAGGACCTCTTTGCGGTGGGTGAAAACTGTTGCATTGCTTGGACCCTTTCCATAATCCCGGGTAGATATTCTTGTCGATAGAAGTTTCCGTATTATTTGGAATAAAACTTTAAAGAATGTGGGAAATTTTTTAAACACATGTTATGTTATTACGATACTAATTACGTTCCTTATATATTCCCTTTATTATTCTACATTTTTGATGAAATCCAATGCATTAGTTATAAGTTTAGATGCACCGAGACTATTTTAGTTATTTTAGACACTAACATGGACACAACATATAAAAAATCAACATAGGTTATGTTGCATTCTCAATAAATATTTGCATTCGAATGAAATGACGGGAAATTTAAGTGCAAGTAACCTTTCCGGAACCGGCTGAATCACGTCTGTTTGCTTTGTCATTCTACACAAAAGCCAATATGCTGAACTCATTAAACACACCTTCCTCTAAAAAATCGACTATGTTTAAAGGAACCATAATGATAAATACTGTGTTAATCATCTCTTGAAATGAAGAAATAAGATTTATTATTGGTTCATGCATGCGATGACGTCGATTATAAAAATGTTTGCATTCTGGTCCCAGCTAAGCCGCTACATTTAAAACAATATATTAAACAAAAAAAAGTGTTTTTACAACTTTAGAAAAGAGACCCTTTTACATAAGGGATATCCAGTTATTTACAAGAGAGAGAGAGAGAGAGAGAGAGAGAGAGAGAGAGAGAGAGAGAGAGAGAGAGAGAGAGATTTAAAAGGCACAAGACAGTTTTTCATTTCTCTGTCTTTTTTCCACGTTGCTATCGTGTTTGCATCTTTCTAGGGTATTCGTCGGGCTTACAATCCCCGTAGCAAGTATTTAGTATTTTAATGTAGTGTTATAATGAAACTTTCGACCTTCGACATAAAAAATTATGTAATGTCACTACATATATATTGGCATATACACTAAGCGGGGACTCGCGATTCTCTCCCAGTGTAAGGAATATGGCAAGCCAAATTGGAATTTATTTTAAAAACTATATATCTCATAAATTATATAAGATATCTCATCAACTGCATAATATATCCCATACATGTTATACGATATCTTATACAAATTATTAATTATATAAGCTGCCTTGTATATTTTATCAAATATCTTCTATACATAATCAGATATCTTACAAATTATATAAGTTTTCTTGTCAATTGTATACGATATATTATATACCTCATATGATATCTTGTGTGAAATTTTAATTAATATACCATATCACGTTTATCAGATATCTTATATATTTTATAATCTATATTATACAGTTTATGAAATATGTTAAAAAATGTATGAGATATCTGAATTAACTCTGTTTATAAGATATCTTAACTATTTTATAAGATATCTTTTAAAGTGTATAAGATATCTTAAAACCTTTAAAAGATATCGTATAAACAAATATAAAATATCTTATAAGCTTTATGATACATCATATAAAATTTTAAGATATTTTATGAAATGAATAAGATACCTCATAAACTGAATGAGATATATTCTAAACTTTGTAAGATATCGTATAGATTATATAAAATTAAATAGGATTTCTTATTATCCCGATTAAATGAAGATAACTAATATAGTTTATAAAGATATCTTGTAAACTTATTAAGATATCTTTCAAATGTATTGAGATTTCTTATAAACTTTATAAGATATCGTAATGAAAATTGTATCATATATATATATATATATATATATATATATATATATATATATATATATATATATATATATATATATAGTTTATGAGATAATTAGTGTTTAGAATAAATAGTAATTTGGCTTCCCATTTAGGACAGATGTGCTGCGATGAAGTATATGAACAACAACATGAACAACACAATTAGCAATAATACCATATGTCAAGTGCAGACAAAACAATCTCCACAAGGTTCTCCAGCCATTATTGACATGATTGTAGTGCAGGAAAAATAACCCCAAGAATTTGTTTCTGGTTTTCTGCATGATTATTCTACTGAAAATATGCACAGTGAAGAGTCGCTTTTCTACAGTTTCATGTCTAAACCAGAGACTTAGGTTTAAGTCTCTGTCTAAACTAATTTTCCATCCATAACTTTGAACAGAAACACTGCACTTCTAACCTTGTTACTCAAATAGCATACTAGCTAACATGTCAAAATTTATGAATGAAAATTTCAAGAAGTGAGACCAGAAATGCATGTTTCCTTCTGCCCCTATTCAACCGTTTGGATGGTTTTGTACCCGTTTTCATACACATGTTTACATCCGTGTACAAATTTGCGTATGTTTGTATATTTACATATGTATGTAAATTTTGTCATGGAACTGATTTCCTTACGTATGCAAATATTGCATTGGGTATTAATTTGCACCGTGTCCAGATGTAGTGCAAAAGCAAATTTGCACATTGTAAATTTGTACAGTATGCAAAATTCTGCGCTTGAACGCATTGTAAATTATACACACGTGCTTATTCTAATTAATTTATATATATATACAATTAGCCTCGAAATTATATAGTGATTATCTGTAGAACTTTAGCTACGTTCTGTTTGGACAAAATGTCTTTTCTATGTGACTAATCAGTTGTGGTAGGAATGCTCTATACAAGAACGCATTTTTACATGCCTGTCTTATATCCTATGAATTGTCGTGTGAAGGTAATAAAGGTATGGCATAGGATGGACGGATACATGAATTGATGGATAGATCAGTGTGTGTGTATATATGTATGTCGCCATCTATCAATCTGTTTGAAAATTATTTTCAAGAATGTGTGATGATTCTTTGTTAGAGCTGGAAAGAAAACTGATATATATATATATATATATATATATATATATATATATATATATATATATATATATATATATATATATATATATATATATATATATATATGGGTGTCATGGATGTCTCTGCTTCCCCCGTCAATATGATATATAGCTAAGGAAACCTCGTTTTAAAATTCATGGACATACTTCTAAGTTAAGCAGGGATCATATTTTTTAAGGTAGTGTGCAGGCAGTTGTTGATAATTTCCCAGCTCTAGTTAGTGTCTCCCTGGAAGACAAGTCTGCAAAGGCTCTTGCACTGTATACGCCCATTACTTGTTTTAAATTTGTTTATACGGCACACTATATGGCTGACATTCTGAGGCATTTGGCAGTTCTGTGTCAAGCTTATCAGAGATCTGATACTGACTTTACGGAGGTTAACCCCCTTCTCCACTCCACTGTTAAGGTTATTGAAGGTCTGAGGTCAGAGTCTGGTTGTAATATTTCGAGGTTTCTTTCTGAGATTCCAGCAGCACCAAGTTTAGATTCATCAGGTTTGTGTACTTTCGAGTACAAAGGCCATACAATTAGCGATGGTACTAAGCAAAAGTCAGAGGCTGCATCTTCTTGTGCCAAGTTTGTAGATATTGTTATAGACAATCTGAAGGCAAGGTTCATCGAGAAGGGTGATTCAATAGTGTTAAGTGCTCTAACCAAGTTGTTTGATTCATATTTGTATGGTTCACAGGCAAACAGTTACATTCTTTCAGAGGTTTCAGATTACTTGTCTACTTGTTGGTTAGGTAGTCAGTCAGAGGTTAATCTGGAGTTGGCTGGCTTTGTGGCTTATGCTAGGGTTCAGGTTCTCAGGAATGGTAAGGTGTATAGAGGTTAAGGACTTGGTTCAGTTCGCAGTGCGATCCAGGTCAACGTATCCTTGTGTATCTGCGGCTGCTGACAGACTCCTGGTGTCACCAGTGAGCACTAAAGACTGTGAACGTGGGTTCAGTAAGATGAATCTCATCAGAACTAACATCAGGAATAAACTCGGTATCTCAACTCTGGAGAATCTAATGAGAATCGTCAAGTACAAACGTGAAGGAGGCTTCGACCTTGAAACTGCATTCAGCGTGTGGGCAGCCGTAAAATCACGACGCATACTCATGTGACATTCGATTCTATTATTTTTATGAAACAACATTTTAATAATGCATAACATTATAAATAAGCATTCAAAACAGCCATGTAATGATTTATTCTGTAATATTGTGGTATTGTATTGTTTGTTGTCAATAAAGTAATAATACTCCATCTTTTTCAATTTTCATTGCCTACTACATTAATAGACATGGAAAAATATTGACTCCTTGCTTGGCGACATTTTTTAAAAATTGGCGACAAAATATTGAGGTTGCGATTTTGCTGGCGACAACTTTTTTTTAAAAACCAGCACCATCCCTGATAGCTCAGTCAAATTTAGACGATGGAAATGGGTTAAAATCAAAACCTGTCTTAAGTCTTGATCAGTTCTCTACAAAATTCGATTATAGTCAATAAATCACTTCTAAAGTTGTGGAACAAAAACGAAAATTCCCTATTCATTGAAAATTTTATAAGTTGAAAAAGAGCCGTAATTCTGTCCAATTTTTGACGAAATGAACCAACATTTCTTTTATAATAAGCCCGTACCCAATTTTGCTTAAGTCCATGAAAACTTTTAAAAAGCTATTATGTGGAAACGAAGTTTGTGACGTAGGGAATGTTTTGACTGACGCATATGAGGAAGAACTTGTGCCATACTACATGTTCTTTCCCTGGAATATGGCGGGCGCATATAAATCGTCGCTGTCGTTATGAGAAAATATATGAACAGGAACATCGTTCTCAGATGTATTCTAAATTTTCTAACCCTTCTCTTTGTCCGTTTGCAAGCATTTCAAATTCCTTTCACCGCATTTGTGTGATTTTCTTCTTCATTCTGAGACCAAAAAAAAGACTAGCTTTTAGAGCTATTGAAAGAAAAATGTCAGGTTATGATAGGTATCAAAGTTTGTTTACCTGCAAGCATGCATGGATAGATACTGTGTGTGTGTGTCTGTCTGTCTGTCTGTGTGTGAGCGCGAAATTGAATTGTATCATGAAATATTGTTAAAATAAAATTGTAAAAATTGTAATTAGGCTATTAGTCTTGATGACAGGTGATGATTACAATGATGATGATGGTAATGATGGTCGTTTTGGTCACAAACATAATCTTACCTGAATAAATATTCATGTGAACACACTGCAAATTTTATAATACATACGCTAGCAAATGCAAGTATACATACTGTGTGCAAGTTTTATAATACATACGCTTGCAAATGCAAGTATACACACCGTGTGCAAATTTTATAATACATACGCTAGCAAATGCAAGTATACATACTGTGTGCAAATTTTATTATACATACGCTTGCAAATGCAAGTATACACACCGTGTGCAAATTTTATTATACATACGCTTGCAAATGCAAGTGGACACACTGTGTGCAAATTTTATGCACGAGAACAGGCTATTGGTTATGATATGATGGCATCACAGTTTATAAAAGCAAATAGCATATACTTTAGCACACATGGGAATATAAATGCTGGAAAGAAATTTAGCTATTAAGCAGTCCATTACCAAAACGTTGACACAATAATTTATATGAAAAAGAAATCATAGGAGTCTTAAAATTATTAACATAAAGATCTGATGCTTCAAGACTGCAGACATTCTATCCCAGAGCTCATTGCGCATTGCTCCGTTTCAGCGTCACGTTCCAATTCTGACCAGATCAGTAAACGTCTGCCTCCGTGGTGTGTCTAGGAAAGGCAATTTTACTCTAATTACTGATGATCAAGTTAGTCTTCCATGTGTTTATGTGCCATTTAATACCAATCAGTCAACCGATAAATCAATTCTATTTTAGGTCCAAAATGTAGCAAGAAACACAGTCTGGGATATGAATAGCCGGATGGCACGTAAAAATCTCCGGATCGAAAAAAAAATGGCGAAGAGCTTTATGATAATTATCGGTAAGTATGAGAAGTTTTTATTTTGATTTTTTTCTTCTTATGGAAAATACATTTTATGAGAAACCAGAATTACAGTGGTAGATAAAAGCGGCAAGCAATTGTTTCACTAGTAGTAGATGAATAAAAAAAACTCATATATCTCTGTAAAGGTCACTGTGCATAGACAATTCTGTAACAGCCAGCTGGACCTGAGATTCGCTGTGAAGCAAATGACCTCCGTAAGGATGATCCAAGTTTGATCCAAAGCAGTTATATGCATGTGAATGATAGTTGCTATTATATTCTATCCTGCTGTACCACTAATGGCCTGTATATGGAGCTAGACGGGCATTTGTGGATGCAAATCTCGACCGCTCGCTCACATTTTCTATCTCGCTCACAGTGTTCGCTAAGAATGATAAAATATCGTAGTTCAGTATCGTATACACTACAGTTGATATTGATTTTTAGAGAAGAAAAACCGTTGGCACTTTGAAACAAGTTTTAGGCTGCACGCATTATGCCTTTGCCCTCATTTACTTTGTGAAACCGGGTAGAAAATTGGCGCGCCATCTAATGGTCGCTTCATCCCATCTGTTATCGCAACCAGCGAGAACAACAGCAATTGGATGTATTAGCTGATATTTGACTTAACCATTACTGATCCTTGAATTGTTGGGATGAATTACTATCCGTTCGCAGTTAGATGAAGTAGTATATAGTCCGATTATGCTCACCACTGGGGCTCGACTAGTTGTATATTTCTAGCGAGTATATTGGTCTGATTACACCACGGCTCTAAAGGCCTTAGAACAAACAGTTGTGATTCAATTTCTAACAAAATAGCACCCATTTATACACTACTTCTCTCTCTCTCTCTCTCTCTCTCTCTCTCTCTCTCTCTCTCTCTCTCTCTCTCTCTCTCTCTCTCTCTCTCTCAGGGTGATTTGATATGTTAGAACAAAGCCAAAGTACTGACATTATTTTGTCGCATCTCGCGAATCAAACAGTAAGTTAGTTTTGACCGTACAAAAAAGGCTGTAAGTTGAAGCGTATGGTCATAATCCTGTATTGTAAATTACAATAGTTTGCATTGTTCTGAGCATATTAGCAGCCTCGAGCAACCGCTTTTCGTTCACTTAACGTGAATTTTAACACGTTCGTTATAATATGGTGATAATCTATTCAAATAAAACATAAAAGTGTTCAACTATATCTACTTCATTTAATCAGCGTGAAAAATTTTTTGGCATTCATGTACATTAGTTCACACTTACCGTTTTTCCGCACGTGTGTCATTTTGCTTTTTTCCGGAAGTGGCGTCCATGGTTCGTGACGCTAACTAAAAAGTCACGCGGCATATGACCGGAATGTGCCAGTTAGGTCAAGGTATGGATACTATTAGTTCATAGCGTCTCCATGTTTTTGAAATAAAAAAATAAACAATTTAAATATGAAAAAAATTCCCGTTAATTCTATATGCAGTTTGTGCACTTACATTACTGCTTGCTTGTTCTTTACCATATAAATACATGACTCAATAGACTGAGAGACAGACAGACAGACAGGGAGACAGAGTGTCAAGAGAAATATTAAACATAGACACTAGTGAATGGATACACATTTTATTATAATAGATTCAATGTCTTTTGATGTAGAATATATGTTTATTATGAAATAATACTGAAACGAAAAAGTCCGTAGTGAATATACATTTCGAGTGTAAATTTTTCTTATGTTGTATAAGAACTCCACATGATTAAAACCAAATATTTACATTGGCTATCCAGTTGTAGAAATTCCC
Source organism: Margaritifera margaritifera (assembly GCA_029931535.1). Classification (NCBI taxonomy): domain Eukaryota; kingdom Metazoa; phylum Mollusca; class Bivalvia; order Unionida; family Margaritiferidae; genus Margaritifera; species Margaritifera margaritifera. The sequence continues at coordinate 674,103 of JAQPZY010001607.1, forward strand.
AAAGTGGGTTATCCTGTTCAAAATATGTTAACAAAACCAACATGTGATCGGCGGCGCTATCTTTACCATATTATAGAAAATTCAAGGCCAAAATGTCTGACACAAAAAAGGCATTAGTGAAAATATAGATTTTCATTATGATTTTTTAAAATTACATGATATTACCTGTTTAAATCTCATTTTGTCCGATTTTACTGTTTAATTCATTCCGGTCACTCTTTAAGAACGCTGGTGACACAGTTGATGGCGTCATTATCTCGAAACAAGCGCGTTAGATCGCGAGAAACAAGGCGCACGATTGAAGGAGGTACACGACATCGGGTAGTTGGATGATACTCGTACAACGTTTAAAATATTACTGTTTAAGTAGCTCTCAAACGAGACCTACCGCATATACCTCGAGAGATGTTTCCACTTTCGAATACCGTCTCTACGATTTAAGTTACAGATACATACATATCTGATGATACATCGGGGTTCTGTCAAAACATGTATATGTATGTAAGCAAAACTTGGAGTGTCACGGAGAAAAGGTTGCCATACTGCTGCACCTGTAGCCAATGATCAGTTGGCTTTGTTTATTCACAATCAGACATGTACCTAATTATTGCAAAGTAGTGTACATTTCAGAACTATGTTCGTGTTTATAGTTAATATCTTTTATATTTAAGCCATTTTACTCATTTATTACTTAATTCTGTGAACATAACTTGTATAATGTAAAAGGAGTAAATTTAAGTGTTTAAAACTGTACATTCTGCATTTTAGCTAAAGTCCCTAACTGATAAAAACATTGACTCGCCCATGTTTGAAACAGTGGATGATCAGACCTACCTTGACCTTTATACTAGATGATATGGACCAAGCTCTCTTGGAAATGCAGTGGGATAAAATATGTAATATTCTACGATTGTGGCTGTTTATTTAACTCTTCATGACGATTTAAATCTGATAATCATTCAAGAGCTCTTGTATGAAGCAGCAAAAGTATCGAAGGCACCATCAGAAGAATAACAATAACAACAGGAAAAAGTATAATGTTCTTGTCATCATGTTTACAAAATGTCTTCTTTTCTTCAATTCAGCTGTGTTTGTCTTCTCTTGGACCCCGTACTGTATTGTTTGCTTTGTGGGAATTTTTGGCGACATCCATGCGATTCCGCCTGCGCTGCAGACATTACCAGCCATCTGTGCCAAGAGTGCAAGCGTCTGGGACCCTATTGTGTACGTGGCCACCAACAAGCAGCTAAGAATGGGATTCTACAACATCCTACCTTGCGATGAGCTCAAGAAATCGCTTCTAAGGAAGGAAGAAGGACGAGTAGAAACAACGTCGGAAGCCTCAGAGGGCGACGGAAACAAAGGTGGAAATGCCGTCAACCCAGCTAGTTAACAGGAGGACGCAAATACGGACGTATCCTTCACTCTCGCATGGAGGTTTTATCTAGAAATGGATACAGTTGTCTCAAGCCGGTACCTCGTGTTCAAAAAGGCGTGTAAACGAGAGGAAAAGAACCGCATAAAAGAAATACATAAATAGTCTTTGTTATTTTTCTAACAACATTCGCGCAAGAGGCTGTTAAAATTCTTGAGTAAATTCGACCAGTGGCAATAACCTTATCAGATCATTAAACACACACACACACACACACACACACACACACACACACACACACACACACACACACACACACGTGTAATAAATCTATCGCATTTTAAGTTAATATTGTGTATAGTGTTGTGTAAATGACCTTGGTTTTGAAAGCCTAATTAGTTTGCAATAAAAGAAACAAGTGTCATGACGATTTGAATGAGTTACCATTGTTAAGAGAGAGAGAGAGAGAGAGAGAGAGAGAGTAAAAAGACGATGTAAAAGACAATGCGTTTCTTTTTACTTTCTGCAAGACTAGGAAATCGATGCAGATTTTAATACGAAAAGCAACAATAACAAAACTAAATAATGTGATGATATGTGTGGACAGCCTACAGGATATTTATTCTTTATCACTTCTACCTACAAAAACGCACAGATTTGCTAGAAACGTGACATTAAAACAAACAATTTCACGATTTGTATAACAAGATAACTTAATTAGATCACCAATTATCCACACTATTTATTAATCTCTTCATACTAAAGTATATGCCTGTATCAACATACATTATCCCTATATATACTCACAATACAGGGTATATTTTGTCGCTATATATAACCATAAACCCGTATGTTTTGTCGTTATATTCAATATAACACGATATGCATATATATATATATATATATATATATATATATATATATATATATATATATATATATATATATATATATATATAAAGGTATATTTTGTATTTTGCTCTTATGTAAAATAACGGTTGAAAAAGTATAGAAAACAAGTTTACAAAGGGTTACACATTTCTCAAAATGATAAACACACAAGGCAAGTTGAAGTATTCACCTTAACACTTTTACAATAAAAATAAATTTTAAAAGATATTCTCCATTTTTGTCTTCATAACATATGTGTAATTTATATAATAATGCAGTTTAATTGAATACAATATGAAAAGAAAAGAAACAAATTACAAACAGTAAAATGACGGAAGATGAAGTAAAATAGTTGATTAGATTTAGACATAAACGGGCCAAAGAACAGAAGTAAAATGATGCGGACGGTGGGGTTGTATAATGCTGCAGAAGATAAAACGAGAAAATATTTTTCAAAAGAAATATTTTCTGACACATTTTCCCACCTTTTGTTTGATTTGGTTTCTTTGACATAATATAATATCATTTTCATATATATCTTGTTTTAGTCATCAAAAGTTTCTGACTTGAGAAGTTTGGGTGCCTTTTTTTTTTTTTTTTTTTTGTCATCAAACAAAATTGTTCTCTTATTTGTCAATGTAATTTTCTTTGTTTTTAAAAAAGCAAACATAGATAGACAATTTTGAAAATTACATAAATTATTTAATACACTGGGAATATTAACTGGTTTATAATCAATAATCAATAATAATAATAATAATAATAATAATAATAATTTTGTCCCTCACAATTAAGTGTTCAGTATTGCGCGATCCCTTAAAATATATAGTTACGGAAGCCATTTTGGAATTAATGTAGTTTTGATACTTATGATATTCAACATATTCTTAGTATTGGTCGACCTTGCATATAACGCAGTACACTGTTATGGCTCCCCTAAACATAGTTATAGCAAAGAACACTGTGTTACCACTACTACTACTACTAATAATAATAATAATAATAATAAATACACCTCTTTGCTGAGACTCAAATATTCCTAGAAAAAAATCCATATAAAATACTCGTTCCTTTTAAGGAGATTGTGTATATGCAAGCGTGTATGTTATCTCAACAATGCATGCTTATGCCCAGGGTTGACCTAAGGTCAGTAATGTGAAAAATAACATATCTTTTCTCAGCTGAAGCATGAATTAATTGTGCCTGAATCTAAAACCACCGTGTTAGTGTACATATATATTTATACAGTGGATAGACAGATAGATGAAGATATAGATTAATGTTTTCCACCATGTTTCCCACCAAGTGTGATTGAATCTAGAATCAATGTTTTTGTAGCGATCATTTTCTGATTTTCTATGTACCTATGTTGTTAAATAAGCCGTGCAGAATGCATGCCTGACTCTTAAGTTGTTAGCACGTTAAACATAATGTGAGATTTTGCGTGATATCCACTATGTCTTACATAATGTGGGACTGGATCTAAGACTTTTGTTCATGCGTAGGGAGTATCTTATATGAGATTTGTATGTTTCGATCTTCTTGTGAATTAATATCTACTGGTCCAGTCACGTCCTCTGAAGCGTGTCTTAATTCTCTATTCACATTCCCCCCAAAACAATACATACTGTAAACAGAAACATTTTTTTTTACAAGTATACACTTATAATACACATATAGTGATAAGCTTTCTATATATAATAGTGACATTATGACGTAGAGTGTAGTTGTGTATTCAATATTACGCACAACATCAATAGTGACATTATGACGTAGAGTGTACTTGTGTATTCAATATTACGCACAACATCAATAGTGACATTATGACGTAGAGTGTAGTTGTGTATTCAATATTAAGCACAACATCAATAGTGACATTATGACGTAGAGTGTACTTGTGTATTCAATATTACGCACAACATCAATAGTGACATTATGACGTAGAGTGTACTTGTGTATTCAATATTACGCACAACATCAATAGTGACATTATGGCGTAGAGTGTACTTGTGTATTCAATATTACGCACAACATCAATAGTGACATTATGACGTAGAGTGTACTTGTGTATTCAATATTAAGCACAACATCAATAGTGACATTATGACGTAGAGTGTACTTGTGTATTCAATATTACGCACAACATCAATAGTGACATTATGACGTAGAGTGTACTTGTGTATTCAATATTACGCACAACATCAATAGTGACATTATGACGTAGAGTGTACTTGTGTATTCAATATTACGCACAACATCAATAGTGACATTATGACGTAGAGTGTACTTGTGTATTCAATATTACGCACAACATCAATAGTGACATTATGACGTAGAGTGTACTTGTGTATTCAATATTACGCACAACATCAATAGTGACATTTTTACGTAGAGTGTACTTGTGTATTCAATATTAAGCACAACATCAATAGTGACATTATGACGTAGAGTGTAGTTGTGTATTCAATATTACGCACAACATCAATAGTGACATTATGACGTAGAGTGTACTTGTGTATTCAATATTACGCACAACATCAACTCAAGGTTGTTGACAGACCTCTTAGAGTCTGAAAAAAATAGTCTGCATTATTTGAATATTCTACACGTAGACAAGATTTGGATATATCGATGACACTTAAAATGGTTACAGTATTGACATATATTATCTCATATGTTATTGTATTTTGTGATGAGCTTTATGAATAAATAGTATATGCTATTATATTATAATTAATAAATTTTAATAAAGTAGTATGCTTTGCATTGTTCTGAAGGTATTTTAATTATGAAAGTCTTTATTTCTTAAAATGTTTTATCCAGTGTATAGAATCAGTTTGATAACCTTTGTTTGCTTGCTTGCTCATCTGAGGAGATGTTTCTCATTCCGTCATACATATAGAACTACAACAAAATGTTTTTTCAAAACTTGCACTATCAGTTTCCAATATGTAAGGCAAGTTTCTGTTTGTGTAAAACCAGTTTCTCTTTTCCTATCGTTGACAAACAAAATCAGTGAAAGAAAAATGATATGGAATATAACACTCGTCTCAAATTCACAGGAGTTTTGATAAATCTTGTTTGTCAGACAAAAATAGGGATATGATTGAAAGAGTGACAAAACGCGTTGCTATGACTAGTTTTACGAGCCTGTGCACCTTCGATACTTATTGATCCAATTCTCAAGGACCAACAACGCGAATAAAAAACATGCACACAAACATACAATGAACACAAGACAACAGACTGGAGCACTTTACATTAGATTGTGTGGTCTGAGTGCACAGATAAACTTGAGTAGTATACAAATTGGATGTCTGACCAATCAAATGTCATATCTCACTCCCAACACGAGAACCAAAGGTACAATTCTCCGTCGGAAACGGCAGAAAAGGACCTGTATTTAATACATCTTTACTACGATACTGAAAGTCCAGTTGCTTACACATATATCATGATAGATGTCCTTTCAAAATACACATGGGCTTAGAAAGTGAATTCGATGAAGGGGGATGACAGACACAACTCCTGTAGAAAACTCTTCAAAGATAAAAAGCACGGAAAGAAATTCAGTTTTATGAAGAAATCGAATTTTACAATAAAAGAGTCAATGACTTGCTGAAAAAGGAAAACATTGAATACTTTCAACTTACTCAACCAAAAAAGCATATGTAGTTAACATGTTAAATACTAGAATGCGGATCTATTTTATTCACCAGTAAATGGGCTTACTTTTTACCAAAACTAGTTGTGGGATACGATAACACTCATAACAGATCAATAGTCATGACTCCAGTTGAATGGAGCAAGGAAGAAAACAGACCAAAACTGTGAATTAACTAATTCGGTTACAATAAAACAGATACATTTGGAAGACCTGAATCCACAATAGGTGAAACAGAATTTCCAAACACAAAACAATCTTTACAAAGGGCTGCCTTCCTAACTTTACTGAGGACATGTCAAAGTCAGAAAAGTAATTTTAGGTAATCCAATCGTTGCAAACTGAAGACTTACGGGAGAGGATATTTAGAAGGCATAATTTACGAACAAGAGTTATCGCTATACGACAAACAAGATGACATATACAAAGTTGAAAAGATCATGAATACCAAAATAATAAACGGTAAAATGTATATACATGTTTAAATGGAAAGAATATGATGAATCGTTTACAAGTTGGGAACGAGATGAAATCAGTATAGCATTAAAATATATGACAGAAGAAGAACAATTCATAAATAGCAGTATCGAAGAGTATGAAAACTTTGAATTTATAGCATGTGACACATGTGGAAAACACGATGCAATAAAAACGAAGGAATTAGTATATGTTTGATATATAAAATACTAGAGGGAAACATCATCAGTAATAAACAAAATGGTTCGCATGATAACGTAATTAGACGAGTACAGTGTACACAATGTCTTATCGGGGAAATAAATGACATCACATAATAAATTACAAGAGATAGCATTAACATATATAAAAATGACTCCGGCTGCATCTAAAAAAGCTATAAAAAAAACCCCACGTACAACAGAAAAAAAACTACTTGCTGACCTATGAGATTTTTTACAAGATTGGAAGTGATGAAAATCACATAAATGCTGGTGTTGTTATGAGGACATTTAAACTTATCTCCGATTATATTCAAATAAGGTAGAGATATTACAACATCAACTTTGCATTTTTCCTGGATAAAATGTTTACCATATACAATTTTAGCGCATCTATAAAACCTTTAAGCACAAAGAATTACCTACAAATGAACCAAAATCAGTTGATATGAGAGGAGTTTTACACCACATGGATGAAGTAAAATCCAGTACACCTTTAACATTGTGTAGATATACAGATTTTGACGATGTAATTGTCTCATACCTTTTATCTGCCATCCAGTAGTAATTGAAATTATACCACCAAAAACAAATGGTGCAATCAATGGTTAAGATACAAGCAGTTGTAAAATGTTACAAATGCAACAGAGAAAAAATGAGAGAGGAAATAGAAAACCGAAATGCAAAATACCAAAAAGGTAAATATTGTGTAAAAGAAACGAGATTAAAATTGTATTACGACAGTTGAAAAGGAAAGATTAGAGATATAAATGATCATAGAATACATATGAATGTGGAAAAACATCAAACAGAGGCTTAAAGTCTTTGAACAAGAAAAGCTAATTTCATAATAATTTTGTAAACATAAACAATGGACTACATATTCAAATAACTAACAGGTTCAGCACCTTACTCTTGTTGTGTGATTCGGTTCAATACAATAATTTGTAAACTCACTCTCTAAATAGATTAGACAGATCGAAATTTACGACACTAAACTCAATTTTTCATATACAAGCCATTAAACACACTTTAAAATTTGTCCATGATGACTTTGGGAAAATATATAGAACACAGCGTGACATGAGATTTGGCGGAATCAACTAAACTGGACAGTGTGGATGGCAACATCTGCTTGCGATATTCCCTACTGGCAATTAATAAACACAACATGTAGTTGTCAAATCAGTATGCAAATTTCCTGTGTATTTTTAGATGCTAACACTCCTGCCGTAATATAACATATCTTTATATATTGACAATGTAGTCAAATAAAAATAACAATAGCGTGTATACATGAAACAATTTAATTTGATCTGCATCAGTTTTAATATTCCACCACAGTACAATTGGAGACACCTCAATGGAAAAAAACACAAACAAATATTTGATTCATAATGGATCAGAAGAACATAAAACTGATCAGAAAGGTTTTGATGAGCTGATAACTAACTTTATGTTGGCTGCTTACAAGCGTAAATATAACTATTGAACATGTACTGTTAATTATATGCCATATAAAATTGAACCTGCTGTTTTGACTTACTTCTTTCTGCAAGATAGCGACGGATTAACAGATAATGGTATTTCAAGGTTAAATCAAAACATCAAAAAGTATATGTAAACTGCATAGCTTCAAAACAGAACATATATTATGCAGTCTATTTCGACGACATTGGAGACTGTTAAAAAGTTAATGAAGCTATCAGTTTTAGGAGAGCAAGGTTATGACACAGATGAAACGATTATGGAAAAGTTTCAACAATGCAAAACATATGAAAAAGTGAAAATAGATTATGCTGTTGGTAGTGACGACGTATTTTCTTCCCCAGTTACATCGTTACGAAAATGATTAGTATCGTCGGCTATATCAACGATTTGCAGAAATGAAGTGAGTATTCTACCGAATCATCAATACCGAAGTAGAATTGTACGATATCTAACAAGCTAATAATCTGTGACAGACAAGAAAATGAAGACGACAAAAAGAAAGCAAAGTGAATAAACTTATGTAGAGAAGAAGTATTATGATCACAATAGACCTACTGTCAGTATACCCATTCGGCGGAGCTCGGACGCAGTGCGTCAGCCTGCGCAGAGCACTAATAGATATTCGGACTTTCAAACGACATATGGCGATCAAAAAGTGTGAGCAAAGTCCAATTTAGAAACGTGAAAAAGACTATTTGCCATAAAGTAAACAAGCAATCATATATTGGTTATTTTTAAATAGGTCAGCATATTTCATCTCCATTGTTGGCGTCTATTCACTAAAATTTCCAAATCATTGTCAGATGTTGCAAATTACAATGTGACATCATTGATTAGTAAATTTATCCCGATCGATGATTCAGACAGGTTGCAAAATAAACTGAAAGCTGATTGCATGACATTGGACGGAATTAGATACTGCAATGGAATGGTGTCATTCAAATTTGGTTTGTCTCAATCTGCATAGAGTGCTAGTTCGATAACTCTTTAACATATCAAACATTTCAAAAACACAAAGAAAACAAGAATCTGAAAATGCTGAAAGTATTCTGAAGGAAATATATACTGGTTGCTTTGTTTAAGATGCATATGTGCCTTTAACCACAATTGTGACAATAGTTATCATTTCATGAGTACCTATTTAAAATACAATAAAATCTCACAGAGGAAACTAGATTTGAAAACGCTGTTTAAAATTTCATCTATGATGAAGCTAGCCATCTTGAATGATTGAACTTTTTTATATCTGATTTGCTTTTTGATCTTTACAAATTGACAAGGCATTTTATCATTTTTGCAATTTTCTTACTTGCAGTTGTATATCTTGTGCTTGACAAGTGAATACATTTTCTGTCTGCTCAGGATCGGACAGATCAAATGACGAGCATGGAATGGAAGGTGATCCTCACTGGAACTTTCAGGTTTATTTAGGAAGATTAACTACCTTCGATAAATGTCAACTGAGGGAACACCAAAGGTCTTGAAAGTCGTATCTGATTTAATGTTGTATCTTAATGCATACAGAATTATTCATATTGTAAAATTAATTAATCTGAAGATTTCATTATTACGGTATCTTTCTCTTTTCTATACCTTGGCATAATTTTTCTTGTGCTCTTTGTTTTCTTTATTCCATCTTGCAACTTTATACTGTAGCCATTATGGCAAGGTTTACAGTAACTGCTAAGTCTGTAAAACTCAGTTATGTCTTTCTCTTTTCCACATCTTGAACATGTCTGGAAAGCCATCTATTTTATTTACACAATTAAATTTCATATTATTTTTCACTATTTGAAAACTTTGTTCCGGTTTAGATTAATATTTAGTAACCTTTTCTTACCTTACCTTTCCAAATTTCCTTGCAAATTAAATGGAAGATGGCGAACACAAAAATGAAAATGAAAACAAGGAGCAAAAAACACGAAAAGGTAACTTCATAAAAGCCAAATCCAAGTAAAGTTAAACTTAATAGACAACTTGGAAAATGTTGACATGATTTTTAAAAAGCTAAAATTGAAAGTTTAAAAAAGAACAAGAAAAGTGTATATAATCAAAATATACTGAAATCCTACTATGTGAAAAAATAAAATAAATTCCGATAGCTCAAAGAAAATTTATATTTCATAAGTGGTGGTTTAGCTCTTTTGGGCATCTGCTTCATTTGGTCAAAAAGTAAAGTTGTTTATGTTTTTAAAGCCGATGACATAAAAAAGCTTGCACATAGCAAGTTGTTAGAGACAACAAATATAAACACATCTAAAGAACGACGGCAAAGTTAAACCTATGGTATACGTACAGTGCACAATCTGTACGAAGTGCAACACAACAATATTTTTTCTACATATAACGGGAAACCTGGATAGACTTTGTCCAATCCGATCCCTGAAATGCTTTAACTTTTTAGCTAGGACATCAATAAGACGGAAACGAAAAACATCATCAGCACAATTTACCATGCAACATTAGGCTTTGCTCATACTGTTACGTACATCACGCTTTTGAAAAACTTACTGATGTTTACAATTACTCCATCAAAGTAGTAAGGCTAATCATTCCAGTTTCTTTTAATCAGTTCACTATTGACTACCTGATAACACGCGGATTCCACTCCACAACAAAATGGATATTAAATAAATGCTTTCCTAAGCAAACCTGGACGCAAGGTAAAGAGCATAGCATCTCTGAATGAACTTCTTGACCATATTCATTTCGTCTGTCTTTTAAAAAGCAAACCAAAGAAAAATGTGAAAAATAGAACAGTACAAACTAAAACTGCGAATCCTCTGCAAACAGTGTGCAAAATGTGCCTTCAGCACGTGGACACGGAGTGTCTGACACACTTGCAGGGAAGAGTACAAAATCTACAGAGGCAATTAAACCAGTTACCGCTGCAAAGTCTAAGCCGTCTCTTTAGATTGATACATATATAGATATACAATAATAGTCTTAGTTTCGGGTCGTAACATTTTTATTGAGGTCGAAAATAATTTAATCAGAAGGATTGAACAGAAAGACAGAGAGACAGAAATGCAAAGTAGCAAAGTTTTCAAATTGGTTTAGGCAGGCATGGAAATAGTTTCAACCGGTATAGGGGTTTCTGCAGCTTAATTGGGCTCAACGGAAATAGTTACAGGCATAGGTGGTCCTTAGGCATTTGCTGGTTTTAGTACCATACTAGTAGGTACTGCTTTTGCAAAAGATATTTTTAAAAAACTGGTATATATCAAATTTTTAAAACATAATCAAATAGTAACATCTAGCTTTAGTGAAATTATCAGTACTGACGACATGATAAGCAAAGCAATCAGTGACAATGAAATCAACCATTAAGAGCTTATTTTGATTATGAACGAGTTCAACAGGAAAAAAGAGTTTAAAAAACGCGATCAGGTAGAAAATAAACAATACTGAAAATCAAAGACGTCAGACACTTACTAAATGTAGACCTCGAGAAGTTGAAAAAGAATTTGTTTGGAAGAAGGGAAATATTAGGACAGAAAGAGATATATTAGAAACATAAAAGAAGGCAGGATACATGTTGAAAAAAAATTAAAGATAGGATGTCTATGAGTTCTAGATATCTATTGAATCTGATACTCTTTGTGGCTTTTTTGGATCCAAAATATGTATATGCATTTTGCTCGGCCAAATCAATAAACCCAAAAATTACTCTAAGGTCTGCAATTCGCGTTTGCTAGTTTCTTCCTGTTAAAACTGATTTCTCGACGACTTTGCCTCTTCATTGTTAATGATTATTGCAAGCAATTACTAAGATGTACAAAAAAAGATTGAATATCGGCATAAAATATAAAGATGAAAAGTGGCACCGTTTTCATGTATGCCTGTAACATGTTTTTCACTCAAATAAATAATAAGATGGCGACAGAAATATATTTTTAGGGGTCCTATTGATTATAATTTTGTTTTCCTTTAAACAAAGAGACAGAAACAGAAAAGTGGCTGCATCAGTAGGCGATAGAATTAACAGTGACTTAAACTTCAACAATAGCTGTATCACCAGTCTAGCAGATCCGGTACAACACTTTCAAGTAGCTATTATAAATTTCATCAAAAAAAAGAATTGATACTAAAAAAAGTACGTAAGACGTTGACTGATAACAATTTCAAGGATATTAGGGCCTGGAGGGAACAAGTTAACAAAAATCAACTGCTATTGAACAGAGTTGTTCAGAAAGAGCTAACAAACTCTTAGAGTTACAGAAACAGATAAGATAAAAACAGGAAAAAGATTTTAGAGTCACATGAATTGTTCAGATAGAGATTCAATATTTTTACTTGTGCAATACAAGCCCTAAAAATATAAGGGAAAGAGCATATAAGATACCTAACGGTAGATAATATATACATCCAATCGATCAGACGATAATCAAGTCAGGTATATTTTTAGGGAGCGATGTGAAGAAACGCAAATACTGGAGGACTGGTACTCTCTAATCTGAAATGGAACAATTACAAAAAGACTTGAAAAATGAAATCCAGCAATTAAAAAGTTAGAGGACATAACAAAAGCAAATGAAATATTAATAAAAGCACTATTTATGAATTATCTGTTGTGGATTTAGATGATAAGATCAAAACAAATAAAGATGTTACATTTGCTGAATTTTACAAGAAGTTGCATTCTCAGTTTGAACAATCTACAACAGATACGAAACAATATGTTGATCGAGTAGTGGTTAATAATATCGGTGTGGTGGAAGATAGTATTGATGAAGTAGACAAAAGGATGAAACGTCTAAAACAATAATAACTGATTTGATACAGCAGTTTACAATGGACACAGGTGCATTAAAAATTTTGAAGATACAAGAGCCTCACACATTCAGTGGTAGCATTAATGGAGTTAAAACAGAATAATCACAAACTGACTTGAACACAGAGATCGGTGTAAATATTATTTCGTTGCATAATAAAATTAGAACATTTAAAGAGGAAATATATAAATACAAAAGAGAGTTTGAGCAAACAACTAAACAAAGGGCTGTATGGATATTGCTTTACTAATTTCGTTTGGTACCTGTTTAGAACTATCTCCACCCAGATGGAGTCGAATTAAGAGTGGAAGAAACGAGATGAAATTTTATTTGTAAGAGAGGTTAGTTACGCGGAAATGTATGCATACAAACTTGAAAACCCAAGGCAACCTAAAAATAAAGATTTCTACGCCATTCTAATGCTCTTGTAAAAATATATTTATTACACTTTTGATTAGTGTTCTGTGCATGCTGCTTACACGCTTTTATAGATATAAATAGTGATTAGTGTTCTGTGCATGCTGCTTACAAGTTTTTTTTATAGATATAAATAGTGATTACTGTTCTGTGTATGCTACTTACAAGTTTAGTTTTTTTTATACATATAAATAGTGATTACTGTTCTGTGTATGCTGCTTACAAGTTTTTATAGATATAAATAGTAAATAGCAGGAATTATTAAATACCTCAATCAAACAAATCATTGTATCGACCTTATAATCCCAAATATCATTATTGTACTTTGTACTTTCTTTGTGTATCATGATATGAAGGCAAAATGGAGATGCTGACAATACAGTAGTAAACGATTTTTATAGAATACTTGGGAAAGTCATCACCTTATCATACTGAAGCGATGATCTTTTTAAGTTGAATGACTACAAAACTTTTATGACATACAAAAGATTTGTGGTTACCTATTATTTATAAATTCTATGCATATACCGTAAACTTCATTCGATATTAGAGCACTCTTGAAGTCATTAACATACATAGCAAATAGATATGGTGACAATCATTCACCCTGAATAACCTGTGTTCCACAAGAAAAAATGCTTTGATTGTTGATTTTTCAATTTAACCGGATCCGTTATATTTCTGTACAAAAACATCTTAACAATAACGATATTTGCCAGATGCCGCAGTGTTTTCAAGTTTCATCCATCTGTTATCTCGAACTGCATTGTCAGACACCTCGGTAAAATCGATGAAATCGCGATGCAAAAGTCTGCCAGGATTTTAAAAAGTGGATCAATAATCCTTGCAACGCAAAAGTGTGGTCAGTCGTACTGATCTCAATTCAATAATCCTTGCAACGCAAAAGTGTGGTCAGTTGTAGTAATCTCAATTCAATAATCCTTGCAACGCAAAAGTGTGGTCAGTCGTAGTGATCTCAATTCTAAATCAACCTGTGCTTCATAGTGTTGGGCCTATACTGACTGTCGTCACCATCGATAAAATAGCAGTGGGCTTCTAGATAAAAGGTAACCTTACCTAGCTGCGACTCCTCTTGTACACCCACCCTCTTTCCCGCGGGGTGAAAAAAGCACATGCACAGAAATAAACTCGTTTTGATGAATAAGGGGCAAAAGGAACTAATTAAATTTCCATAACATTTAATATTGATGTGGTAATTTTTTTAAAATGTGATGTCCATTAGATTTGTATATAAACTAAACACAGCTTCATTCATTAAGGTTTGATAGATGTTTGACGCTAAAAAGTGGACTCCCACTAGTGGTTCCATCCCACGGACTCTTGTCTACTTGTTTACTCGCCCCCTCCCCCCCCCCAACCCCCGATATTCCTTGGATCCGCTCCAAATTTCCGTTCCAGTATATTGGTTGCCTGGCTACAAAAAAATTAGTGGTCCAATACATATCTCCTTGTAGCGAATAACTTTTCTTTGCCGAAATCAATTATTTTCAACAGATATATAGTATTTAATCGGCCCCTTTACATCAATGAAACAGTGAACATTAAAACTAACCTAAAATGCCAAACTTTCACTAAAAAAGCAAGCAAATAGATTGTTATAAAGGTGTTGTTTTGTTTTATTGTTTTGCTGGGGTGGGTGGGTGGAATTTCTTATTTTTACATTTTTAAAACTTAACTTTTAATCGGCACCATATAGCCAGTATTGTACTGATGTGCCGTTAAACACTAATACATACATGATCCCAGTTTAGCCTAAACTTAGCTTAACACATGTCGAGAGAAGGCGACTACATGTAACACAGAATCAACCAATAGTTTAGAGTTTTTCCACAAATTGTTTGATACGGGTAGCGCTGCATCTACTTGACCAATCACAGGTCATGTGTACTACCTTGTTCATCTGGTCAATTTACAAACCCGGCCTTTGAATTACAATGAAACCCGATTGTCTATGAAGGATGCTCACACAGTCCACGGACGTATTGAATTTGTCAAATAATGACAGGTGTCATTTATATGATGACTCTCCTGGGAACTTAGGTATTGATATATTTACACACAAATATATAAATTATAACTTTTCTTGACTGGCATAAGTACACCTTTGCGAAAACATTTAATAAGAGCCAGATAGCATATTTATAATAACCACATGAATAGATATCACATATCAGAGTGATCATTTTGGGTTAATATTACATGTGCTGAAGTAGCCAAACTTTTTAGTTGAACAAATGTTACAGCGCCAGAAAAGGAATAGGAACAGCTATCGAAAATATCCCCATTGGCTTTGCGATTGGTGTGGTACTTGCTAGGCAGTCCCTCGTAAAATCTTTTGCTGTATTTTTTTTATTTTTTATTTTTGTTCTTTCTTTTTCTAAACACGTTTTTGATGAAACCAGCAAATTTGCAATCACGTGCAAGTAGCTAATTTTAGCTCCAACATGTGCCGTCTGCATTAGTGGCAATCTTTAATGCCAAATTGCCGACACCGTTTCTTCATTTAAGTATTGCTTCCAATACCGTTTCTGCTTACTTGATATTAGCCTAAAAATAATTACTGGTTTCCATCATTGCTGACGTACACTTTAATTCTGTTAAGTACAATTTCACCAAAAGGTTTTTAATCAAAGAGTTGCTTCTGTTTTGTTCTGCTTTTATGTGAGCAATGTACATAACTCCATATAAAAAAAAATTTGAGCAATGTTCATGATTATATATAAAAAAATAATCCTTTTCAATCCTTGACCCGCTCTTTTTATGCCCCTCTCACATCTATGCACACATGTACTCAAACATGCACATTCATGCACTCTTGTACGCATTTGTTCAAAACCCTAATGTCTACTCGTCCTTTGTCCCTCTGGAAGAGGGTTTAAGTTAATCTACCAAATAAGTTTTTTTTTCTAACAGCGACATAGATTCTAGCCTCAGAAATAAGTCAACATTTTATTTTCACTTCTACTGTCCAACTTTGATTCCCTCATGAGATTTTTTCGCGCATTTGTTTTTTTTTTTTTTTTTTTTTTTTAGTACGATCATTACTATATTACACTGTTGAGTGCGAGGAGACTTTTCCCTGGTGATCCTCCCTCCCCCCCCCCCAATCCACCCTACCCATCTCCCCTCTTCGTAGGTCTTATGAGGCGATGATGTCAAAATGAAGAAGTATTTATTTTTGCCACAGATTTTCCGGCAGGAGTTATTTTTTCTTTTCTTTATCTTTCTTTTACTTCCTTTACTTTTAGTCGTTTGTTTTACTTGTTGAGTTATGTATAGTTGAGTTGGGAGTATGCCTCATCAGGTTATCATATGTTCTTTACTTTTTTTATAGTTTCTTTTTGCTGATCGTGCAGGCTAAAAAGAAATCTGGACCGATGTTTTCTTTCATAACGTTCTCTTTGAATATCAAATTGATGTAGATTGATTAGGTTCAGTCCGGTCTGATACTGTTTCATTCACACTGTCTAATCTTCAAAATTTGTCAAACCTGCATGATGGCCCTTCACGATATATTAAACGGTCATGTCTTGTTATTTTAAATGTCTCATTTTTATAATTTTCGGCTATTTTTTTATGTTAAAATATTTATCTCATTTTCTGTTCTTTGTTGAAATAAAGCCCGAACTTTTCACAACAGTAATTTACATCAGTAGTTTGACTTGCTTTAGTAGTAATGTAGATGAAAAATCAACAGTAAGAGAATGTTGAACATCTCAACATGGCACGCGTCCCCTATTAGCGGGTGGTTGCCGTATGTAATCGCGTATAAACCGATACCAACTGCAAACTGCATAGACCCAGATCTGCCGTCGCATAATGCGCCGGTAGATCTGGGTCTATGCAGTTTGTAAGGACTACTCAGTAGAACAAACAACATAGACCCTGATCTTCCAGCTCATTATGCGACGGCAGATCAGGGTCTATGTTGTTTGCATTTGTACTCGCATTATACGCGAGTATAGACAGTAGTTAATCAAGAGACCATCTTCTGTATATCGACATGCTGCTATTTTGGATTAACGTCGCTTATCGCCTATCAGCATGTGCGACATAATTTTCTAAACATTTTTAATGTCAATATTTGTAGCTCAAAGTCTGGCACGACGATGGCCTTGCCATTGTACATTCAAAACCGATTGGAACGCTCGTACTTTTTTTAAACCCCAAAAGAGACTCAGATAGTGTTCGGCATATTGATTTACATCAAATCAGTATAAAATGTTTGCCGGAAACAAGAGTGCCTTCCATAACAGGAGTTTAACCAAACCAGCCGGTATGATAGAGTTGTCTTTCCTAGAAAAAGTTCTCTGCCACTGAGTTATTTTCGGATCCGACGTTGGTATTTCATTTGATTAAGAACGCCGCTCGATTTCGGCTTTTTCCCGCAACCGAATCGCCAATTAGACTATACGCAATGAATGATCAGAATCCTATTTTAATGAGCTATATGGGTCAAATGTCCCTTTCCCGGCGTATATTGAAGTCACGTCTTTACAAATGAAAAATTACAGTTGATTGTTTAAAAAAAAAAATGTGTATGAAAAACAAATGTAAGTGCGTATCTTCTACAAGTCCCATGGAAACGTTTTGTAAAGACGGTATAGTTTACTATGCAATAACAGAGTGAAAGATGCAAACATCCAGTTATACCGGCTCGTCCCTCCTTGATTTAATGGTAAATATATACGACTACAATGGGGGAAAAGTCTACATTTTGCAAATTAATAGGATCTTTTGGTAGATACATTTAACAGTACTTGTAACTCTGACTGAATTAGTAGCAGACTTTCCAGGAGTGAAAAATCAATGGAGAAACCATTTAATTGGCGCAATATGTTAAATGAAATATCTAATCATTATTATCACCAACATTGCTGCATGCATCACAAGATATAAATTTTGACAGAATTTTAGGATTTATTAACAGAATACACGAAACTGTCTAAATTAACCTTCACTCACAATGTCCATGAAAGATATTCTGATTTGGCACCTCTCATCACATTTTGCTTAATCATGGTTCGAGAAAACAATACCTAATTTATTTGATCGCTGTAAAAGATGACCTCTGAAAACAAGTGCATGTTATACAGGCAGTAATCTTTGTAAGAAAACAAGTGGCTGTGTAATTACAAAGTTTCAGTCTTTTCCTTTAGGTTAAATCGACTTTTCAAATATGTGGCACACAATAGAATAATAATAATAATAATAATAATAATAATAATAATAATAAAAATAATAATAATAATAGCAATGGTATTATTATTATTATTATTATTATTATTATTATTTAGAAAGACAAAACTAAATCTAGCCGTAGATCAATTTAATTTCGTCATATGAAGATGTTTCATTCAGGTCAGACTGGTTAATATGAATACTTTATAGTTTTTTTTTTTTAAAGAGCAGTAAAATTAAAGAATTTGAAAATCCTGATTTCTGATAAAACTCAGCATGATCAAATTGCTTTGATTCTCGAATCAATGGTATTTAAGGTTTGTCAGTGTTACATGCCCATGGATTTTTGTGTTTTGTTTGTGGAAAAACTCCAACTAGAATAGACATGATGCTGCTATAAATTAATAACAAAAAGGTTCATGTACAAATGCATTTTAAAACTATTTTTGGAAGTGAAAAAATATAAAATATTCTGATACAAAATATATAATAAATTACAGTGCCATCTAGCAATCAGCAAATACTGTTTTCCTGGTAAATTGTATATTTACAAATTTATTGTAAACATTAAAGTGCATATTTAAGGAATTACTGAATTTAGAAGAGAAAAAAACAGAGTTTGATGTTAATTCAAGGGAAAACCACGATATAATATAATTCTTTATAACTAATAATTCAAAACCAAAAAGGAAAAAAAAGTTACTTCAGAAAAATGTTAGATGGAAAATGTAAAAAATCCCCTCGTATAAAAAGTACTTTGCAGCAGCCTTACTAATTCTAGACCATTTTGTTACCCTTGTAATGGGAAGCAAGTAATAAACAAATTTCAACATTTTTGCCCATGTTAAGATGGAAGGACATTAATAATGCTGATGGTAATAATAAAACGTATGTGTTGTTGAGTTTGTGCTGAAAAATATTCTTGTGGACGAATTGTTTTGGTAGTGACCACCGAACATGCGAGTCAGTCAGCCAAAACGAGGAGTCTACACCAATTTTTTATATATTTTTTTAGTACAAATTCAATAGCCTAGTTATTATATAATTTAAACCAATAAAGATGTTAACGTGTCATTTTGTACTACCAATACAGACATTATTCATTAATGCAATAAAATAAAATTCATGTTTTCACTCTCACGCGAATGAATTTAAAAGACAATCCCATTGTAAATTCTCAGTGAATGAATCATATTCATAATTTGGTCTTTATGTCGTAGCACAAAAGCTGCCTCGAACCAATTCCCACCCCACCACGGAAAAATGGTGCTAGAGTAGACTCCCCCCCCCCCCCGGTAATTCTACTCTAGAGATTGTTTTCCCCAAGGTAAATGTCGCTATAGGATTATTTTCTCCTTTATAGCAGAATTTATTTCCCAGTGGAAATTCAATCAACCTCCACCCCTCCAACCCCACCCCACCCCCACTCCCACCCCTAACTGCCCAAAATTTTGCCTTCACATTATTCACCCAGTTGTCATTAAAATAAGGCGACGAAAGATAATGCATGTACATTTGTGCGTGCCGGTGTATGTGTCGCAGAAGAGGGGGGGGGGGCGGAATAGGCGCCACCCCACCACCACCACCAAAAGAAAAAGGAAAGACAATGAGCGCAAAACAACCGGAACGTTGCCTATAATAAGTTTTCTTTACAGTTAGATGGTTAATATGATGCCCTGGAAATCCTTAAAATGCATGAGCTTCCAGAGGCTTCGTCATATGGGCCCCCACCAGGGGTTCCATCCCACAGACCCCTTGCCAGCTTGATTACGCTCCTCCTCCCCCATCCCAAACCCTCAAACGATATTCCTGGATCCGACCCTGTGTCAAATATTGTGCCATCAGCGTCTTTGCTCGCTATGTTTCCTGTAAACAAAAGTTGTCCTACGTCACACGGTTGGCAATGGTACTTGAAAAAGCATGGCGACAATATAACTTTATCTACGTTCAATATGGGAAAATATTACAGTAATTCAAAAATGAATGGGAATTGGTTTAAAGTATTATATATTAATAATAATAATAATAATAATAATAATGATAATAATAATAATAATAGATAATAATAATAGATAATAATAATAATAATTTAGTAAATTTGTTATTATTGTTATTTTTAGTAGTAGTAGTTAGTACGAAGATTTAGACGAAGAAGCAAAGACAGAGAAGGATATGACGACAAAGCGTGAACAACCTTTCACAAATAAGAAGTCTGATAACGAAAATTCAAAGTGAAATAAAGCCGAAACGTATAGCAGTTTTGACAATGAAACTATGGTTGTGATATAATAAATCTGACATGTTGGAAAGCATCATCTAATAGACAGTCGAGGAGTCGCCGTTTTAAACGCAAAGGGAAAGATTTTAACACCCTGGGAGCCATGTGTGTTTCAACTTCTCTTTTCCGGGTACTGTATTTGGAAAAGAAATGAAGATAACCCTAGGAAAAGATTTGCATCTTCGAGAATTATACTCGAAACATTTTAAGCTGATTGGTGATGCACAAACTTTTAAAAATAGGGAAAATATGTTGAAAATGCCACGAAGTATAATCGGATCTCCTCTTTGTAGATGTAAATCTGTAGAAAGTACACAACACTTCTTATTTTTTTTTTTTTTTTTTTTTCTTGCGTTTATTACCAAAAATAACGCATCGAACTGTTTCAATCCCTCACATCATATAGTAATTTAACTTTAAATAACTTCCTGTATGGTGATACAAAGCTTCCATTTGAAGCAAACATTAGTATTTTCAATGCTGTTCATACATTTATTGAAAAGTCAAAAAGATTTACTTAAGTGCACATATTACTATTGCAAACACGCATGCACTTCTGAACATTAATTTCCACTATTTTTCCAAATGATTCGCTAGCGCCTCCGCAACGACTCGCTCTAGAAGGAAATACTGTTCACTTTTAATCTCGCATTTTGTTCCTTGTTATTTATTTATTTATTTTTGTTCCTTCCCTTTCTTTCCTCCATATTTTCTCAACTTTCTACAAAATGTTTGACACATTTTAATTAACAATTTCTCCTTTAAACTGCTTTCTTTTTTATTATCCTTGTCTCTCACCTACTCCCTCGTTGTTCACCCTCTTGCTTCGTGTACATTGGCTAAATGCTAATGTTTAGCCAAGAGATTCATCACTTTGGCTGTTCAATAATTTTAATTTTTATTCATTAAAACTTAATATCGTCCACCATATATTTATATATATTTACAATTTTTGTATCGTACAAGGAGAAGAACATAATGCTCTTTTGGCTTTCGTTCTAATCCTTTACCTTATATACTGTACTTCTTGTAATCACCAATTACAAATTTATGAAATAAAATATGTTTAAACTAACTGCAGAAGAGAAATCTGTATTTTCCAGAGCACCTGCTCTGAAACATGTACAGGACTCCAAAAAAAATCTATATTAAAACCTGTTCTGGACTCGAGCAAATTCAAGACGGCGGCATATTATTTCCGCTTGATTCATAATTTGATATGAAAATTATTCAGACAAGTCATGCTAATAATCACTGTTTAAAAAAAATTAACAGAGTGTTTGGAAACAATATCAAAGCACGATAAAATAATTCATTTTGGTGTTTATTGGAATCTTAAAATCTTATAAAGAACAGGCTCCGGTTTCACGAAACACCTCATCTTGCGTGAACTCAAACTCAAATTTCGATAGTCTACAATATATAAACTAAAGGAGATACGAAATTTTTCAAATCAACAATAAATTTAATTTTAACAAAATATGAGACTTATGACAAAACATTTTATTACAATACTGCTCGAATCAATTCAGCTATTCAGGAATCGTTGTTTCTTGTTTTTATAACTGCATCTCCTGCATTATCTATAAAGCAGTAATTTTTTGCAAATGTAATTTTGTCTTCTCTCGAAATCTGTACAGAAAAACGATTTTTATAGTTGATACCAAATTTTACATAATTGCATTCTGATTGTTTAAAGATATTCAAAAAAGTTAATATGGTATGCACACATTTTACTAGTTCTTTTATAAACAGAAATATTTGAAGAATATATTCACTATATATTCTTATAAAAAATTGAATAATTAGCCTATTCTGTATCAATCAGAATATTCTCAGCATGCAATTTTCATTATATATAAAGCTAGTAGGGAAACCAGCTGGTTTGAATAGGTTGCCATTGAAAAATAGAAATGACCAAAAGATTTGTAGGCAAAATATTTTAAAGCAGGCTCAACACAACGAAACCAGTTATTGAGGTTATGTTTCTGACACAAGCCAACAATAGTTGCAAAAATCCTTTAAGGAACTTTTCCCTACCCCAGCATATCACCTTTGAACAAAATAAACAATAAGAATTGCATATACATGTACATAAAACATACGTATATTTCCGAAGCAACGAATTCGACGACATAAATATAAAACATACACTCATTAATATATTGTACGATACAGGATATTTTTGTGAAATAAGTATGAATATTTTTCTACAAACATTCAAAAGAGGGACTTCGGCCGCCTAAGACGGGAGAGGGAAAAAAAATAGCCACTGGAAGGGAATCAGCTGGTTATATAACTCCCACAAAGCTGAGCCGGCCCAACCCCTATCCTCATATGCTAAAATCTTCCACTCCAACAAAGAGGTAGCCAAGAGCGCTCACAAAGTAGTAAATTCTGTGCAAGAATTCTGAAAATAATGTTATAAGAGGAATAGATTGGACTACAAACAAAAAGAGCTAACACCATAAAAAAAAATTCATAATAACTAATATGTGACTAACCAACACAAAAAAAAAAAAAAAAAAAAAAAAAAAAAACACAGGTAACACTTTTTGATATACCACAAAGATAACCGGGGGCTATGTCCCTTAAGTAATGGTGATGATGATGAGAGGCTATGCTATAAAGGAACAAAATCTCGTTAAGGCATAGTACCTTAAAGCGGGCTCTGCCCAACCAAACTAGGTATTGACTGAGTGTTTCAGACACACACCAATAACCTATTAATAGACAAAAGCATTGCAATATAGATTTACATTTAATAAGCGGGCTCTGCCCAACCAAACTAGGTATTGATTGAGTGTTTCAGACACACACCCATAACCTATTAATAGACAAAAGCATTGCAATATACATTTACATTTAATAAGCGGGCTCTGCCCAACCAAACTAGGTATTGATTGAGTGTTTCAGACACACACCCATAACCTATTAATGGACAAAAGCGTTGCAATATACATTTATTACCTCTTCTACTTCCACTGATAACGGATCGGCCCTGTTTATCTTTCTGCCCAAACCTTTCATTTTCTGTTTTTTCTTTTGCTTTTTTGTAAGTTACTGTGTACTGATTTACTTAAGTCAAATTTACAGGTTTTCAAGAAAAATGAAAGATGTATAATGAAAAGGTCATTTTATATTGAATAGTTCAGAATATGTTTCTATTGTACTTGTCAATGTTGTGTGGAAAAACCTGTATTGGACTTGATACCAATACAGGTTTTCCACACAGCATTGACTTGTACAACAGAAATCCACATTGAATTATTCAATATAAAATAATATTATAATATAATCCAAGCACTTCAAAACAAGGACTTTCTGGATATTATCTGGATGTTACCTTTATGTAATGAGAGAGAGAGAGAGAGAGAGAGAGAGAGAGAGAGAGAGAGAGAGAGAGAGAGAGAGAGAGAGAGAGAGAGAGATAGTTGTGTTTTATAATAAAGTTTATCACTTACATGAACCAAAAATCAGTCCAATGTCTCCTTTGATTACTGTTACGACAAATGAATTATCAACACTCTCATAATGAAATCAAATGTTTGATTACCAAGCAAAGGAAGGAAGATGAACTCAGAGAAAACACATTGCTGATGGAATTAATAAAAAAAGGAATTTCTATTATCGATATTAATCGTAGCATTAGTTCACAGATGCTTGCAAAATTTCAGTATGTTCCTGTATTTTTACACAGTGTATGCTCTGATTCAAGAAATAAGGCACGTGTTCATAGGGATGGCGCTAAGTCAAGAAATAATGTACGTGTTCATAGATAAGGTGCTACAATGACTTTTGTTAGGACTCCAAAATGTTACGGTGGTATATTGACGATTCAGTTTTGAGTTTAATCATTCCCGCTTGAGTAAAGTGTGTTCGCAGCGTCATGTACGCGGGAGTATTTCCTTTTAGCGAAATTCTTATCGATTTACACTTCTAGTGAGGTAAATGAATTCATCGTTCTCTGAAAATCTCTTTTACAATGAATATCGAGAAGAACAACATTTATATACTGCCTCGCTATGTTCATGCCATTAACGCCGTGGTCCTTGTGTTATTTGGGTTATCTGGTTTCCTTTTGAACGGATCTGCGATAGTGGTACTTTATAAAAACAAACGACTTCAAACCCAAACCAACATGTTCATACTTGGTGTGGCCTTATCCGATTTCACCATGTCCATTCTCGGAAATCCCTTCGCCTCCATTGCAAGCATAAACGGAGAATGGTTTCTTGGAACTACAGCATGCAAATGGGAGGGATTTTGTGTTTATTTTCTAGGACTCACCAATATGTATCTCCTTTGTACTTTGTCCATCTACCGCTACATTGTGATTTCGTGGCCCTTAATTGCCCCGAGAATAACCAGGCGAGTGACAGGGGTCGTGATCGCTATATGCGTGATTCTTGGACTTTTCTGGTCTTTGGCGCCATTTTTTGGATGGGGCATGTATGGAATCGAGGGGGCACGTACTTCCTGTGGAGTTATTTGGGTCAAGATGGACAGTCCTACGATCGCTTACGGAATTACGATATTTCTTCTATGCTTCTTACTTCCGCTGGGAATCATGATCTATTGCAGCGTTCATATTTATTTTACGGTAAGAAACGAGTGGTTTATGTATGGTTAAATTATGCTTAATGTTGTGAGATTCGGTCAAACGTACTATTCATTCGGATTGAGCGTAGCGTTTCCATCCACATCTCTTAGTGAAAGCACTCTTTTCCCTCAGGTGTGCGCTGGTACGATATAGTCAGTTTTAGAAACTGAATAAATTATAAATACACGTGTTTATAGTAGCTTATTCCGTCACAAATACAACCCGTACACTGTTCCTGCTCATTTCATGTCAAAGTCCATACATAGTGGCAATTTCGCAGCAATATATGGAACTCCAGCGCTGTATTTAGCGGACAATTTTAATTATAGTATGTACAAACTTCTTTATATGATGTACTTTTGTCCTTATATTATGTGCAATGTTTTTTATATGATGTGTTTTTGTCCTTATATTTTGTGCAAACTTCTTTATATCGATGATTTTGTCCTTATTTATGTAGTGAAACAAACACCGTTATTTTCGGTCTAAACTTCTTTATATTTGGTCCAAACTTCTTTATGGTGATGAGCAAAGCCGGAATTTTTGCAGAAGAGCGAAGGGTGATACATTGTATCACTACACCGGTAAATCATGCCTGAAGCAGAAGATGTAATGGCTGCAATTTTGAGACAATTTCTGGACGCTCTTTTTCATTAAGTCCGTTATTGCAAAATTGTTTGAATGAAAAAATCGATAGAATAGACTTATCTGAGAATTTGACTAACAAAGAACTTACACAACTCGGAATTAGTACAACTGGCGATAGCGCACTGGTAAGAGAGAAGATAAAACATGCAGGTAAAATCTTTATGCACAGGACAGTAACCACGATTCCGTTGCATGACAATTTTTAGAGTTTCGTACGGGTACTAAATATTATTATCACCAGTTAATGAGATGGATAACGCAACCCATTTTTAGATGCTGATTAATGATGTGTGGCTTTTCATAATTTGTGCGTTAATTTCTGAACATTTAAAAACACGATTTAAATAATAATAATAATAATAATAATAAGACATGTATTTGAGTTGGATCAGCAAATAATAAAAGTTGTAATACATATAACACATATAAATAAGTCACATAAATTTGACACAGAATGTACATTCATGTATACATAAAAACAGTTGTAATACAAGCATACAAATACTTGATCCATCAAGGATGACCCATAAAAGTTTATAAAAACTTATTTCCAATGGGGTCTTAAAGGCTCAAGACTTGGGGGAAGAACACATTTTACAAATTAAAATTATATATTCGACTAAGCTAAGAAATTACTATTAAATATTAAACAATTTAAAAATTTATTTCAGAATTAAAAATATCACTAAAAGTCAATTAATTATAGTAAAATATTATTTATCTCTGTACTCTTTATCTGCTTTATTTTGAAAGGTATGACTAAATAGCCGATTTGAAATTATCCGTATTTTAAATGTTCTTGATAAAAGGTATGACTTAACAGCCGATTTGAAATTATCCGTATTTGAAATTTTCTTGTTTAAAGGCATGACTTAACAGCCGATTTGAAATGATCGGTATTTGAAATGTTCTTGATAAAACTGCGTAGTACGGTCCAGTCTTTTATAGTGTTATAAAAGAAAGTCGTCAAAGCTACGCTACTAGCTCATGGTGTAACAAATTTAAATTTACAGCTCATTGCGACACAATGGTGATGATGACTAACTTTTACAAATCTTTGGTACATGTAAGATGGACATTTCTCATCACAAATTGTACTAGTATGATTTAGTCTTAATTGTTTCACTCTGTCCTACACTTGTAACATTCCCACACTTTCAAGTTCATACTGTCTGATGCTAGATCGGGATTCAAGGTTACGTATAAATCTTACAGTTTTATTCTGAGCTATGTCGAGGGGGGGGGGGGTGGTGGTTGTTGCGTTTTTTTAGAAATTCCGGCATAGCACGAAGAACAGGATTAGTCAAAATTAGACTGTATTAGAGCAGGCTATAATGTTTTTCTAGTTTTCATTGATAAACATTGATTTTGTTAAAGAGAAACTTTAACCTTTAACCTTTAACATACTTTTAAATAATAAAGTAAAATCAGATATAACATTGCAGTTACAGACATAAATCCATAGCACATAGATTATCTTTTTTTAAATCGCGATATTGACTAGTTGTTCTGTAACTTTCCATTTTTTTTTCTTCATATTTTTTTTTGTATAGTGGCGGATCAAAGAAATGCAGCGGGTGCACGTGTATCCCACTCACCCACAACCGAAGAAAATTTACCACATCTCAAAGTAGGTGCATGTTCTTCCAATTCCTGGTATAGGGTGTTACATCCAGTATTTCGCCATACATTTTCAATATAAATTCATTATAATACTTTTCAGTTGAAGAATTAAATAAATTATTATGACTCTTATCTTGTCTTAAATAGCTAATCGCTGCTGCATCTTTTCTTGACACCCCTCCCCCACGACTATTGCAGAGGGCATATTGTTTCATTCTTTCTGTCCATCAATTTTGATCTTGTGAGCATCATTGCACAAAAACTAATAAATGTACATAAATGAAATTATGTATCCTTGTTTACATTTAAAGTTAGACGAGCAGGTTATATTTGCAAGACATGTTTTTAATCATGTCATTTTAACAGACAAACAAACATACAGATGAAGCCAGAAATCCCTTTTTTTAGTAACAACAAAACTAACTTCTTTTCATTTTTGTAAATATACCTGGGTAACGTTAAGTAAACTTTTATAATGCTCCAAAATAGGCGCCCCCACACACACACACACACAGACACACACTAATACATTGTCCATAATATTTTTGTCAGAATTTTGTGTTTGACGTAAAATAAAATTGAGATGGGATCCAACATAGTTTTTATTTTTATTAAGAAAGGTATATAACTCCAGACCAGATTCATTAAAGGTATACAAGTTTGTAAAAGCTGAGGTATTTTAATTGATCATCACAACTTTTGTTTTGATTGCTTGCAGTGAAATTGTTCATTTACATGATGCATTCTGCACACAAGTTACCGTACTCAATTTAGATTGTGCCTTCTGCACACAAGTTACCGTACTAATTTTAGACGGTGCACTCTACACACAAGTCACTATACTAAATTCAGATGATGCAGTCCACACGCAAGTTACTGTACTAAATCACAAAATTAATCACCATCCAGACAATAAGAATTATTGATTACCGTTTATACTCGCATATAAGCCACTACCAACTGCAAACTACAAAGACAGTTTGAAACTACATTGCATACCACATATCCATATGGAAAAATATTGTTGTAAAAGCTTCTGTAGTAATGCATGAGCATTTTGACTACATAAATTCATAAGAAACATCAATACATTGGGAACTCAACCGGCAGGCCACTTTGTTAGTTCTGATTTTAGCAATGCTTTCTGAGAAAAATATTTAAACCAATATTATACATGTCGTATGAGAAGTAGAGTTTCAACGTGCCAAAGATTAAACTGCCTTTAAAATAATTTCTTAACTTTTTCTTCACTGCCTGCAGAGTAGATGATATAAGAATAATGTCTATCAGTCTGTAAATTCACGCATCCCCGTCTGCATAGGTGGAAAAAGCTCAAAGAATCCTATTTTATTGGTTGCCAAACAAACATTCAGACTGAAATATCTGATTGCTTGACTGTATCAACAGGTTGCCCAAGAAGAAATCAGCTATGATGCCATCCAAAATTTTTATTTTAAAACTTATATGTTACAAACGCTACCATTTTTCTTTGATTTTTAAGAATACAGATAATTGATATTCAGACGAATCATCATATAAAACTGATTGCGCAGTTGGGCTTTGACTGTAAATCACTTGGTTGGCCTACTAGGAATTATGGTTGTCTAGGCAACTTGGGAAAATTAATTTAATGCCCACGATCTGTGTGGTGCAACCTGGTCATCATCAGGAGATGGTCTTATTGGTCACCCAGCCAACCATTTTATTCCATTGCATTTTATTCCATTGCTGTTCAACAGATCTGTGACCCTTGTTTATTTAAAGCTGTATATACACACCTCACATATTGTGTATGATTACCTTTCGAGTGCAAACTAGTCTAATAACTTTTACCATTTTTTTTATACCTAGTAGATCCTTAGCTATGTTCATCGTCTTAAGATTTTTATATTTTTGAGCTGTTATGCTCTCATGATATTCACCAGCGCTTCGGCTTTTTTTAACTATGTTACAGAGAACACAAATTATCAATGATCTTGAAAGCATAGCAGACTTGATCAGAATTTAAAAAACAATGATTTAAAATGAAGTTCTAAATTGGTTATTTTTTCCAACTAATTTCCCAAATTTCCCAAATTTAATGAGTTATGTGTCCCTATGTCTTAAAATGAATGGAAAAGTCCTGATCTGGTTAGGTAAAAAGGAAAGAAATTCAACCAAAGGGGATCACAAAGTACTGTATAAAACTCTATGAGGCTGATCCCACACAGCCACTTCTAAAACTGTGGAATTTACCTATCCAACAATATGCCATGATGTCATATATTCTGAAGCAACCAAGCTTGTCTACCATGACGTGTGAGATACATAATCTAAGTTTAAGATGATACAGTCAAACAGGTGTACAAAGGACAGTAATAGACAGAGCAAAATTACCCTTTGAAATAGGTGTACTTTATATATAGGACTGACACTATAGGTGCATTTTCATCCTGTATCAATACTTTGCACCATATGTCGATATATGTATTTCTTATTATATAATTCTGAAAGTAATTTTACACTGACAGACCGACAGACTTTTCTATGAAGTACAAACAAGTTTGTACTGTTGAACAATTCTTGGTTATTACTGACAATTTTTAACCTTTAACTTCTTCTTTTCAATGATTCTTATTTAAATTTACCTCTCCCAACAATCTTGTATAATCAACCATTTTCTGTTATATGTTTTTAATTATATCATATATTTGAAAATGACAATTTCTGTTAAAATTGTGTGCTATTTTTACACGAGGAAAAATACCTTATTTGTATAATAATCAGTTATTTGTATTCGGTCAAACAATTGAACAAGGTATTTTGTGTTCTGTGTGTCTGTGTGTGTGTGTGTGTGTGTGTGTGTGAGAGAGAGAGAGAGAGAGAGAGAGAGAGAGACCAACAAAATGAGATTATTTGAAAATATTCAGATATAATTCTTAATTTCAATATGGACAGTGACAAGGGAAGCAATTCCTTCTTTGTCATTTATGGAAATAAATAACTTTACGTCCAATTAAATTGAGATATTAAATATATGAAATGGTTTACTATCTAGTACCAATACTCTAAGTGTCATCAAAATGTAATCGTCACAATATCAAAAAATCAAACAAACCTTGATATTTTTCTAAAACAAGATTTGTCTTATTATTGATTCAACACAATGTGGGAACTCTCTTATTTTTTCATTAACTGACAAGTCGAGGGTTTCATCATCCACATTAGAGAAGTCAAATTACTGATGTTGTATTGTCTCATTGTTGGATATATAGTACTTTCGGAAACATGCTGTGTTACGGATATCTAAAATTGTAAATCCTGTCTCTAGAAGCGCTTCAATAGTAAGTTTTCGGATTTGAAATTCATGACGTCCAAGGTATTTGCTGACCAGATCGGGTTGACAACTTCTGTATTTTACGCATTCTATGTGAAGTCTCATGATGTCAGATCTATTGAATAAGCTCACACGTTGAAAGTCATACAATCAAAGATTGCAAACAATATCGGGCAAGATTTTCTGTTATTCAAAGACCGCAAAGGAAGAATCTAAATTCACTTGTTTGAGAATATTAGTCACTAGTCTGCCATTCTATTTCACTGTAGTCACTCAAGCTTCACAAGTTTCGGTGTTGTTCAAAACCAATCACTTCCATTTAGGCATTATGAGATTGCGGACTACCTTCAAGATTTACTTACCTCCGAAATTGAAGTCCTTGACAACGTGCAAAAACTACGCACCTCCGAAACTAAAGATTTGACAACAGAAGTGCTCCAGTGAGCATGGGTAATTTTTACGTCTTGCAAAAGCACATGTTAACACACTTTTGTGAAGAATTTTACTTATAATTTCAATCAAGACATATATTACATTGATCTTAGCAAGTTATCACAACAACAACAAATATTTTGAACTATTTTGTTAAGCTCTTAATACATATGCGTGTCCGCCAAGTTGGTCGGCGTAGGGATAATATCCAAAATTGGATAATAAATCGGCAGATAGCAGATGCGCATACTTAGTGGAGCGGCGATGGTACAGAGTGTGTGTAGTCACCACGAAAGCTAAGCGTAGTGAGAAAATATATCCCACTTCGCGAGCCTGCGAAAGTTACTTCTTTGCTCATCTTCATAAAGAAGTTGGACTGAATATAAGGAAGTTTCGACCGAATATAACGTTTTTCGTTTTACAAACATGGTATAAGAAGAAAAGCACCACATGTAATGAAGTTTGCCCATAATATCAGGACAGAACTACGGTACATCAAATAAAGACGTTTGTACATAATATCAGGACAAAGGCATATCATATAATGACGTTTGCACAGAATATAAGGACAAAGGCACATCATAGAAAGAAGTTTGTACATAATATCAGGACAAAGGCACATCATATAACGTTTGAACAAAATATCAGGACAAAGGCACATCATATAAAGTTTTTACATAATATCAGGACAAAGGCACATCATACAAAGTTTGTACATAATATCAAGACAAAGGCACATCATAGAAAGTTTGTACATAATATCAGGACAAAGGCACATCATATAAAGTTTGTACATAATATCAGGCTAAAGGCACATCATAGAAAGTTTGTACATAATATCAGGACAAAGGCACATCATAGAAAGAAGTTTGTACATAATATCAGGACAAAGGCACATCATATAAAGTTTGTACATAATATCAGGACAAAGGCACATCATATCAAGTTTGTACATAATATCAGGACAAAGGCACATCATATAAAGAAGTTTGTACGTAATATCAGGACAAAGGCACTTCATATATAGAAGTTTGTACATAATATCAGGACAAAGGCACATCATGTAAAGTTTGTACATAATATCAGGACAAAGGCACATCATACAAAGTTTGTACATAATATCAGGACAAAGGCACATCATACAAAGTTTGTACATAATATCAGGACAAAGGCACATCATATAAAGTTTGTACATAATATCAGGACAAAGGCACATCATAGAAAGAAGTTTGTACATAATATCAGGACAAAGGCACATCATATAAAGTTTGTACATAATATCAGGACAAAGGCACATCATACAAAGTTTGTACATAATATCAGGACAAAGGCACGTCATATAAAGAAGTTTGTACATAATATCAGGACAAAGGCACATCATACAAAGTTTGTACATAATATCAGGACAAAGGCACATCATACAAAGTTTGTACATAATATCAGGACAAAGGGACATCATACAAAGTTTGTACATAATATCAGGACGACAAAGGCACGTCATAGAAAGTTTTTACATAATATCAGGACAAAGGCACATCATACAAAGTTTGTACATAATATCAGGACAAAGGCACATCATACAAAGTTTGTACATAATATCAGGACAAAGGCACATCATACAAAGTTTGTACATAATATCAGGACAAAGGCACTTCATATATAGAAGTTTGTACATAATATCAGGACAAAGGCACATCATATAAAGTTTGTACATAATATCAGGACAAAGGCACATCATACAAAGTTTGTACATAATATCAGGACAAAGGGACATCTTCCAAAGTTTGTACATAATATCAGGACGACAAAGGCACGTCATAGAAAGTTTTTACATAATATCAGGACAAAGGCACATCATACAAAGTTTGTACATAATATCAAGACAAAGGCACATCATTCAAAGTTTGTACATAATATCAGGACAAAGGCACATCATACAAAGTTTGTACATAATATCAGGACAAAGGCACTTCATATATAGAAGTTTGTACATAATATCAGGACAAAGGCACATCATACAAAGTTTGTACATAATATCAGGACAAAGGCACATCATACAAAGTTTGTACATAATATCAGGACGACAAAGGCACTTCATATAAAGTTTGTACATAATATCAGGACAAAGCCATATCATATAAAGAAGTTTGTACATAATATCAGGGCAAAGGCACATCATAGAAAGAAGTTTGTACATAATATCAGGACAAAGGCACTTCATATATAGAAGTTTGTACATAATATCAGGACAAAGGCACATCATGTAAAGTTTGTACATAATATCAGGACAAAGGCACATCATATAAAGTTTGTACATAATATCAGGACAAAGGCACATCATACAAAGTTTGTACATAATATCAGGACAAAGGCACATCATATAAAGAAGTTTGTACATAATATCAGGGCAAAGGCACATCATAGAAAGAAGTTTGTACATAATATCAGGACAAAGGCACTTCATATATAGAAGTTTGTACATAATATCAGGACAAAGGCACATCATGTAAAGTTTGTACATAATATCAGGACAAAGGCACATCATATAAAGTTTGTACATAATATCAGGACAAAGGCACATCATACAAAGTTTGTACATAATATCAGGACAAAGGCACTTCATATATAGAAGTTTGTACATAATATCAGGACAAAGGCACATCATGTAAAGTTTGTACATAATATCAGGACGACAAAGGCACGTCATAGAAAGTTTGTACATAATATCAGGACAAAGGCACATCATAGAAAGAAGTTTGTACATAATATCAGGACAAAGGCACATAATATCAAGTTTGTACATAATATCAGGACAAAGGCACATCATACAAAGTTTGTACATAATATCAGGACAAAGGCACTTCATATATAGAAGTTTGTACATAATATCAGGACAAAGGCACATCATTTAAAGTTTGTACATAATATCAGGACGACAAAGGCACGTCATAGAAAGTTTGTACATAATATCAGGACAAAGGCACGTCATAGAAAGAAGTTTGTACATAATATCAGGACAAAGGCACATAATATCAAGTTTGTACATAATATCAGGACAAAGGCACATCATAGAAAGAAGTTTGTACATAATATCAGGACCAAGGCATATCATATAAAGGAATTTGTACATGATATCAGGACAAAGGCACTTCATAGAAAGTTTGTACATAATATCAGGACAAAGGCACATCATAGAAAGAAGTTTGTACATAATATCAGGACAAAGGCACATCATACAAAGTTTGTACATAATATCAGGACGACAAAGGCACGTCATAGAAAGTTTTTACATAATATCAGGACAAAGGCACATCATATCAAGTTTGTACATAATATCAGGACAAAGGCACATAATAGAAAGAAGTTTGTACATAATATCAGGACAAAGGCATATCATATAAAGGAATTTGTACATGATATCAGGACAAAGGCACATCATACAAAGTTTGTACATAATATCAGGACAAAGACACATCATAGAAAGTTTGTACATAATATCAGGACAAAGGCATATCATATAAAGGAATTTGTACATGATATCAGGACAAAGGCACATCATAGAAAGTTTGTACATAATATCAGGACAAAGGCACATCATACATAGTTTGTACATAATATCAGGACAAAGGCACATCATACATAGTTTGTACATAATATCAGGACAAAGGCACATCATACATAGTTTGTACATAATATCAGGACAAAGGCACATCATATAAAGTCGTTTGTACATAATATCAGGACAAAGGCACATCATATAAAGTCGTTTGTACATAATATCAGGACAAAGGCACATCATATAAAGTCGTTTGTACATAATATCAGGACAAAGTCACATCATATA
The DNA here is from genome assembly GCA_029931535.1 of Margaritifera margaritifera. NCBI lineage: Eukaryota > Metazoa > Mollusca > Bivalvia > Unionida > Margaritiferidae > Margaritifera > Margaritifera margaritifera. Next base: position 709,339 of record JAQPZY010001607.1, read on the forward strand.
AAGTCGTTTGTACATAATATCAGGACAAAGGCACATCATATAAAGTTTGTAAATAATATCAGGACAAAGGCACATCATATAAAGTTTGTACATAATATCAGGACAAAGGCACATCATATAAAGTTTGTAAATAATATCAGGGAAAGGCACATCATATAAAGAAGTTTGTACATAATATAATTAAAATTATCTGCTTAAGACAGCTCTGCTGTTCCAGAGCAACAGCCAATATACATACATTTATACAGACTCTTCAGTTAATTTTCACGTAGGTACGACTCAGTTGTCTAGTGCTGTTATCTGCCGTTCGCTGTGAAGATTTTGCTTTCGCTAAAACGCGTTATGGTCGCTAAATTGTCCACGAGAAGTGTCCAAAAGTTGTACATTTCACAAGAAAACATTGAAATCTGTCCAAATGCGTTTTGCACGCTATTCGATTTTCGGCAATAATTGTTTTTCTTAATTAATAATTAGATGTAAAAAGAAAAAAAAAAAGAATGACAATTTTTTCGGAACGACTACCGTCAGCCGCTAAAAGAAAATCAATCTTTAAAGAATTTATAAGATACTAAGTACGGTTGATTGACGTGATGAAACTGTTACCATCTGTACTCGCTTATAAGTCCTTTACAACTACGAACAGCAGAGACCCTGATCTGCCGTCGCATAATGCGCCGGCATATCAGGGTCTTTGTTGTTTGTTCTACTCCTAACAAACTGCACAGACCCAGATTTGCCGGCCCTTTATGTGACGCAGATAAATGTGTGCAGTTTACAGTTGGCGAATATAGACGGTAAGTAAGAATATTTCGAGCCATCCTTTCCGAAATCTTCTGAATGAACAAAGATATGGCCTACAAATTGTTTGGGTCGCTTTAACACATGTATCGCAAGAAAATCATATTTACAGCACACGTAAAGTAAGGTAATTTGTTTTACTATTCATTCATCACTAATTTGTCACAAAAATTATGATTTTACTCACCTTTTACGAGTTTTATTTCAAAAAGCCCGCGATTGACTCTTTACGACTCGAAATACTCCGTTTTGGCTCTTCCATCTAGCGGAGAGCCAATCAAACTTCAGCATCCCTTATGGAGCATGACAGCGGATGGGGCTATTATGTGACTATCAACAAACCGATATGTTTCGCAAGCGCTTGAATCTAATCATCCTTCAGATTTACTGAGGTCTTTTTTTTTAACACGCCATGATATTATAGATATAGAGGAAAACTCAAGTGTGTTCGATCTGTGGACATTAGTTTGAACTTGATACAGGCTACAATACATATCTTTGTTATTGAATTGAAAAGACAAAAAGGGAGTGCCATCGATGTTTCAAGACTTGGCATTAGTATTACTTTTACCAAAACGTTCTTTTCCTATATACGTTCTGCAATAACAGGCAAAGGATCAACCAACAACAACAACAACACCCCCAATAATAATAATAATAATAGCAACAACAAAAATGATGATGATGATGATGATGATGATGATGATGATAGAGAATTGACATTGGTAATACTCTTACAAATACTTCTTTCATTTCGTGCACATATATGTTCTGCTATAACAGGTAAGAACCCAGTCTTTACAAGACAACAACACCAATAATAATAATAATAATAATAATAATAATAATAAGAGCAACAACAAATATAATGATTATTGTTTTTGTTGTAATAATAATAAAAAAATTTATTATTATTATTATTATTAGCAGTGGTATTACTATTGTAATAACTTTGATTATTTAGCCTCTTTAAAAATTGGAACTTTTTTTCCATCACAAACATTTTGGAAAGCTTAAAGATAAATATAGATACTAAAGAAATTCAGTTTCTCCCTCTCCTCCATCTCCTACATTTGAGTTATCCTGTGTTCAGAAGTTTTAAGAGTATGAAAAGACAATACACAAACACACATGTATTTCAAATAGTTGCAGTCTTCCCCATGTGGATACAGAAGTGATCCTCGTTTTCTTCACACTAAATTATAACATTCTAGAGAAGGTTATCTTTTCCAGAAAACTTAATTAGCTTCCGTCATGCATTAGTGATATTTGTTTTCTTGTAAATATTGAGCAACAGTTATAAAAAGAGACAACAATAGTTTACATGACAGGCAAGTAGAAATGGGGATTGATAAGAACAAATGTGATAAACTAAGTACCTATCCCGTGTCTAATTTATGACGTACTTTTACTCTTAAAAGCCCACTGAGTACTGATTTCAGAGAAACAATCTATCTACCTATCTCTCTATCTCTATCTATCTATCAAATACGTGCTAACACCATTTTGAGTTTAGATGACAATTAAAACAATTTATTATTGGCATTCATGTTTGAGGTGTTGATAGTAGTTTGATTTATTATGAGTGTGCATGTTTGAGGTGTTAATAGTAGTTCGATTTTTATTGGTATGCACGTTTGAGGTGTTGATAGTAGTTCGATTTATTATGGGTAGTAGTTCGATTTATTATTGGTATGCATATTTGAGCTGTTGATAGTAGTTCGATTTATTATTATGGGTATGCATGTTTGAAGTGTTGATTGTAGTTCGATTTATTATTGGCATGCATGTTTGGGGATGTTGATAGTAGTTCGATTTATTGTGTGTGTGCATGTTTGAGGTGTTGATAGTAGTTCGATTTATTATGGGTGTGCATGTTTGAGGTGTTGATAGTAGTTGGATTTATTATGGATATGCATGTTTGAGGTGTTGATAGTAGTTCGATTTTTTATTGGCATGCATGTTTGGGGTGTTGATAGTAGTTCGATTTATTATGGGTATGCATGTTTGAGGTGTTGATAGTAGTTCGATTTTTTATTGGCATGCATGATTGAGGTGTTGTTAGTAGTTCGATTTATTATGGGTTTGCATGTTTGAGGTGTTGATAGTAGTTCGATTTATTATGGGTGTGCATGTTTGAGTTGCTGATAGTAGTTCGATAGTATATTATAAGTTTCAGTAGTGTTACTGGTTCGACATAAGCATGCTGACAGTTCTTTGTTACATACGACCCTGGAATATAGAATATGATGGGCAAAGCTTTTGAAATTATGCAATGATCACTTCTTGATGGAGTCATTCAGAGACTGATTTGCTTTTCTTGACTACTTTAAGCCATATTCATTCTTTCGAAAAAAAAAGTGTGGAATGGGTTGGGGATTTTTGCACATTAAATATCTGCTTTATTTTTTTTAGTAATATTCAAACCTCTGCACAGTAGTCACCAAAATTGCAAAATTTCCCCTCTAGGCGGGTGGCCTTTATAGAAAAGGTCCCCTAAATGGTCTATGCAAGAGATGAAAGATGAAAGGAATGCAAGAATTGTCAATGGAAAGCTGAAGCCAAATGTAGAATTCTCAATACAGAAAAAAGACCATACATATGTTGAAGTTCACCTGGCCAAAAACCGTATAAGAATATGGTATGGCCCTCCGTGACCCTTCGTCTGTTGTGCATTGTACACTGACAGTCATGTGTTTATCAACATTTGACAACTGTAAAACTGCTCAGCCAATTTTTGGTCAGATTTTGTGAAATGTTTCTCAGGAGATGTTCTACTAAATATTATGTTCCTGTTGGCTTCTTTAACAGCTATGTATAAAACTACTAAACCAATATTAGTTAGATTTTTTACAAATGCTTTTTTAACATGTTCTAACAAAGTCATGTTTTTGGTGACTTTCCTTGAAACTTTTGGTTTCCATAGCAACCATGAGGAAAATGTACTTTTTGACAACTCCAAAAAGCTAATAGTCCAATTTTGATCATATGTTATTGGAAAATTTCTTAGAACATGTTTTACCAAAGGTTTTGTTGTTGTTGTTCTTGTTCTTGTTCTTGCTGTTGCGCTCCAGAGTAACAAGTAGAAAATGCAGTTTTATGTCTTCTACAAATCACTAGAACAGTTTTGACCAACTTTTGTGGGATAAATGTTTCTTGGAACACATGCTACTAAAATTGTATGCTTCTTCAGAAACTTGGTAGAAAATGTTATTATTTCATATCCCCAAAGAATTCGCGGCAAATTTTTAAAAATCTTTGTAAGAACACTTCGTGTAACATGTGTTACCAATGTTTTATCAAGGCAGCTCTAGCAACTGTTTGGCTTTCTTGACAGCCAGGTGACAAATACCTATCACCAAGAATTATATGGCCAATTAGTCTTACACTTAATATTGGCTTGCAGGCTAGTGCGATTCAGATGAGCAATCTCCGGCCTACTTGGGCCTGTCATTGTTGAATGTTTTTATCCAGACAAAACACTTCGGAACTCTCAACTTATCAAGATGTAAAGGCAATGTTGAAATGGCGCAAACTGTCAATCCCTGACTCAGTCAAAATATCTAAGTGCAGGCAGGTAACTGCCATCAAGTCACCATGTGTTTGCAGTGTTACCATGTGTTTGCAGTGTTATGTCAGTACAGCGTTTGACATATAGCATCTGAAACACTTGGCGAACGGATGTCAATTCGCTATATTCATGTTTATATGCCAACAAATAAGGGTACGTTTGCAGTGCACAGAAAAGACCCAGTGACATGTAGCTGCTAAATATATGTTGACAAAAAATTTGTCTTCATGAAATGACAATATACACCTAAATTGTCCACAGTCCTTGCTTACCATATGATACTAAATCAGAATTTTAAAAAAATATAAAAAAATTTTGAAACTGACCAGACCATTTGTAGATTATATTTGTATTTCAACTATTAGCAGTGCCATATACACGACATTTACAGAGCTAAAAAGTGTTGTGACAGTGAATTTAATCATTAGGAATGCATAATCATTACTTCGAGGTTCTTACACCCAACCACCCCAGTCTGTTATAACTGGAGAGGCTAATAAGCACAGGAAAGAGGGATGAAGAAAAATAAAATAAACAAATTAAGAGATTTTAATCAATATAAAAATACTACTACTAATAATAACTAGAATTCAGTGTTTGTACAATACGTATACTGACGTCATGTTTTTGACCTACACCGTATAGTTTGATCCACGTGGATAAGTCCCTGAGGTTAAGTACTTTCCAAGGGGCAAATGGCTGTTGAGGATGTGCATTTGTCTTTTCATGCCCAGTAAGTGTATATGTAGTTATAAGGTAAGGATGTCAATAGCTTCTAAGTTTTGAGCGAGGGGCTAAGTCCCTGAGGTTAAGGATATACCCTGGTGTCAATGTCAGTGGCATGCATACATTTGTTTTTTCATGCTCAGCAAATGGTTATCGGTGGGGATCTCAACAGATTTTATATTATGACCCAGGGTCTAAGTTCTTGGGGATAAGGAAAGACTCCATGACATCAACCAGATGTGGTAGTCAAAAATGTTAGAACTTCGGCACTGATCACATATACCAGTTCTCATGCACGTGGGGGCATGCAACTCAGGAGTTATTAGAAATGTATGCAAATAACCCACATCAACTAGTCCCATCTCCAGGGGAGTCATCGAAATTTTAAACGTGTGTCACAATCTACACCCATAGAACTATCGCTTCCTCAAGTTTAATTTGTCTAGCTTTTAGGGTGTGGGAGGAGTTCAAGGACATTACACTCATATGACCGTACATATGGACAGATGATATCAAAATTTCCCTATACTTCTTTGAAAATGATGCGGTGATAATAATAATAAGAAT